>JAAWXA010000012.1:3415520-3939836 GCA_038090715.1 Florisuga fusca
AAAAAAGAAAAGAAAAGAAAAGAAAAGAAAAGAAAAGAAAAGAAAAGAAAAGAAAAGAAAAGAAAAGAAAAGAAAAGAAAAGAAAAGAAAAGAAAAGAAAAGAAAAGAAAGCATGATGTAAAGAGAAACTTATTGTACATGAAATGCAAGGAAAATAAAAAAGACTAAGAGAAGGGCATCCAGATTCTGACTTGTCGAAGTAAGTTGTTTTGAAAATAACTGAAGTAAAATTAGGTGTTATACAAACGTGTATTACCAATAGGACAGGTTACTGAAGGTTAGGTTACTCAAGGTTCGGTAGCAGATAGATATTGGATGGGCAATGGTTGCCTAGAAATCTGGAACTCAAAAGATTGTAGTAAAAGCATGTAGTAAAAGCACTGTTCTTGCTTCTTCTAAAATCTGTGCATATTAAACACCCTAATGCTGACTTAGAACCTTAAAAGGTAGGTAAGAGTTTGACTAGGTGTTTAAAGAATGGAAATCTAAACATGAAAGAATGTGATTATCCTCAAGCATTATATATTAAATTAGGGTTATTAAGTCTGGAAGTTTAGTACAAGAGACTCAGTTTTGGATTCCCAGATTAGCATCACAGACATTTTGGCACCACTCTCAGACATACCCAACTGCTTTCTGCTATCCATTCATTACCAGTGTGCCAGGCATAACAACTAGCCATGTTAAATAAAATAAGTTTATTGCTGGATCAAGATACCTGTTCATCAAGAAATGTGAGTAGTGCTAATAGATACAAGAGACACCAGAGCCTTAACAGGTAAATCATGAGCAAAATATCTTTTCCTCTTTTTCTTTTTGGTTTAAACAACTTTAAACAGAGATTTTTCTTTCCATCTTTGAAGCTATCACTGTCATATTAAAAGCTGGCAAGTCTGTTCAGAACATATGTGGCATAATTTATTGTGGTGCTCTGTTTGACCCAGGCTGTTTAACCTAAATACCTGCAGATTTCTTTAAGTTACACCTATGATTTTCCTGCAAAGGAAGACAGCACATCTGTAATTATGTAATGATTATATATAATTTAAACTGTGTCAGATAGGGAGAAAATATTAATCAGGCTTCTCTCACACAAGCACTCAACATAACAGAAAAAATTAGGAACTGACATACTTAAAGCAGCATTTAATATAGTAGCATGCCACAGCACTATTTTAAGTTATTTTTGTTGTTGCACATATTCTAGGATCAAAGAATGAAAAGCCTGACAGTTACATTTACAGGAGGTCTGATGATGGATCCTGTTACAGAATTTCTTTTAGAGGCATAGAATCCTGGAAGAAAATTAAAATCTCAAGCTATTTTATCTTAATGGATCAGAAAAGAGTATATATTGAGTAAAATGTTTCTGGATGTGGGAACTGCCCTGGAAAAGTCCTCATTAGGAGGGAAAGTATAGCAGCCTAAATCTAAAGGTGGTTGACAAAAGAAACTTCATATTTTCCAAACAAAGCATGTATTCAGATTGCCTGGTGTGAAACAACATCCTTCAGTGACCTAGTTTCACAGCCGAAGTAACTAATCTCAGTGCAGTGGTGACAAGTGCAGACCTTATGGTTTTCACTGGCAGCTTATTCTGAAATGATTCAGCATTTAGTATGCTGAATCTCAGCTGCATTCTACTTCCTCATCACTTTTTATTTACTAAATTTATTAACTCACTGAGAAGCAATAGGATAATATTTCAGTACTTAATTTGACATCTAGATAACATCTAAAAGTATAAGTTTAATTCTCAAAATTTTCATTAGAAATATTTGTAAAGATATGGTCTAGAATCCTATGGAAATCCATCATAGAAATAACTTCACTGGCAGTAGGAGGTCTAAAAAGTAAAACAATTGAATGCCGACATTCAAATTTTTTGATAGTAACTATAAAAAAAAAAAGTATCTTTTGCCTTTTTTACTCTTTTTTTATTATTATTATTTTTAATTTCAAAAAAAGGAGAATTCAGGACTGTTCTTGAACTCCAGAACTTGCCTGCTGCTACCTCTGTCTCCATTACTTCAATAATTCTTTGATGTGGTTATTGTGCCTCTGCAGAGAAGACAAAGATCAACAGCAGTAGGGAGAAACAGTTCAACAACAAGTATAGTAACAGGCAAAAAAACCCCCTTTTGCTTACTTTAGGGGGACACTGATAGGAGGGGGTGAATGGACAGAAACAGTACAGAAAACTAAAATGTAGAACAAAGACACTGCAGTGCTGAAAACACCAGTAGGTACAGCAACTAAACTTAAAGTTCTTTCTTATACTTGACATTCATATCCATATGAATGGAGGGAACAAAAATTTTTCTCTTCCTGACCCAAAATTTTATAACCAATTTGTAATGCCCTCTATATCACACCTGACCCTTCTTCACAATTCTTTGACTGAACACACGTTGCTTTCTGTAAAGTACCTAGGAGTCCGCTGGAAAAGGAAATTCTGGGCAGACAAAATCTGGGATCAGAAAACTGTGATTCAAGCATGTGTTGGCACCCTTGCTGCAGAGATTATTTGTGCATTTTATACAAAGTAGTGCAACTTCAGCTGTAACTAGAGAAGTGTCTGTCTTGTTCTAGACTTGCTCAGAAACTAAATTATTACTGCTTGCTGGTGCAAGCTCAATAGAAAGATATACTGGAGAAGTAAAGACATTAGCACCTGCTGGACCAAGGCTGAACAGGGCTAAAGTGGCTTTGGAGATCACCTACAGGGATCTATCAGACACCTCTCATGAGAACTCCATTTGGCTCAGCATGAATTCCTCTCCAACCTTTCTCTGTAAGCTTCTGCACTATGCTCACAGTGGCTAACAGCAATCTGTGCTTTTTGGTAGCACCTAGTTCTTTTCCTTTACATTTTTTTCCCTTGATTCAGTTCTTATCTAAGTAACGAGCTAATATTCTAGTCTTAAACCAAACATAGTGTAAACAATAACTTCAGCTCTTCATCCAGCTTTTCCTTTTTAGTGTAGGGTGCAAATTGTTAAAAATCACCCATAAGTCAAACTTGCTGCATCCTCAGTGCTTCAAATAAGCATGAAAACTTCTTTGACATGTTGTCAGACAGACCAAATACAGATTAAGAAGATAGGGAAGGAAGAGGAAACAAATTTGTTTTAGACATCTTTCAGAATCCTCCTATTGTAGATTTCTTTTTTTCCTATCGTGAATTTTTTTGCAAATCATTGCTTCCATATGACATCTTTCTTATTAAGATAAAACAAACTTATTTTCCTACAAACATCAAGGCACCTTGATTCTTTATTCTAAACACAGAAAGTCCATCACTCTCATTTTCTAATAGCTTGTCTTTTTTATGCTCATGGCTTTCTTTCTACTATACAGTTCTGGTTTCTGGTTTCAGCTTCCAGCTACAGTTCTTATTGTACTTCTACCAGCTAGATTAAGATATCATTATTATCTTATTTCCATGCTGTAACTGAATTACCAATCAATGTTCTTTCTGATAGTCCTTCTCTCCTACCTACAGTGTCTTCTTTGGTAAGAAATCTTTTCTGAATCCTCTCTAACATTTCAAGATTTTTTGACAAAGTGACTTCAACCTAAACATAAAATCAAATACAGTCTTAGAAATGAGAGGTAGAATCTCTTTCCTACTTCTATTTTTCATTTATGTATCCAAGAATTATATAATATCATAGTCATGTTCTATCTCATATTTAACCTAGCAAAAAACCTAGACATTTTTCAGTCACAATTTTTTAGAACCAAAGCTTATCTCCTGTAGATGCTGCCTATTTTCATTATTAATAGACAGCTTAATTTATGCTTGGTTTTATTAAAACACATTCAGAATGAGATGCCCCAGTTTACCCAAATGGCTCATTATGGCAGCCTGTCATCAGTGTCATCAGTCTATAATTTTTGTGTCATCTTCAAATTTTAACTGCAGTGACTTTACATTTCCATGAAGCTCATTTATTAAAATGTTGAGTAGCACTGTAACATTGAGTCTTAGTGGAATCCAGATTTGACAAGAAGTCTTCTTTGACAAACACTTTTTGAAAACCATGAAATAGCCAACTTTTAACCTATGTAGTAAGTGTTTTATAGGTACTGTATAGTGTTGGTATCTCAAGTAGAATATGACGTGATATTACCACAGACACTGTTAAAAGTCTAGATCTACTACATCTCCAGTTACCTTTATCACCCAACTGGAATCTAATAAAAAATAGTATCACCTTTGTTTGACAGGCCTTTATTTAAAGGAAAAAGCAAAACAAAACAAAACAACCTCCCCCCTCTCATGTTAATAGGCATAATTGTATGACAGTTCAATTCTTCTTTAATTGAATACCTCTTCAAATTTTCATGTCACTCAATCTAGCCTTCTGATACCCTGTCATCTCTGAGCTATCACAGCAGAGAAAGTCACTGGCGTGTATCAGCCCTCCATTGAGTACAGAAAATAGCAAAATTTAGATGTCCAGTTCCAAGAATAACCCAAAAATATTTTCTTATAAATGGACTTTAGAAAGCTTAATATTTTGTAAATGTCTATTATGTCCTCTAATATTTTCTGAAATATCTTTTCTCAAATTCTTTGACCTCCATAAATTCTTTACCTTCATAAATTGATGTGCCAAATAGAATGTCTGGTAGTGACAAACCAAGAGAACCATGAAAAGGTTAAGTGTGCCAAGGATAAGTGTGTAGTTGTGTTTATTACAATTTAAAGTGATCTCTTAATCATTCTTCTTTTTCCAACCATAGCAAAAAAGCAACTACAATGAAAGTAAAACAGAATTTTATTTTTTTTTTACTTCTTGTGTCCTGCTGTCTTCCATAAGGTGTTTAGTTTGTGCTTTGGATATGGTACTCCAGTGGTACTAAATTTTGCCTTTGGTGCATTGGCTGCTTATGAAATCCTTAATGGTGTCCCTGAATAACTCCTTCAGCCCTTTACAGGATCCAAAGAACATTTTCCTTTCATGGAACTGGAAAGAGGAGATGGAATGAATAAACAGTCCCCAGTGATAGTTTTTTCTGAGACCCTGTAGAGAAGGGATTCAAGAAAGAGTGAAGATGTACTCTAAAAGTTGTGTGCCTCCTCTCCAGAAGTCTTCAATGACAATGTGGATGGGACTTTGAGTAACCTGGTCCGGTGGGAGATGTCCCTGTCCATGCAGGGGAGTTGGAATTAGATCTTCAAGGTACTGTCCAAGCAAAACCACTCTATGGGTCTATGGCAGGTATGAACAAGAGGTTAAGGCTGTGCATGGATGCAAGGAAAAGACCTGTGTAAGAATTTTAAAATACGGTGAATTTATTTATTTTTTAATTATTATTTTCTTTTTAGCAAGACGGAAATGAGGAATTGAAGGAAAGGTAAAGTCTAATTATTCTGTATCAGAAACACAACAGGAAGAAGATAATCCTTAGTTGATGACTGCTCTTCTTACATAATTCTGTGGTTGCTTGTAAAACTTTTAAGCATTTCAGTCTCTCCACACAACATGAAATAAATACCGAAATACTATAGTACATGAGACTGAAAATGTCATTCATTTTGTGTGTGAGGAAATGCTTGTGCCACAGATCAAGAAGCTGAGACCTCCCTACCTGATACAGTAACAATGCTTAGAATTATGAGTTCAAGGGATCATAAGAAAAGATTTATGTCACTATTCGTCTCACTTCTTCTCTTCATCTTGCTTATTACATTGTCATTCATCATGTTTCTAGTAGCCTGTCTTTGCAGAGATTTATGTTGCAATAAATAAATTTGCTGTAAAACAAGTAATTTCCTATAATATGGAGATGCAAAAATCTTAAATAGCTAGTCTTTTTGCAGCAGTTTTTGAAAGAATAAAGCCAACCAGCCAGTGGCAAAAAATGTACGGATCTGCAACATATATTCAAGCAGATAGTTTTCAAACAGCAACAACAATATCCAAATCAGAAGTAAAATCAGAATTTTGTAGGGTTGTTTTGGGGTTGGGGTTTTTTTGTGACTTTGGTTTAAATGGTAATACTGAATTTCTATGTAGGCAGATAGATTAAAAATCAGATTAATAAATTAGTCAGGAAAACTGACTGAAATCAAGTGCTGGGCCTCTCAGTTCTGGAATGGGAATTAGGAACAGAGCCCCTTCACTGAGCACTGCAGGTTACCTCCTGTGAGTCCTTCACACTGGGGAGACAGGTAGCCATCTGTTCATTAGCACAGAGATACGTACAAAGGAATTGAGTAGTAAAGTCTTTCAGAAATAAGCCTAAAAAGTGCCATTCCTTTTTCCATGTGAGTGGAAAGGGGTAAACTGCTGACTTCCCTGACATCTTGCTCAGTATCAGTTCTTCCCCAATGTAGCTGAATACCCTCAGCTTCAGGTATAGATGTTGAGTGAGAAAAAGTGTTACTATAAGACAAAAATTAAGGATTCCTAAAGGAATCAGAGCATCACCAAAGCTTTCAAAATATCTTGTGAAAGTCCAAGGAGATACAGATCCAAAACTAAACTATATGTTGCATAAGACATAACATAAACCTCACAACATGATGAGTCAAAACAACATATAAACAATAATCCTTTAAATTAAACTATTTAAAATCCTTTTGCATTTTTAGTTTGATTGAATATCCTGAAAATATCTTCTCATTCCATGGAAATTGTTAAAATCATAAACATTGTATTTTATCTTGGATCTAAATAAAATTCAATCTCAAATTTTCTTTAATAAGGATTGATCTGATTAAATCAATTAACATCATATCATAATATTTCTATCCATTTCAAAATACCATCTTTTAAATCCTGGAGTTTTAATCCCCTTCTTCTCCTATTAAATTTTTCTAAAATTGAATACCAAAAAGCTATTTTGAAAATGACTAAGACACTTGTTCTCTCTGAAAATTTGAAAGCCATTCTGAAATATTTTTGAATTAACAATCAATAAAATATTCTTATGACCATGAAATATTACAGCTTGATGCATTAATATGAGAAATGTGGAAACTGTAGGATAATTTCCAACCCATTCTAATGATGTGGTTTCTGTCTCTATAAATGAGAGAGCTTTAGAAAACTCTTATCATGAATTCTGCTCTTTTAAATATTAAGACATCTTTATAGCACGGAAGATTCATTTCATTGATACAGAGGCAAAATTTTTTGAGATTTTACATTAAATATGTTCAAAAATACATTTCACAACAAGCACTTTTTAAGGCCCACTGTGAATTTAAAAGCAATGCGGAATAGTATAAAAACATGACAGTAAAACCCTCCAAAACCTGACAATAGAATGAATAGGAGAACACAGATGTAAGTTAAACCTATGTTAATTGAAAAGAACTTAAGAGGTCTAATTTATATTATGTCTAAATAATTAAATATAAAGTGGTTTTCTAGACTTTAAGGACTATTTTTACCTTAGTTCATAAGGAAACTGAAAATTTTGTAGAGTATGATAGAAAAAAAAATGCAGGTCTTAAAAAAAAAAAAGTTGTGAAACCTTACCTCATGTTTATGTCATCAATAAAATCAAATATGGCAGGACAAATAAGCCTGGGAATTTTGAGTGTTTTTTAACTTTCCTTGAAATAATTTGTCTCTACGATTTATTTTCCCCCATTGCTGCTGAAGGAAGCTGACTCCATGTTAATCCAGCTTGCTTTTTTAGCATCAGTTTTGATGCAGAAATCATGGGTACATACATTCTACTTTCCTGTGAGGAAGGTAACACCCGTGTAGCTTGGGCTGCTTTTTGTTCTCTTGGGGAAAAAGTGCCAGTCAGAGCATGGGAGCAGCATTTTGCCAACACAGGGATAGCTAGAGAAGAAATTGACCTCTTCAGGGAATTACATGTAAGATTAATGAACCTATACTGAATATTTTTCACTTGGGAATTGCATCATAAAGAACATTTGAGAAAAGGATGGGAAAGGAACATAGTCTTTTGGAGAACAGTGGAAAATGAGGTAGTAACAAAAATATTAATAATGCTTATGAACTTGAAGTCTTTTCTGAGGTGACAAGCCAGTTTTGAGTAGCTGCTGTAAAAAGCAGTCTTGATCCACACCAGCTGATACAAGTAAACTCAAAGCATTCTAGGCATTTAATTTTTACTCTGTAAACATATTTAATTATAAGGATTTACATTTTATGATCATGTTCAGTAACATCATTGTGCTAAGCCCAGATTTCAGGGTACCTGGGTGTCTTTCCCCTGTCTCCAGCCCTTCCCTACTGCTCTGGTGCTGTGCTGGAAGTTCATGTGTCCCACTGTCTTGCTGCATACCTATCTGCCTGTGTTAGTTAACTCAACAGGGATTGGACTTGAGTACAGCCCCATTAACTGCTAACAAGTGTTTCAGCAAAGTCGTAGCCTGACTCACACTGGGCATGGTCTGGATGATGATTGAGATCGGAACTTCGTTCCAATAAGCATCATGGGCAAAGCTAACTACTTTGAGGTGCAAGGGAGCTTAAATATAGGTACAAGCCACAACATTTGTTTTCTGGGCCAGAAGACAGGAACTGAACACAGTGTTTATACATATAATTATGATTTACTGTTCCTCACTTCCAAGATCAACCTGCAAAGATCTGGAAAGAATCAGTGGAGCTGTGCAGTGTGTCCACTCGTGGTGCATCCATCCAAGAACCATGATCTCACTCTTTCACCTTTCTGACTTGAGAGCAGACATGTGCCTGGATTGTTTCTGGTACAGAGAGGTACACCCACAGCTCTGCCATTGCCCAGGCACCTGCACTGAGGGACAGAAACTCATACAGAAGCAGGGCACAAAGGCACAGTTCAGAAACAGTGAGCTCCAGCTTAAAAAGAATCAGGAAGTGCAAAGCACTTCACAATTTTCTCAGGCAGAGCCCTGATGCTTTTAATACACAGAAGTGAAGACAATTATAAGGATGATGACAAGGCAGATGCAAATATTGGAGACAGAAAGCACTAAGAAAAGCCGAAGACCCAAGCAGAAGAGACAGACACAGACAGGTTTTCTCAAAGTCACACAGGAACTCTAGGGTAATAAAGTCTTGGAAGAGAACCTGGATTGTGTGTGAATTACGTTCTGTAATAATCATAAACTGTCCTTCGTCTGTGGAGTCCCTATTAAAATAAGAGTACAATGACACATGAAATATCCCGAGCAAGAATATGTCCATGAATGGTAGATGTGTATACGCTATATAACCTAATCTTAATAGCAAGAATACTGGCAAATATATTAAAAACTTTCACTATTCAGGTTGCCTAAGTACCTTAGAAAACCAAACCAAATTCATTGTTGCTGCAAGCACATTTAAAGCAGAATTTAAGTTTATCTTGGTCCCTCACCCTCTTTGTAATAATTGCATTAAAAAAGATGGAATATCCCACAGGCGTCTTTCAGTTAAATGGTACATTAATGCCTCAAGTGAAAAAATGCTATATAAGTTTTATTTCAAGAGGTTTTTTTCCTTTTTCAATTAAAGTCAAGTGACACATCAGTTTCTGAGTAGTACTGTAAAAAAAAACCAACTATCTGGAATAACGTACAATTCTACCATCATTTGTTTCATAGCAATGAATTTAAGGTATAAAATACCTTACAATGAAATTTCAGTATTAAAGTTTTCTCATAAATACAGCAGTACTTACTTTATATCTTCCTAATGTTCTTGCAATCCAATTTAAAAGAAATTCAGAAATTTCTGGGCACATCTGTAGTAAACATATTAAACTCTCAGTATGAAAGAACTGTCATGTGTAATAGTTGTAAACTTACAGTTATGCACTGGATGTATCATACATTGTAACCCTGGACAAGTCTCACCAGTGGTATCTTAAAGTATTTGCTTAGTTTTTAGTCCTCATTTATAAATGTTTACTGAAGAAGAGCTCATACCAATATGAGCCAAGTTCCTGACCTGGAGGGTCAGTGGACCAGAGCTGCAGGATGCACTTTAGTACAACATTATTTAGCTCTGAGCTCAAACAGTCGTTTTTCTGATATATGTTGGTAGTCACTAAAGCAAGCAAGGTTTGGTGTTGCATTTACAATAGCATGGGTGCAACCAACCTTGTGATTCCAGAGTTTTCATGATGGATATGAATTTAAATACAGCCAAAGGGATTCAGGAAATCCTAGGCTGCTCTAGAAACTAAGTCTCTGTCTACCATCCTTGGGTACATGCTGTAACATGAAACAAAAGAGTGGGCTCTTCTCATTTTACCATCTTTTAAAGGCAGCACATTTGAGTGAGTGTCCTCAGGAAAGGGCACAGTACTGCTGTGCTGAACAAACCACATCTCCAGACCCCAAATTCTGGGGAGATCCAGACATCTGCTTGCATGGGTCTTGTGTAACTACAGGCAGAATTTTCCTCAGACCAGCTGTGGGTTTCTTTTTAATGCATCTTGGTTTCTAACCCCAGGTATCCAGCCTCCAAGTATCTTCTGCAGGAGACAACACTGAAAGTAGTGGTGGCTCTACATTGGCTATGTTTCAGATCTGGCCTTTTGTTGGTAGAAAAGTGCAGTAATCATTAAAGGCTAACAGTGATGTCTGGAAGTCTTTTGTCGCTGTTTGTGCCTTGACAAAATCTGTGTACTCACATTGTCACAGTTGCTCCCACTATGTATTAATAATTCATCAGAAATTATTTCTTTGTCATTGCTAATCACAGTGCTCTCTAGACAGTATCAATACAAGCACTTCTTGAAAGAGCACCCTAAGAAAGGAGTTGTTTGCAAGTCAGACTAAGCTGTTTATTAAATAAAGTAGAAGATGGTATCTCCAGCACCTAAACAAGAGTGCAATCTGAGATACCTTTCATGAATTCCAGAACTCCCATTGGTCTTAATTAGAACAACTGACAGAAACTGTTAATTTCAATCAGCTGGTGAAAGGTGCTGCTGTTACAATCAGTCAGGCATGTGGAGTTCAGTTTTCAACTTTTTAAGTAATAGACAGTCTTACACAAAATATACTTTTTCCCAAAAAAAATTTGTATCTTTTTTTTTGTGTGAGAGTATTTATAATGCAATGACTCCAGAATGTGTGTTAAAAGTTTTTTTTCATCGATAAAGTTTCTTTTTTTTTGTCAAGTAGAACTGAAATTTATTAACAAAACAAACTATGAAGAAAATAATTATACTTTCAATAAAATTATCTCCAAAGCCTACTCAGTGACTGACCAGTAACAGACAATATCATTCCTGTATTTGCAACTTGGTGTTCCAGAACTTATTTTTGAGACCTTGAAATGCACCAGTTTGAGATTTTTATTTCTTTGGCTTCTTCATTTGAAGCACTTAGCTTTTTACATGTAGCTGTGTTTCTTCCCAAGACATACTGCCATATGAAATAAAATCCTTTGTGTTTTTATCATGGCTAATACCTTCATTTGAATAGATGTTCAGTTTAATGACCTACTTTGCTATAATTAAAAAGATAGAGTGTAGATAAAACATGCATTTTTACTTCACCAAAACTGCAAAGTACTTATACTCAAGTGATATGTAGATACTAAAAAAAAAATAATTTCTCAAAAAGTCCACTTTTAAGTGGCACAAAACTTCTTAAAAAATTCAACTAAAACTGAGAGAAGGCAGGATGTTTGTCTAGAAGGTGGAAGACACAAGCTTCAGTCTCTTTTTCTTCTTCATTCACAGTTCAGAACAGAAGTTGAAAAAGAAAAGTTGCCTTTTAAGAGTAAAGGTACAGCTTGCCCAGAGATGACCACAGATTTCTTCTCTTTTGTAAATATCAATGATATAACATTTTGAGAGTCAGAAGAGTAACTAAGGGACATGGGAGGATGTATTTGCATTCTGAATAGTCTGAGTAGATTCTGAAACAGTGGTGAACTCATAAACAGGGTAGTCTTCAAAGGCAGAAAATTTGGATGCAAAAGCTTTCTCCCATGTGTTCAGAAGCAAATCTGGAGACTAGACACCCTGCATGTTGGGCTGCTGCTTATACAATACTGTTATCCCTTTACTTTGTAACTCATCTAGAAAATAGCTAGCTCTATCACTGTTTTAATTCCATAATAAAATACATCTAGAAATCTTACCCTACTCATTAATTATTATTATCATCATATTCTTTAACAGGTAATGTATTGACACCCATTTAAAAATTTGCAGTTTCTTCCTGCTATCTTCCCTCAGGTCTAGTCAAATAAATGTTTTGAATCAGGGATTCTTTCAGGTTTTTTGTAGCATATATTGTGTGGCTGTTGTGTCTACAGAGTGCACACAACTTTTTTAAAGTGTCACATTCCCTTTATAAGTTTTCAGAGGTCAAATGCTAACCGTTCTCTCAAACTCAAAGAGCTTTCTACATGTTTTGTCTTTACATTTCTCATGATTTCCATTTGCATGCACAAATCAGCCTCCTTATACAGCCCAGAATTGAATTATCAGGAGCAGAAAGTGTTCTGAAATGACCTTTGCAGAACTTCTACTTAATAAAGATTTCTTTAAATATGCCACAGAAGACTAGAAAGTTCAGAATTCAGAACTATAATGAGATTCAAAGGGATGAAGAGAGTGGTCTCTAAGAGCTGCAATGTGGACTCCTGTTGAACATTTTGTAGACAACATTCCCTTAGCACAAGGAAGGTGCACACTAAATGCTCAGTATGGTACAAGATATTTCCCAAATTCCTTAGGTGAATCAAGCCAGTATTTAATAGGATTTCCCTCTCCCTTTGTTGTATCCACACACATATCCAACTAAAGGAAAATTTCACATGCAGTGATGACCATATACACATAATTTTTGTTGCTCCTTTGTTACTCAGTCAGGGATTGAGAAAAAAGCAACAAGAACCAGAACAGCAAAAAGCACATGATCCTTTGCCTAATATTGAAAGGTAAACAGACAAAGAATAAACATAATAAATCAAAAGAACCATAAGCAGAATGTAATGTAACTGCTGGTATTGCCTATCATGAGTATGTCCCTGCCTGAAATGTTTTTACAAGGACATCCTTGTTACCAGGGTGAAAAAAAATCTTAAATGTTAACTAGAAATCACTTTCTTTCTTGCCACATCTTTCCCCTTTAGTAAATGAAGACAGGATGAACAGCTAAAATTACTAATTGGTTTACTGATCAGTTGTAGTTTGTTCGATTGATTTGTAATTAATTCTGGTTTGTGGTGTATAGGAGAGGAAGGTTGGCGCCAGCCTTTGAGGCAGCTGATACTCAATATCCTCCAAGAGAGATGTGGGCCAGAATATCAATAATCTGTTTTGAAGCAGCTCATGAAAGTATTGAGATTGTCTTGTGCATTTATAAGAGTTCCAGAGAATAAAAGGAAATCTGGATTTTGTTACTAAATAACTTTCTGTACAGATCATACCTTCTTAATCTTACAACTAATACTTAGTGATTTTTTTTATTTCAGAAAATTTTAATTGTTTTTTCATAATCCATACAACTATTTTGTAATTTTGTTGATAGGTGTTATTATTACAACACTATTTTTTCCAGGCCATTTATGGATAAATAGCAACTTTAAATTTTAAAACTATGGATTTTGCTTCATTAATACTCAAAATTCACAGAATATTACCCTGATAAGAACACAGGTACATGCATGATGTTTGATAAATATAGCATTTATTATGAGACATAGAGGACCACATCTAGAGCAGGTACAGATCTTTTGTTTCAGTTATGAACTAAAGATTTTTTAACTAGAAAAAAAATTATTGAATATAGCAATTCTTAGAATCAGAATCCAAGCACGGAAAAGTTAAAATGGAGTGAAGAAGAAAATCACATTCAAAATTGCTATCTCTTCCTATTCTGTATATTTGCAATATCATATCATATTAGCAATGTGACATCAAATATTTTCTGTTAGGAACTTGATTGAAATTTCGCTTTAATGAAAGCAATCCTGAATTATATTTTTCACATTTATATCACTCTCTTCTTGGAGTAACTTTCCAGAAAGGTATAATAATATTCTTTTACTCTGACACTATTATTATTAGTCTATGCATTACCTTCATCCAGTATGCAATATTTTCTTTCCTTTTCTGTTTTTTACCTATTTCAAATAAAAATCCCCAGCAAATATCTACAAAATGTGTCTTCTCCTGTACCTTTCTAAGGATTTTGTAGGTATTTTAATCATATTCTTATCATCCCCAAAATAGAATGAAGTTTTTCTGAGATGAATTTTTAACTTTCTTTTTTCTGTTCAGAACTGAGAGAAATACCTGGTGATCTGATGTTCTTTGGAAAACATGTTAGGAAATTCTAATGTCTTGCAGACACCTTTATGTAGCATAAAAAGTAACAAAATGGATGGTGACAGGAGAAAACAATGGCCATTCATTGAGACTGTTTCCGAACCCCTAATAAACACATGATTAAAGCTATAGACAAAAAGTGATAAGGAAAATTGAACTGAGTTTCCATGCTACTTAAGACTTTGTCTTTTCACTATAAATGTGATCTTGTTTCAGACTGTGAATAAGTCTAAAACTGCATGTTAGTAGCTGCATTAGAGATACTGTAATAGTGGTGGATCATTGCCGTGAGAAAGGCAAGCAAGGCTTAGTGACTCCTATGTAAGAGCTATCTGTCACAGATGTCATTTTATCTGATTGAGACTCCTTAGCTGCTGCTATACTTGCACCCTTCTCTGTATCAAGACCTTTTGCATCTACAAGCTGCCATTAGGAGAGAAAATACCCTCTTCTGATGAGATAGCATTAGGATCTTTGTGGCTTTTTGTCTCAACATTAAACAGTGGTTTTAATTGGCTGACATTTGAACTTTGAAAGAATCCTAATTCTTATGGGATGTGTGGCTTTTTACTGTATTTCACAACCCTTCCATCATTTCACATTTCTTATACCATTAGCCCTGTATGTGGCCAGTCTGTCAAATTAATCTGTGGATCTTTTATCTGATACACCAAGAGGACACTTGTATATATTTGCTGGTCGTAGTCAAAGCTTTTGTGATAATTTTGATGAGAGAAACAGTAGCTATGCAAAATGAGAGCTATGCAAACCATTAAAATGTAAAATTGTGACAACAAAGGCTGTTCAACCCTTCAGGACATTTCTTTTTCTTATTGTTTGACTTTGATCTTCACAGAGATTTGATTGTAAAGTGAAGCTTTTTCTTCCTTTTCCTTTTCCTTTCCCTTTCCCTTTCTCTTTCCCTTTCCCTTTCCCTTTGCCTTTGCCTTTGCCTTTGCCTTTGCCTTTGCCTTTCCCTTTCCCTTTCCCTTTCCCTTTCCCTTTCCCTTTCCCTCTTTTCCTTTTCCTTTTCCTCTTTTCCTTTTCCTTTTCCTCTTTTTCTTTTTTTTCTTTTTCTTTTTCTTTTTCTTTTTCTTTTTCTTTTTCTTTTTCTTTTTCTTCTTCTTTTTCTTTTTCTTTTTCTTTTTCTTTTTCTTTTTCTTCTTCTTTTTCTTCTTCTTTTTCTTTTTCTTCTTCTTTTTCTTCTTCTTTTTCTTTTTCTTCTTCTTTTTCTTTTTCTTTTTCTTTTTCTTNTGAGGACAAAAATGAAGTATGGGGCAGCGCAGGGCCTATCCTGTGTCAGCCTGCACAGCTTGAGCCCTCATCCTGTGTCTTGCACAGGAGTACAGTGCTGGCAGAGTGTCCAGCACTGACCACTTTCAGTGGACCACAGTCCCTGTAACATGCTGAAAGGAGACCCTTTAATTGCCATTCCCTCATAGTGGGTGCCATTGACCTCTGAAATTACAAGTCCCACCAACTACGCAGCATTGTATCTAAAAATCTCATCTGGAAATGTTGTCTCCTCCTCTTCTCCTCCCCTTTCCACATATGGTGATGGAGGAGCTTTGTCAAAGCCAGCATGCTCTTGACATTCTTGAGTGAATAAGACAAACCTTGAGCCTTGAAAATGCACTAGAACTTCAGTACCACTTTTCAGCTAGCTTGGTCACATCTAGCCAGATGTGTGCATAGCTATTCCACCAGTTCCTGAACTCCTAGTAGGAAAACAATGGAGAAAAGAGAAATTGTTCTGACTCCAGAAGCAAATGTTCCCCAGTACAACTTTAATATATGCTGTCCCACTTTATGGCATGTTGTCACTCTTACACTAGTCACTGTTTGGTGACACAGGAGAGACTGTCATCTCACTTCCAAATAAACATGCATTTCTTTTCTCTCAGCCCCCTGTGACCAGATAGGTTGGTTCAGTTATGTGTTTGGGTTTGGTTTTTGGGTTTTTTGTTTGTTTTTTCTTTTTTTATTTTCTTTTTCTTTTTCTTTTTCTTTTTCTCTTTCTTTTTCTTTTTCTTTTTCTTTTTCTTTTTCTTTTTCTTTTTCTTTTTCTTTTTCTTTTTCTTTTTCTTTTTCTTTTTCTTCTTTTTTTCTTCTTCTTCTTTTTCTTTTTCTTTTTCTTTTTTTTTTCTTTTTCTTTTTCTTTCTTTTTCTTTCCTTCTTTATTTTTCTTTTTCTTTTTCTTTTTCTCTTTCTTTTTCTTTTCTTCTTTATTTTTCTTTTCTTCTTTATTTTTCTTTTTTAATTTTTTATTTATAATTTTATTTTTATTATTTTTATTTATTTTATTTTTTCTTTTTTCTTCTTTTTTCTTCTTTTTTTTTCTTTATTTTCTCTTTTCCTTCTTCTTCTTTTTCTCCTTCTTCTTTTTTCCTTCTTTCTCTTCTTGTTCTATTTGTAACCTTGAGAGCAATTCATTATAAGAAGCATGCAATCCATTACTCTACATTTGCCCTACATCTTCAACACACGTGTGGACATACCACCACCAACTGCACATGCTTGCTTCAGACAGCAGTCATAAACAATTTTTAAAAACTTATTTTAATATAAAAGATACATGACTGGCATAATTGCCTTCACTGATTTATGGAGGGACTGGGAATCTGTTTTCACTCTTGTGTCTCTTACCAGACCACTAATTCTTAATGTAACAAAGTTACCCTCATTTGCTGATGTTATGAATCTGTAAGGCTTTATGGTGAGAATAATGCAGAAAGACAAGAAATCAGTCTGATGAAGAAAGGATAAATTGGGATTTTCCTCAACATCAACTCCATTGCTTATGAATGTGTGTGTAAAATTTATAGATTTTCACTTCTTTGTAATGTATTTACTCAAGGAAACTCTGCTATAAATCGTTTATTTTCCAATAAGAACCTGCGTGTTTCACCCCAATCTCCAGCTGAGTTCACTGAGGCAAGAAAGGGTCAAGTGATGAGCCCAGTGTTTCATGATGAGTCATTGAATGAACCAAGAGCTCTAGGATCCTCCTTGCCCCTAGCCCTTTATATCAGCAGGCCACAGGGGCTTTCTAAAGTGTTAGTTAGAAACATTTTCCATTAAATCTTAGCCTGTCTCAGTGCAAGCAAATACAGTCCTTTAGATGGTCTGTTCATACACTGGATCTGTTTCTCTGGTTTTATTTGTGGCACCCTTTCTGATAAGATTTGTTTACTGATCTCCATAAATCAGCATTCTCATCAGATGTGGTAATGAAGCCCCGCTAGAGCCAGCCAATGTTTCCAGAGTTGTTAAGTAGTAATCTGAAGATTTCTTCCACTTTTGGCTTGATTCACCACTGGGTTTCTTCAGGTTTATGCTGGCGTAAGACTAATGGGTTCATATTGGTTGCAGTAAATCAACACACAAAACTAGTCCCTGAGCTGGTGTAAATCAGTGTAGTTCCACTGTGTTCAGATGTAGCAATCCTTATTTATGCCAGCCAGAGATCTTTCCTGTGCAGTTCAGAAAAGCCTACTACATGCTGCCAGGCCAGGTTCAGCTTTGATGACCAGTTATTCATAGGTGGAATGTTACACTTTAAAAAATTAAAATCAGTTTTATTAGAATGACATAGGAGAGAAATTTTTGTCTGTGATAATTTTGTTGTCATCTATTGTTTTTTTCTCTGCAAAAACAACTCTCCCTTTCAGAGCTGCTCTTCTGAGGTTACATATGCAGTAAGAGGAAATTCACTGACTTCAGGCTAACAGGGTGGCATATGTAAATAAATCATTTGAAAGACATTTAATAGATGTGAAAAGAAGAAACAAGAAACCAAATCTAGCCAAATTAAACACAGTGGGCAAGCCCTTCTGTATTCCTTCTACACATTATCAATTAGGTTGTGAGTTGACAAAAAATTAGCCATATTTTTCATAATAACACCACACTTCACAGATCAATACATGTCAGTTCTCAACTAATAGATATTTCTGGTTCATTTAAAATCAATAATTAACTAAAGAAAATATAGAAAGAATTCGTTTTGCTTTCCACATGTACAATTTCCTACATTACAACTTGTGCCCTTGAGAATCTTCCAGGTTCTTAGTGAGCTAGATTATCTTGTGTGTGGGTGAGGACAGGTACATAAATCCTCCTTTGTACAAACTCACTTTTTAAAAGGCATGCTCATATTGCCCTCATCTTTGTGTACTGTTTAATGCTTGTACCTATTAATAGTAAAGTTGGCAAGTGGGTTTGAATTTAATTTTAACAAAGAAAGTTAAGCAGCACAGGAAACAGGATGTGCTCTTTATTATTGATGGACAGCTGAGTTTCTGTTTTGCTATGTAAACATCTAAAAATACAGTGGAATAGTTATGTCATCAAATGCAAAACACAAAAATCTTCTCGTTGACAGTCATGAGCCTTTTTGCGCTGGTGTTTATTGCGTTGTATAGTGAGAAATCTTTTATGTACTATGACAAAAACTTCCATAGACAGGTTTTCTGATTTATAGCTTGTATTCATGTACTAGGTATTTGTTCAGATATTATTGTGAATTTTAAGGCCCTAAGCTCTTGCATGCTAAAAATACACAACAATAATGTCTTTTGTTTGTTTGTTTGTTTCAATTTAGGGATTGATGTGACTAAATATACACGAAAAGGCAATGGAAAACTGGCCGAGAAGTGAGCTAAGTTCACCATTAGTGAAAATTTCACAGCATGTGCTTACAAGACCATGAAATTTAGTTCATATTTCCATTCTTTTGCTGGTTATAGAAACAAGTATACAACTTATTTCCAGCAATAGAATTACCTAGATGTCATCTAAAATTGTTTCCACAGAGCTCCAAAATAGCAGAAATTGTTGGTTAAAACTTATTCTTACATCACTCAAATATTGTTTTACATAAAAATGTATAACCAAATGTCAAAGGTCTTCCAATTTTTCAGTCTTAGTTTTGGAGGCAAACCAATCCCTTTTTAAAGTGGGAAGTTTTAAGTAGAACTAATTTTATTAATGATATGAAGTGAAGGAGAAATGCGTTTTTAATTATGTATAATATACATTTATATATACTCTCATAAATACAGAGTATGACAAAATACTTTTTATGTTGAAAGATTGCACATAGAGAATTTTCTGCTCTCAGTACTATACAAATTGAAAATTCCGTTTTTAAAAGGGTGCATTGCAGACAGCAGGAACTACTTTAAGCAAACAGAAATATAAAACTCATTACAATAAGTTTCAAATATGTACACACGCGTATGCATTTTGCTACTTGTAATGTTCAAGTTCTGATATATAAAGCTCAGTATACATGTTGAGATAATTTGGGATGAATCAGTTACTTTGAGAAGCTTTATGCATGTAATAAAAGTACATAGCAAACCTTAGAAGCTCCTAAATTTATAAAGCAGGAATTAAAAAAAAAAAAAAAAAGGAAGGAATGCTGCTTTTTTCAAGCATGTTGCAAATATAAATATCAGCACAAGTTTAGATTAATGAACAAATATATTTTATAAAGTTCCTAAATATATATAATTTTCAAGGTGGAACAATCCTACAGCAATGTTATTCATTATTTTATGAAAATTGAGAATTAGCTTTAATTTCAACAAACACTGCATTTTTAAACTGTAATTTTGCAGATTCACTGGGATGAGATTTTCATAATTTAGATTAAATTAACAATGGACAAATATTGTTTTGTTTTGTTTTGTTTTGTTTGTTTTGTTTTGCTTTTAAAAAGATGAAAGTCATATTTAGAGTTTAAAACACAAGGGATGTTACTGCTGTGAAATATGTGCTGAATGCTAACTAAACATAGAGCAGAATCTGAAAATTACTTTAGATAAGACATAGGTTCTTTGAGTCTATTTATTTTATGAACTGAAATTTATAATGATTGGTAAACAAATTGCCTGATTGAACAAATTGCCAGCTGAAGCTGTCCTGTGCTGATTAACTGTTCAAAACTCCTGTGACCTGTTTGATGACCCTAAGCTTTAGTGTCAGAAGTTCTTTCTTCTGTCCATGTCTAATAAATTCAGAAGGCTAAGAGAAGAACTTTATTTTTTTTAATCGATAGAAATATGGATTTATTTATTCCAAAGTATGCACTAGAGAGAGACATTTAATTGAAAAATACCCTTTGAAAGAGATTAATTAAAACCCAGGTGTCATCTTTAAAAAATTTGATGAAAATTGTACCATCATTGTATCTTTCATGTCCTCCTTTTTAGGTAATTTTAAAAATAAAAATATTTCTCTAATTTCTTCAATGCTGAGTATAATAAATGCAGTTCACTTTTGCTACAAGAATGACTATGTCTTATAAACAAGAAAAATAAAATAATGAAAAAAAGTTTTATTTGATTTATGGCAAAATTAAAATCACATTAAAATTGCATTAAAATTGAAACTGAAGATGTGTATTAGAAATACATATGTGAAAAATATGTGTGAAACAAACGTCATTCAGGCTCTTTGTGTTTTTCACCAAAATGAGCAGGTGAAATGATAGCTCATGATAGATCAGACTGAGTGAGAATATTATTTTTAAAAATCAAACAAATAAAGATATGGAAATTAATAACTAAAATGTATTAATATCCTTAAATATGTGCAGCTGCAAAATTGGGCAGTAGTAAGATCACATTAAATATTTTTATTTTGGTTTCCTTATTTTGGTTGCATAATATATTTCTTTGAATTACAAGGTATATTTGCACAGTAACTTGTCTTTATACAGAGACTCAGATTTAAAACAGTTGTGTCATGAAGTCTAAAAAGTTAAAGTTCCTAATCAACCGAGTTATAACTCCACTGACAAAATAATTTCCTTCCCAATGGTAAGAACTAGCAACATCACAAAACAAGTCCCACAGTCAGACCAAAGCTGGGGCAAATTTTCACTGAAGCAGATCTTGCTCACACAGGGTTTGTCTTACTTGCAAATCTGACCCCATTCAGATCCAGCTGCAGGATCCACACTTTTCAAACAGCTTTGCTTTCCCCATTGAAGACTTTTTAGCTACTACACTGTCCAGTAATAACAACTTATCAGTCTCTGTACAGGATATAAATTCATCATTCCTGCCTCAAATACATCTCAGGCCTCATCTCTTCTAGAATTATCATAGAAATCAAGTAGTTAATTAACAATCTTGTTGCATAAAGATGAGAATATTTAGATGATAACTGCTTTTCTAAAAAAACATAGATAGATTTTGTAAGAAACTAGTCATGGATTTTCACCTGTGAAAATCTAGGAAGAGCAATGGAAATATCTTGCAAAACTCATCTGCTCAGGTGTCTGACTTCCTGAAGGGCTACTAAGTGGCCTAAATATATATTATATACATACTGTGACTTCTACACTGTTTTTAGTCCCATGTAGGGCTCTGCCACTTTGCAATGATTGTTGTAGGGGACACAGATAGTTTTGGATGTCTCCACTAGAGGAACAAGAACTATCAGTGTCCCTCCAAAAGTTACACAGAAGAAATTCATTCCTCAATGAATGCAGATCATCTATTGTCCTTTGGCTTTTTTGTGTTAAACCAAAATCTAGCACAGGCTAATACAGAAAAAATTATTTCAGAAGATGGGAATTACCTGTTTGGACTAAGCCCCTAGGTTTTGGATCTGTGCTCATCACTGTATAAAGCTGTCTCTTTACAGAATTGTAACATCAGACTGCCTAATCAGATGGGAAAAGCTCTGTGGCAGAGTAGTTTGGGTCATTTTGAAAAATTTTAACTCCAGTTTTCACTAATTATTATTATTCATGCAATGAATATATGATGCGACCCTTCACTTGATTTTTGGTTTACAATCACAAAACATATTGCTGAATAATATCTACATGCAAAGGCTAAACTAGAGGGAAGAGTATCTGTTATAGGCTAAACTATAGAGAAGAGTATCTGTCTAAGTTAAAAACAAAAAACTGAAATACCATTATCAACATAAAGGAAGATGCACCACACGTAAATTCTAAGTATTTTTTTAAAATGTCTCGAAATATCCAGAAACCTAGACCACAGTCAAGAAAGGTGGTTTGGCAAAAAACATCTAGCAATGGACTCATTGACAGAAACCTGTTTTCACAGACTCCCTTTTTTGTTTCACAAAACAGGTTTCTCTTCCATTGCAGATAATACAGATTTTTGGGTTTCAGTGGATGGAAGTGCCTGATGCAGCCTCCTTTTACTCTTTTACCAGTCAGCTTTGTGAACACAGAAAGTGAATGCAGCTGAGTTTATTCCTCTCCATCACCGGCTGTGTCTGACTAGGCTCTAAGCTCTCTCCTACTCTACAGGGACTTTCTCTGTTAATATGGTTGAGAAGAGGGAAGCAAAATCATACCCTATAAGGCAGAAGCTTCAGGAGCCACTATGGTATAAGTCAGAATAATCTTTCATTGTCTAGCACTGTTTAATTGAGGAAGCTCTGCAAATGTAAACTAGATGTTTTTTGCAACTCCTCTGTTTTCAAATTCTTAATATTCTTATTCTCTTATTCCAGAATCCCTTAAAGTATTCATTAATGTCATCATTTAGTTGATTAAATAGGATTTCAACTTCAGCTTGTCAGAGGTCCTTTACTGTATTTAATCACTTTTGAATATTTTTCACACTGAATGACACCAAATAGAGGTGTGAGGTCCTTCCTTGGAGTGTGTCTTTTGACTGTTGAGTTACCAGAGAAGCGGAGGCAGAAGAAAGTGATATCTTCCTGACTGATAACTAATAAAGCAATTTTTACAAAGTCAGTTGGAGTGTTATTGCAGCCTGCTGTCAAATTAGAAGATCCCTTTTAATCTTAGCCTACTGGGAAAAGAAAAAAAAAAAAAAAAAAAAAACCCTATGTGAAACAATGCAATTTAAAAAAATTACACATAAATATGGATGTCTATATATTCACATATGTACACGTTACATGCATATAAGAAATGGGAAAGATAGATAGTACATAAACATCCATAAGAAAATACATAAAGACTGTTCTGTAATCTGCCTGTGAAATGGTTAACAGGAAAATAAATTGACATTCCTTTCTATGTGTGTTACAAACATTATTATCTCCAAGTCACTTTTTAATTTCATACTTGACGCTTCAGCTCATGCCATATTTTTAGTTAGTGATGGCCTATTAAACTGATAATTTATATACTGTTGTGAAGGCCTCTGTAAATGCTGCTCTATAAATAATAGAGCAGTGATCCATAGCCACCTTCCATGTAACAGCACAGAGTCCACTGCAGCTAATATGAAAGAACTGCTGGTTGCTAGGTGCCAAAATGCTGCCTGCCTATTTAGGAACTGCTATAGTTTTGTCTCCCTGCTAAGATGACAAAAGTGTAATTAGAGATTAATCAAGAGCTACATTAGTGCCACAGTTTCCTGCAGGCTGACTTTTGTTGCTCACCAGCAGTTAAGTGCATCTGCCTGTATTTACCAGTTTTCTGAAGATTTAAGTATTTGTTATATTTACAGGGACAGCTACAGTAAAAGTTATCAAATCATGAAGAAAACTTAGCAAACTATATGACTCTTTGTATTTATTTTTCAAAGATAATGAGAAGGTTTTAAATATGAGAAAGGTTTTAAATTTCCTGCATCCATGTACTTTATTCAGTGGGATGAAGGGAGGAGGGCTTAGACACAGACTGCTTTATCCCATTCTGAAGCTCCATTAACATGAAACTTTACGTAATTTTTAATATTTTTATTTAATTCTAAGTCTTTTGTAAGCTTCATTTAATATTATATAGACCCTTTGAGTATTTGGATAGTAAGCAGCTCCTAGAGAATCTGAAACCTTTAAATAATTCTTTTGTTTGTTTGTTTGTTTACAATTTATGATGTCACATATTACTAAGATATATTTTTAGATTCCTGAGATATAATATGGATTATATGACTACCACCTACATATTTCTTGATAGAAAATTAGCACTAGCTAGAAAATACTTGTGTAGGTTTTTCTGATTGAGTGTATATGGGTTAAGATAAAGGGAAGAGGGGAGAAGGTGATGTTACAGTACAGGTCTGCCACCTGCCCAGTGGAACCAAGCAGATGTGGCCCTCCATAGGCAGACAGATGAAGCCTCGCATTCACAGGCCCTGGTCCTCATGGGTGGTTTCAACCACTCTGACATCTGCTGGAGGGACAATACAGCAAGGCATCAGCAATCCAGGATGTTCCTGGAATGCACAGATGATAATTTCCTCCTCTAAATGGTAGAGGAATCAACAAAAAAAGCTCCTATGCTGGACCTTGTTCTCACCAACAGGGAAGGGCTGGTGACCAACATGAGGTTCAGGGACAACCTTGGCTGCAGTGATCACAAAGCACTTGAATTTAAGATACTCAGGGCATCTAGGAAGAAGTTTTCCAAGCTTACAACCCTGGTCTTTGGGACTGCAGACACAGATTGCTTGTATCTGCTGGCCAAAGTAATGTGGGATAAAGCCATGGAGAGAAGGTGGCTCAGGAGGGGTGGTTAGTAATCAAGGATCACCAGAAGCAAAGTATAGCGACAAAGAGGAATGCTAGGAGACCTGCCTGGATAAACACGGAGCTCCTGAACACACTGTCACACAAAAAGATACTTTGCAAGGAATGGAAGAAAGGACGTCTAGAATGGGGGGCATATAAGGAAGCTGTCTGAGCAGCAAGAGACCTAGTTAGAAAAGCCAAAGCCAGTTAGAACTAAATCTATCCAGGGAGTTGAAGGGGAACAGCAAAAATTTCTATAGGTATATTAACAACAAAAGGAAGACTGGGGAAGGTGTTGGCCCACTCAGAAAGGAAACAGGAAAACTAGCAGCAAGTGATATGGAGAAGGCTGAGGTTCTCAGTGACTTCTTTGACTTCTTTGCCTCAGTCTTCACTGGCAAGGGCTCCAGCCACACTCCTGAAGTCACAGAAGACAATGGCAAGGATTGGAAGGAAGAACTGCCAATTGTAAGTGAAAATCAGGTTCATGACCATCTGAAGAACCTGAAAGTGTACAAGTCCATGGGACCTGATTGAATACACCCATGGGTACTGAGGGAATTGGCAGATGTGGTTGTTAAACCCCTGTCTATTATATTCCAAAAGTCATGTCAGTCCTGTAAAGTCACCACTGACTGGAAAATGGGAAACATAACCCCCATTTTCAAAACAGGGAAAGAAGGAGGATCCAAGGAACTATAGGCTGCTTAGTCTCACCTCTGTGCCTGCTAAGATCATGGAACAGATCCTCCTGAGACACTGTTGGAGCAGATGAATAATGAAGAGGTGACTGGGTATAATCAACATGGCTTCACCAAGGGGAAATCATGCCTGACAAATCTTGTGACCATCTATGAAAAGGTCACAACATCAATAGACAAGGGAAGAGCAACCAGCATCTGGATCTGAGCAAAAACTTTAGCATTGTCCCACACAACGTCCTGGTCTGCAAGTTGGTAGAACATGGGTTTGACAGATGGACCACGCAGTGGATTAAGAACTGGCTTGATGGCCATACCCAAAGAGTGTCTGTCAACAGGTCCATGTCCAAGTGGAGGCCAGTGACAAATGGAGTTTCACAAGGATCAGTGCTGGGACCAGTCCTGATCAACATCTTTGTCAGTGACATGGACAGTGGCATTGAGTGCACCTTCAACAAGTTTCCTGATGACACCAAGCTGTGTGGTGCAGCTGACATGCTGGAGGAAAGGGATGCCATCAAGAGGGACCTTGACAGGCTGGAGAGGTGGGTCCATACAACCTCATGAGGTTCAACAAGACCAAGTGCAAGGTCCTGCATCTGGGTCGAGGCAATGCCAGGCACTGATATAGGCTGAACAGTGACTGGCTTGAGAACAGCCTTGGAGAAAAGGACTTGGGAGTGCTGGTGGATTAGAAGTTCAACATGAGCTGCCAGTGTACGCTGGCAGCCCAGAAAGCTAACCTGATCCTTGGCTGCATCAAAAGAAGCGTGGCCAGCAGGTTGAGGAAAGTGATTCTCCCCTTCTACTCACGAGACCCCACCCTGGAGTACTGTGTCCAGTTTTGGAGCCCCTGTTACAGGAAAGACATGGACGTGCTAGATCGTGTCAAGAGAAGGGCCATAAAGATGATCAGAGGGTTGGAGCACCTCTGCTGTGAAGACAGACTGAGAGAGTTGGGGTTATTCAGTCTGGGGAGGAGAAAACTCTGAGGAGTCCTTATTGTAGTCTTCCAGTATCTAAAGGTGAGGATCTTTTTAGGATGTCAGGTAGTGATAGAGGGAATGGATTCAAACGAGAGGAGGGTAGATTGAGATCAGATATTAGGAAGAAGTTCTTCACCATGAAGGTGGTGAGACACTAGCACATGTTGCCCAGAGAGGTGGAGGAAGCCCCATCCCTGTAAGTGTCCAAGGCCAGGCTGGACAGGGCTCTGAGCAACCTGATCTAGTGGGAAGTGTCCCTGCCCATGGCAGGGGGATTGGAACTGGATGATCTTAAGGGTTCCTTCAAACCCTGAAAATTCTGTGATTGGACGATTCTTCATGTTGTAAAAGCCACAGAAGGATTTTCTTCAGAAATGTGTTATAATTAAGGACATTCTGATTAATTTATTCTTCCCAAACTGGAAACTTCTAAGGTAATGCAAGTTTTTCATAGGAAATACATCCCCTTTCCTGGCTAGCTCTTCTAACACTATAAGAGGATAGGTAGGAAAACAGATGAAAACATATGGGACTTATCCAAGGTTGTAAAACAAATTATTAGTATCTGAGAACAAATCTCAGTCATTCTTTATAGTGCAAAGAAACTCTTTTTTTATTCTCTTTAAATGAGAGGCTACAGATAAGGTTACTTGAAAATCTTCTCTAAAGCATGACTAGGAGTCTAGCAAGCAGTTTTTGTGGAGCTTTGTGCTCCCCAATCCCAAGAATAGATTGATTTGGGTAAGATCATATTAAGCAAGCCATAGTCACTGGCACATGGGAGAGAAAGTCTAGTACAGCAGTAAAGAGCATAGTATTTCCAACACATGAGCAGCAATCTTTACGGGGAAACCAAGAATAATCCACTTCCTTTAAGGACATCAATGGTTATATTCTAACAAACCAATAAAAAACAAAAAGAAGACAGTAAAAACATAGAGTTTGTGCAGCCTGCTCTGAGTAAGTTTAAAGCAAGCACTCAGAACCCAAGGGCAGGAAAATATCATTTAAATAACACTACTGTGAATGGCTTAATAGTGTAATTTTCAGCAATGCAGCTTTCCTTCCACACCAAACCCTTTAAAAAAACAAACAAAAAAACGAAAAAACAAAAAACAAAAAAACTTGGTTACTAACTGAGGATTCAACTACAAAAAAGTGTTATTACTATAGTTCACTTCTATATATGCAGAAATATGCATACCAACAGCTTTTTGGAGAGTTATAAGCAAGGAATTCCAGTCCTGGGGCTATAGAACAGGAAATCTGTAATGGAGAGTTCCTAGAAACATCTGTATTTACTCATAAAGATGACCTAGAGAAGAAAGATCTGTGCTATGGCTCTGTATTTACTCACATAAATAGATCTCACAATCACAAGACCATTTTTTTTTTTCAGAAAGTGTCTTAATCTCTCTGAGGTCTGAAGTGAAGAGTCTGCATCTTTTGCTTGTCCACTAAAAAACAGAGATTTGTCTCATAGAAAACCAGAAAATTTATGTTACAGCATGTAAAAAAAACAAAGCTTTGTGAGACAAGCCTGACAGATAGTAATAAATATAATTGCCACAGAAGCAGTTAAGTACTGAAATCCCAGGAAAAAGTGGGTCTCACCTTTCTCATTCTCCTGGCTGTTACCCTTCCCTATTGATATCACCCTAGCTACAATATGGTGAAGTGCAGCAGCTAACAGAACTCAGATGTCACCATAATCATATGTTATGGTTATAAATTACAGTATAACCACAAACAAAAGTTAACTGAACCGTAAGTTCATATACTTCCTGTAACACAAGAATCATGGCTTTAAACACCCTCAGAATGAGAAAATATGGCATATCACAGCTCCTGTTTCCAAGAAAGCATATTAACTCTTCAGATACTTTCAAAATTGTGTGATTACTCTACCAAGGACTGAGATCCCAAAATTCTCCAGAGCTGTTGTTCATGTTTTAGTTTTCTGGGCGTTTTTTCATTTGTTTGGCTTTGGTTTGTATTTTTTTTATTGGGGGGTGTCTTGGGTTTTTGTTGTTGTTTGGGGTTTTTTTGAACACAGCTACTGGAGTTTATGAGAAACCATACTGCCTTCCTGCATCTAGGTTGTAAGAGCATAGGAACAATAAACAAGATGGCACCTGGTTTCTCAGTGTGGTATTTAGCACTCTGAGTGTGGTCAGAGTGTAATTTTAACTGGACCAAGAAAGTAGCTTTGCTACCTGTCAGAAGTGCTGGAGAACAGGCAGTCTGGGAGTGAATGCTTCCAATTTTGGGAACCTTAATTTCACATAGTGACCATTAAAGAACTTTGAATTGTTCAAAATAAAAATATTTTTTAAAAATAATAAATATATACATATATATATTCCAAACTTAATTTTCTTCGCTCTCAGTTTTGAGTTTTAAAGAGGTGATTATGTATTGAAATAAAACTTAAGTTATTCAGGATTAAGGACGAACATATGTATAACTCAGTTACCTGGAATTAAACACTAGGTCCAAAAGGCAGCTGCAAAGCACAGATGAACAATTTTGTTCAACACAATTACCTTGATTGCAGATAATCTGATTTGGGTTGCTGTATGTGTATGTATGTGTATCCAATCTCACATAAGGGTTGATGCCTTTGCTGGCTGAATTAGGTCAAAATACAAAAGACAAAATAGCTAATAACTAAGAAACATTATCAAAATTTTAAATTCACAATTGTACTCTATTTCCACAAACCCAATGCTTTGATGAAAATTGTTTATTACATGGCTAAGTTCTTAGCTAGAAGGTATCTTCTGGGCTTTGAAGATTTTGCCATAGTCTTAGAAATAATAATAATAAAAAAAAATTGCTGTGCTTTTCTGTAATTTTCTAAAACAGGGTGTTTCAAGATAAATTATACTAGCGGTCGGTGTCTGTCGTGTTCCACAAAAGACATGTAAAATACCTGCAATTTAGTCATTTCAAGGTATGCATGGAAAAAGGTAACAAACACAAACACATCCATACTAGTTTTTAGACAAGCAGACTTCACAAGTTAGAAAGATCTCAGGCTCGCTAAATATCAAAGATAGGATCTATACTGCATGCCAAACTACCTAAAATTGCCTTCAAATTTAAGGTGCAATTTATTTCAAATGGCACAAAGTTGTAGATAGCAGCACTAGCATACACAGACACACTGGATGTCTATGTCTGTCAGTGAATGAGTTGAAATAGAACTAATTTCTTTAATATAGATACAGTTATATTTAGACTGTAAAAAATGTGTAGGTAGATGTAAACATGAAAAATATGTTATGTTGTGATTTAATTCCAGTCTCACTTTTTCTTAATAATCTAAATTACTCTTTCAAACCCTTTTCTTTACAAATTCACTCACTTTATTATGTGTTCAATATGACTTCCTGTTCTTCTTTTCTCCTTTCCCCATTCAGAAAGAATTTACTGGACTTACTGGATATGTTTTCCTTTCTTATATCTGAAAAAGCAAAAAATAGGTGATTACATTGTCTTTGCACCAAAACCTGAGACAGGAAGGAGAAGGTGACTTGAGCAAGGACTGTGGTGAGCTTTCAATTCCTTGTTAAAGCATTTATTTTATGAGGCAGCATTTATTCCCTTGAATTCACACCAACCTGAAGCATGAAAGAGTTTCGAGGAAAGACCTTTCCATAATGGATGAAGATACTTAAGATTTTACTGCCCTTTTTCTGTTTTAGTAATATATGTTAACACTACTGTTGCACTCCATATTGTAGCTGATTATCTTAAAACACGAGGAAGGACAAAATACAACTATTTTTAAAAGCTCTTTATGACTCTTAGAACCTGTCACAGTTTTTGTCCTCAAAATATTTTCACAAAGGGAGTCATGCACATCATTCTTCTTCAAAATTTCAGTAAGCTTCTGTCTATGTTGCAGAGCTCTTTTATGTCATACAGGGGCAGGAGAGACCAGAAGTTAATGCACAAATTTGGATTACACTTGAAAAATTTTAATTCATAATGGAAAATATAACTTTTCAAAAACCATCCCAAGTATTTCTTTGAAGTCTAAGATTGCAGTTGTCTCTTCTCAGTGCTAGAGAGTAACTTTGCATTTTGTGAGCTCAAAATATTGTGGTAAATTAAGTCAGGAGAATCGTGACTCACTCTTCCCTGTGAACTGTGGATGTGCACAAGCTACCATACTAGCACAAAGGAAAATTTGGCTAAATAGAGCTTACATTTGGCTAAATCAATGAGTTTTCTTACCATGATTGACTGAAGACTCTGATTAAAGCTTTCCGCCTAATTAGGGTGTACACAAGTTCCCTCTTGCATGCAAGTTCTCTTATATCCATAAACAGAAGTTGACAAGCTGGCTTTTCCAATGGCTTGGGTGTTCTGTAATTTTATTCCTCTGCCTAATCCCCTGTTTAGGGCAACTTGAATTAACCTTTTTTACTTTTAAAATCCTTAATTAATTGCCAAAGTAACTCATAATTGAAAAATGAGGAAGGGAGGATAGAAACACTGCTCAGTCACAGAATCTTCACTTTCCTCAAATTCAGAACTGAGAGGGGTAGCAATAAAAATGGTCCTTGGATGACAAGAAAACCTGAAACACTGAACAAAAATGTATGAAGAAAGCGTCGAAGAAATGCCTGAGAAGAATGAATATCATCCTTCCATTAGAGGCCACACTCAAGGAATACACACAGATTTCGGGCAGACACAAATCTGCAGCTTGGCAAATTATCTGTTACGGAGAAATGTAATAATTGTCTTTTAAATAGACAGATTCATTGGCACTTGGGAATTTTCCTTTATATCTGTTAGCCTATAGCCATAGGAGCTTCCCTCATCCTTACCACCAGCATCTGCTGCTACGATCCAGGGCTGTACTGTAGCCCTGTGGATTGCTGCTCCTGGGAATACTGTTCTTTCAGGAGCAGGAATCCAGAAATGACGTTTGGCTGGGCAGATTCACTGGTTTCGATGTGTCATTTCCAGAAGCACTACCTCTCACAGACATTTCAGCATGGCAGACCAGTGGGTCGGAGGGTAAAAGCAGGTTACCCAATGGGTGGAAGTGGATAATGGCATTTTATTACAAAAACATTTCTCCCCTTAAAGCTGTTATTCACAAGGATTATTCAGGTCACCTTGGTCATGATTTTGATTTCATAAAATGGAATTGCAACACTGTTCATTTTCACTACTGATTATGTATATGGGAAGTATTAACAGATTTAACGGATTAACCTCTTAACTGCTGGGCTTCTCTGAATAAAAGGTTAATCCTTTTTTAGGCTGCTCAACCTGGTTACTAAAAATTATCAATTAAGTGGAATGAAAGGTGATTCATACTTCTGACACATACAGACAGTGAAAAAATTAATCAACAAGCTCTTGCTTAAACAACTATTAGTCTTCCTCTGAAGGACAGTAGAGTTAACAAAGAATAACCTAGGCTTTCTAAATACATTTTTTTCCCTAAATATAGAAATTTTATATTCCCTGACCAGGACAAATAAAATCTTCTTATTGAAATAAATAAATAAAGACCAGAAAACATTTCCTGAAATGTTCTTCAGCAGAGATTTTTCCTTCTCTTGTTCAGTACACATGTGCCTCCCTGCCTTTGATTTCATTGCTGCTCTCAGCTGTTTGGTAATGTCCAGGACTTCAGGGAAGTATTTCACACTTACCTCCAGCACCCCTTACCACTCACTGCAATTTGTTTCACTTTCTATAATGCTAATGAGGATAAGGAACTCCTTTGTTCTCCCCCTTCTTTCCCCACAACACTTGAAGAATGGACAAGGTTTTTTGGAAACAGTTTAAGAAATTCATCTTTCTAGGAGATCTTTCTATTTCTGGTTTGTGGTTGAAGTGAGATAAGCCAGCAGAACCACAAGTGACTGCAATTCACTGGAGTATGATGACGTGTTTAAATAGCTCAAGAGTCAACTCTCGGGCATTTAAACACATAGTTATGTTTTCATTACTAGCTATGGTCTTTCCTTATACTACAAATTCTGTCCAATGATGCTGTTTTGAACTCTTCTTCCAAAGACAAACATAATCTAAAAATAAAAAATAAACACTATATAAATATACTTATACTATACAAATCCAAGCATGAATAGATGTTTACCTGGGGAAGGAGAAAAGAGTTGTAGTTCTTCAGTCTAAAATGGATGTCATATATTTTTGGAAGCAAGGAATAATAGCTAGATTATTCCAGCTTGCTCTCCCTCTCAGTGCTAGTCAAACTGTGATTCTTTATGTTCAACTAACGTTTTAATTAAATAAGTTCCAATAGCACAAAAGAAGTAGAAAAGACTTCAAAACGTCAATACTCTTGACATTGTGAGTTTTTTCTTCTCGCTTACTGCTAACAGATGTGTTATGTGGGTTGGCAGAAAATAATTTATTGGGCCTCTCCTTGTGACTGTGATTTAAATGGGAAGTCAGCTTAATGCAACTGTTGCCAGTGATCCTAACTGCCTAAGAAAACATCATTGTTTTGAATACCCTAATTATTCATTAGCTGAATAAATGTCTTTTTCATATGGGAATGTTTATCATTTTTTGAAGATGAAATATTAGCTTCTTCCTCCTTCTATGATTTCCTTTCATTTATGTTGAAAGTTTCTGGCTTACTATCTGTCCTGTCTGCAGTCTGTCAATGGATACCTCTCAGATCAGAACAAACATTTTTTCACTTACTTTGCTGTACAGTGTTTGGCCAAATAATAACCATATAACCATTATTTCCCTAAAACTCCTACAGAGTCAGGAAGGTAACAGATCTGCTGTAATACTCCATGGCCCTTATTTTCTTGAGCTTCAATCTGAAGCTAAGTCTGAAATTAGAGATCAAAAACATTGACTACTTCCACATAGAATGTAATTTACTGCTTTGTGCAAAGATTATTTTATATGGAAATTGACAAAAAATCAGTCTAATCATATTCCCAGTCATATTAAACAGTCAGACTGCAGGGGAAAGGAGAATAGACCTTAACTCTGTTGTTTACTAAAAAGTGCAACTGCTTTCAATAAAGGCTGGGAAAATAACAACTTCAGCAAAAAATTTGTTACTGGTATGGTAATTAAATAAAAAAGTATTCATATGTTTATGTTTATAATCAGACAACATGTACATCATTAGATTGTGAGTAAAATAATAGTTCTACTGTACTAATAAATCTATTCTTAAATAGTGCTTAGTTGCTAGGACGTGTCAACTGAGTGATAGAATACTGCATAGATAAATGTACAAGAAGATATTTAGTGCTGTTTTTTAATAAGATACATTATTCTGTGCCTTGTTAATCTATATATACATTTTTTTCCTTTTCTTTGCAGTATTAAGAATTTAATCTTATAAAGGCATGAGCATAGTTGACTACTCTTGAATAAAGCTTCCAGTTGAAGCCCAGCTTGTGACTTATTTCAATCTACGAGTGGTAGGCCCACTTATGTGCATAATTTTCCACTGATTCTTAGACTTTGTATTGTGGTCTGATGGTCATCCACAGTGACAAATATTTACATTTTCTGGAGATTCATATGAAAGAACTAACTTCATTAGACCATATCAGTGTCCTAAAAAACAGAATGATGGATTTTTCCAAGGAGATAACAATAAAAGCTCTGTATTCTATCTAAGACAAAAGAAAATTAAAGATGGCTGGTGTACACTATACCAGAATACCCTACAACTGTCTGATAAATGACAAGCTCTGTCATGCCAATCCATTTTTTGATAGTTGTCTGCATGAATTTTTCTCTTGTGAAAGCCTATGTTATACCAAATTTCTTACTATTTTTTCATACCCATTCCATATGGAATGATCGATTCCTGTAGTTCTGTCAGCCTGGAAGCACTAGGTTCTGTCATATTTTCTGTATGCTTATATTTTGTTGTTTATATTTTTATGATTAAAACTATGATACAAAATCTCTCAGATACACATGCCCATGACATTAAGAAACAGCTATTAAAATTAATAATTTCATTTGTTAGGAAATCTACTAAACGTTACTTTGAAAAGTGAACATATTTTAGAACAAAATCTTATCTCAGAAGTAAAGTTTTCATTCTTTAAATAAAGAAGAAAATGTGGCAAACAAATGTTTGTTTTTCTTGGGAAGCTGATATAAGCTCAAAGGCAAAGTTGCTGTTTAGGGTTTTTCAGATGCCAGTTTCCTGGAATTTCTGCACATTGTGTCTACCATATGGGAGGGGAAGGATTTAATCTCTTACTGTGTGAAAGAAAAATGCTGTTACTTTTGAGGCTTAAGAAATTAGATGTGTTAACAGTTGGGTGGATGTCTAAACAGAAATTCTGCATCCTATTCACCTCTTTTGTGGTAAATGTGAGGAAGCTGTGTGTTTCCCTTGCATCTAGAGGAACAGGAAGAAAATTTCTAGCTCTGGATCAGGTTAGATGGAAGAAATGTGAAACTGCATTGTGTATTATCCCCTTTCAGGCTTATAATAAACGGGCATGGCCTGCAAAGAAAACAGTGTAACATACTACAGGGTGTATATGTATGTTTGGGATTTATGGACTAAATATGAACTAATGTCTTCTTTTGTGCCTGGAGCTCAGCAGCTATCAGGCTGAAAAAAATTCCAGAGGATAAGAAATAACAAAAATCTGGTCAAAATACGTGCAAAATAAATACTTTCAATGTCTATTGTAGACATATTGATAGAGGGCTCCAATGTGCCTTTGGAAGTGTCTGTCCTCCCGAGCACAGTCACCAGGAAATTGTGTGAGGAACAAATCTGAATTCTGAGGATTTTGACAAATCACTCCTCACTAAGGGAGATCCTGCAGTTTGAGTTAAAAAATTAGAGAGAGATGTTGGAAACTGGTCTTCCAAACTTTCAGCTGTTCACAGGATATTTGTTTAAAGAGAGAACAAAACTGAGCCAGTAGCATAATTTTCAACTCTGCAGGCAGAATAACAGCACTACTGCTTTTGGGTCTGAGAGACCCACATGCCAGTTTAGGAAGACTGAAAGGAAACCAGAGCCCATCTTAGTGGTTTGCTGAAAAAAACACTGGTTTATTGCTTTCATCAAGGCTAATTTCAGCCATACTGTACAATCAATCTAGACTACATGTGCTGCAAAAAACAAAATCACTCGTAGAACTAATAGCAGTTTGGAAACAGAAGCCATGAACTCACATTTAATCTCTGTAATCATTTATGCCAAGAGAAAAGGGAAGGCTAAGTGAATATCAAAGGCTCCTATATCACTGAGAATAGAGCACATTGTTTTAAGTGGTAATTTGTCTTCCTGAATTTTTGTAGGAGTATTTAAACTAATCCACATCTCAGGAGTCAGTCCAACAGCTAACATGAGCTATTACAGACACTCCCGATATCTTTCATAAAATGACTGGAATCCTTGTCTTTCTCTCCCCTCTTTCTTTCAACTCTTTTAGGAACAAAGTTGATGAGTCCTAGTTAAATCTTTGTATTTATACACCAATTGTTCTCAAGTTTTACAAAAGTCATATTTTAATTATTTTTCCTCTTTTCTCCATTGAATCTTTGGGAATCCATCTCAGATTTTCCAAGTCACTTCCTACTGTGATGCACTTTGTGATCTGGATACTCAGAACATCCATGGTGTATTTAGGTTTAGGTGGCAACTAGATTAATTTAAGATGGAGTGTGATAAATCAACCTGTCCTTGTTTTCTCAACTCAAGTTATACTTTTCGTTATGATACAAATGTCTACCACAAAACCTTTAATTTGGTGGTTGTCACAGAAGGATATGAATTCTCCTTCTATTGACAGTTACTAGTTAGTTATTATCTGGACATGAGCCAAAAACAGGGAGATGAGAGATCTCCCAAACAAACAAGCTATTGGGATCATTTAGTCTATGTGTAACTCAAAAGTGATATTAATCAGATGGTTCTTACACCTAGCCACATGACTAAGAGTGAATTAGAGCAGTTTTAGCCCAATAATGTTTACTTAAGAACGTCATAAGCTTTTCAATTTGCATTTCAAATTCTACTGCAGAATTGACTAGAGGTATTTCTTGAAGATGTCCTTTTAGCTCCTCTGTCCTCTGCTGTACATTTGCAACAATGGGCATATTCCCAGTCTTAAAATTTAATGTGGCCATAGGAATGAGCAATTGTTAACGTTTAGTCAAAATATTCATTACATTTTACAGGTTTCTGCCACTGTAGGTTGCATGCCCAGAATATAAGCTGTTTCTCTGATACTCTTCACATATTAATTTCTGCATATGGGTTTGCAAATTATCCTGTCTCCACTTACTTTTTCTGAGAGCTGCAGAAACATAAGGTGCATAAAAAGTTTAGGTTATCCCTCAATTTGAACTCACATCAGATGGTTACAACTTTTTAAATTTAATATCAGCTGGAACCCATATCTTAGGTCCAATTTTACTTAGCTGGGTAGTGTTTTGACTACCTAATTCTGAGCATTTCTGTTTAGATAAAATTTTACACCTGATTTATGGATTTCTAAGACTGGATGTATGAAACAGAAATGCTAGCAGCCAGTTAATTTTCATGAGATGAGCAGCACTACAATTAATTCAGGCAAATTCACACATGAAAACAACACCAGGGAAACAGGTGTTTACTAAAGACTCACTGTGCTGGTCCTGCTCAGTCACCTCATGCTTCATTCTCTAGAGCTCCTCTAAGAACTAGTAAACACAAAGAGTTCAGAAAATAAAGTCAGTTACATTCATAGCATCCCACTGTATTAGAGAACAATAGAAATCCCTGGCATAAGAAGGAAAAATAAAAAGGGCATCTAACATCCCAACATAAATTAAATTTTAATTAGCTCCATAGATGGAAAAAAAAATCGCTGTGGTAGTTTATTGTATTAATTATCTCCCTTTTACCTACAAGATAAAAGCAACCTTGAAGAATCATGCCAAAATACAGCAATCAAGCACAGTCTTCTGTTCTTATCTAGTCTTGCAAGGTAGGAGCAAGGGAATATAATTTGAAAGATAATATGGAATTAAATTTTGCCTTTTGTTCTGAGGAAAGCAGCCCATTCTGAAGGGGAAAAGTGGCAGTTTTGACTTGCAACTGCTAGAAATCTATTTGGTAAACACACAAAATTTAAATACTGGTTCAAGTAAAGTTATTAAGAGGGAAGTTGATTTTATGTCTGTTGTAAATGTCGTTTCTGTCATTTAATGAATGTTATTATTTTACTCACATCAAGTTTTACCTTTTACTTTCTTGGTTTTCTATTGCTTGGCAATGTCCTTAGGTTTTTATGCTCCCTCCCTCCTCATTGAATTAATAATTTAATTATTAAATTAATAATTTATTTATTTTATGTGTTTAATGAGTATTGAAAAGTCTATATGAACTGTGTGGATTTATATGGGGTTTTTTTACCATGTATAGGCCAGACCTTAAAAAAAGAAACACAAACAAAAAAACAAACCAAACCAGTCAGTTATTAGTATGTGACATTATTTTCCATGTATTTTATTTCCGCAGTTTTTTGACATTATGAAAATTCTACAGAATGGAAATTCTGAATGAGAGTCTGAAGAAATCATTTTTATGAGTTTCTATGTACTCACCTGCAAATTAGATAGGATGCATCAAGATTATGTGTCTTTTGCAATCCACAGGGAGAAAAAACAAAAACTGAGTGGCTGAAGAGTTTTTAATAGTAAATCTAAGAAAATTGCTTTAATTCTTCTCTAGACACTCTGCAAGGAGAAATTAAAAAAACCAACCCTGAGGTCTAAAATCTTAGCCAGCATTCAACTCATGTTGTTCCAACCACTGGTATAGAGCTGTGAGGATTTACATCAGTAAACTTGGCACAAAATATCTCAAAGTTCAATTTTTTCTTATTTATTGGTTATTCAGCACTAATCTATATAATTTTAGCAAACTTTAAATAGCACAAATTTTGTGAGAGGGAGAGGAGGAAAAAAGGCAGAAACAAAACACATGTAAAAGGGATTGCCAATCTGAGCATGGATTTACTGGGGAGTGAGAAATGTCAGTAACTCAAACAAACAACAGAACAGGGTTACTGCACAAATTATGGTATCAGCATGTTACCTAGAGATGAATTCCCCCTTCTAAAATATTTGTTTTTTAAAGTGTAGGGTGGTGAAGATGTAAAAAGCACAAGTATTTCTCCATAAATAGGTTGTTTGTGATTAAGTAACTTGGACTAACTCCTGTTTCCTGCACTAATGAGAGTAGTCATATTTCTTTACTGTCCCCAGTTCAGCAGAGCACTTAAATGTGTGCAGAAATACTACTGATTTCAATGGGATTTACACATGGTGTAAATTTAAGCACATGCTTAAATTCATTGCTAAATTTGGAGTAAGAGAAATTGAAGTGGATTCCTTGTCCAATGCTATGATTTGGTTATTTCAGTAATGTTTTGTCACACTGAATTACAAAATCTAGTAAAATCAAGTTTTTCATATTGAGCAAAATTAGACCAGGTGGGCTTGCCAAGGTACTTCAAGATTACTTTTCTGTGAGTAGTGACTATGGACCTTTCTCCAGACAACATGCAGCTCTTCTTGGATGCCAGTGGAGACAAATTCAATGTACATATTATAGCAGGGTTTCTGAAAGCAATGTTTGCATAGAAAACAATGTCTGTAGGCAAATATATTACCTACTGTGTGTTTTCCTTTCTAACCCAAGATCTCATGCTGCTACTACTACTTCTGCAGTTTACAGTACTCTACTGCGCATGCATATTCCATTAATCTGCCTGTCCTTAAACAGACTTGTGTACTGTAGACAGTATACAAGATTTTCTGTTGCATTTACAATATCTGGAATCTTACATCTTCAAGACATTTTAGTGAAACTTAATTAATTAATCTTTCTACAATTATGAGTGCTCACATGAAAAGGTCAGTGATGATACACCACCAAGCCTTCAAGTGGTTATCATGGTTTCTAAGAGTTATAAATGCGTGTTTTCAGAACTCTCCCTTCTCCTTAGACCACTTTGCATGATGTTAGGAACACTTATCTTCACCTTTGGAAAAGAATAGAACCTTTTAAAAACTTATCATTCTTGTGACTCAAAATTATCAGCAGTGCAAGAAGAAATAATTCAGTGCAGAAAAATACAGGACAGGCTTTCTGAGAAATAGTGGCTACAGAAAAATGTTTTTACTCTTTAGAGGTAGTTTTTGAACAGCCTGTTTGTTCTGTACTTCAAGAATTTGATGTGTGGAGCATAGTTTTTGAATTATCTTCCCAAGTAACTTTTAGATTAATTATTCTACCTAGACTCTAAAAGGCTGTAAGAAAGTGGATGTTTTTTCTTTGCGTTTTTTGTTTTGTTTGGGGTTTTTTGTTTTTTGTTTTGTTTGTTTTGTTTGTTTGTTTGTTTTTATTCCTACAGCTGTAGGAAATTTCCTCCTCTGCTCTTACTTCCCATCTGACTCTAACCAGATGGGAACAGAGAGGGACCCAAAATTATGTGCCACTTGTGGCTACATTACTATGTAATGTAGTTACATGTAGTTGTTATTTCTGCAATACAGAAAATGGATTTTGAAGAGTAACACAGCTTGAAAAATCCAGCATTGTGTAGTGATGGGGCCACATGTATCCTAAACATTTCTGTTCACTTCATGTGTCTTTTGTAAATCAGCTAATACCACAATGCTGAGGGGGGGATATATTGGAGGGGAACAAAATATTCTAGAAGTTTTATTTAATTTAAGTAATGCCAGTTGATTTCTTTTCCTAGGTATTTTACAATTCTCTCAGTGGAACTAATGAAGTTATGGATAATTTATTGTTCCATTCTTAGGAAGTGCAGATCTTTGTACAAGCTGAGGTAACATCACCCCCTTCTGTTCACACTGGTGTTAGGCTCTAACAGTTACAAATTCAGCATAGCAAAACACTGGTACTCCAGAGCCATTTTCACAGACAAATGAAAAAAATGGATTTTACTGCTAAAGCCATATCACAATATTAAACTATATATTTTCAATTAAACACTTTTAATCAGTCTCTGAAGTAGCATATTACAAGAATTCCTGGATAACAAATTATTAAAATAGCTAAACTGTATTGAAATTTTGCTTTACTTCTCTAGCATGCATATATACAAAATTTAATTAATAAAAAAGTCATTTGGATGTTAAGGAATTCTTTTTCTTCTCTGCAGGTCATTTTCATGTTAGTGTTCTCTTGACCATCTTTCAGAGCAGCATCTCTCTTCTGCTGTAGTAGTGGGAAGATTTGCCCTTTTATGTGATGGAAAGAATTTTATTTGCATGCTGTTTTGCTTCAGAGGTTCATTGTGGTACACAGAAGATATTTACTACTCATAGGTAATACTTAGGTAGGTTCCTCAGCACTACTCAGTTCTTTAATTTGATTTGCAGTCTAGTACATCCATTGTCTGCCCAAATTACTCACTTTGACACAATTAAATCTGATGCTGAGGTTTCTCTGATTGGAAGCAGTAGCTTGAGCCATATGATTCTCTCCATCCATGGATATTCATTTCCATGCCAAAGTAGTGAGCTGAACTGGCACTGAGCCAGGCTAAACATAATCTAGCTAAAACCAGCCCCAGGGCTGTCAGTTTAGGGAAGTGATCCAGGTCACAGCAGAGCTGCAAGAGCAGCACAGGCTGAGGAAGCAGCCCAGGGACAGCTGTGAAGAAAGAGAATGGTATAGGAGATACTACTTACACTTGAAATTTTTCGGCAGAAACTTCAAAATGCTCCTGAGTTTTTCCCCACACAGACAACAATTATTTTACGTGGTAAATCAAAATTAAGAACATTCTGATATCTTTGAACATATCAGAATAAAAACCACCTCTGTGTGTATTTCTAATGTGAACATTTTTTTAAGTCTTTCATGTACATGAGCTGTGAAACCTGGTCAGTATGAGTGTTATTTCTATGTATTCTACAATTCACAGATGATGTCTAAAAAAAGAACTGACACAACTTTGTGGTGTTTTGAAAAATCCCTGTTCTGCTGTAAGATGTTTGTTTGCCCATTTAATCTGTGAGGCCAGGGAACTCAGTTATCCAGGGTGAATCATCCCAACTATGAGGCAGGAAATTAGTTTAAATAGAGAAGGAGAAAGTTACCCAACTTTCTGAAGAAAGACTGACTTCTTTCCAGTATCACAATAGTAAAGACAAGTTCTTGTGTTAGTCCTGAAATGAGGTATTTTCACAACATAACACTCCATCTTTGCTGTCAAAGGTATTTCTTTACCAAGATGAGAGATTTTCTGGGAAGACAGATCACACTATTGATGCTGTACCTGAGCAGCAAGTTGTTCTTCATAGATGTCTTAGACAGACATCCTCATGGTAGTATGGACCCGTGACGAGCAACCCATGAGCTATCCCAGGATGCCAGGTTGTTAGAGAGTTAGGGAGGGGAGGATGACAGATTTGCATGGAAATTTGTTTCTTGGTTGGACAGAAACAAAAAACAAAACAAAAAACCCCAAAACCAAACCAAAACCAACCAAACAAAAAAAACCACAACAACAACAAAAAAACCCAACAACCCTGTGTGACAGTTGACTGAGCAGAGCAAAGAGCAAGGGAAAATTCAAGGTGTACCCTGCCACAGTTTCAAGCATGATGAAAATGGTGGGCCTGGACTAAGAAAAAAAATCAAGGTGCTAGAAAGAATAAAGAAAAAGAGGGACAGTCTTAGGAAAGCGGGGAGCTAGTGTTTCAGTGGAAAAGTTCAGGTGAAGAGTGAGTGCTTTGATTTTTACAGACATTTTCCTGCCTCTCTGGCACTTGCTCAAGGGAGTTTCTCAGTTCTGTAACCCTATGCTACGTATATAGTAACTCCTACCAAGTGAATCACTTCTGCTACCAGGAGATCATCAGTACCTGCTGGAGATAAGACATGACTTGTCCCTCTTTGAAATACTGAGGAGTGTAATTAAAACCAAACCTGACCTCTTTTTTCCACTGGCTGAGGGAAAACTTCCCAAACTTGACTCTGATGCTAACCTGCCATGAACAGGGATTTCACAGGAAGGACTGGAGCATGGTTTCTGCAGTTCTGCAGTGACTTAAGAAAAAAACAAACCAAACAAAATGGAAAAAAAAACAGAAACAAAAAACCCCAAACAATAACAACAAAAAAAGACAAAAAGCAAAAAAAAACCAAACAAAAACCCCAAATTACATAAATTGTTCTATTACCTTATTTTATTACCTTGTACCTTGAAGGGTACAGAGTGAAGTGAAAATTTTTCCTTCTTTAAATATGCATTTTTAGAAAGTTAAAAGTCCTGGCTTTTCAAGAGCTCAAAACCCCCATCTTGGAGTAGATTTCCAGATTACTCCTGAACCAAAAGAAGGGCAGGTTTTTCTGGAAATTTAGTATGCAAAAACTCTTCCACTGCACAGATTTTTAGAACTCCTGATAGGCCCGTGCGTAGAGACTTTTTGAAAATTATGATTTATGCAATGAATAAGATGTAGGTATGGAATTCTTTGTTTATTTTCAACATAATCTTCCATAGTGACTGTCAAATTTTGTAGAAAACTTCTTAAAAGTCATTGTCTGCATTTTGGCTATACATTTTGCTGAATTAATACTTCCAAAGTTGTCTTCAGATATAAGAAGACAGTAACCCGTACATTTCCAAAAGGCAGCATCACATTTTCTTCAAGGGCAGCATCACATTTCCTTCAGGGTATGGAAGCAGGTTTGCAGGTATATTTCTGCCAGCCACCTCTCAACACTTACAATCCGAGTCTGTACCAAAGATCAATGAAGATACAGTTGGCTGGGCTAGGGGGAGGGTATTTTCAAGTGAGCCTGGAAAAAGGGTCTGGCTTGAACACAGAATGATCCAAGTAGTATTCATCAAGGCAATCCCTTACCATGTGTCAAGAATTATGGCAGAAAAATACCCAGAAAGCCAGACAGTATGGGAAAGAAGATATTTCACTTCATTGCCATGACCTGCAGAAACAACTAGAAAACTTGCTCAGTATAAATTAAAAAAAAAATAAATAAAAAAAAAATTAAAGTAAATAAATAAATAAATTTTAAAACAAACAAACACATTCAGAAGAAGTTCTAAAATGCTTTCAGATGACATAATATATGGAACTTAAATACACTGTGTTGGGTACTCAGATTACCAAAAAGCAGGTTCTATTATCCACCTACAAGAACTATTTAAAATAACTAAAGAGAGATGTATTTAAAGCAGAGTGAGGGAGCTACATAAAAATAAAATATATACAAATCTTCAAAAATCAAAAATCATGTCAAAACAAGAAAGGGAGGAGGGGAACATTAACTCTGATATGTTAAATCAGAATAAAAGGTTATCAGCATCGACCTGCAAGGTTCCAGTGATATGGCCTGTGCTGCATGACAATAATAAACGTACAGGAAAAGTACATGGTTCCGAAGTTTTCTTGAAGACACATCAACAGCAATGAACTTGCAGGTATCAAACTGACATGTCATGAATCAATGTGTCATAGACATTGTGTCCAGTATCCAGAGGGTGTGTGCCCTTGGCTTTCGTTCTGGGAAATAGTAAGTTAATTTTTTTTAAAATGTTGACACAGAGTTTCCTGGCAAAGGCAGGAAAAAAATTACCTTTGAATCTGAAATTCCCATCCACTAATTGAATCTGTGCAAGACCCTAGCAATGTGAAAAAACAAGATGAGCCTGAGTTTGGTTGGAAGGTTCACAGGCACCTTGTGGTGGCCCAGCCTGTGACCACTGCTAGCCAGTGCATCACTTCTCCTGTGATAGGTACCTGGAATCACAGCCTACATAATAAACTTCAGAAGTTTCTCATGTATTACTGCCACCTTGTATAACATTTTTAATGGAAAAACAGCATGGTCCTAAGTTCCCCACGACAGAGCTGCCTTGGACAGAAGGCTGTGCTTGAGCTGATAGGTGGAATGCAGGGCATGTCGTATATACTGGTTCAGGAGCTTTTAGGATGTCCGAGATTCCCAAATGTTTCACCGCTTCAATAACTTTGAGGACATTTCCGTGGTTAGATATGTCTAAGGAAATTTGGAGGGAGGCTCTGTAGTCTTCACGTGGAACCTTTACTGGGTAACTAGCAGGGTAGTATAGAAGTAGCTTATATATATATCAAGGCAAAATCACAGAATCACAGAATTGTCATGGTTGGAAAAGACCTCTAAGATCACAGTATCCAACCGTCAACACTCCCTCCCCAATAAAAAAAAAAAAAAAAAATTTATCAATATCTTCATCACCATGTTCACTAGAACATGTCCTAAAGGTCATGCTTGTTACAGTTCACAATATGATCAAACCTACTTCTATGGAGGTAGTCTCTTCATGGCTAGCAATGAGTAACAGTGGCTTTACAATTCCTCACATGTATGTTAGAGTTTCCTCAAAATCTTGACTTACAGTTTGTGTCCTGCATCCAAAGTTAAGTGTAATAAGGCTCAGTTCTTTGTCTTGTGTGCGCATGAGTAAATCAATCAGTAGAAGTAATTGTGGAAGTGCTTAATTTTGCTTGGCATGCAGCCATTACGAACAATCAAAGTAAGAATTCTAAAATCTGCTCTAATGTAAAGGACAGTTTCTTTGTACTACCTATAGGAATCACCTGGGACTTCAGCATGAAAAAACTTTAATTGTATAGTCAAATATAAAAAATGCCTATGGTTTAAAAAGCCATTAGATTATCCTCGTATGCCACTAGCGTATAACAGTACAAGATTTTCAGGCTGGAACAGAGCACCCATTGAACATATGGATAGTCTTACTGGGACTTTAGAAAGAGAAAGAAATGGAAAGAATACAACAAATTTTCATCTCTTGCAGCTTCATCTCAAAGCTTTGCTCAAAGAGTTAACTGTCTTTCAACACCAACTTCCTTGTTTTTCACTATAGACAGCTTATTTTCAAACCGAGTCAAGATGGTGAAATGAATGTATACAAAAGACAATTCTAAAGCTTTACTGTGCCATTTTGTTACTTAAAATAAACAAAGCTCTAATAAATTACTGTCAAGTTCAAAAAGAATAGCATTTACTCCTTTGTGACCTTTTGTCAAACTGTGTATAATTCTGCTTCCTGTACATGAACCACCTGTGCAGATAAGCCTTTTTGCATGTCTATATTCATTTGGAACAAGACAACTCAAACTGTTTTCATGGCAAAGTTCTAGCTTTTCCTTTTTTGTGCTTAAAAATCTAAAATAAAAAAATATAATTCTAAGGAGTTGAGTTAGAGTTTCTAGATTTTACTGTTTCTCTCAAGCATTAGTTGCATTTTAAAAATCATAGATATTTATAAATTGATTTACACGTACAATTATCAAAACAGATCACGCTCCCAATAAAAAGAAAAAAAGCACAAACAAACAATAAAGACAGGCAAAAAATTATGAGTGACCACATATCATGGTCACTATTCCTACTGTGACATTTGAAACTATCACCAGAGTAGGAATCACCTTAAAGTTTGCAGAGACTTCAATCAAACAGAATGACACAATTTCACCAGAGAATCCTACATATTTCTTCATAACCCTTAATATTAAAGTTGACATAAACACTTGAGATGTATTCAATATTATTTGTATGATCTGGACCTCCTCAAAACCCATTTAGGATTTTAATCTGAAGAATAATCTGTATTATGATGCATTTTCCCTCTGAACTTCATCCACCTCCTTAGAAGTCTTAGTAGTGTTGAAGTATAGATATCGTGTAGAGATATCTGATTCTAATGGAAATATCAGTATTTAAAAGCTCTCTCCGAGGCACTGCATCATTAGAAAGTGTTAGAATATCAGATAAGCTCACAAATTTAAAAGAAAAATGACTTTTTTCATAATAATTTACAGGAGTTGCCTTCTTTTAATAGAAAAATGACTTTTTTAGGTGTTTCTGAATCAGCCTGTTCCAGCCAGAAAAAGAACCTACTACAAGATTTAGTTTGAATTATTCAAAAAAAAGTTAAAAATATAGAGTACAATAAAATATAAGTTTTCGGTGTAAGGATTCTCTTTTAGGGCATTCATAACACTTAAAAAAATCACAGAATCAGAGTAGTTGGAACAGATCTCTATGATCAACATATCCAACTGTCATTGTTCCCCCCTGAACAAAATATATGTATCGATATCTGTATCACACACAAGAGCATGTCCTGAAGTGCCTCATCTACATAGGTTTTAAATACATCTAGGGATGGTGACTCCACCACCTTCCTGGGCAGCCCATCCCAATGCCTGAATACTCTCTCAGTTAAGATTTTCTTCCTTATTTCTAGTCTAAATCTCTCCTGTTTCAACTTCTGGCCATTTCCTCTAGTCCTATCATTGTTCACTTGAGTGAAGAGGCCAGCACCCACCTCCCTGCCACCTTGCAGATAGCTGTAGAGAGCCACAAGGTCTCACCTCAGCCTCCTCTTCTCCAAACTAAATAATCATGGTTCCCTCAGCCTTTGCTCATAGGCCTTGTTCTCCAGACCCTTCAGCAGCTTGGTTGCCCTTCTTTGGACACACTCCAGCAACTCAATGTCCTGCTTTTAGTGAGGGGCTCAGAACTGAGCACAGAACTTGAGGTGCAACCTCACCAATGCCAAGTACAGGGGCACCATCACTTCCCTTCTTCTGCTGGCCACACTATTCCTGATACAAGCCAAGATGCTGTTAGCCCTTTTTTGGCCACCTGGGCACACTGCTGACTCATATTCAACCAGGTATCAAGCAGAATCTCCAAGTCCTTTTCTGCTTGGCAGATTTCAATCCACTACTCCCCAAGCCTGTAGTATTCTGTGGTGGTGTTGTGACCAAAGTGCAGGACCTGGCATATAACCCTGTTAAACCTTATTTTATTGACCTTGGCCCACTGGTCCAGCTTGTCCAGGTCTCTTTGCAGAGCCTTCCAACTTGGTAACATCTGCAAACTTACTAAGGAAGCCCTCAATTCCCTAATCTAGATATTGAACAGGACCCCACAACGGAGTCCTGGGGAACACCACTGGTGACTGGTCACCAAATAGATTTAACTCTATTGACTACAACTCTCTTTGCCCTGCCATGCAGCCAGCTCTCAGCCTAACAAAGAGTACATTTTTCTATGCCATGAGTCCCCCGCTTCTTGAGGAGAGTACTGTGGGAGACAGTGTCAAAGGCCTTACTATAGTCCAGGCAGACAATGTCCACAGCCTTCCCCTTGTCCACTAGGAGGGTCACATGCTCACCAGGAATCGGTCACCAGGTTGGTCAGGCAGAACCTGCCTTTCCTGAACCCATGCTGGCTGGGCATTATACCCTGGCTGTCCAGCACTTGCCATGTGAGTGCACTCAATGTTAACCATTCTGTAATTTTTCTGGGCACCAAGGTCAGGTTTACAGGCCTTTATATTCCTGGATCCTCCTCCCAGCTCTTCGTGTAGGTTGGCATCACATTGGCAAGCCTCCAGTCATCTGAGACATTCCTTGTTCACCAAGACAGTTGGTAGATGATGGAAAGAGGCTTCTCTGCCATCTCCTTCCTTACTCTTAGGTGAATCCCACCTGGCCCCATGGACCTGTGGATGTCTAGGTGCCATAGAAAGTCATTAACTTCTTCCTCATGAGTTATGGGGGGTTGTCCTGCTCTCTGTCCTCATCTTCCATCTCAGAGTGCTCACTACTTCTTGAGTGGCTGGTCCGGCTAATGAAGACAGAAGCAAAGAAGGCATTAAGTATTTCGGCCTTTTCCTCATCCTTGGTTGCCATGTTTCTCCCTGCATGCAATAAAGGATGGAGATTCTCCCTGGCTCTCTTTTTGTTACTGATGTATCTGCAAAAAAACTTTTTTTGTTGTCTTTTATGGCAGTAGTCAGATTGAGTTCCACCAGGGCTTTTGTCTGCCTAATTTTTTTCTCTATATAACCTAACTAGATCTCTAGTACTCACCCCAGGATACCTTCCCCTTCTTCCAGAGCAGGTAAATTCTCCTTTTTTTCCTAAGTCCCACTAAAAATTCCTTGTTCATCCGGGGTGGTTGTCTTCCCTGACATTTTGTCTTATGGTGCATAGGGACAGCCCACTCCTGTGCTTTTAAGGTTTCCTGTCTAACCACTGTCTAGCCTTCCTGGACCCCCTTTTGTTCTTTAGAACTGCCTCCTAAACTACTTTCACTTATTGCTGCAGTGTAACAGGGAAGACAAATTCTCAAAAATCAAAATCAGTTATATGATTTTTTTGAATGCTGGTGCCCTTTACCCTTTCTGACTATTTTATGGCTTGAAGGTTGGGAAGAGAATAACATGACGGACAAAAGTATGCATGGACATAGACTCAGACCAGTAAGTTTCAGGTTGTACATGTCTCAGGTTTGTAAGAACAGATTTCATCTTATAGCTTTTAGGGAGAAAATGTATCCACCAGATGTAATTGCAGGAGTCTCCATACTCGTATAATGTGCCCATAATCATCTGGAATACTAGGCAGATTCTTCCATTTATGCGTGTGTTTCTGAAAGAACTTCTAGGAAGATCTAACAGATGGAGGGAAAACAGCGAACATACAAAGCTTTGCATCGATTTTCAATAGCTACATGATAAAAGTACTTCTCCATGAAGTACGGGCATGCATACTACTAGCCAGGGTGCCAGTTTTACTGTGTGGAAAAATCCTGGTTTATAGTCTCTTTATTTTTAGTAGTGATCTCTTTCTATCTGTGGAGCATAACAGTTCTAGAAAAACAAACTAATTTTTTAACTTCCAAGACTTCTGTTACTCATTTTTATCCTTTCTTGTGAACCTGCAAATAAAAGATCTCAGAACTTATCTCAAGACAAAACAAATCATACCAATGAGTGCTGGGAAATAACAATTCATAAAAACAGTCTAACTGAAAAGCTCATGCTATTATCTAAGGTTGTTGTGCCAAGATCTTCCCTTAATCCACAGGAGAAAGTAATAGAAAGTCATCAAGTACGCAAGAAGATGTGAGAGAGACAGAGAGACAGAGTATTTGTCCTTCTGCTAGTGTGTAAAGCTATATGTCTGATTATTGTACATTGATCTAAAAAATTTAAGACAAAGGTGTCAGCTATTGGGACCAGGAAGCCAACACGAGAATAATTTTCCCTCCACATTGGCATTTCTTTTCCAAATGGATCTATAGAGTACTAAATAGAAGCAAAAGGAGATTTACAACAAATTCTAAATATTGTTTAGTTAACATTACCATAAATACCTTTTATTATCTTCGTAAATCTATAAGGCTTTAAGAAGCATTTTGTGTTTGTATGTATATACACCCAGATTTTGACTTTCATGAAGGTGTTTGCTGACCTCCTATATGTTTCCAGAAATGTCCTTGGCAAGCATATTCATTATAAATACATAGATGAAATTCCAAATTAATTTCAGATGTTGGTTTGGCAGACCTTTGCTCATATGTTGACTGAAATGAATATATTTCTTGCAAGTGTAAATGCAATTTTCAAAAATGGTGCTTACAGTAAATTTAGTTACACAGGAAAAAATACAGTTACATACTTATATACAGCTTTCTAAGATCTATATTAGAATCAGAATTTGTGGATTGTTATACTATATTCAAGTTACTGAAGGAAAAAAACAAAAACTACTTTTGTTTCAAAATTCTCAGTTTAGGTTAGGCAGGGAATTTCTTCATTTAATCTATGGCATGCAGGTGAAAATACTGAAAATTTTACTCAAAACTTCCCACAAAACCTACCAAGACTTCAGCAGGATATTTCGGCTCAGTCTGAACAAAACAAAGAATGAGAATCTGGATGAAGACTGTTGATATATTTGTATGTCAAGTAGTTAATTTCTTAGCTCCCAAATATTGCTTTATAAAATGAGAAGATGATAAAGGCCTGGTATTTATGCTTTATTTGTTGCAATATTATTTAATAGGTCAGTATTCAGCATTTCCTTCCTCATAACTTTCTCAAGTTTCTCCCGACTCTGTCTAACTCCATGTATGGTTTGAAAGGCAAGATGTGATAAAACATATTCATGGACTGTCAGCTAGGTGGGACCACCATCCATGCAGTCAGATATCACCCAAGTGTTTATAGTGATCATCATTAGTCAGGAGATAATCTTTCATGATATTGTTCATTGTACCTGCCAAAACACATGCCAGCACTGTGCTAGTCTAACAGGGCACTTGCTCTTGTCACAGTATGGAAAGTAGCACTTTTTCAAAAGGAAGGAAATTTGTGGGATAGGATCGTAGCTTTCTTTTTGTAAAATAACAGGTCTTATAAAAGTTCTTGTAACAGACTTCATAATTACTTTTTTAGGTTTTCACTTGAGTGCATTTTGCTGCAGTGTCATCCTCAAAACACTGTTTTACCTCAAAACAAGGTCATGCATTCTTGTAATAATCTTTCTGGTGGCTCAGATTCTACCTGTGCTTCAGTCAGACAATGGTAGACAGGAAAAAAAAACAAAAAACAAAAAACAAACAAACAAAAAAACAAACAAACAAAAAACAACCAAACAAAAAAACCTATCCTCTCAATTTAGTACATAATGAAACTTGTGGAAAGTTTCAGGTAATATAGTTGATTCTGTTCAATAGTGATGTCAGTAAACCACTGCAAAACTCTAAGTTTCATGTTTAAAGTTATTTATTATTTCCTATAATTACTTAATTTGATAGAGCAGCTTATTTTTAAAGTACTATTACTCTAATAATTTCTTGATAAAATGCTTGCTGTGATCCTGATTATTTAAAACACTGAAAATATTCTATAGGATTTGACCTAAAACCTTGGTACATAGCTTTTAAATATATTGACTAAATTTATCACAAATATATAGGAACATTACACTGTTGGGCAAAAAAAATCTTATTAAAATAAATATGCACTAGAGAAATCTGGAAATCTGGACTAGTTTCATCTCTGTATGATTGCATTGGAAACCGAAATGAAATTTGAATATTATCCTGTGATGCACATTTCATATTTCAGTTTTTGATATATTCAAATGAATTTTCATCTGACTAAGAAAAATTAGTTTTTCCCTATGCAGGATGCATTTCTTTTTTTTTTTTCTTAAGAATGGTCCATTTATACCAGTGGGGTAAAGTATTTGTAATTCATTAATATGTTTACTACATTGTTTATGGTAAATATTGGATATTTTACTCACAGCTCCATAGAAACAATGTGTAGAAACATCCTCTTCCAGACTGGTCATCAGTTCTAGATTCCTTCAAAAACATATGAAGAGCTAGTATCTATCTCAAAAACCTGTGCTGCAAACAGGATGATTATAAATCTTGATTTAGAACTAATCTAATGTAAATCTCATAGAGATTTAAAATAAGTGAAAGTTCATACTGCAATAACTAAGATTTAAATGCGGTTCATTATCTTATTAAACTTGTATTATGCATGTGAAATTTTTTTCCTTTCGCTATTTTTTTCTTCCAGGCATGCTGCAAGCTTTAAAATCAGAGACTTACTTCAGAAAAAATAAATTTTTACAGAGGGTTGCAGATTGCAGTGAAACCTAGGGCACAGAAGACACAACAGACTATAAGAAACTGCAAAGAAATCTTCATCTGGTGGTATATTCACCTGATTTCAGAGGTCATGTGTGGATCTTTACCTGCCTTGATCCAGGTCCCAGAGACTTTTCTGAAGCTAGAGAGACACCATATTTTCTTCAGAGAAATTAGAAAGTTTTGTGATCTTACTAATAAAAAAGTTTAGATTAGGCTTTTCTTCAGCCAACGCAGACTTAAATTTATATTTTCCTTCTCCCAGGAAACATTTTTCATCACTAAATTGTTTTTTATTTTGTCTCAATGAGTTATTTATATTGACTGAAGAAATATATATAAAATGATTCAGGATCATGTGAGCAAGAGATGGAGCTGAAGAAGAGACAAAAGGAAAGAAAGAGAGAATGAGAGAATGGAAAAAAGACAGAAAGGAAGAATGGAAGGAATGAGAGAATGAAAGGAAGGAAGGAAGGAAGGAAGGAAGAAAAGAAAGAAAGAAGGAAGTAAGGAAGAAACGGTTAGTAGTGAATTCTGCTTAATGTAACACAAATGTACCCATGAGTTATCTTTTGAGCTGTTCAGTCAAGCCAGATCTGAAGAACTGCTAAGTTCATGCAAGGATATGTGCAGGGTAATTTACTTTGCCTGATGAAATTTAAAAAAAAAAAAAATTAAGTCATTAAGGAAATTAAGGAAGGCATTTATGGAATTTAGTCAGCTCCAGAAGTGAACAATAACTGTGCTGTTATTTTTCAGTATTTTGATTTGTCAGCAGTCAGATTTCTACTGCATATTTTTTACTTATTAAGCAACGAAAACATGCACAGAAAATGAAATAAGAGAAACAGAGGCTGAAAAACCCAACTTCTAAAAAATGGGAACATTAGAATAACTCCTACTTGCAGTACTTGTTAGGTTTTTATTATGATGCACACATTGCATAGCACATTAGGGGAAAATCCTGCCTGACCAACCTAGTGGTTTTCTACAATGGAGTGAACACATCAGTAGAAAGGGGAAACAGTGGATGTCATCTACCTGGACTTCTACAAGGCCTTTGACATGTTCTCCCACAGTATTTGTTCTCCCACGGATTTGATGGGTGGACTGCTCAGTGTAAAAGGAATTGGCTGGAGGGTCGTATCCACAGGGTAATGATCAACAGCTTTAAGTCCACATGGAGACTAGTGACAAGTGGTATCCTTCAGAGTTCCCTACTAGGACCTGTACTGTTTAATATTTTTATCAACGATATAGACACTGGTCTGTGTGCAGCTTCAGCAAGTTTGCAGATGACACTAATCTGAATGGTGCTGTTAATAAGCCACAGGGATGGATCAGAAGGACCTGGACAAATTGAAGAGGTGGGCCCGTATGAACCTCATGAGGTTCAACAAGACCGAGTGTAGGGTCCTGCACTTGAGTTGGAACAATCTGCGATACCAGTACAAGCTGGGGAATGAGGTTTTAGAAAGCAGCCCTGCAGAAAAGGACTCAGGGGTGCTGGTGGATGAAAAGATGGACATGGCACATGAGTGAGTGCTTGCAGGCTAGAAGGCCAATTGCATCCCAGGCTGCGTCTAAAGTAGCATGGCCAGCAGATCGAGAGAGGTGATTCTGCCATTTTACTCTGTTCTGGTAAGACCTCACTTGGAGTAGGGCATCCAGCTCTGGAGCCCTCAATACAGGAAAGACCAGGGTCTAATGGAGCAGGTCCAGAGGGTCACAAAAATGATCAGGGGGCTGGAATACCTCTCCTCTGAAGATACGTTGATCCTGAAGAAGAGAAGCCTATGGAGAGACCTAATAATGATTTTCCAGTACCTGAAGGGGGACTACAGGAAGGCTCAAGATGGACTGTTTGCAAGGTCTCCTAGTAATAGGACAAGGGGCAATGGTTTTAAATTAAAGAAGAGTCGATTTAGATTGGATATGAGGAAAAGGTTCTTTATCATGAGAGTGGTGCAAGAACAGGTTACCCAGGGAGGTAGTTGAGGCCTCATCCTTGGAGATACTCAAGGTAAGGCTTGATGAGGCTCTGAGCAACCTGATCCAGGTGAGAATGTCCCTGCTTACTGGATGGGGGTTGGACCACAAGACCTTTAGAAATCCCTTCCAGCCCTATTTATTCTATGACTCCATGATTTACCTTCACTTACCTTATTATTCATAGTGCATGCATTCATTTCCTGGTGTAAAAAGCATGAAGTGCAAGGCACTAAACATGAGTCAAAGCAATCCCAAGCACAAATATAGTTTGTGTGAAGAATAGATTAAAACCACCCCTGAGAAAAAGGACCTGGGGATTTGGCTGATGAGAAGCTAGACATGAGCTTGCAATGTGCTCTCTCAGCCCAGAAAGACAGGAGTACCCTGCATGAAATGAAGCATAGCAATCAGGTCAATGCAGGTGATTCTCCCTCTCTACTCTGCTCTTGTGAGATCCCACCCGGAGTACAGTGTCCATTTCTGGAGTCCTCAACACAAGAAGGACATGGAGCTGTTGGAGTGAGTCCAGAGGAGAGCCATGAAGATGATCAGAGGGATACAGCACCTCTCATATGAAGACATACTGATAGAAATGGGTTTGTTCAATCTGGAGAAGTGAAGACTGGAGACACAATCTAGCAGCCTTCCAGTACCTTGAAGGAGATAGAGGAAACCTGGAGAGGGACTTTGTAAAAAGGCCAGTCATGATAGCATGAGGAGGAGTAACAGTTTCAATCTGAAAGAGGGTTGATTTAAATTAAAGGTTAGGAAGGAATTCCTTCCTAAAAGTGCAGTGAAACACTAGCACCGATTACCCAGGGAATATGTGGTGCTTCCCTCCCTGGAAATATTCAAGGCCAGGATGGATGGGTTTCAAGCAACCTAATCTAGTGGGAGGTGTCCCTTCCAATGACAGGGGGTTTGGAACTAGATATTTGAGGTCCCTTCCAACACAAAACATTCTATTATTTTATAAATCTATGATTTCTCTCTCCCTTATTAATTCTCTGTCACTGTGTACTATGTATGGATCTTGTCTAAAGAAGCAGGGTTTTCCTCATTTCCTCATGAGCTGCTTTAGATTTAGTTTAATATAAGATGCTCAAGTTATGTCTTGATTCCAGATGTGTTAACACCCTCAAGAGTTTGTAGGTGGGTTTTTGGTATTAATGAAATCCTCAGTGAAAAATATATGTTCAGTTAAGGACACCATCATCTCTAAATACTAACATCTAATAACCTAAGCTGAAATGTTCTGATTTCTTAAAAAGATATTATACACAAAGCTCCTCAGTACTACACTTCAGTCCTTCACAAATTATTAATTTATATTCATAACTAACCTACATCTAAAACCTCTACTTCTACTTTTTCAAACAACAAAGTTTTCAGTAGTATCCCAATGTCATAGCTGTAAAATGCTGAAGGAAATCTTCTTTTTATGTACCTACAGAAATTCTTAGTGAGTCTAAACCTGAAAAGAGTTAGCTTTGTTACTAGGACCTAAAAATACAATTGACATGGTCTAAGTAAGCTAGGAAGGAAAAGACCCTGCCGGCTTTCACATACACATTTTTCTGCTTATTATTCCTTTTGCTTATTGCCTAATTCCTAATTTGGTGATGGGTCCTTACTTATAGAAAATATATTTCATTAATAAAAAAGTGGTATTCTTTTGTAACAAACCTTTTCTTTCCTTGTGAATAGTGGGTTGTATCTGAAGTTTCATCTGTATCTTACTGTACATGATCTTGACGGTTTTCTAAGTGCGAAGGAGAAGAACTAATGCAAATCAAATGTGTCAGAGAAAAATCTTGTCAGTTGTACTTATACCCACTCTAGAAGGGTTTCGATATAAATTTAAAATACCCTTCCTTGTTGTCTCTCAGTATTGGAAAAATTACACCTTCCCTCACGTAGTAGTCCTTTTTACTCCACAAAACCCCTATAGTCTGTGTGTCTTCTTAGTGTTGACTTTGATGCTATTACCTGTAGCCTATGATCAGCAGTTTTTCTCTTTAGACCTTTGTCTGTGGAACTGGAAAGAATAAATTGAATGAAAAAATACATGTGCTAGAAAATCTGTCTCCCAGAATATGTACTGTCTTTCACCAGTAAAGCCAAAGATGTGAATCTCAAACACTCCTGGCAAGTAATTTCCCAGTACTAATACTTCTAACAAAAGATTTCTTTAATCCTTCTTTTGTCCCCATTTGTTTTCAGACACACACTGTTCCCCATCTAAGTGGTGCCACCATTACAGAGAATAAGTACACACACATACTGTAGTATCATGTCTAATTTGTTATTTCTTTCCTTCCAGGTTTCTCTCAAGTCAGCACATATGGCAAGAAATATTTGCTATATTCCTAAAAGTACAAATTATGTCAGTGGAAGCTGTCATACTGAAAGATGTTTTTTTCTTTTCTTGTAAAAATACAGGCCACATTAATTGAAATGATTGTTGATTGAATCCCCTAGCACTGATTTTCAGAACAGTTGTTTAATCTTGTACTAATGAACTTGTGAAGAATCTTCATAAACAGTGTATATGAACAAAAAACAATTTATTTCAGTCTATCGGATTATATGTTCCCTGCCCAACAATATAAAGAATTTGAAAATATTTCCCAGAACCAGTGAATGAGTCAGAGGAAAAAAATAATAATAAAAAAAATTGCCTTACTATCTAAACTTACAAATTAAGGATTCAGACCTTCCAAACTGAATCCAGAGTTTTGGGAGAAAACCAGAAACAGTAAAGTGATTCAAGATAAGTGCTTCCTGGAGGTGTGAAACTTATTAAACATATGAAAGAAACTTGAATGAAATAACCTGAAATCACTCTTTTCTTCCAAAGTGAGATTGACTGAAGACGTGTCATTGCAGGCAGTTGCTTGTTTAAATCATTCTTGAAGTTATCCAGTGATGAGGACATCTCAGCCTTTCGAGACAGTCCATGCAAATGCTTCATTATCCTAGTTCTTCAAAAGTCTTTAAGTGCCTAAGATGAATATTCCTCACTTAAACTTATATTTCTGCATCTCTTTGCTATGGTGAGGGAAACAGATTATTCCCTTTCTCTTTACATCAGTCCCTCTGTAGTATACTTCGATCATGCCCCTCACTCAAGTCTTATCTTAGGTACATGAAACAACCCCAAGACAATCGTTTAGGTTTTTTCCACAGAGGCCATGTTTTCTTGTCTTCTGACTATTCTCTTAAACCTCCTCTGGGTCTTCTTTGTTTCTTCCAAGACTTTCTGAAATGCAGCTCCTGAAGGACATTTCAGCAATGCAGAGGCAAGCTGGAGGATCCCCTGCACACGTTGCAGGGGCTCTGCTTATTTCACAACAGCATCACTCACCGACTCACAGTCGTACAACTCTCAGATCTTTTCCTGAAAACCTGCTGTCAGATTGTCAGCACTGAGCATTTTAGCAGCAGTTTATTCCTGCTGAAGGGTAACACTTCACATTGTTCCCATCTGAAAGTCACCTGACCATTTTTCCAGTAAGTCAAAATAATTTTGAACATTAACTTCTTGACATATTTGACACTTCTACCTTTTTGGCAGTAGAAGATTTAACATGTTCATTTTATTTTCCAGTAGATAGAATTTAAGTAGAAAAAGCTCCACATAAGGTTATATGATAACTGTGGGTTACATATTCTTCAGCTGTCAGCAGATAGTTAATTTTTGTCCTCAGTATTGTACCAGAGATACAAGCTAAGCTGATAATTCCAATTTTTTCTTCCATTATAAATCTATACCCTGTATTTACCTTTTTCTTTTCAGCTATTCCTATGTGAACTGCCCTCTGTGAGCTCTTAAGGATAACTGTTAAGATTGTTGTTTCAGACAGTAATTTAATTATCCTAAGATAAGTTCCTCATGTGATTTTTTTACTTCATATTAAAAAAATTTGCTGTCCTCTCAGAATTTGTCTAATTTAAGACTATAAAAGAAAGCAAGCTTGACACACGATAGTTTTGGATGTTACCATCGACAGCTGTCCACTTTGGTGTATGTTAATTTAAATTGATTTGGTTTAAATAAACAGTATCGCTGCTGTGATTGGTTATGGACTCAGTAATATGGTAATTGCTTTATCCTGATAATTTGAAACAAAACTGAGGTCAGTATCTCTGCAAAGTGTTACAGACACATCTGAAAGACCATATCCAAAGACCATAATCCAAAAATCCCAATGGCCAAAGAAGAGCTTCTGTTAAGACAGAAAATCATGATAGCCTCTGCTTTTTACATTTATTTTACACATACGAGCTTTAGGAAAAAAAAAAAAAAAAAAAATGTGCTGGCTCAACATAATGCAAATTTTTTTCGCTCTGCCAACCCCTTCCAAAAGATTTATAGGAAGTAAGTCTAGAAGCCTCTACTCAGGTTATTAGCAAGATGCAAAATCCAAAATTTGGATGTTAAAATACCTTAGACATCTATCTACAGATCCGTCATAATTCCAGTGGAAAAGCAATAAAACTGAATCTGACTGATGAACTGTAAATTAATATATCTGCAATACTTTGTTTATGTTGTGCAGCCTATGAAATTCTTTCTCTGTGGAAATGATGGCATGTGACTCTGTTTATCTTCAGGGCCCTGTTAGAAACATTCCCAGGCTCTTGCCTGATGGAGTGGTAATATGAAGTATGTGTAATTTATCCCAGACCAGAAGATTCTGCTTAAGGCTGACGATGGTTACTCATAAGTAAGCTATGTACACCAATGTTTAAATTATGTAAAGGCCTACAGAAGAGTTGTCAGTAGATACCTTCTCTACTTCAAAATACAAGATAGATATGTATATAACACAGCCTATGTATGGCACAAAATCTGACTTCAGTTATGTTCATTTATATCAAGCTCAAGTAAATTACTTTTTACTTAGGCAGAAAAAAAAATTTCTGATGCTCTCCTGATTGTTTGCATATATCAGAACTGTCTAAATAAATAAATAAGCTTTTCTATAAGTAGCAGCATATCCTGAAACCACTTCGTAATGACACCTGGGCTGGTCAGTCAGCCAAATGCTAGCAAATAGGGTTAGTAGCCTAAGACTCTACAAGTCTTTCTCTTTGACAGTGTGTGCATGAGTTTGCATCTTTATCTTTGCCCAAGAACCATTTTTCAAAACATTAATATATGCACCTTCTAAAAAAATTGAAATTCACCAAACATATTGCATTTTTGGAACTGTATCAATAGTATGGCCTGAAGAATCAGGGCCTTTGTAGAACGTTGACACTTGCCAAATTAAACATAGAATATTCAGATTTACACTGGTAACTTCTCCATATTGTAAGTGCAAATTGCAAACAAAAGTCACTTGTAACTTTTCCTCCCATGCTTTGGGGAAAATTAGCTTAACTTTGTGGCTAAAAATTCAAAGAAGAAAAATAATTCATGAAAGATCTAACACCATTGCAAAGCTACCAAGGATAATTGATAAGTTTACATTTTATGATATTTGGATAATTACAAGAAACCCAGCAAGTATTATGACAAGGATTGCATTTTAACCAAAACCAGTGCTGAAAGTACTGTATGGCAGAGTCTGGAAACCTTTCATCAATGGAATTTGAAGTTTTGTGAAGCAATCAAATGATCAGTGGGTTCACAGGTTACTTCATGATTTTTTACTCAGTTTTTCCTGTAATATTATTTTTTTCAAGTTAGACAACAATGTTGTGGGAAAAAAAAAATTCCATAGAACAAAAAACATAAAATTTAATTTCTTGCACAAAAATTATCTCTTTCTTCTGCCCTTTTTTTTCATAGTCTTTTTGTAATGGCATTAATTATGTGTCTGTGATTTCTCTGTGATCTCTCATATCATACTATGAATCCATACTTTTGTTCTTTTCCTATTTTCTTGTAAACACGATGGAGAGTTACTTAACTATGATATTCTCAAAAGTTAGAAAAGTATTTAAAACAAGGCTTTGAAAATCTAATCTAAACATTGCCTTCCTATTTCAGAACCAGAATGGACAAATTATTTTTCTAGATCTTTTTAAATTTTAAAATATTCAGTCTCCAATGAAAAGCATGATTCTGTGTGTGTAAAATCATCTAAGTAACTTCAGTTGCTAGGATAATAATCAGTACTAAAAATTTTTTTTTATACTTGAAATATTATAGTCTTACCAGTTTAAAAAGTAATAAGAAAAAAAATTATTAAAAAAGAATATTTGGGAAGAATTTTGAATGTATAAATATGTTCCTGATACTTCTGTAAGCTTTGCATATGTACTTGTATTCATATAGAAATATAAATGTGCACTTATACAAAGGTATTACCTTTCATTTTGTATTTTAGATATACAGAAGGATCATCTTTAGGGTTGATCTTTTAAAGTAAATTTTTTTTACTTCTTACTATGTTTTGACAGGATCTAAATTCTACAATCTGATTTCATGGAAGCAATTTAGCATAGAGGTTATACAGACAGCTATTTAGAGGCCTAGAAAGATACCTTAGAAGCCCCACAGAAATCTTAAAATATTCTAGTGTCTACAGAAAGTAAAACCAAAAAAGGATTATTCACTGGGGCAAGAGGGAGGGGGAAGTCAAATTTTTTTATTTAATTTGATAATTTAAAGCAGCCTGAAGAGGAAAGGAATTTAGGAGATTTGTTGGAGACACTGATGTCATATGCTTGTTTTCAAAGGCGAAGGCACTTATGTTAAGAATCCCTTTAAATTTTTTCTGAGATAGTGGTTTCCAGATACTAATAAGCCACTGCCATGACTCCCATTGAAACCATTGTTACCACAAGAGGCCTCTGGTGAGTTTCCAGTCTTCTATCTTACACCCTTCAAAAATTTAGAAAGAAAAGGGAGGGAATGTATAAAAGAAAAAACCTGTAACACACATTTTCAGGCGGTTATTTTGTTTTACCCTGGCACTGCCTGGCACTTGGTAGTAGTGGAGAAACTGCCCACTCCTTCTTCCCTACATGTGGGATGGTCCTCCTTACACATACAGAGCAGCAGCAAAAGGTGCCTGTTATCAATAAAGACTGATGGTCTGAAAATGCTTTTTTTAAAAAAAAAACATTTTAATAAACAACATTACATACTATTGTTCAGTTATTAAATATCACAGTATGGTTGAGAATATTAACATACAGAGAAATATGTCTTAAGCAGATAGGTTTTTAAGGAAAGTGCAATTTGGTATTTGTACTAGTTCACTAATTCTGCAGTCATATATATTTCATTATTAGCTGTCCTTCAAATATCAGTGTGATTGTTTGGTTCTGACCTCACTGGTTTGAAATTGTCTCAAAGGAACAATTTTAAAATGAATAGCCCTGGCTAGGGTAGAGGTCTTGGCTGACCAGAGTTGCAGTGCAGGGGGTGACATCTTGGGATGTGATAAGACCTTCTGGGTGGAGACACCTCCTCTGAACACCAGCCTGCAATGCTGGGTTGTCCCTCCAGGCATGACTAAGCCACCTTGATTGTACTTGTGAAGTACCTGGCTAAGGGGGCTGGAACAGAGTAAGGGTGGTGTCAGGAAGAAGATAAGACCTGATGACTGAGTGGAGACTGCTCCCCTTTCCTGAGGGCCAAGCTTCAATGGTGCCCCTGGAGGCAGGATTGGCTAAAGTGGCTGGAACAAAGGAGGAATGGCATCTGGAAGAAGATGAGAAATGATGACTGGGTGGAGCACTGCACCCTTCTGCTCCCCTCGTTGTCTCTTGACCCACCACCATTTCTGCATTGGACCCTGTCCAGGATCAGCACGCCATCCTGAAGAACCTCGTTGGACAGCTGGACCCCTGGTGGTGACTTTATCTCTCTTTCTCTCTCTCTCTCTCTTTCTCATTCTTCCCACTTTCTTCCCCTTTTCTACACTTTTTGCTCTCATTCTTCCCACTTTCTTACCCTTTCCTGCACTTTTCTCTCTCAAGTCCCAGGTTATGCAGCTTTAGCATCCATGTATTTTGGCTTTTGTGATCTAATAATCAGCCTTTTTGATCGTGCAGCCTGAAAATATGTAATGGTCAAAGTGTCAGGTTTTGAGTTTTTATTCCTTCTATAGTTCTAATTAAATCTTATGTTCAAATATAGACCTCGAGTGTTGTTTCACCTTAATCTGATCAAGGGTTGTTGAGTGGTCCCAAGGGGCCATCATCATTTCCCCAGAGGGAAACTGCTGTGTGGGAGGAAGATTTGCCTTTGGCTGTGCTCTGGGTCAGGTCATAGGATGTGACAGTCAGGAAGGACCATACTGACTGTCTCAAATCACCTTCCCTGTCCTCCGTGAGTGTTAGCCTAGCTTCTAGGAGGATCTGTTCTGTGATCTTCCCAGGCACACAGGAGAGACCAACAGATTGGTGGTTACTAGGGTCTGCCTTTCTATCATTTTTAGAAATTGGTGATTCATTTCCCTTTTTCCAACCACAGAGGATTTAAACTGGCTGCTGTGACTTTTAAAATACCGTTGAAAGTGGCCTGGAAACCACATCAGCCAGTTCCCTCAGGATTCTGGGATGTATCTCATCACGTCCCATAGGCTTACGTATATTTATGTTTGCCCTGGTTTTGGCCAAGATAGAGCTAATTTTCTGTCTTGTAATTTTGCTCTCAGCAAAGTCTCTTGTAAGTAGCTGCACTTTCTGAAATTAACTGCAAGTTCCTCAGTCATTGTCTGCTTCTAGGACTGATAATGCTCCATGTTTATAGTTATGTCTAGAGAATGGTATACAGAACCAAGGCCACTGCTCGGTTCTGAGGAACATCTTATGCTCAGGAAAGAAAAAAGGAGTAAAGAGGTCACACCTGTGACCCTCCTTTAGGGGAGAGCGTACAAGATAAATGACCAAACTGATCAAACAGAATATTCCGTCCCATAAGCATCATACTTGGTATAAATTTGAGGGATAATGAGGGTCAAGACCCTTTTCATCTTCTGCCTTCATTTGGCCTTTCGCCTTTGCCTTTCTTTTCTTGTTCCTGTTTGCTTTGGCATTCTGCGAGGATTCCATCCATTCTTCTGCCTGTGGTCCTGATCCATGACAGCCTCAATCTGTGTGTGTTCCTTCCTCCAGCTCCCAGCTGCTGCTGACTCCAGGAGTCCAGCCTGGACTTTACCAGGGCTGCCCCTAAGACCTTGGTTGTGACATGAGTGTTGTTGGGCAAAAGGGGGAGGAACATGGTATTGGGTTTTTTCTACATAATTGTATATATTTAATAATTTTTCCTTTTTATTATTATTGTGTCATTAAAGCTGTCTCATTTGGTTTCCAGCCCATAAGTCCCTCTCCCTTATTCTTTCTCCTTTCTTTATGAGGGAGGGGAAGGGCATTAATAGCATCTGTCATGCTGTCATGCCAGCCCAGCATTAAACCATGAAAATGTTCCTCAGGTGGTCAAAAACATGACCTTCTTGTACAGTGGTAAAAATTAATTCACTAGAGAGGTGTGGGAAGAAAAGCTGACAGTGAAGACTGAGACAAAAATTTTCTTGGGTACCTCTTCTCCTAATTTGTTGTTACTAGTTTTCCGTTTTCACTCATCATGATGGGTACACTTACTTTGACATTTTCTTTTACACAGAACATGAACTTTACAATTGTCTCTGATGGGAAAAAAAAAAAAAAAGTATGTATAATAAATTGACTTCATTGAACTTATAGTTCAAAAATGTTTTTGTCCACCAAATCAACCTCTAGGTATAAAGCACCTTACCATTTATATATAAGCTTAGTTTGGGGTCAGGGGAAAGCACAAGTTAGTATTAGAGGAGTTTAGAGGAACTGAGTTAATAGAAATGGGAAAGAAGTGACAAATTAGGACAGAAAAGTCCTAATAACTTGAATGTAAAGTATTCCAGTGGCATTTTAAGAAGACCATTCACTATTTACATCAAATAAACAGAAAACAGGAATGAAGACTAAAGGCATCCCTACACCCCAGCTGGAATTTCTCATTATGTAATCTGTATAGAAAATATGGACTGAAACATCAGGAGTAAAAAGCACTGAGACCAAAGTCTCACTTCTAATTCCCTAGTGTAAGAGCAGCCCTGTGTTCCTAGAGTTCTGCATACTTGCCTGGATGCAGACGTTCTTCTGTGCAGCAGAGCACTCTTTGTCCTCTGTCCCTTGTTACCACACTACCTATGGTAGAGACAAACTGCATTGGAATTATAAAAATAAATTCTTGTGTTGGTTGTTCTTTCTACTCATCCATTTGTTCTAAATCATCTGAAATTCCATGACAGGAAACTACTCCAGTAATTGATCAAGTTGTTTTCTTGATTCTGCTTCTTTGTGTTCCATCTCATGTAGTTGTTTGGAGGAAGATTGTTAGATAAATTATGAAATTTCCCATTGAAACTAAACCAGCTCAGTCAGTTTCAGCTGGGGCATCATAAACATGCAGGTGGAGGATCATAAACATATTTTTTGTCCTCTAGAAGCATCTACAGGACAGTTGTATAAATGTAATCTTTTTCAAGCTGTAATGTAATGCACAATGTAATGTAAGAACAGAAATTTTAGTTTAATCAATCCCATTCTTTTTCTCATATAATGATGGGTTGTGGGATTTGTTTGTTTTGTTTTGTTGGTTGGTTGTTGTTGTTGGTTTTTTTTCTGACTGCTTGCTTAGGTGCTTGATTTAACTCTACATGCTTTGTGAAGAGTATTTGCAATTGAGGTTTTTTTGTTGGTGTACTGTATGCCCAGGACCTGCAGGGAGAAGGTAGGGATGTCTTTTGTGCTACTCTGTAAAAAGGAGCATTCAAGAGTGCCAACTGTCCATAAACTTTACCATCTAGATAGGGCTAAAGAACAAGTCACCTGTAGAAATTTTTTCTTTCTCATCTCATAACCTTCTAAACCTCGGTTGAGTGCACCACAATTCACAACCCAGCAGGACTTTCTCTGTTGTGGCTCACTTTACAACAGCTGCACATAGCGAAGGTAGCTGGGCAACAAAGGTTGCGAATGCAACAGAGCTCCAGCTGCTGCATAAGTGAGTGAGCAAAGAGCCAGGGTCCACAACTTTCTCTAAAGACTTTAGCTGGAGATATCCGATGGAGCAGCATATACACAGGGGAGAGGAGAGTTTTGTGTTGAAACTGACCATCTGCGTCTTTTGAAATAAACCAATGACTTTGAAAGATCATTGTTAAAAAGGTTAGACTCCTGAAAAGCCTACTCCTGTCCCAGCTAATCTTTCTTGAATAAGGGTTTCAGGGATTCCTATACTTATTCTGTATCAGGTCAGAATATCTTTTATGTCCTTAACAATTTTTATTGCTTTCAGTGAGTTGGGGAGGGAAAAAGTGCAGCTCCATGGGAAGAGGCTGGTCGGCCAAGGGAAGCAATGCTAGTTAGGTGGACCAGGAGTGTATACATGAAGGAACTGCTGTAAAGACCTGCTTCTGGAAGACTCCTCATCAAATCCCATCCTCTTGAGCTTGATGCATTTCATACAGATCATGAGGCTTTTCTTTCCTCTGTTTCATCTGACTCACTCCCAGATAGTCAAGGGCAAAGTGAGGGTAACAGTCAGAGAGGTGGACTGTTTGAAGGGCAAGGTGATGCGAACATTTTCATTTTCTCATTCAGTTAGATTGAGGTTCTCCAGCTATTCTGTATCTTAACAGGTCCATTTCTTGAGTTACCACAGAGAGAATATCAGAAGACATCTCTGCCACAGAAGCATAAAAAAACCCTGCTACTTAAAAATTAGATTTTACTTTAATTTAGCTGATGGACCTTCAATAAAACATTTCTCAGCCTGTGACCACTGTAATCAATAATTCTCCAAGATACTTTTTCTACCCAAGAAACACTCACTTTACACAACTATGGAAGTCTACTTTAACTTTTACAGTTTTAAAAAAAAAAGTTCAGTTTCTCAAGTCAGGGTCATTACAACCATATTAATTTCCAAGTATTGTTATTGCCAAATTCCTCAAATTCCAATTACTCTATTCCACCACCAGTGCCATGACTTTATATTAGCACTTCCTCTCTGCCCAGTAAAGGACAATGCCCCAAGACATATTTCAGAGAATTAAAAGCAGCTACATCAAGAATTATTAATTAATAAACTCCTGCTGCTTCTAACTCCAGCTTCTCTGTATGAAATATTTTTCCTTTGAATAACTTTGTATAAAAAATGCATCTGACACTAAAGTGGTCCTAGATGTCAAAGAGAAAGGAAAAGTAAATTGTATCTGTGCCTCCTGCAGGAAGACAGCTTGAGCTTTCCTCATTTCAAGCACATGTACCTAAAAATCATGTTTCTGAATTTCTTTAGTGAAATGCCTACCTTTAGGAGGAGATTTTCAGATGTTTCATGTACACCATATATGAAGCAAAGGACTTGGAACGGAAATGAAGAGGTGGCATAGACATGAACCTGTTCCCTGAGCAGGAGTAGAGATTCTTCTTTTGGCACTGCTAGTGAGTGTTGGAGAGAAGTTTAGTATCCCTTTGGATTCCTCAAAAATTCACATCTGAATCCTTTGCCATAAGAATAGTTGTGGAGGCATCAAAATTAAACACAGAGTCTGAATACATGCATTGCTCTAAACCTTTACAAAATAATGGTTTATCTGTCCATAAATTATATCAGACATAGGAGCAAAAACAAGAAAGGAATTGTTTTTACTGACAAGAGTATTGAATTGCAAATTATTTTCTTCAGTTATGTTAAAATTGTAAGGGAGCAAATATCTGGAAACTGATAATTACATGAAATTAAATATTTCACAATTATATGGGGGTAAAGCAGGTTGTTTGGATAAGATATGAAAATTACACATGCCAGAAGGAGAAAAATTCTGGATCATTCTGCACTATGTGTAAATTTGAAAGTGTTTATTAGAAACCAGAAAAATGGTTTTTTGGTATGGAAATTACTTTCAATTACAAAATGTTAATGAGGTAATAAGTGACTTGTCCTAAAATACTGATAAGTTTATTAAATTTATATTCAACTGATATTTATGAATTGCAAAAGTGATTGAATAATCCTTTGAATGATTTTCATGACATATTCTCAGTGGAGGAGTATAATCATTGCATAACAAAAAATTAATACAAAGAAAAAACCCTACGTCTGATGGTCTGAATAGTGTGTTTATTCACAATAAGCATCTTTAAAGTATCCTTCACAGATCATTATCTTAATGGGATTAGGAATGAGACTTAGCAATGAATCACCCTCCTCAGGATGTTGTAACAGGTATGAAACCCTTTCCAGGCCGTAGGGTGACAGAGGGCGGCACTCTGTCCCAGAGGCCTTGTCAGACTTCACCACAATTTATTGTCAGGCACAGTTGGTGAAATCTGATACTCAGTTTACTGCAACAGAAGTCCTCTTAAATATACTATCAAGAGTACAGTGATGGCACAAACTGACTTGCATTCCATCAGTCTGCCACATTTCTCACATAAACCTGAATATGATTGTCATATTTTCAGTTGTTTCACTTTTTCCTTCTAAAATATATTCATATTTCTGCACAATTATATATGCCTGTTTAGATCTACCATTATAAAATTCAACAAAAATCTTTGTTTCACAAGTCAGTATGGACCTACTGTAGAGCTGGAATACACTTAGCAACTGGAAAAGAAGAAAATACGGATATGTTATTTAATCATCTGTGTGTCTGAATCTAATAAATACCCCTGCTATTTTCCCACAAGGTATTTTATAAAGTTTGGATTACTTCTACTTGTAAAGGAAAATTTTAATTCATTATAAGAAACACACCATGCAGTCATGTGGTACACACATTAGTGATGTCTTTTAAAGCAAATAGAATTGTTGCATCTCTACACCATAACAGCTCAAATAATTCATATAAATACAACTTTTGTAAATGGGGGCTGGGAGAAAAACAGTAAGGCACAAGAGATTTCTTCTGCTCAGCCCTCTTTTTTCTCTGGAAGAGCTGCTCTTTTTCTTCCGTAGTATACAGATCTCGGTCAACCAACATGTTTAAGGCTGCAGTTTCGTCTACTGCCTACAACAATCGGGTCCAAATTTACTTTCATAATCCCTACATGCTTCTCTAGTCCCTTGGACTATACATGGACTATACGATCCCATACATGATCTAGTCCCTTGGACTATAGATCACACACAGCACAAGCCAAAGCAGAAGTGTTCTTTCACCAGTGGCTCACTCCACCAAACTGACAGCAGCAGAAACATGTGTATAGGCATGAACAATACTTAAATCCAACTGAAATTAATCAGGAGCTCAATTAGGCAGAAAGTAATTACCAAACCTGCAATTTGACTAGGACACAGTAGCAGATGTTCTTATTCTTGCATATAGTATCATGGGAACTTTAATTATCTTAAAATAGCCTCATTCTTTGAATTCACTTCCCATCCTCTTGGTCAATAATGCTCTGAGTTTATTGAAATGCAAGGCTCATGTGTTTTTCTCAGCTGCAAGATACTGGAAAAACTCCAATGCAGGATGTTAAACATGTTTTAGCTCGAATTACTGCATTTTTTTCAGAATTAGACTTGCAGGAAGGATTTACTGCATCACAGTTTGTGTCAGTTATGAAGAAGCCAGGCAGAATATAAGCACACTGATCCTGCATCCGTAAACCTCAGTGTTAGAATTAGCTTTGGAGAGTGCTCCTTCTACCATATCCTCCATACCTTCTTTTGAGGAAAGTTTTCAGGGATGACTCAGAGAGAAGCACATCAGCACATAAGTCATTGACCTTCCTTTCTTGAGCATGTTGTTTTGTCCAGGGAAAAGTTCTATCTGAACGCTAAACAATCAAGATGGTATTTTGCTTTGTCCAACAAGATCTACCACAATGCTTTAACTTGAAACCTCATATCAAACTCCATACACTGGAAAAAATAAAATTAAATTAAAAAAAATAATTATTACGTTTTTTTCTCTCATCTGTTTTTCCTTAGCAAATAAAATCTTGTATTCAATAATTCATATTTCTGTTGCCATGGGAAATGTAGAGATTTTACACCTTGTTATTTTAATTTTATTTCTAGATCATTTTGGAGAAGGAGATGAAATAGGGCAAGATGAGCTAAGAAGGTAACACAATGATTTAAACAAAAACATCTCTCACAATTAAACCAAAATGTCAAGGATATTTATGGAAAACACAGAAAAGATAGGCAGGCTTAATTGTAAAAGTACATATAAAGCATTAAACAGGTTTCCCCCTGCAGCTTATGTTCATTAAAATTATTGTAAATTGCAAAGAACAGACCCCTTTTCTCTGATAAAGAGCTTGATAATGTTACCTAATGTTATTTTATTATATTGACAGGCCATGGAACACTTATCAAAGCAGGTGAAATCCACAAATGGAAGTAAAATGTGGAGGTCATCCAGTTTAATAAGAATAATCATAATAAGCAATTACAACAGCAACAGATTCATTTTTTATTGTAGTCTTTTTGAACAAATACCAGAAGAAGCCTCTCTAAGATCCTGAAAACCACTTCCAGGCACATTAAGGACAAGAAAATCATCAAGCATAGTTAGCATGGTTTCACCAAGGAAGTCATGCTTGTTTAACTTGATCAAATTCTACAACAAAGTGACAGGCCTTACGGCTGAGGGTGGAGCTGTGACTTAAGGAAGTCCTGTGGGGACTAAAACTTTATTAAGGCTTTTGACACTGTCTCCCATAAGTTCTTCATATATAAGCTTTTGATATTTGGGCTGGATAAGTGAACACTGAGCTGGCCTGAAAAATGTTTGAATGTTCAGGCCCAATGACACAAAGTTGAGTTGGAGGACGATATCTGTGAACCCTAGGGGTCCATACTCAGTTCTGTCCTGTTTAACAATCTGCATAATGGGGCAAAACATCCTCAGCAAGTTTGCAGATGACACAACAATGGGAGAAGTGGCTTATATTCCAGAGGTTTGTCCTTCCAGCCAGAGGGACCTTGCTAGGAACCTCAGGCAGTTCAACAAAGAAAAGCACAAAGTCCTGCACCTCATAATGAATAACCTCAGGTCACCCAGTTGAAAAGCATCTTGGTAGAAAAGGACGTGGTAGTCCTTCTGTACACTAATTTAAAAATAAGCCAGCAATGAATTCTTGTGTAAAGAAGGTTAATGGTATCCTGGGCTGCATTAGGCAAAGTGTTGCCAGCAGGCTGAGGGAGATTATCCTGCTCCTTTACTCAGCTCTGGTGATACCACACCTGGAGTCCAGTTGTGGGTTCCTCAGGCCAAGGGAGACATGAACATACTGAAGAAAACTGAACAAAGGGCTACAAAAAATTAAGGGACTAGACCATCTCCTACTGAAACATAAACTGAAACACAGAAGGTTCCCTCTAAATATCAGGAAGGACTTTTTTATGGTGAGAATGACTGAGCATTGAACCATGATGCCCAGAGAGGTTTCGGAGTTTCCATCCATGGAAATATTCAAAAGCCATATGGACATGATCCTGGGCAACTGACTCTAGATGACCCTGCCTGAGTAAGAGTGTTAAACCAAATGACCTCCAGAAGTCCCTTCTAATCTCAGTAATTTTTTGATAACGTGAAACCCAAATGTTTCAACTTCCCTTCATATGTCATGGACTCTACCTCCTCTATTATCCTGATCACTTTCCGCTGGACTCAGCTATGTCAGTGCTTTTATGCTGGGGAACATGGACCTGAAGGAACACCAGCTGTGGTCTTTTGAATACCAAATAGAAGTGAAAAATAATTTCTCTCAGCTTACTCTGTATGCTGTTGCCATACAGCAAGAGTATGTTTGCCAGAGTTATTTTTCTTGGGAACTTCTTGCTTCTCCATTCTAACCCAAGACAGTTAAACATAACCAGAGGAAGTCTGGTTGCATACAAAATTGCATACAAAATATATGAAGAAAATCCTATTTCCTGTGAAAGAGAAAAACTCTCATCATATCTCTCCTAGAAAAAAAATTGTCATGTTTCATTTCTTTTTTAAACATCCAGTTTCTAAATGTCTTGTCATGCATAAATATTTTTGTTTTTGTCTACAGAAACATAAATTTAAAAAAAAAATCCACATAATAATATCTAAGTTGACCTCAGTTCTTCAAAACGTCATCTCTAATTTTTAGAAGCTTGGCACTTCTGATACCATTCAAAACTGGAAGAGGGAAAATCATCACTGGCTCTACTACAGAAATAAATTTATCAGTGGGAGGTGAGAGGATCTGTCTGCCCCTCTCCTGATAAAATTTACCACTCCACTAGAAATCCTGTGAAAGTGCTATTGCATCAGCACTGTCCTTTTAATTTTCAGATCACTGAAGGGAGACTATAAACCAAAGTGCCACCTAAGCTGATGCTGATTTGTCTCTTCAGCACACATAAGTGTTTTGTTTGTAAGGTGCTCCACCCCCTCCATTCTTATTTCCCTGCACTGGGAAAACTGCAGGAGGACAAGACTTCACAGGCTGAGCACGGTATGCATGCCAGGACTAATTAAACCAGATGCATGAAGCAGTTCAACGTTAGAGAAAATCATGACTTGGAATAAACATGTTGTAGACTGAGTGTGCACATGCTCTACCCAAAACATCCCAGTTCAGCTTGTTCTAGAAACCATAAATAAGCATTTGATCAGGCACTGACAGACAATTAATGTTGTCCTTTAAATAAAGTTTTTCTTTTAACAACAGGAATTCCTCCAGGTGAAGACTTGTGATGACATCAGAGACCATGCAAATTATCTTCAGTAGGCTACTATATAATATTACAACATACTTTAAAACATTTGTACAGGGAGGAAGAAGTAATATTAGTTTATTGTATACTACTATCCAAACTGGAGTGTTCAACTTGTCAAGAACTCATGCCCATCCAATCTTAGGCTTTATTTATCATTAAAAAGATACAATAATCCAAAAGTAAACTAATGGGTTTATTCTTTCTTAGATTTGTGGACTTATACTATGTCTCATGAGATGTTTATAGACAATAAGCAATGATTTAATTCACAGTCTTTAGGTAACAATATAGTTATTCCATTAAAAATATTGGTCCACACTACTTTGCCAGCCACAGAAAAAGTTTGATTCTGGTATTGCAATATCTCATCCTGCAGTTTTTCCTGTAAGATGAGTCAAACAGTCAAGGAGAGAGTTGTGTGGTTTTGTGATCAATGTTACAACATGAATCTTAAATCTCTTCATGCATTTTTTGGAATATATAAAATAACAAGAAAAATACTCCAGGTATAATGCCATCTTGATCCTGTCATGAAAACTGTGAGCATTATTTACTAGTGACAAATCGCGTTCTAATTTTCAAAGCATCTGTGCCTGAGCAGATACCTACATGTAAAAACTGATCAGAATCATGTCCAGTCCAGGGATAATACATATAAATGTACTGCTATATCAAAAAATTCAACTATCTCTACTCATGGGGCCTGAAAAATTTACTTATTTTTCAGATCCCAGGTAGATGTGCACTCATCTGTTTCTTATAAATCTGCTTAATTCTCTTGAGCTTGTGAAATATCATTTAGATCAATTAGATGAAGTGGAATCAAAAGCAGTTTTAGGTAGCTAAGACAAGATACATGGAATAACTGTACTAGTAGATTGCACAACAATAAAACGACAAAGTAAGCTATCGCATTCTAGACATTAAATCCTTGCTGCTCACCTGGATCCTCATTTTTTGGTCCTTAACTCAGAAGCTGATTAGGAGAATATGATAATTCAGGAAATTAAGTAACACATGCAGGCTAGATTCACAGCAGGCACTTCTTCCAATACAGCAACTGGCACAGCTGGTCTCCAAGTGCAAGTAGTGGCACAGCACTAGGTCCTCCACTTCAAAATCACTCCCCAGTACATCAGGCATTTCGTGCACTTCAGTCTTGGGGGGAAAAAAAAAAAAAGGAATTCTTGTACTCAATGTATTTTTTCAGTTGTCTGTTTAAACGAATGATAAATTGCTGAGAAAGGTGTCTGTTTATATTACTTGTCTTTTTACAAGTTGTTTCATTTTACTACTGAAAAGATTTAGGTACAATATGTTCTATTCAAGGTGACCTCTATCTTGGACCTTGAACACTTAAAAGTTTTTCAAACACACAAGTTATAAAACTTGTGAGGATAAACAAATAGGTTAATATAGAAGAGTGGCCATATGGATGTTTATACTAAGCTTGAGTTCATGCCAAGTGTGAAGTAGACATCTAGTTCAAAAGGCTCTTCATCTAACTAACAAAAGTGTGTGTCTTCTCCCACAGAAATAACCCTTTTTAAATGTTTCTAAATATTCCTTAATTTAACCAATGTTCTGGCCAACCCCAGATAATGTGGAATTCAGTGAATAATTCTGTGCAGAAATGTTTATATCAGCTTTACTCTGGTGTACAGATGAAGGCTATAACAAGTTTTACTACTTAGAAATGTAACTTAGCTACCTGAAACCTTTCCCTGAAACCTATCCCAGACTCTGCTTCTGTAATTCAGGGATGAGACCTCTCACTCTTCTGTGTGAAGATTCATAAAAACTCCAGAGAATTCAGAAAATTTTAAAATTAAAACACACAACAAAAAAGCATCAGAGATCATCCAAACTTTCCTCTTCAGACAAAATAATTCATAGAAGTTTTCTCTTGACAACAGTTCCAACTAAATGCAATATAGTACTTATTATTGTGATATTTAGACTTCCTAGGCATTATCCATGTCTCAGTACTTGAGTCTATGGAAAACAGATTTTTAAACCTAGTGTAGAGTAAAATTTAGTCTTTTTTACCATTTTACCATTTTTTTACCATTTTACTCAACATAAAGGCTGAATAAAACTGAAGATTTTCAGCATCTGGATCTTAGAGAAAGCAATTGCTAGTGGCAGATGAAGGCTGCTAACTTGATACCATTGAATCAATGACAATCCTACTAGAGCTTTCAGTGAGAAGAGGGTAAGATTTCTACACTTGTTTTAATGGTTGCCGCATAAGATTAAAGACTGGAGAACTACTAAAAGATTTCATCATGATTCTTATCTACACTCTACTTGAGACGTCTTAAAAAATCCTACTTGTCAAGCCTAAATAATCCTTTAACATTACTTCTGCATTATCTTAGGTTATGTTCTTTCCCTTATTTTTCTTACATATGGATACATATGTTCTGACCACCTGGAAATGACAGAATTTTATCCCTTTTATCAAACATTAATTGAATCAAAGATTTATTTGTGGAAAGTAGTTTTTTTCTTTTGCCTAAAATTTCTCGATAAGCATGTGTTTGGGAGGCCAGAAGAAAAGTTATTTGCATTCATTCCTTCCTTCCTTGTATTTAAAAATTGTGACTAAAAACAATCACCATCATAGCAAACTGTCCCTGATATTGTACAAAATAAAAATAGAATATGGTTAGGCTATTGGCAACATTGCATTTTTGCATATTGTATCATCTACCCACAAAATGTTTATCACAACAGTCTTAGCTTGGATTTTTGTGGGTTTATTCATGGCTTTTGTTTGTAAAGGGAGAAGGTCATCAGAACAGTTATGAACTCTGACCAATACAACCCATGGCTATTTGTTTAAAAATAACAAGACATATATCACTGAGAGAGTAGTAATGCCTTGCTAACAAACTTATTTTTATTCAGGGGAGGGCTTCTTTTTAAAGAGGAAAGCAGAAAAAGTATTGTGGATAAAATACTTTTCGTCTGAGAACTGGAAAAAATTCTCATTATTAAAAATGCCTAATTTCAAACCTTTGATTAAAAATTTCTTGCTACAAATCAATACTTTTTGTAATAATTTTGAAAACAAACATGCAAGTAATTTCACAAATTTTCTATTAAAAAATTTTAAAATAAAAATTTAACTGCATTCTTTTGTGTCCCTATAAAGTGAGAGAAATTTAATTTAAACTTCAAAATAACAAATCTCTGGGTTGGTTTTTTGGGTTTTTTTTGTTTGTTTGTTTCTTTGTTTGTCTTTTGTTTTCTTTTGTTTGTTTGTTTTGATAATGTGAAATCATTTGGGTAATGTGCTGACCATGACCAGATAATAAAATGACCTGAAAAGGAGTTTATCAGCATACAAGACATCAGCTTATTATCCTTGTAGTGTGTCTGATATGCTTTTATCAAGTTTACACTCTACAGGTAAATGTTGGTTTTTTTTCTGATTGATTCACTCTTCTACATAGACTTCAAATTTTTTTTAATAACATCATGAACAGAAGAACTCCAGGTGAAGAAATGCAGCCTTATTCATGTTCTGTCTGAGATACACAGGTGCAACAGAGAAGCAAGTGAGAACTGGAGCAAGGTGAGGAGTGAATTCAATAAAAGCCTTGAAGCAAGAGGATATCAGCAGAAAAGTTTTTCAACTCTGTTGAAAGGTTCTCTTTAGAAGGAAAAGAACTGTTATTACTGTATAATGGAGTAGACTATTTTTCTTTAAATAGACCTTCCAGTGAAGGCTTTTAAAGACTCCTGGGTGTTAGGCATGTTGTATCTTACTTTAATATATTGGTACATTTGAAAAGGCACAATGGGCCATGCACTGAGGGTGCTCTGCCCCTTCAGTTAGACCTACAATAGCATAGTAATTAGTGTGATTTTCTTATATGTGTTATTGTTTAGGCAGTTGGCACTTGGGGGAATTTCACAGAGGAAAAATGTTTTATCTGGCTCAGCTGTTAACAGGAATCAGAAAGTCAGAACAAAAGACATATTTTAGTTTTTAATCAGGCAATATCAGGGCAAGTAAAGTGCAGTTTTACTCCATCTCATTTGACAGCCTTTGAATTCAGAAGCAGTGTATTTAGATAATGAGGCATATCACCAGTTGTGCCCAAGCTTTGCTCACTGGAACTTCGTACAGATATAACTGTACCACAGAGGTATGCTCTAATTATGCTAATCGCAATGCCTTGGCATTCACTCAGAGGAGTCACTCTGTATTCATCTGCAGCAAGAAAAGTGTCAGAACAGCATGCTGCTACTTGGTTACTTCCTTAATAGCCCACCAGCTTCTGTCAAAGGCTGAGTGTCCTGTTCCCACGCAGTTTGTCTAATCTTACAAGTTCTACAATTATTTTGTCATTTTGATGGCTGAAGGGTGGTCTGCAAAAAGCCTGGTGTGTTTCTAATTGTGGGTGGTATTTAGAAGCTTCTAGAACAGCAGAGGAAGATATCGGTTTTGTTTTTTTTTTCTTAGACTTTAAAGCAGGAAAAAAAAGGACAGAAAATTTAATGGAGAAAGGACAAACCACTAGTAAACTTTGTAATCCACTGTACATGAAAATGACCAAAATTGGCTGTCTTCTTTGCAGCTGGGAAAAGTATACTTATCATTATTCATAAACCTACTAAATTCTCTGTAGTGAAATATCTTTTCATCTGACACAAAATAACAAATTTTCTTGAAAAAATGTAGTTTGATATTAAAAAGGAAATTACATCTGTTGGAAAATTATCCATCATGGTATCTGTAGGTGATAGCAGTAAACCTTCTGTATTCTGGATAAAATAAATAAAAAGAAAATAAGCAGTGATTTTCCAATATTTTAGTTCTGTTTTTCCATCATGAGACACTTCAAAGGTCTGATTTTTTAGTACTGCAAACATACTCTGTGCAATTAATCTCTTTTAAGCATATCCCAGCCACCAACAGCTTTTCTTTAAAAACATATTAAATTTTATTAGTAGCACAGAGTTCCTAGAGCTATCATTATTTCACCTTGTCCTCATGTGGGAGAGTATAAATAAGAAATTTTTATGAAACAGCTCAATAAGGTTTTTTTTAACAGAAATCTTCTAATGAATGCAAAGTGTATGGTAAGTTGGGTATTCCACTAGAAATCTGGCAGAAAAGTAACAGAACAAAGCAGGGAAAGGAAAACCTATGAAACCAAATCCTTTCTTCCAGCCAATTTAGTAACTGTGTCAGAGCAGAAAATATATAGAAAACAGGGAGAAGATTAAAAAGTGCAATCTAAGTTATTTTGATAACTGGACACTGAAGAAATATTTTCATCTCCTAATCATCACCATTTCTTACAGTGAAAAAAAAATCAAACTCTAGTTCCTAATGAGTCACCCCCGAGGAAGTGCAATTCACCCCTGAAAGCTGCTGATTTTGCTCTCCTCACTGATGCAAAAGGTCCCATTCCTGACGATTTTGGATTGGGTTTTCTTTTTCCATGTTGACTGCAGACAGCACACAATAAAGCCCTTTGGCCCTTCTGAAATATCTTACACAAGACAAAAAATTATCAAGCCCTCTGTATGCAGCTGACTTTTCCCCTTTAACCTTTTCAATATTATGCAAATATTTTGAAAGTTGTTGCTATACATATCTGTAAAACTAAACGTTTCATTATTCCTGTAGAAAACAATAAATTTGCTTTCCAAATAGGGGTAATATACTTTTCTTTTTCCTGTGTAGAGAAGTCAGTTATCAAGATAAAAATTGATAATTGTTAATAGTTAAGAAAATAAATTGATAATAGTTAAGAACACAGTAGAAAAATATGTTCAATACTTATTCATCTGTACAAGAGATTTAAATGGAAATTTAATATGGATATTTCTAGAGGCTGAACAAGAGCCAAGATAATTCTATAAAAGTATTCTGTCTAAATATTAACTACTGTAAACATGAAGAGATTCCACCCCATTTATTTTAGCCAACATCGGTCAGGATTCTGCTGCTTCTTTAATTTTTTTTCAAAAGCATCAAGATGAACAAAACTGAGCATTCAGCATTTTAAGCAGTTGTTATATTTACTCAAATGTCAGAGGTATTTTAGAGATTTCAGTTTTCCACCATTTATTAGTCCCTAATCTGATTATGAATTTTCAATGTAGGAAGTAACCCCTAGTCAGATCAACCATTTCTTAATCAGTCAGTGTTTCTCCTAGGTTTAACTTAACCAGGGATCTACTACAATGTTGACCACAGATAGTGTGGCATTAAACACATAGAACTGCAAATATAGGTGCATATATGAGCAATTTAATTTGTCCTAAATTATTGTTCTAGTCTAATGGGGAAAAAAAGCAAGTAGGATTTCTTTTTTCTTTCCATACGGCCTGGAAAGAGTTATAATGAGGTAAATTTTACATCAAATTTTTAGTCTACTGAACCTAGGCAGTTATAGCATCATTAGAGCAACCCTCACATTATGTTAATGTTGCATCAGCATTTTGTCATTCTCCTTGACCTATTACACAGGAGCAAATGAAGAAAATAAGCCTCAAATTCTATCATCATTGATCTGCTCATCATCATGAGCCTGTCAGGCTTTTTTGCTTGAGGCTCATGTCTACTACAAAAATATTCAAAGTAAATTTCTTGAGTTTGGATAGAAGAATCGTGCTTGTAAAATCAGAAAAATAAAATGCAAAAAAATCCTAAAAAAAATTATTGATGACTGAAGAGTCAGCAGCTCCACTGAGCAAAGAAAGTAATGTCAAAGTCTCTAGAAGATGACAGGAAGCTGACAGTGCTCAATGTCTGTATTCAGAAATAGATGTCCTTTAATAGTCTACTTGCTTGGTCAGGTTTCTCATAAAACAATGGCTCCACATCTGCCACTGCGCAGGATTGTGTTTTAGACACTGGAAATCCCACAGGATAGCTGGCTTCGGACACAGTAAACAAAATTTTTCACTATGACGGGAAGTTCTCTGCTACTCTTTTTCCAGCTCTTTTGCCTTGTCCATCCTATTGGAACAAGTCTGTCTAATAGATAACATGAGGTAGCAAAGTCCTTGGATAATGCAGAAATTCCCATGTCCCTCAAGTCATCAACACCTTGAGTCCTCAGTACTCTGAGTCCTGAGTACTCGTCCTCAAAGGCAAAAACCCTCTTTAAAGTGGGCTGTCTGTCCACAACAATGTCATAGTCAAAGAGAAAACTCAGAAAATAAAAGCACTCCACAAGGCATTCTGTGGTCACTTCATGTACCTTGGATTGAATTTGTGAGGGCTACGTTGCAGCAATCTCAGATTTTGTTGCATTGAAAAATGTGTATTCACATTAGTTGAAAATAAAACAGGAAGCTTTAATAAATTTCACATTGAAAATATGAAATCTTCATCTTTCAGTGTCTGATGTATGCAGACCACTGAGGAATGAATGTATTATTGTGTAATATACGTGTTGTCTCAGAGCAATTCCATAAATATGTGTTATTCTGTATGAAAGTACTTTTCTTCTTGTATCACTTTCAGTTACCTGTTGTAATAGGTAGCTAGTATGACTTTCTCAAGTCCTTTATTAATACTGAAAGACACAATAAATATTTCTAAACAGAAAAATGCTGGAGTGAAGGAAGACAAATTACAGCAACGTAGAGAAGAGAATTGAGTACATGTAATTAAACATAGGGACAAACACGGGGTCAGCAGAGTACAAAGGCCTTGTTGCATGCTGGTCCCAAAGTAAAATTAACTGGTTGCACTGTCCATGCCTTTTATTCTTTCCTTAGAAATATTGTACATAAAAGTAATGGCTATCAAACATGTATGCATACTTGTAATTAAAAGCTGCAGAGCCAGGAGCAATGCTGACTGCTAATTATTTAATAAAATTGTAAATACATCACGTAAACTTACCCTTCCCCAGTCTGGAAATAGAAGTCCCAGCTCAAAGTGGAAGTTTCAAGTTTCTCGTGGCTCTCAATGTCAACTCACTTAGAAGATTTTTCTGTGCATAAGAATTCTCCATCTCTGAATATGGAAAAACGCTTCCTGATTTTAACAAATGCAGACACAATTTTAACAGCAGATATTCAAACTTCACCACTTTCAAAACATAACAACTCTTTTTACTTTTACCACCACAGCTTTTAAGCTGTTCCAGCATCAAGTAAAAAGTTATTTTCTTCTGCAATTTTATGACTCCAATCGTATCAATCTAGTCAGTGTATATCCTCCCTAAGGGATTTGAAAGGGCATGCTGATGACTGATGCTGGATAACTGAAATATATATGTATTGACTATAGGCTTGGCTCAATTGCCTGCTGCTGGAGCATTTGATTCCTCCCTTTAATACAATAAGTTTTTTGTCTCCCTGTTTTCAAATTCCTAAAGTAGGCACATCAAGTAATTAAATTGCATTGCATTTGCATTTAAAAAATATTCCCATTTGGAAATATTTGAACAAGTTCATCTTTTGCATTCAAATATGATGCTACATTGGATGTATAATTTGGTACTTATTTTCAGAACAAATAGCCTGGAAAAATTGCATGCACAATTGATAGCAATTTGAGTGTGCAACTTGAGATTGGATCTTATTAACATATTCGTTTTGTCCAAGCTCAGTGTGCAAATTCATACCATGCTGTCTTAACAAAGATTATACCAGGCAGCAGAAACAGTGTGCACATCAGAACAGTGCATGGTAAAACTATGAAAGAAATGCAGAAAGAGAGATCATGTTGAAGAGCAAAGACTTCAAAAATATTCAACTTCACCATGTAATAGAGTCAAAATATTTTAATGTTATGGAAAACAGATTTTATTATCATGATAATTAGCAAATAATTTCATAATTCTGCAAAACTTCTAATGGCTTTGCCTGAAGAGTTCATACCAAAAAAACCCTCGCCAGAGTAGTAAAACTTTAAGTGATACCACAAAGTACTGTGGTTTTAATTTTTTTTACACAATAAAATTTTCAACTAGAGAACAATAGTACGTAGAGGCTGTCAGTATCAGTGAATCTGGGCACCTTATAATATCAAATTTTATAGCATATCTATCTATATCTGCATATAGAAAATATCTATCTGGATCTGCTACAAGACTGATGGTGAACTAAGAGCCAGAAAGAAAAATCATAATTGTCTTTTTTTTCCACTGCAATGGATCCAAACCTAAAGAAATATAAATACCCAGATCACAACACAAAGTAGGTTACATGCACCTACGTGCAAGCAGAATGAGGGAAAAGGCCTCTCATATGGAATAGGATTCCTAAGACATTCACCTCTCTTCTGTGAGGAAAATGACATCATACAATTTGCTTAATTACTATCTATGAAATAAAAGGAGCATAACAACAGAACATACATAAGCAAAAAAGTGTAGTAATGCTTATGAAATGTTCTCTTCATGCTGACACAAATAGATATACAAAAGCATAAGTATTAAACACATAACTGACAAATCAAGGAAACTGCTAAAATTATAAATTCACTATGAACTAAGGTTATATATTTAATAGTATGGTTTTGCAGAGTATGTCTTTCAGCATTGATGCATTACACAAGAGGATTTGACAAGGCTACAATTTATGTTACTAATGAAAATTCTTTTCCAGAATTAACCTTTAGACTATAAAGAATGACAGGTATTCAAATATTCTCAAATGAGTATTTGAATTGAAAATATCTATTCATTTTTGCTCCCCAACAGAACTTCCATCCTGCATTGCAGTGTGTCATACATACAATTGAATTCTTAACAGCTGCCATTCAAGGGAGCTGCAGAGGACCATTTGAAAGTAATATTTTGCTCTGTGTGACATCTCATTTTTTTCTTCTCAGAAATCATAATTTTTTTACACACCTAGTAGTCTTCCTAACAGGAAACCAGCTCTGCCTGTCATTTTGATTGGGGAGGAACCTTGTTTTCCAGGTCGCTGGCTTGAATTCTGGAGACAAGATATTCATGAGGGACCTGTGTGGAGAATTTACATCTCAGTGCAGAGTTTTCCTCTCCATTTGTCAGCATGCCAGGTCAGTGAGCTGCTCTCTTGTCAGAGGGAAGATAATGGATGCTGCATTGCCTCCCGCTTATTACACACTCAGTGCACCTGACCTCCATGTGAGACCCCCAGAGGATTCAGATTTTTGGCTTTCCTCATATCCTAACTCAACTCTTTTTTCCCATGAACATGCGATCTGTGACTTTGGGTAGCTTTTCAGTCTATAACAGCCATGCTTTGCCATAAAAATCCTACTGCTATATGTGCTTTTATTTAACAAAAAAATAGAATGTTTATATTTATTGCAATTTGGTAGAGAGGTACAGTGTTACCACAGTCAGAAGTAAAATATACTCTTCTGATTTTTTAGCATTGAAGGCCTCCTTTAAGTACTATTTTTATATATTGATTATATTAATGATGAAGTAATTATAACCATCATATTGTATCATATCATCATATCATATAATATCCCCTAATATCACCTCATATCACATTATATCAAATTATATTATTACATTAAATTATATTAATTATATAATATTGTTTTATTTTTATGCTATATTAATTATAATTTTCTATTCTATTTATGTATAATTTTATATTATCAATTATGTTATGCTATGTTCTTTTATGTTTTATCATTTTTATTATTTTGTTATATTAGAATCATTATTTGTACCTCCATCCATTTTTCTCAAATCTTCTGTAGTTTAAAAAATATATAAGCACATGCTTTTATTCTGAGCTCCTGAATTTAGAAAAAAACTACATACTGTTAAGAGTAAATCTATCACTCTTGTGGTTTGTTATGCTATCACACTAAGAATTTCTCATGTTAAATACACAGCAAGGTCAGTGGCTACAATTGTGAATACTGAGCTTTGATTTTATTAAGGCCTGATCTAACCCATATTCAAGTCAATAGCCACAAGACTTCCATTATATATCACTTTGGTTTAGATGTTACCTTTATTGCACAGAGATTAGGGGGGTATTTTGTGAACTGGTAAGACTATATGATTAATGCCATGACAATGTCATTTTAGATGCCACAAATGTACATTTAAGATTCAAGTATTTCTACCACATAAAAGACACCATTATATTAAAAATCATAACAATAATTTATAAGACTTCTATTTATTTTAAAAGTTCAGTTTATTCTCCACTGCCACACACCAAATGTTACCTAAGTCAGAAAAATGAGGCAGGTGGGTCATTCTTTGGTCTGTTCTGCTGTAAAGATGCCTCAGCATAAGATGGGTCCTTGGTGAACAGTACCCTTTGTAGTAAAACTTTTTCAGAAAATAACCAAAAACAGATACACTCTAAAAAGTAAGAAAATAAATATAGTTCGTGTTAAAAATCCTACAGCCTAGTTTCCCATTTGATTTGGCTAATATACAATCTGGGGAAAGATCTGAGCTTTAAGACCTAAAAATCTTGAACAGCACTGGGGTTTGGAAAACTTTGGAGAAGATAGGAGTTAAAAATACATTGTACAGTCCCATCTGTTATTGACAGTTGAGCTCCAAAAACTAAAACCACACTAGTGGGCAAGAAAGGAAATCTTACTAATAATTGTATTGGCTAATACTTCTTTGACTTATTGTAAAATGGTCAATGTGAAGAAATATTACTGAGTTTGAATAGGGTTTCTCACTTAGAGAGAGGAGTCTCAAGAGTGAAGAGTATTTACATTTTCAGAAAATCTATAAGTATCTAAGATAAAGGACAAAATGCCACTGAAGAGAAATACAAATTTATCTGAAAAAATTTGAACAAATGCAATAGATGCAGCAAGGAATACACTTTCTTTGTAAATCAGTGTAAAAATACAACTGCTGTTTTGCACTTGAGAATATCAGTTCACTGCTTTATTTTCTTGCAATTATTTGAAAATAATCTGGATAACTTTACAATCAAGGTATTTCCTCTTGGCTCCCTGGTATATACCAGGCTGCCTGAGGAGATGATTGACATCCTAAGGTGTCCACAGCATAATCAGTCTGAAGAGCCTCCAGTATTAAAATTCTAACTAATGATAATCAAAGAAACAAAAACAATAACAAGGTTGTGTAAAAAAAGCAAGCAGATAAAAATCTACACATGATTTAATGGAGCAGGTAGATGACTTGCCTATATGCTGCTAATATGTAACCCCAAGGCGTGTCTTTTACTTGAGACAAAGAGGCTCCTGAGGTACCTTCTAGCACAGCACTGACTAAACTCTTCCCAGAGAAGAGACCTGTAATTGTTCAGCAAAAATTGTTCGTGTAAATGTAGATAGGACAGACTTTTGTACATATTAAGATAGGTATATATTTTATGTGTAATTTATAGTAGCCAGTAAAGATTAATTATGCACGTGCAGTGGTCACCAAAAGACAGTGGTTTTAAGAACTGATTAGAACACAGATTGAGGAATATCACCTGATCCAGGTGATGACTTTAGCTGTAGAGATACCCCATCATCATCTGGCCCAGAAGTAACCATCCTGTCTGTCTGAGAGATTTCATTCCCCATGCAATTATTATGCAATGCCATCACAATATCTATTAATAAGCACTGTCTGAACCTCTGTGCAAAAGCAGATGTGATCAAATATACTGGACTGAACTTGCAATAGTCCTGCTTCTAAAAGAATTATTTTTATAATTTTTATAAAGTGAAGAATTATTTTTAAAGATTATTAAATTATCTTTAAATTATTAAAAGAATTATTATTATTTAGTAACAAAGCACCAGCTACCTGTCAAGACAGAAAGTTGCAGAAGACTTCTCTGGAGAGGCATAGCAAGTCCTGAATTTGAAAAAAAATATCATCCTTATAGCAGAGAATAAGCAGTTAGGTGAATGAGGTTCTTCTCTTCTGACAGTGAGATGTCAGGTAGTCTGCTTCCACTACATTATTGCTGGGAGCGGGTAAATATGTCAACTTACAGCCTCTTGTAAGAAAACAGAGCTTGTCCACTGGGCTCATTTTCCCAGACTCTCAGAGCTACTCCTTAAAAAAGATTTGCAAACTCTCAGACCAACCATGGAGTACATCACTGATACAGTACAACTTTTCTGAAAGTGCTTTTTATGGTAAAGGACCAAAGGGGTTTGAAATGAGGTTATCTCTTAGCAATCATAAGAGAAAGAATAGTCCCTTAAGCTCTGGCCAGAACATCTCATGTCTAATGAATTTCATAAGGTATGTTAAACCACCATAATTGCAGAAGGAATGGAATGCATATACTTTATACCCCACTGTTTATCTGAACCTTTCAGGGCTTTTAAGAAACACCAAAGTCATGTAGGCTGTCTTAACACCCAGATACAGATGGACACATCTTTCAAAAGTTTCTGCTGGTCACTTAGACACCAGGCAATGAACCAGACACATACATGGAATCCACAACATTTCCTCTTCTGCATAACTTGAGAAGAGACCAGTGTAATTCTCACTTGGAAAAAAATACTTCTGGATGGTAAACTTCTGATAGTAAACTTGCTAAGCTGGGCTTTATTCAGTTGTGTTTCTTACATTCTCCATATGACATAAACATTGTTTTTTCCTAACACTTCTGTCAAAAAAATTCATTTAAAAAGAGAGCTTGTTTCTCTTTTGTTTAATATCCAAAAGAAAGATGGGAATGGCTATCACCATACATGATCCTGACATAATAAATAGAGAAAAAAATGCTTCCAAAATGTATTTAAGCAACCTCTAATGAATGCATTAGGTAAAATGAGAAATTCTACACTTTGTCAAAGGGTGCTAATATTCTATTTCTTTACAATGTGGGGCATGACCTCTCCTTTCTGCGAATAAGCCATGACGCACATAAACTGCAAAGTTCTGTTTAAAAATAGTTTTAGTTCTTAGCAGATTTTCCATGAAGATGGGACCATTTTAGTTATATCAATATTCCAAAAGAAAAGAGGATTTTCTAAGAACTTGATACCTTGTTACCTATCCTGTCATGGGTATTAGGTGGGGAAGTATGAGATACCATTACCAATACATTAAGCTTTTTTGATTTTAATGTCCAGATGGTCTGTAGAAATAAAACAAAAAAAAATGTGAAAGGAGAAATGTAAACATTATTCAGAAGTGAAAAAATATTTTGAAGGAAGACAGTAGGAAAATTAACTGAACTGCAAGTATACTGTGCTACTTAAAATCGTTGGGACACAATGTGTACAAATGGAAATATTCTTCTGACTTAAAAAAAAAATCTTCTTTGTGCTGAACACTGATAGCCTGCTTTTGTAATGGCATGCTCAACAGATTCCATGTTTCTTTGTCCCAATAGCTGGCATACAGAGTGATCCCTGGCTGACACTCTGTTGACAGCCCTGTTTGCCCAACATTTCCCTTTTTCAAGTGACTACAAGTAACCCATACTTCTAGTTCATCACAGAGCTTGCAAGGCTCCAGGAGAGCCTTTAGTTATCTTCTTCATTTAAACCTTTCTGAACTCTACAAAAAGGTAGTTGTTTTGTTGGGGTTTTTTAAACACAAGTCTTGATTTAAGTTAATCTCTTGTTTTGGTTTGGTTCATCTACAGTGGAGAGAGAAGCTATTTTGTACATTTAGATGAATGGGAGTATTTCATCACAACTCAGAAAACCATCAAGAGTGGTGTCAATACTCTATTAATTATTTAGTTGTGAGATCTAGTTGTGAGGTCTAACCTTTATTATATTCTGCACAATTCAATTTTCTTTAGTTTTAAAAAGTGTCTGAAAAATATAACTTAATTTTTCCAAACACAGCAAAATATTCTTGAGATTAAAATCACGTCACTTTTCTGTACAATATCTAGTCTGTATTTATCTTTGATAAGCAGCACTGGGAATTCTATTAGAATATCTATTCTGGAAAAAAAAGCAACTGGAAATCTTCTTAACCTGTGACAGATCTGGTCATGGACAAAGGATCTACTCATATCACAGATTCACCTATTGTTCCTGTAAAATGGAATGTTTTCTTTCATGTTTTAAGATATTAGAAGATCCACTACCATAATGGTTTATGTGAAATAAGAATTGCTGGTAAATACACCACACATAAAAAATACAATGCTAATTATTTGCTTTGTGCAATAAAATTTCTGTGGCCAACACAGCTGTCCACAGAAGAGTTTCTGAGCTTAACCTGAGACTGAAGAACAAAAATTGTTCTTATAAGAAAATATATATTCCTTTTTTTTTTTTTTTTTGGAGAATAAGTATCATTAGTTAGTCATACCACAAAATACCAGAATGATTAGTCAAAACAGTTGATAACTCTATAGGAAAGTACACACAGGAGGTCTACACAATACACATAGATGTATATTATGGATAACTAATAAAATATCTCACTTTTGGGAAACAAGAGAAGAAATGCATTGAAATAAAAAGAGTAAATACCATGAATATTAAAGTATTTTTTTTACCTAATTACTTGTCTTTCATCATGTGATATAGTGAATATAGAGTGCTATATTTAAAAAATAATAAAACTTTCTTCTCTCTGTTTCTCATTGAGTCATCTCCCACTTAAGTGATCACCATGGAAAAAAATGCTGTTGTAAAAAACTTTTCTTTTGTTTTATCTGTTCCAGAAACAAAACAAGAATAACTTCTCTATCCCACTCTCCAGTGGTTTTTAAAACTCACCAGAAAACTAACCATATTAATGATTTCCTATTTATGAGATTATCCTACTGAAGGTTCAGCATGATAAATAGAAGATGAAATGCAAAAATCTTCTCTGGCAAAAACTTAAGTCTCCCATGCATCTTATAGCTTTATGCATTAATGAATTTTTAATACACTACTTTCCTTTTGTGATTAGACTTGTCAGAATTGGAGCTCCAAGATCACTAACTCAGTGGACCAGAGATAAGACCTGCATGTATTCAAATGGAAAAGTTGTTAGCAAAAGAAAAGTCAATACTTTATTAAGTATGAGTTTTGTTTTCATACTTTTGTCATCCTATAAAACACTTAAGTTCTCTGAATACGTCCTTATGCATATACCAAAGATTAGGTACCTGTTTTTCAGCTTCCTAACTATGCTAAAATAAATGCATGGTAGCAGCGAGTTCATCAGCTATTTTACATTCAGCTATGTCATAATGGGAGCCCTTCTGTTTGGGTAAGAGCAAAAGTGAGGATTTATGATCCAGAGCTCTTATTCTTGTGTGAAAATTGAATGTCTGTCCAAAATGGCATCTTGTAGCTATGACAACTGACCTTCAAGATCACTTTTTCTTTTCCCATTGTTAACTATTTAGGTGCTATTTAATGTGCCAGTATGGCATCTTCATAGTTTTTTAGCACATAGCTTGTTGCCCTTAAATTGAGAACATTTCATTGCTACATCAATGTCTCTTCTGTAAACGCATGAAAAAGAACATTAGTGTTCCCCTTATCTCTGTACTCCCTGTGCAGGGGTGATTTGCACATTAGGAATTGCTTCATCACAAAATCTGTAGGCAACATCTTGTGAAATTTATTCCCAAGAGAAGAACTGATGCTGAAGCATCCAAAAAATCATTTGAAAGAGGTAGATCTGTGATTTAGGGATTTTATTTTTTCCTGACAATTAAGTTTTATTCCCGGAAACAAAGATTAAATAGATTTGTTTTCTGATAAGCTGTACACTTTGCAGGCATCTAAATAGACTCAGAGAAAGTGCATGGTACTTTTTGCATCTTTGGATTGCTACTAGGAGGTGTATATAAACCAGAATAAATTTTTAGTTTTATATGAAGTGTGTAACTCATATTTTTGCTGCATTGATCTCGAATTGGGAAACTGTGGAAGGAAAAAGCAAAAGAAAAGCTCCACAGGAGGCTAAGGCTGTTTTCAGAAGTCTCAAGAATATTCACCATTACAATAAGATTCAATTAAAAAATTGTAAAATTAATTGACTGGTGTCCTAATAGTAAAAAAACATCATTCTGACACTTACAAAAGTACCAAAAGCATCAGGAAATGCCGTTCACTTCAAATTCTAGAACTGGAATCCAAATAATTATTCATGTTTTTATGAATTCCAGTGAAATGTCATACCTTCATGACACCAATACTGCAGTTTAGATGCAGGTTTTCTCTTTGTATTTTGTAAGCTAAAACCTCTAGGATACTGGCTAATCGTAAAACACTTCTAACTTGAGAGATTCAGAGTTTATAGGGTAAAATCACTAACATGTGTCTTATCAGGATGGAGAAAATCCTGTTCTCACTCATCAAAAAAAAGCTAAGAAATTTGTTCTCAAAGGCACCTATATCACTTTTGGGGGGGTCTTTCCCACTTTCTCACTGTGTACCACAGACAGTCCTTTCATGGTAGGTGCTCATGGTAATTAGAAAAAAAATGCAGATAGAAATCAATATATGTGGTCAAAGGTTATAGGAATGTGGTACACAGAACATTTAGCAAAGGCAATTAAATCTGTCTTAGGAGCCCTTGCACTATATTTCAACCTACATGTTATTGCTGTATACATTACAGGTTTAACCAAGTGCAAAATATTTATGTTAATTTCCCTAAAAGGCAATAAAGTAAAAAAATATAATAAACAGGAAAATTTCAAAAGAGAACAAAGTGGAGGGATTTCAAAACAACAAGAAAAGTACTTATTCCTCAAGTGTTCCAAGGTACTGAAAAGTAAAATGGATGAAAATGCGTATTACACCAGACAATACGTGGCATCAGTAAAGTTACTCTTTTTTGATTTTTCTCTCCGAGTTTCAGCCAGGCGTTCACTGCAGTGTTATAAGAGAAATCATGAGCTAAGCAGGACTAGATGGAAATCAGTAGCTGGATGGAATTAGATGGAAATCTAGTTGTGGGCAAGGGAGATGGTTATGGTTTTAGAGAAAGAAGAAATACAGAGCAACAGGAAAAGCTCTTTAAAACTGTAGAAAAATAACTATGAAAAAATAATTATTATTAAAAATTATTTTCTCAGGACTGTATGACACCACATGAGAAATACTGGAGCCTGGCAGAGGAGAAGGAAGATGGATAAAAAAAGGAAAGGGTAACTTAGAGGAGGTGCAAAGGAATATCTGCTCAGAGCAGAGGGAGGTGGTAAAGAGTGTAGTAGGTTCAGCGAAGCAAAATTAAAGTTGGGAAAATCCTTGACTATCAGTAAGCTGCAGGGAGAAGAAAATGATAAACTGAAAGGATAGTGATGGGGCATGTCTAGGAAATAAACCAAACAAAGAGAACAACAAAACCACATGACTGAGGGTGAGAAATTTACTGGTCTTATAATAGTATGAAACCAGCTTAAAGTGATCAAGAGGCCTGTTTTGGTCTGAAGTCCCATGTCAAAGGTGGTAATAATATGCTGATCATTGTGGTAACCAAATATGTAAAGCTATTAGATTTAGATATTTGATATCATAATGTATTTTGGCAAATGGACTGAATGACAATGAGATATGAAGATAAATATTTTCCTATTTGTGATATAAAAGAATTAAAATACACAAAAAATGTTTGTCATAGTGAAGAACTCCTGGTGTATTTAACAGAATGGTTTCTCAATACCTACAGCATATAAATGTCTATTGATACAGTAGTCCCACACGAGTCTGTACATACGGTACTTTCAGCTTTCTTTTTGTAGATTAAGATGGTTATGATTATAAAAACCAAATCAGCTTATTTTCTCTATTTTATTTGGTTTTATTACTGACAAACCACCTATCCAGTGACTTTACAGATTGAGTAAAGGTTTGTATAATGTAGTTAAAACCAGAAAACGAGTATATTTAAATGCAGACATTGTTCCACATTTTCTAATCCCTACTTTATTTATTTTACAGCTGCAATTCTCTGGCTTTCTGACATTCAAAGTATATTCATGCATGAAAATGAGTCCTGAAAGAATTATACTAGCAGTAATTTACATTTTTAAAGCAGAATTGTTGATAGTTTCTTGCAAAAATCCCAAAATTAATACCATTTATTGAAAAACTCCTACATTTGTTAAAGAAAAATTGTAGAAATTTAATTTGTACCAGGATTAAGCTTTTTTCGTAGCTGTTTTATACTTGTTATACAACCTTTATTCCTGCTGTGACTATTTAGAACTTGGCTGAGCTTTGTGATTCGAGACAGCTTTTTGCCTATAGTGTTTTGTCTTCCAACAAAATTTCATGGATATTTTTTCTCAATATAGACTAATCATAGTAATGGTGATTTTGGAGCAAACCAAGAGAGGCAATGAGATTATTTATATGGTTTCTCTTTTATTAGCTAACCATTAAATTAATTAGTCTATATTAAAGACTAAAACATCTCTGAAATTTCATTTTAAGATGAAATAACATACAAAAGAAAAAAAGAAAAAAAAAATCAAAAAGCTGCTTTGAATGACTTTTTTTTTCACACATCTCAAATTGTCACAGCAGCGTAAGTAAAAATTTTCCAAAGATAGCTGGACATCTTAGGCAATTTTCTACAAGCAGAGGAAAAAAGACACTTGCATACACACACACACACACACACACACACACTTGGACTGTAACTTTGTGATGGTGAGAGTCTTAGTAACACATGACTATTCTCATGAGCCATTGAGTCCTGGGGATTGGTAAATGGACTCTGAAGCCCTCTTCTACTAAGTTCCTGTTATGAATAGCCTGAATTTCTCAGGACAAGATGTCATTACCATCCAATGACTGGTCAACTGTAAAATGAATTGGTGTCCCCAGTTCAGCTCCTAGTGGACAAGTAATTACCACTGTTGTTGACCTGTGGACTCTTTTTTCACTCTGTTACACAGGTACAAACGAGTAACTCAAGTAACTCTAAGTGAATTGAACTAGTGTAAATGCAAAGAGGTTCTGGCTCCTTGGCAGCCTGCTGTAAGCCAGTGTGCCAAGTTTTCTCAGTTACATCAACATAGGCATTGTCCACATGAAGGAAAGTCCCGCAAAAGTGAGGATGTCCAGTGTTAGGGAGAATTTACACTGTTTGTAATCATGCAACAAAGCCAAAAGGTAGTCTAGCAGGAGTCTTCACAGTCTACAATACATAATGAGGATGATGGCAGTTAGCATCAACTGTTATGTGCTCACTATCCAGAAACATAAAACGCAATTTGAATTATATTGAAAGGCTGTGAATTCAGGATTGTGAAGAAATAAGCATCTTAATTCATACATACGATGCTGTGTATGAGAGTAAACATATCTTTAAAACATCAGAGAAAAAGATATATAATCTATTTTTATATAGTTAGAACAGCTCCCTTCTGGATAGAAATGGATTTAGGTACTATTTGAAATTATAACTTTAACACTTTCAGACAGAGTAATGATTTCTAATCTATTAAAATTAGTTGTAATTAGGAAATGCCAGTGAACCAGTTCATTAGGTGAAATCCAGTGATCAAATGTGTTACAAAAGGTGCAGTGGAAACCTAAAATACAAATCAAAGAACTCTTATCTACCATAACTTCAAAGCCAATTGTTCTAAGGGGAAGTCTATGGGAAACAAACCAATCCTGACCGGACTGTTGGGAACCTGGTTTCAAATGCTTGCTTGCTTTCATGAAGAGCAGATACCTGTATCTACAGTCACCATGCACAATGAAAACCTTAAACATTAGGCTATTAATAATTTAATTTCAATTTTCTCCTGTTGGTATTACTCTTTTCCCACAGAAGGTGAAAGGAAAGGAGAATTAGGCATCAGTCTCCGTAAGATAAGTGAGAATATGAATGCCCACAGGAGTGACCTAACTCCTGTGTTCCCACTTTGCACTAAATGCTATCCCTCCACTTCTAATCTACCTGTCCCAACATTCTGTAGGGCTTTTGCCTTGCCCATCATGTGGGATAGGGACACTTCTCATATTGCAGGTTCTCCCAAGTGTTTTCTCCTTCCCTGCCAAAAAAGGTACACAAAGATTTGACCACAGGTAGCACAAGCTGCTGCATTGAGCCTTCATGGATCTGAATGCATTAACAATGCAGTAAGTGCCTTCTGTGTCTTTGTTAATAGGGGCTTAAGTCTTGAGCTTGACGCTATTTGAATGTAGCCCTCTGTGGTTTAATTACTATCATTATTATTATAGATACAGTAGTAATTATCTCTTCTTACTGTCTCATTATGTTTTGATTAATTCACATAAAAGTTTACTGTAAATATATGGTTAGGTAACATTAAAGAAAACATATAATTATGAAATATATAATCAAATACCTTCTAAACATCTGTATGCATTCCAACAATTACATGCTTTTAAAATAAACAATTAATTGTTTTTAATAGGCAAGTTTCAGCTTTTGAAGCAATGAAGATATAAAGCTTTATTTGTTGACCTCAAATTACTTTACTCTGGTTATATTGATAACATTTAGGTTTCTCAAAAACCTGCTGGCACAAAATCTTTTCAGCTTTATTAATGATTCAGATGGCAGTTTCTGAAGAGACAAGTCCCACAGAGAAGGAGCACTTGATTAATGACCTGGAAACACTTTTCCTTTTCAGCTGATTAAATAAAATTGACTGGATTTTTACATTTTTATAATAAAATGACCTACAGGGCTGAGATGACACAGTGAAAGCAGCATGTTCACTCTTCAACACATTTTTATTTTGTCACTTGTAAAAATGAAAGGGCTAACCACCCAAGCAGAAAAATGCACTTTATCACCGTCCACTGCTGACATGCTGACAATTGCTGCATACAAATACAAAAACATGGAGGAAACTAGGCTGTGTTTACACTCAGCCTGATTTTGTGTAATGATGACAAAAGGTCTATGACTTCTCGGGGTTGGAGTGATACTGTTTAATTATTATGCAAAACAGATTTACAAAAACACTACTTGCAATCATAAAAGGCTTTATATTATGGTCACTTAGAAGTGATACAACATATCTTTCCAGAAATTTGCATATCACAAGAACTTTCATTTTCTAAAGCAAGATGGTAGTTCTTCTTAAACAAATGAAACTCCAATACATTACCAGTTAAAAGATATGGAGAAATTACACTAGCTCTTACAGAACCAAGACCGAACATCCTTGGATACAAGTAAAAATAACAGATCAAATAGTCTCTGAATACAAATACTTGCACTCACAAAGGCATATAAGGCTGATGTATGTAAAGCCATAAGGAAAGATGCTATGCTTAGCCTGCCTGAGTTTAAGCTTAAGACCTCCACTCATTTCTCCCTTTTACTTCCCATTTTTTACCCTTTCCTTTGGCACCTAGCCTGACAAAACAAGCAATAATTTAAGTCTTGATAAGTAGTCAAATATTTTGCATTCTCTTAAAACTGTTTATTTGAATCTCTAATACTAAAAGATATCAATATCAATAATTTCTTCTAGGCTTAGTGGGCTGATATAAATTGCCTATTCCTCATATGAAATCTTAGATAAAATTTATCTTTTATAGATTAACCATCTCCCTCTGAAAGAGATCCACCTTATCTTGACTGGGAACAGTCCATGGCAGACCACAGCACTGTCATCAAGCCCAGGTATTGGGAGGGAATTTTAAATGGACTGGGAATAATTATGGTACATGTTAAACACTGACAATTTTCACATCCCTGAGCTTTGACAGAGCAATAGGGAGGGAAGGAGGTGCATAGCTTTAAGGACATTAACATTTCATTTCCAAGTTGAATCACTTCCATCTGGTCTTTAAAATTCAGTGTTTAGATGTTGCACCTAAACATGTATGATTAAAACTACTGATATATCTTTGCTTTCCACGAGTGGTGTTGTTAGCTTACATGTATTTGGTAGAACCAATGTCCTCATATTCATGTTGTAAGAAGTAGCAAAATGTACATGGTTTTTGACATCTAATCATTAAGAGCTAAGCTAGGACTTCTAACATGACAATCACTTTAGCACAGGGAACAGGTTGCTCAAAGCCCCACCCAACCTGATCTTGGACGCTACCATGGAGGGGGCAGTCTCAGCCCCTGGACAACTTGTTCCAGTGTCTCATCATCCTCACAGTGAAGCTGAGGCTTGTTTATGTTACCTTACCACAGGCATGTGGCCAGCTTGCTGCATTTGGTGCCTGCCACCCTCCCAGGTGAAATAACTCCCAGAGAAACTGGATTAAAGAAGTCAAACCAAGGGACAAATCATTGATAGTACCAAGGTGCCAATACCAGCTGAGGAAGTGTACTTGCCCATGCAGGGTGTGTTTGGACTAGATTACCTTTAGAAGGTCCCTTCTAATCCAAAACATTCTAAGATACTATAACACCAGTTGCATCTTTAAGAAAACAATTCTCATTTCTACACATTTTGGTTTTAAATAAATATGGGAATATCCATTCCAGCACTGATCTTACCTAGTTTGTCCCTGCTTCATCTAGAAAGTTCTGAGCTGACTATGAATTAGACGTCATGCAGAAATATTTTGCAGTCTTATGTGAAATTTATCCAATTTGAGATATTAAGGTTAGAGAAAACAATTTTTAAAAGGTGCTTGCCACAAAAGTCATCCTCTCTCAAAAAATATCTCCATCAAAATAAAATTTTCACTAATGTAAAGAACCAGAAGCTTGAATATTTTATCTCTTAAACATGGATAAGATGGGCTTTCGCACTCTACTATATGTTGCACTGTTTAAATTCAGTCAGAATGTGTTCTTAACCCTTAGAATCTTTCCCATCCATCCACACAGCCAGTCCTACTCATGCAAAAAAAGAAGCAAGAACAGTGGGGATATAGCAAGAATCGGTATTCTTCAATTACCCTATTTTTCATTATAAATGGAAGCCAATGTAGTAACATTATAAAAAAATAGTGCTCATATTCACTCAGCCTCCCACAAAATTGTCTGATCTCACTAATTATAGTGAGGGATAGTATGGATAAACTAGATAAAATATTAGGTTGGATTCTGAAATGACAGAAGAAGGGGGATAATATACTACAGCAAGGTATATTTATAACATCAACCTGTACATTTCCACTCTTGGCTTTTGGCATAAGTCAGCCAAAAGAAAGACTGAAGCAGAAGGAGAAAAACATGAGTTTAACTGAAACCTTTGAAGAACATAGAACAAGAAATGGTTTCTAGGAAGTCCAGACTCCCAGAAACAAAGGGTACAAGTTATGTGTTGTTTCTAATACTGTGAATATTATGTCCTACCAATGGAAATTACTGGGAAAAATTAATCTCCTGTTGGAACATGACAAGTGACCTCAACCATGGAAACTCAGTGCTGATGTTGAATATCAAGATACATATCAGATACACTGTACAAATTTCCCTTAGTAATAAGAAAATTGGCAATTGTTAATGTAATCAAGGAAAACAAAGCATTGCACTTGTTATGAACAATCACTTGTACAAGAACAGACTGAGATATAACTGGCTGGATGTCATATTTGCAGAATAAGATTTAATTGTTTAAAAATTGAATGTGAGTCCAAAATTTCAGTACATTGCTGAAGAAGCACACACTTTTCTGTGACAAAAAAGAATGCAACCTTCAACAAAATAAAAGTGTTTTTCATTCAACTTAGCACCAGAATGCTAGACTTACTTAGTGATGTCAAGAAAAACATGCTGAAATTGAAAGAATACATAGAATGGAATGAATGATCAGAGTTTGAGAAAAAATGGACTTGAGATAAAGACCTGAGGGAGTATGACTATTTAGTCCACAAAAGAAAAGGACTGGGACATAATGCTTTTTGAATCTTCAAATATATTCCATATCTGCTGTAAAGAAGAAAAATATATTCTTCATACCTGTGGCAGATAGAAAGGAGGATTTAGGCTCACTACTAGGAAATATTTCTAACCATGAGAGCAACAAATCAAATCAATGAGTTGTCTAGGGAGATGCTGGCATCTTGGCTGTGTGCAAAAAGAATCTCTTTTAAGAAAATATTAAGCAAATGTCAGAAAAGAGTAAGACAGGTTTAGATGATGCTCAGATGGGCTCCTCAGATAGAGTTGATGACCTTCTGAGGTCACTCCCCGGCTCTGGGACACCTCCCAGGTTCAGTGACTGCAGGGAGCTGTGAAGACAGTTTGTTGACAGGTCCCTGTTGTCTTTTGGAATTCCTGAAATGCTACAATTTGCAACAGCTGAAGCATCTATCATGTTTCCAGAAATAAAGTTTTACATAAGCAGTATTCTTCACAGCCAAACTAGATGGAGATACTATTTCTGAATGGAGAAGAAAGTGAAAAGCACAGAAATTTTTCACCTGTATGGCATTCAAATGTAAGTATGTTACAAAATGATGGTAAATGATTTAAAGACACCCTAGGTGGTTTTGCTGGCAAACAGGCCTTATAATAAAGTTTATATTAATGAAGTTAATAAATTATCTATTACAGAATCTGAGAATATCAGGGATTAGAAGTGCCCTCTGGAGAGTCCAGCACCCCTGCCAGAACAGGACCAAAACTAAGGCAGGTCAGTCAGAAATACATCCAGGCAGGTCTTAAATATCTCCAGCAATGGAGGCTCCGTGATCTCTCTGGGGAGCCTGTTCCAGGGCTCTGTAATCCTTACAGTAGGAAGATCTTTCCTCATCATGAGGTGTAGCTTCCTGTGCTTTACCTTCTATCCGTTGCCCCTAGTTCTATCACAGGGCTCAAGGGAGAAAAGGTTGTCCCTTCCTTCTTGGTGCCCAGCTCTCATATATTTATACACATTAGTTCGATCCCCTCCCAGTCTTCTCTTCAAAACAAAAAGCCTCAGGTGTCTCAGCCTTTCTTCATAAGGCAGGTGGTGCAGTCCCTCAATCATTCTTGTAGCCCTCAGTTTTAGTCTCTTGAGTGAATCTCTCTCTCAAACTGGAGAGCCCAGACTCGATGCAATATTCTAGGTGAGGTCTCACCAGGGCAGAGTACAGGGGGAGGAGAATCTCCTTCAATCTGCTGAACACACTCTTCTTAATGCACCCCAGGATACCATTTGCCTTCTTGGCCACAAGAGCACACTGCTGTCCCATGGATAATTTTCTGTCTACCAGGACTCCGAGGTCTTTCTCCATGAGGCTTCTCTCTAACAGATCACCTCCTAACCTGTACTGGTGCAGTACTCTGCACCTGTTCTTGTTGAACCTCATTAGCTTCCTCTTGGTCCAGTTCTCCAATCTGTCCAATTCATGCTGAATGCTTGCACAGCCTTCAGGTGAATCAGCCAGCCCTCCCAGTTTTGTGTCATCAGCAAACTTGCTGAGAATACACTCTGTCCCATCCAATGTCATTGATAAAGATGTTTAACAGGACTGGACCCAGCACTGATCCCTGGGGGACTCCACTAGTTACAGGTCTCCAGCTGGACTCTGCACCATTGATCACCACTCTGGACACTGTTGTGTAGCCAGTTCTTAATCCATCTCACTGTCCATTCCTCTATCCCACATTTCCTGAACTTTCTCATAAGGATGTTATTGGAGACAGTGTCAAAAGTCTTGCTAAGGTCAAGGTAGACTACATCACTTGGTCTCCCTGCACCCAACCATTCAGTCACAACACCATAGAAGGCTATCAGATTAGTCAAGCATGATTTCTCCTTGGTCAATCCATACTGACTACTCCTAATTTTGTTCTTCTCTATGTGCTTAGAGATGACCTCCAGAACAAGTCACTCTATCATTTTTTCCAGGGATGGAGGTGAAGCTGACCAATCTGTAATTACTTAGATCTTCCTTCTTGCCCTTTTTTGAAGACTGAAGTGATACTGGCTTTCCTCCAGTTGTCAGGCACCTCTCCTCTTAGCCATGATCTTTTGAAAATGATGGAGAGTGGAAGGGTGATAACATCAGCCAGCTCTCCCAACACTCTTGGGTGCATCCAATCAGGGCCCATGGACTTGGGTACATTCAATTTGCATAAATGATCTCTAACCCAGTCTTCACTGATCAGTGGTGAGTTGTCCCTTCTCCAGACTTTCTCCCTTATATCCAGTATCTGGAGTTCACAAGGGTTGGTCTTAAGAGTCAAGACTGAAGCAAAGAAGGTATTCAGACACACTGCCTTCTCTGCATCCTCTGTTATAAGGGCTCCCACCTCATCCAGCAGTGAACCCACATTTTCTCTATTCTTCCTTTTACTACTGATATTTTGAAGAAGCTCTTCTTGTTTACTTTTCATTCCTCTGCTAGTTTGAATTCTAAGAGGGCTTTGGCTTTTTATGTTGCCTTCCTACACACTCTGACAATGTCCCCTTAGTTCTCCCAAGTGACAAGACCCTTTTTCCATGAGCCGTAAATTTCTTTCTTTCACGAGACTTTGATCAGAAGTTCCTTGATGATCTGTGCAGGTCTCTTGCCACCTCTACCTGATTTAAAGGAGTGCACCTATCTCAGGCTTGAAGGAAGCAGTATTTTAAAAATGACCAACTTTCTTGGTGTACCTTTCCTTCCAGAGTTTTAGCCCAGGGGATTCCTGCAAATCTTTAAAGACTACAAAATTAACCCTGTGGGAGTCCAGGGCTGTAATCCTACTTAATGCTCTTCTTCTTCCTTGTAAAATACCAAACTTCACCATGGCATTATCACTGTTCCCAACTCTAATGTCCCCAACCAGACCTTCTTTATTTAATACAAGGTCCAGCAGTTCACATCTCCTTGTTTGTTTCTCCACTGCCTCCATCAGAAAGTTATCATAAATGCAAGAGATTTTTGGACTGGATATACCTGGCTGTGTGGTCTTGCCAACAAATATCAAGGTGACTGAGGTCACCTACGCAAAAACAAAATATGGGGGAAAATCAAAAATGCTATATGTTTACTTCATAGACTCAAAAATTACACCAATGCATTCATCTACTTTATGCTCTAAAGTACTAGAAGAATCTAGAACCCAAACATTCTCTGGTCTTTTTACCTGTTTATCTTAGGTGGCTGAATGAAGAACAGTATAGATAAATGATTTATAGTGAGGACAGTATAAAACATTTTCCCTTTATTGCCTGTGTGGGAATATCAGTCATGTTAGTCTGTTCTGTTATACTGTACCAACTACTGCACCCCTGATACTTATTACCAGTTTTATCATTAGACTAAAATAATTAATACTTTTCCAAAACTAATCTTGTGCATATCTTGACTTTTGAAAAAAGACCTACTTTGCACAGCTTCCTTCTCTCCAGTCCAGTTTTACCTTGATTTCAAGTTCTAACATTAACATGAAATTAATGCTTTTAACATAATTGAAAGCTATGCTTACTCTTACCTATGTTTCTTCTTCATTCAAATAATATGTGTGATGAGACACTGGAACAGATTGCCCAGAGGAGGAGAGGAAGCTCCCTCCCTGGAAGTTTTTAAGGCCAGTCTGGATGGGATTCTGAGCAACATGAGCAACCCTGTCCACAGCAGGAGGGTTGGAACTAGATGATCTTAAAAGTCCCTTTCAACCCTGAAAATCCTATGATTCTATGATTAAGTGAAGTTTTTCACTAACAAAATAATGTGTATGTAAAATTTGAGAAAAACATAGAAAATAAGGAAAAAGCAGTCAGAAAAACAAATAGAAGCAACAACAAAAAAAACTTAAACAAAAAAAACCTGTAAGAATTGTACTAGTTTTACATCGATTAAATTATTTTTACAGTGTTTGTGCTCACACTTTGACTTAAAAATTCTCAAAATATTTTTTTTTTTGCATTGAGGCACTCTAATATTTCACAAAATTTCACAGGCCTATATAAATCATAGAAACACAGATCAGTTTGCATTAGAAGCCACCAATAGAGGTCATCTAGTTCAATACCTCTTTTGCAGTGAGCATGGACATTTTCTACCACATCAGGTTGTTTGGAGTGCCATTCAACCTGACCTTGGATATTTCTAGAAGCGGGGCATCTGCCACCTGTTTGTTCCAGTTTTCCACCACTCTCATTGTAAAAAACTTCTTCCTTGTATCTTTTCTTAATATATTCTCCATTGGTTTAGAACTGTTACCCCTTGTACTACTCCTACAGGGTCTACTAAAAATTTTGTTCCCGTCTTTATCAAAAGCTTGCTTTAAGTGCTAACGGCTTCTATAAGGTCTCCTCTGAGTCTTCTCCAAGCTGAACAACTCCAGCTTTCTCAACCTGTCTTCATAAGGAAGGTGCTCCAACACTCTGATCATTTTTACAGCCTCTATCTGGACCATCTCCAACAAGTTCATTACTGTAATGGTAATAATCTGTAGTTATTTTATGGAAACCACAGAAAATTTAGTAATCTAGTTTTCATTTGCAATAAATATTCATGGTAGAAATAATTTCTGGTAATTGTCATCAGTAGTTGTGCCAAAACTGCAGACTTCCAGTGAATACTAATTTAATCTCACTTAATTGACAAGTAATATTAAGGTTTGAACACTTAAAGAGTAATTGAATGCAAAATTTCCATTGATTTCACTTTGTTATCTCACTTTTTATCTTTCACTAGGATAAGCATCTTTGAAATAGACCATTAGAAGGAATAATGTGAACCATATAATTTTTATTACCTGAAGAATTTCTTTCCAAAAATTCATTTCACAAACAATTATGAAATCCTTATAAATACAAAAATTTATTTAAGCTTTATTTAATTTTTTTTCCATTCAAGCTTTTAACCAAAAACAATGACACTTTTTTGAGCATGTGGTACATTCACAAAACAGAACTCCTATAAAACACTCAAAAGAGAATAAGTGAATAATTTCTGCCCTCAGTTTCTTGTTCAACTTTGAGCTGAGACCATCTTGAGATGTGTTATCCATATTTCAGATTAAAAGATTGGATATCAACCATCATATCAATATCTCGTGCGCAAGAAAGCTAATTTTCAAATACAGCACTAAACACCAGAGGCTTTATTCAGTTTCAAATTTCATGCAGATTTTGATGTACAACTAAAGCATTTATCTGTTGAATAAATGTTTTGAGAAAAAATTGGTCTCTAATTGCTACATGGAATTTTTAGATTCACAGTAGCATCAGAATGCTGTGGATGAAAGAGATTATTTTTCTTTTTAATATGCCCTCTGTTTCATAACTGGAATCATAAGAATACAGAGCTAAAGGAAGGTATTCTCCTTCAGTGTAGTGAATCATATATATTTTACATGAAAAATTTATGAAGAAACTAATCTACTTTTTCTTCCCATTCACCAAGTAATTGTTGCTGCTTTCAGTTCCCTCTCTGGTGTCCTGTTTGATTGTTCTCAGTCCATGTGTGTGTCTATAGCAACCACACAAACATAATTAAGGCACCATACAGCCTTATTGAGAGAAACCACAGCTTAGCATATACCTGAAGTTAACAAGCTTTCATGTCATTACACATATATTCTGATGTTCTCCTCTGGAAAGATATATTTCTTTTGTCAGTTGCAAGTCAATACAACCTGGAAGTGCAATGAATTATTTCATCCATTAGACTGGCAATATGCTATTACAAGAAGTTGTGGTCTCTATTTCTTTTCCAGCATGTCAAAAGAAAAACTGTGACAGAGAACAGCAAAACCAAAATGAGCTGAGGAATTAGCCCAAGGAATCATCAGTGTTTCACTAAAATTATTACAAAAATAATAAGTGCCCATAAATGGAAAAGCCTCATGGTAAAAATTATCTGCAGATAATCTATATCCTGAGTCATTTAGGAAGGGAGATGTATACCACATTAGTTAATTTCTTGTGCAAAAGAACTTGATGCTAATTGAAACTTCTTTCTATAAAACTAATTTCTATAAAACTATCGAGATGATGATAGGATCTTTCTCTAGAGCACAGAATCTTCCACTTCCACCTATATCATAGTGGTAGTGCTCCAGTGATGAATGTACATCTTCTCAACAGATGTCTTGGGGAAGCTGTGATCCACAAAGTAAGGGATCCATTGAGATCTGCAGAGAAATGCAATTTTGGACATATCACTAATTGGTGGATAGCTTGAAACCCTTTAAGGTTCAATCAGTATTTCATCTCTCTTTCCTTGCTGTCCATCTTTCCCCAGAGATTATGCAGAAAACTTTGGTAATTTGCCAAGAATCAGAGATTAAAGTCACATGTCTAGATTAAGTGAAATATATAACTGTTCCATGATGATTTCTTGTAATATTTTTGGAAGAAAGAAGAATGAAGTAAAAATAAAATACAAGAAAATGTAACTGAAGATTCTTTCACAGTTGCTTTTAAGGAAACAGTGGTAAAGGGCAGGTGTCTTCAAGGGTACAAAGACTTTACAAGCATAGCTTTCCCCTATTCTTCTAACTCGGTGTTTTAACCATATAGTCATCTATGCAGTGAAAATTGGAGGGGGAAAAAATAAAAACAAAACAAAACCAACATAATCCTGAACTACGAGGAATTGTATAGGATTGAAAAGAGGCAGATGACAGGGTTATTTGAGCTCTTCCTCTGTGAAAGTGACAATCAAGAGTAGGAGGATTGCATCAGATCAATTTTTCCTTGAAGGTAATTTTTTAAGAAGTAGTCTAGTTTTCTCTCATTAGTCTCTAATTCGGGTGGTTCTTATTTTTTTTTTAAGTGTGCTATATTTTCACTTCTGGGAATGTCCAATTCTCATTGGTTTTGAGTGAGAATAGTTCTCTGTTTAAATTGGTAGAATGGTATCTTGATTTATTTTCTTCTTAGAAGTCTATTCACAAATATTTTATTTGTGCTTGTTTCTTGTCTTCAGAAGAATTTAGTTTTCATATTTTTTTTCTAGAATTTTACACTTAATCTGATAAGTATTGTAAAGAACAGAATGTTTAAAATTATTTTGGAAATTTACTTGAGGAGTGTTAGGCACCAAGACTTAAAACATCAGCTGTGGAACCGATTAAAAAAAGTCACTGGACACTCACAGTCTGCGATCAGTTATACAGCCTTCTAAACCCACATTTAAGGCTTAATACAGAAAAGAAAAAGCAAATTAAAAAAAAAAAATTAAAAAAAATTTCATGAGTTTTCATATTAAAATACCACCTCTGAAAGTCTATAACAAAAGCACTGTAGGACACCACTTGAGGACAGAAGAGAAAGCAAGGAGAGCAGGGAGATTGCATTGCACAGGCTGATGAACAGGGGGTCTGCTTAGTATTGAATGCCCAATACAACACACAACTTGAATTAAGCTTTTTAGTTTTTAGTCTCTTATGGAAAGAAATGTCTCTGAGACACTAAACTTTAATTTCTGTGCTTCAAAGTGAATTTTAACATGTGGCAGGTTTTTTTTAAAACAAAACAAATTGAAAAATTTCAATAATTTAAAAGGACAGATCTCAAACATAAGAAATAGTTCAAAAGAACTCTTACTCTATGTATGTAAGTAGCTTTTCAAAAGAAATTCTTTGCCTCTAATTATGGAAAGCTATGCAGTTATATTAACCAGAACGGAATAGTTCTGGGCGCTCATTGACTAGCTCAGCTCTGCAGTCACAGTAATGGCTCCTATGTGGATTTAGTTTTCCAGATTAGCAAGCAATAATACACAGTGTCTACAGTTAATCTGTTCCTGAGGATTTAAATATATTTTTAATTACCATTATCTGAGGCAGCTCCCACCCATATGGAAATACGTATTATAATAGAATAAGGGGGTTGGTTTCAGTTTCTTCCCAGGGCTCAGTTCTCAGTACTGAGGTGGGTGCGCTTCGTTATCTTTATAAATGATTGGACAACAGGACCCAGTGCATTTTCAGTAAAGTTGGTGATTCGATGAGTTGGGTGGGAATGTTAATCTGAGTAGCGTAGGAAGGCTCTATAGAGGGACCTGGAAAGGCTGGAGGAGTGGAGCAAGGTCAATTGTATGAGGTTTAACAAGCCCAAATGCCACTTCTGCACTCACACCACAATCCCATGCAATGCTATAGGCTTGGGTAAAAGTGGCTTTAAAGCTGCCCTGAGAAAAAGGACATGGGGGTGCTGGACAGTGCAAGGCTGAACATGAGCCAGCAATGTGTCCAGGTTGCCAAGAAGATCACCAGCACCCTGGCTTGTATCAGAAACCATGTGTCCACCAGAAGGGAAGTGACTATTTCCCTGTACTCAACATTGCCCAAGCCTATGGCATTGCATGGTGTTGTGACTGAAATGCAGGACCCAACACTTGGGTTTGTTGAACCTCATAAAATTGGCCTTGGCCTATCAACTCAATCTGTCTGTGTCCCTCTGCAGAGCCTTCCTACCCTCAAGCAGACCAAAACTCCTACCCAACTTGGTGTCATCTGCAAACTTATTAAGGAAGTCCTCAATCCCCTCATCTATATCTTCAACGAAGAACTAGACTGACACCAAAACTGAGCCCTGGGGAACACCAGTGGTGAGTGTATGCCAACTGGATTTAGCTCAGTTGACTCCGAGACTCTGGGTGCAGCCATACAATGAGTTTTTGACCCAGTGAAGAGTCCATGTGTCGGTGCGGGTCAGCAGCTTCACAAGGAGAATGCTGTAAGACATGATAGAAAAAACTTTTCTGAAGTCCAGGGAGGAGACATCCACAGCCTTTCCCTTGTCCACTGGCTGGGTCACCTGATCATAGAAGGACATAATTCACAGAGTTAATAAGGTTTTTCATCATTCTATTTTTACAATTTACAGAAAAGGCAAACAACATTTTTTCAAAAGAAGGAAGAAAATAAAGAATCTTGTTGGAAAAAATATGGATTGGAATGCAAGCAGCAAAGATAGATAATAGAAGTCTGTAGATGGCTATGGGGAGAGAAAAATTGAAAAATGTAGGACTAAATTTTTTTCAGAAAAAAACAGTTGAATAGCAGAGGCATGTTGCCTAAATATTTTGATGTCAAACTTTCAGTGGTTGGTATCAAAGCTTAACGACAGAAAGTATTTCAGAACAGAATCTACAAAAACTCAGGGAATAACTGCATGAGTAGGAAAATACCTGTGCTTACAGCTACCTGGCTAAGACTAAGAACTAACTGATGTTTTGCAGTTGAAGCTCATCCTAATTCCTATCATTTAAATGGCTTTCTGCTTGGTGAAAATAAAATAAATAAAATAAAATAATAAAATAAAATAAAATAATATAAAATAAAATAAAATCTTACGTCTAAACAACATTTTTCCCAAGAGTTTTGCTTTTGAAAAATAACTACTGTATATTTCTTCCATTTTTGCTCTCTTAAAACAAGTTTCTTCAGAGAAAGTCAAAGAGCAAACAAGTGACATGCATATTCTGAGTCTTTCACAGCATTAAACTTTCTTCTCTTCAGGGAAACTCATCTTTTTCTGCTCCTTCTTTCTGTTACTTAGTTACACCTTTACTGATAAATATGTAAATCAATATTCAATTTGGATCATTTCCTTGGAGAAGTATGCTTTGCTTGGTTGCCTTAATTTCCTTTTATAGCCTTATTTTCAGTTAGAATAAAAAGTTTCAAGGAAAAAAAGCCCAAACAAACAAACCCAAAGTAACAAGAAAAGAAACCAAAAAAAACCCTAAAAAACCCCAACCCAAACCAACTAAACAAAAAACACTAAAAAACCCAAATCCAACACATTCTCAAGCATATCTTTTAAAATGTACAAGTGTTGGCTTCCTTTAAAAAACTTTGAAATCTTTTCTGATCTATTCCTCCATTCTGGTGCCACAGTTTTCTTATCAGACCTTCATTTTCTGAACTCAAATCTCGTGCAATATTGTTGTCAATGCAGCAGAATAACTCTATCTAATATTTGACTTCATTTGAAGTTAAAAGTCACTTCCTTTCAAGCAGGTTTGAAGCATTAGATACAGTTACTGAGTCTGAATGCTGTTTCAGAAGAGATGGGTTTTGCAGCTGACAGGAAAGTGTGGGTGCCCAAATACATGCTGCAGGACACTCTTTATACTGAACTAGGACAGCTAAGCATGCTGATTTGATATCTCTGCTGTTTATGGCCAGACTCTATCAGCTCAAGATAGGTGTAGCTATAGGAAAACAAGTAAGAAAAGGAAAACTTTTGTTTTTCCCACAAAAGACTTACTTTTACACAGTCCTGGTTTCTTCTTGTCAAGATGCTAGTTCTGTCCTGGGCTTCTCCTGTGCTCTATTCACTTGACTATGGGCAAACACTGTCTGTTTACTTTGAGATTATAATTGCATTTCTCCTGATCAATTTATGAACAAAAACTGAGATCCACACACCCTGATATACCAAAATGTGAAGTTCCTAGTGCACAGTCCTTTCTCAGTGAAGAGAAAACATAAACAAATAGTGATCATTAAAAACAAAACAAAACAAAACAAGACAAAAAACCAACCCCCTCAAAACACAAAAAATACAAAAAAACCACAAAAAAACCCACAAAACCCCCCAAAAAACCACAAAAAAACCCCAAAGAACAACAAGCAAATAAATCCCAGAAGTTAAATATTTCATTTTTATTCACCCCTTAAACTAAAAGATTTAGTATTATCCTGCCAATGTTAAGAATTAATTTCAGTCCATTGTTATGGTAATTTGATCCAGCAGCTGACATACAGCTTTTCTGAGTTGGATATATTGAAAGATAAATAGTTGCTGCTTTTGAAATTACTAAGTATTACTTTCCCATGTAATGCTGTTTAAATTGTTAAGATATTAGAACAGTTCTATGGTGTTTTTGGCTGAGAAGTCTCATCACAGGTTTGTTCTTCTTTTTTAATGTCTATAAATTTACACATGGGTTTAGTCTCTGCATGAGAGTTGTGAAAACATTCTGTTTCTTAACTTGCTCACTAAGCCAAAACTGTTAAGCATATAATTCTATCAAGACAAAGGGATCTTTCAAAAGAAAATTAAGCACTTTCATTTTTATATTTATTTCTTCTTTGTTTTAATATTGTGTTGTCAGCACTGTACTTTAAGCTAACTAGGACATTTCTATTTGTGTAGCATGAGAGTTTGTGTGGTTTAAATCTTCTCTAACTCCCATGAGCTTTTCATTCTCCCGGTGTACACAGAAACTATAGATTATCTTCCAAAGTTAGAAGGGAAAGTCTCATAAGTTAGTGACAAAGTTACAGTTTTCATTAATGCACTGTAACATGGTGGAGTTGATAATAGAACCAGATCAGACAATGGCAAAGAAAGTAGTGCAGAACCACAACTGAAACTCTCTTTTACACCTGCTGAAGTCAAAAGATGCTTTCTGCCTCCGTAATTCTTATGACCAAAGTTTAAATATTAAATAGTAGCTGCAAAATCATAATTTTCCATGTACATTTATCTATGAACATATCAGTGTTTTGGCAACACTTTCTGTAGGAAAATACTTTGCTGAGAGTGTATTTAATTCATGGCTAGATGCTTCCTCTACCAGATATAAGGAAAAACTCTGCACAACTAGGCACATATTTTAGCTTACACATAATTTGTATATGCACACATATAAGGCAGGAAGTAACTTTCATGTGTGACCAGTTATTTTCAAGTTTGAAATCTGAAAAGCACAGCACTGAAACAATACAAGCATCTCCAAAGGCAGACATATATCCTTGCAGCACCTTTTGAAGACTGGCTTGGTTGAAGAGGGACAAAAATTAAATCTTCCTCCCATGGATATTTGTAGACACACCTTGTGACATATAGGCATGTACATGCATGCAGACTCAGTCACAGTTCATTAGCATCCTATATATTAATTTGTTTGACAGTTCTTCTATGCACAAGTATTCTACAAAGAAACAAATGCAAAGACTATTTTTTTACCCTAAAGTAAAATAATATGACACTGTCCCAAGACATTGATCAAAATCCATCTAGATCACCACACTTACAAAGAAAATCCACCTCTATCAGCATCAAAATCAGTGGACTGAGAAATCAGCAGTGTCTAAAAGATGTTTATAGTTACATTTCTATTTAATGATACAGCCCATGTGGCTTCCTTCTTCCATGTGGCTGATGCCTGTTACTCAGCTGAAGAAGCAAAAAGAAAATACTTTCCTACCATTTATTCTGTTTCCTTATGCTTTGTACATTTTAAAAACATTGTCCTAAACATTATATTTTGCTCTATAAGTAGTAAAAAAACACTTATAATTTGCATAGCGGCAATTGGTTAGCATCCAGGGCCTGTCTTTTATCAATTGCTTTTAGCTGTGTGGTGGCCACAGACTCACTGGCAAAGGCAGAACTTAAGTAGGTGTTATCTCCTTCATACCAATGAGTACCAGTTGCAACAGTATGTCCCTGTATGACAGGATGGTGCAGGAGTACATATTTTCCTTCTCTTCCTTCCCACTTCTTCAGATGAAAAGAAACTACAGTTACCGTCTATTAATTTCTGTTTGTCTTTATCTCATGTCCAGGTTACAGACACTCAAAGAATAATAGAATGGTTTGGGGTGGAAAGTACTATAAAGGGTCATGTAATACAACCCCCCTTAAGTGACCAGGGACATCTTAAATTAGATCACATTGCTCAGAGTAAAAAATTTCTTCCTTATATTAGTGTGAATCTACCCTCTTTTAGATTAAAAATAAATTTATTAAGCTTAGTAAAATAAGTTAAAAAATATGAAGATCTACAAGTAATCTCAGCTGAGCACATGGGCTGGTTTGTGTGTCTTTCTCCTAGATGTCCTGGTTTTCATGCGTAAAGTATCTGTGTGCTTGGCATGGAAGGGCAATGTTAGGGTGGTTTGACTTACAAAGTCTGATCGAGATGAAGGCTACTTTTAAGCATGAAATTAAATTAATTTATGTTAAACAGCTACTAGATGAAGCCAATGTAGGACATATAAGGGTGTATGAAGGAATTTTGCAAAAGGAATTACTGAGGAGATTTCTGGAGTCCTTAATCATTTCCAATAGCAGTTTGGTAATTTTATCATCTGTCTCAGCAGTCTGAAGTCACAGATTTTCAGTCCTGAATTGTTCCTGGAGGATAACATATTTCACCAGAGCAATGGAATGAATTCAAAGCAGAAAAAGCTCCATTACAGAAGTAATCCCATGTTTACAATGGGTACCGGCAAGAGGGGGCGGGACTAGTCATTTAATGAAATATCTATTTGTCTTTTTAAATTTCTTGACCATACCTATCCCCATGGTACCGAAGTCTTATCTAACACAAATGATGTCTGTGATCTTGAACTATGCATAATGCTGTCTAATTACTAGTATAGATATTTCCATATTGCTGATCCTTGCAATCTCTGAGTCTCAGAATAATTTAGTTTCATTAGCCTCCAATTGACTATATATATAAAAAATCCATATCTGCTTTGACAAATAAAATTAAATTTTGTTCTTATTCACTTATTCAATATCCAGCCTTCCAGACAAAAGGATACTATAGGAAATAAAAATGGCGAAGCAGGAAGGGAACAGTCTAAACAATAAGCTCACTGAGAATAGAAAAGTAACACCTGTAACTTACTGTTTTCCAACTCAGTCTTAGGCTTTTGTCCATCTTCAAATTGCTTTAATATATAGTAAACGTTTACAAAGATACTTTTGGCAGAAGAGAACTGACTTTGGCAGCTTTTCAAGTAAATGTCTGCTCTGAGTTGTCCCAGGCCTCTGTGAAATATATCAGAGATTACTTGGCATCCAGGAGTAACTGATCTCTTCCAAGTAGCAACCCTTATTCTCATTTTTAAAGAATTCTAGAAGATTACTTTTAAAGATTTCTAGCAACGAAGAATAGTTTGGGGCAAATAAATAGCCAATAATATTTTGTGCAGTTTTCCTGGTGGTTTTTTTTTCTGTCAGGATTACAGAGCTTCCAGATTAGTAATGATTTTGTTACCCTACTTCAATGTGTTTCAGTAAATTTTTGTCTTAGATATAGAGAAAAAATCCACAAATTAAAAATGTTCACACCTTGTGGGATGTACAAGTATCAATATCCATGTCCATCTATAGTACATATATATTTATTTATATTTTTTTATCTTTCACATACAGTTTACCCAGGCTTTGTCCAGTGGTTTGCTTAGCCTTTTTGTGAACACTAACAGGTGCTTAAAACATATACCTTGTTAAAATTTTGATTCAGTATTATAATTTTGACTTGAATAAAATTGAATAACCCTAACTGAACTCTTGACTCTTGTTCTTGTGAAGGGAAAAACTATGTCCCACTGATTCTAACTTGCTTAGTGGACTGTCTTATGCGCTACTATACAAGGTTAAAATTTGCAGATAAATAATTGGGAAGTGTCAACTAAACAAATATAATTTTTTCCAGCTAAACCAAATTTTTGAGAAAGGGCTTGGTAACTGGAAAATATCTTTTTGACATGGCACAATAATGGTTTCACTTAAAACAATTTAAAAATGTTCTGGTCCCAATTTATAAAGGCATTTTTGGAATCTAAGTTTATATTTTGAAGAATTAAATAAATCATGTTATCTATTTCCTGCTGCTTAGGAAAAATCACAATTGAGTAGTCAGTGTCAGTTTAGATGGGAAAAACACATTTATTTTACCCTGAAAAGAGCATAATTTTCCTTTCCTACCTGTCATTGTCGTTGTTTTTTTTAAGATAGCCAACAGTCTTTTTTAATAGAGGAAAAAAAAAGAGGAAAAATTATTTCAGGACTTTCATATGCATTAAATTATACCACATATTGCAAAAGGATAGGTTTTTACAGACATATATCTACCAATCAGATTTAATAAGTAGTTCTTAAGAGTTCTTAAACGAAAATTATATATAAAAGCATTGCTCAAATTGAGATGAAGCAGAGCTAAAGAATCAGCTATGTGGCACCTAGTGAAATAATATATGCTTTGGAGATTTTTAACCTCTCCATATGTTGACCACACTTCTGATTCTTTCAATGGAATCTATCAGAAGCTGTATTATTACAGATACTCAATTTTGTATTTTTGACCACACAATTTTCCATGTGTCTCTAACTGCATATTGCTGTAAAAGATCAGGTAGAGAGAAAACATTGTTACATGTGTAACAATAACATCTTAATATAACAGGAAATTAGAAAGATAGATATTTTTACTAGTTTGGTCAAAGTCATAGCCTACAAAACACACAGTTCATGGCTATTTGGACTGGGGAAGAAAAGAGACTCAGGAACTGAATTTCAGCAGCTTCCACTCACTGCAAGTCCTGGACTGAGTGGAACGTTTAAAGGTAAGAACATTCATCCTCAGTTATATCGAGAATTTCAATCTTAGTAACCAGCAGTGATCATAAAGTGATATTCAGCAGAAATAAACTGGATGTAATCAACAACCTTTGCTAGCAGCTGTGGAAAATAAACTACTCATACCTGAGCCAGGAGCCAGCAGATCTTTCTTTTCTCCAATATGATGGGCAATGACATTACAGAAAAATGATGCTATGGTAAAAGATTCAGTGTCAGTATCTTTTCAATGGTCTTTTTTTTTTTTTTTTTTTTGGTTCACTATCGGGAAGACAACAATTAAAGACAATGAATTGAGTTGAGAAGAAGCCACGTCCTTTCATTTTCATCCAAAGTTTTCTTTCTGAATTTATGTGTGTGGTCAATAATTTCAAAATGAAAGTGGAAACACTGGCAATCCGGAAAAAACTGTCAATAACAAAAAGCAGTATAGAACACTCTACAGTCTAAAATTTTCAACTCTTAAAGAAAAGGATTATTTCAAATGGAACATGATTTTCACCTAAGAGTGCGATTTGGACAGAAAAAAGGACAGTAATTATTCAAAAGTAAAGATACACTACAAATTTTGATCCCTCCCACTTTCACTCCAAGCCTGTGTATCTCTGATAATTTACACTACTTGCAAGAACTTTTTCCCACACTGCCTCTGAAGTTTTCCAAATGAGACTCTGGTTCAGGTGGCAGAGGAGTATCCTCATCACCTAATCGGGAGAGGTATTTCTAATCACTTTCATAATATTGACCCAGTGCCTAGATTAGCTCTACCATAATCTTATATGTATTACAATATGTTTCTCTAGGTTACTCTATCATGAAACATATTAGCACTCAAAGACCATGTTGGTCTGAATTTTATGTCCAAAATTGCCTGAATAGCTTCCTGCCTCAAATAGTGGCTATGAAATAAGAGCAACATGTCAAATTGGCGGCAGAATGGCGGCTGCCTCTTCAGATTAACAGAAATGTGTATGCTACCTCAAAGTATCCAGTTTTTGCAGTATAATTTGACAGTCTGCACATCAGAGATCATGAATGTGACATGACACACGTAAAATAAATACCTAGAAAAAGGTAAATAGCATTCAAAATAATATTCAAAATAAAAATAATAAATTCTGAAATCAAATTTTGCAATATGACATTCCAACACTCAAAAAAAGATCTTTCTACAAATAGGAATGTGACAATTGCTTGTTTTCCTAAAACTATGGATTTTCATAAGAATAGGACATCTTTTCTTACTAGTGTAGGATTTTCAAATTGTTGATTTTCAATTCACTGCCATCTCACAATAAAGAAAAACAATTTTCTTGACAAATTATGCATGCTTTATACTTGATGTGCAATTTATTAAGTGTATGATCAAGAAGTACTGCTTTTAGATTTTACTTGTAGAGACTTCTTTAATGCACTTATGGAAATATAAGGTTGAAAACTACTTCAGAAGGTCATGTTGTTCACTGCTAGTGAAATGGTAGAATCAGAATGCTTATGCCATCCCAGCCACATGTGTCTAGCCCATTTAAAAAATCTTCTACTAATGCAGAACATACAATTTTGTACTACTTTCTATAGAAAGAGATGCATGGGATGCATCAGCATTAATGAAGAAAAGTTTGTGGGTCTTTTTATTGCCCAGGCAAGAGGAGTTTCTAAGCATATTATATTGAGCTAAAAAAATATAAATTTACAGCCAACAAACAAAAAGGTGCAGTCTGGACTTGAGTCTGTTGAACAAAAATGAATGATTTCACTCTTTGTTGACTCCCTAATAAGGGGTCAGTCTACACGTGAGGGTGTTGGTTAGCATTGGTGGCTGTAAAAATTAAATCTCTGCAATAGTTAGGGGCTTAATTCTTTGAAAGCACAACTCTCCAAGACTTCCTACTGTCAACATCCCTGGTATCATTCATTTTTTAGTAGCTGTGTTCTTAACAAGTCTTGTTCTTTCAAGTGTAATGTACCTACCCACCTATTTTAGCCAGGGGATTCTGCAGAGTTCCTGCGAATTGGAGGCTGAATTGCTCAAAGATTTTGAAGAGTGACCTCATGGATTCTTCTATTTTGCTTTCACTCTTGGCTTTTTTTGTTTGTTTGTTTTTCACCCTTTCCTTCATTGCAAGCACTAATTAGATTTTTCTATTATTACAAAAGAGGAACAAAATAAGCAATTATTATGTTAGAAGTAGAGAAAATGTCTCAGTATTTTACAATTGTGTTCTAATACAAACAAAAACTACTGTATTTTTGCTGGCTGTAGTTTTAGAAAAGAAAGGCCAATTACCAACAATCTCCAAGTGACAAATCAAACTCAGACATTATCTTGTGATTTATTATTTCAGTCAGTGTATTAATTTTTTCTCCTTATATTTTTTTTAAATATATATAGAAAAAAAAAAATTGGTATGAAAGATATCCATTTCAAATCCACAGATAAAGGCAAAATCTTTTTAAATTTTCATATGACCCTGTTGGTCTGAACTGCCAGAATATATTGTTGGCTAGAGCTGAGGTTTTTTTTTCAATGAACATTTTACAGTAATTATTAGCAACATAATTACATGTTTTAATTTTTTTGGTTTTAGTTCTCTTCTGAACCAAAGCTTTTACTGAAGCCACTAAAAGCCAGTAGGGCAAAGGGTGAATTCTGAAATTGACTGCAAAAATTTTTATTGTTTTTCCAAATAAGGACAAGCAACTTAGGTGAACACAGATTGAAGGAATTATATCCTGATGAAATTAAATTCAACAGATAAATTATGAATCTGAAAACTTTTGTTTGTGGCCAGATAAACCTCAAAGGAAATTACCTCTTTTCCCTTTTTTTTTTTTTTCCCCTTAAAAAATAGGCCTAAGAAGGAAGTATGTATGAAATGAAAATGTTTTTCATGTAGAGGCAAAAACTTACATGCATTTCTCGGTGTACATGAAAGAATGAATTCAGTGTGGATGAAAACGTTGATATGACCAGCCAGGATGTAACTCAATGGTTCTAAGTTCAGTGCTGACATTCATCCTTCTAGTCTCACAGTATATGACATTAAAAACAGACTCAAGTTCTAATTTGGTCTTACATAAATGAATCATTAATAAAATGGGAAGTGTTCACTAGACAGTGACTCTTTTTCAGTGCTCACATAAAACTGGATTTCTCAGCTGAAAAACATAGCTTGTTTCATTGAGGAAATGTGCTTTTTAACTCATGCAGATTCTAGAATTTTAAATATTTTGAATTTACAAAATAAGTTTCAAGTTTGTATTGCTGTTCATGAGTAAAATTGATCTTTCACCAGTGATTCTCAAACTGATTAAGAAGACTAGTTCACAAAATTTCTAGCAGAAAAAAAGCACTTTATGAGTTTAGAATTGGAAGTGACTTTCAACCACTATGCTGAGTAATCAAAAATACACCTGCAATGTTCCATTTTCAAAGTGATGTCTTAGTTAACATATGGTCCAGTTCCTTACATCTTATTTCTTTGCTAAACATGATTCATTTTGTATTATTTTGCATTTGGTTTTAAAACCTTAAAAGGAGGAGACTTGATGATTCATGCTTAATTTTTGGTCACAGAAGAGAAAGGGGATAAGTGAAATATATTAAACTTGCAAAAAAAATCAAGTGACTTGACATTAAATGTCATTTTTTAAAGAAATTGGAATATCTAATTTCAATTTTTTTTAATATAGCAACATTAAATTCCAACAAATGAAGTAGTTTTTCAGTATTTTGACTATTCTGCATTGCAGAAAATACATTTTGTCTTAATAACCACAATAATCATGCCTCTATCTATATACCTGATCCAAAGCCAGAAGGGGGCTAAATATTTATAATGATGCTTGAGTAACTATCAATTCCCTATATTATTATTCTTATCTACTTCCTGTCCCAGGAAAAATCATATCAAGAGTCTGCAGTGGAATGTGTTAAAAACCAGAAAATGTTGTTTCTATACTGAGAACCGTGTATCAAGTTCTGCCTGAAATGGAAATAAGATGGCCTCGGTTTTTGGAGAGTGAAGATCATAAACTCAAAGAATGGATTGGGTTGAAATTAAAGATCACCTAGTTCCAACTGCCCTGCATGGGCAGGGACACCTTCCATGAGACCAGGTTGCTCAAGGCCCCATCCATCCTGGCCTTGAACACTTCCAGGGAGGGAGCAGCCACATCTTCCCTGGGCAACCAGTCCCAGTGTCTCGTCACCCTCAAATTAAATAATTTCTTCCTAATGTCTAACCTAAATCTTTCCTCTTCAAGTGTTAAACCATTTCCCCTTGTTCTCGTACTACACACTTGTGTAAAAAGCTCTACCCCAGCTTTCTTGTAGGCCCCCTTCAGATGCTGTAAGGCTGCTATAAGGTCACCTTGGAGTGTCCTCTTCTCCAGGCTGAACAACCCCAATGTCTTCATAGGGGAGTTGCACCATTCCTCTGATCATTTCAGCGGCTCTCCTCTGGACATGCTCCAGGAGCCCTATGTCCCTTTTATGTTGGAGACTTCAGAACTGGACACACTACTCCAGGTATGGTCTCAGAAGCAGAGTAGAGGGAGATAATCACCTCCCTCAACCAGTTGTCTATGCTTCTTTTGATGCAGCCCAGGACCCAGTTTGCTTTCTGAGCTGCAAGTGCATATTGACAGCTCACGTGAAGCTTCTGGTCCACCACCAACCCAAGTCCTTCTCCTCAGCACTGCCCTCAATCCTTTCTCCTCCCAGCCTGCATTTATGCATAGGATTGCCTTGACCCCAGTGCAGAACCTTGCACTTGGCCTTGTTGAACTTCATGCAGTTTGCATGAGTCCACCTCTCAAGCCTGCCAAGGTTCTTCTGCATGATATCCCTTCCTTCTAGCATGTTGACTTAACCATAAAGGTTGGTGTTGTTGCTGTCAGTGCATTTGATTCCATTGTTTATGCTGCCTGCCCTCAGCACTGGTTAAACAGAACTGGTCTGAGCACTGACTCTTGAGGAACACCACTTATCACACATCTCCATTTGGTCACTGAGCCACTGATCATAACTCTTTGGGTATGACCAGCCAGCCAGTTCCTTATCCAGTGTCTGGTCCATCCACTGAATCCATATCTTTCCAGTTTAAAGATAAGAATGTCGTGTAGGACAGTGTCAAATGCTTTGCACAGGCCTGGGTAGATGATGTCTGTTGTTCTGCCTTTGTCCAACAAGACTGTGACCTCATCATAAAAGGCCACCAAACTACTCAGGCAGGGCTTGCCCTTAGTGAAGACATGCTGTCTGTCCCCAGTGTTATCTACTTGCCTTAGCAGGCCCTTCAGAAGGGTCCATCATCTTGCCAGGCACAGAGGTGAGACTGACTGGCCTGTAGTTCCCTCAGTCTCCTTTTTTAACATGTTTGAAAATGGGGGTTATGTTTCCCCTTTTGCAGTCAACGGGAACTGCAAAATTCAAATATGATGGACAGTGGCTTTGCAACTTCAGCCACCAGTTCTTTCATGATACGTGGCTGAATCTCATTGGGTCCCATGGACTTGTTCACCTTCATGTTCTTTTGATGGTCTCAAACCTGATCTTTGTCTACAGTGGAAGGATCTTCTTTTACTCATTCCCTGCCTTTAGCTTCTGAAAGATCAGCTTTAGCTTTAGCTTTTGCAAAAGTCCTTGCTGGTAAAGACAGAAGAAGAGTAGTCATTGAGTATCTTGGCATTTCTCTACATCTTGGGTGACCAGCTCTCCCTTTTCCTTCTGGAGTGGGCCCACATTTTCCCTAGTCATCTTCTTGTCATTGACGTACCTATAGAAATTTTTCCTGTATTCTTTAGCCCCCCTTGCCAGATCCAATTCTCTCTGTCCTTTTGCATTCCTAACCTGATCTCTTGCTTCTCTAACTACTTCTCTGTACTTCTCCAATGGTATCTGTCCTGTTTCCAGCTTAGTTTGAGGACAAGGAGAATTTTCTAGCTAAAACAAAGCCTAATAATACATCTATCACACTTCTGCAGTCATAAGAAGAAATTTTCATTATCAATCTTTGTCTCCACTCTTCAAGTGCTTTATGAAAAAGGAAATATTTAAATAAAGAAAAAAATCAGTTACCATATTGTGAACACCAGATTTCATTGTCTCCCAGAGAATTCTCTGTTCCTATGGGAAAGTTGTAATCATAGTGTAGATATATTAAATTAATTACAGAATGATTATAATGGTAATTATAATGATCATAATAGTAACTATTAATAAATTATTATAAATTAATATTATTAATAATACAGAGTACTTACACAATCTATAATCAAACAGGTTGGAAGCAACAAATCTACCTGAACAGAAAGAGGCTCTAATAATCATCAAGTAGCAGGCTACAGCTGACCTGAAAGCAAGCAATGAAGAGTGGGAAAAAAAAAAACAAAGCAGAAAGGTGTACTTATGTTCTCCATCATCTCAGTAGCCTGAGATCTTCAAAGAGCTCCCAGTAGATATTAAGTTTGCTTCTGCCCCTAAAAAATACTGAAAAAGTTAATGTTTACACTGAGTGAATACAGCTTGCTGCACAGGGATAGGATGGATCCAAGTGATTTGGATTTTATTCATAAAAAGGACAGCATTTTGAGAAGATATAAAATTCTCAGTAGTCTGTAAAATATTCTGGGTTTTAGATTTTTATAGAGTGGTTTAAAATGCTGAATAATGAAAAAATCAACAAAACAAACCAAACACATACTGTCATATACAATATGACACATTGCAGTCACAACACATAAGAATATTATATATAATTGTGATTCCACATCTGATATTTTCTTGCCAAACAAGATAAACCCCATACTGATAAGAAGGCAGTAAAGCTTCATACCTTGTGTTTTAAAACCCACACATACGATTGCACAAACTGCATGGTAAGTCAGTCAGAACAGTCTATGCTTTTCTGTCTTAAGCAGAATGACAGACAAATGTCACCAATCACGCAGGTGTTCATTAAAGTGCAGCTAAAGCAGTCACAGTGCAGCCTAGAAACAATGCAATGCAAAAATGAGACCTCTAAAAACCTGTGTAAGCCAATGAGCACATCTACCAGGAGATGCTATTCAAACAAACAAGCAGTTCATTAGTTTGTTATTGCTGGTCCTAAATGTATAAAACTCTCTGAGAAAAAACAAGGCATGACAGTCACAATCTGTTTGGGTCTGCTGAATCCAATCAAAAGGACTTGGAGAGTGCATGTTGGTGCTGTGAAACTGAGGAATGTAAGTGGAGGCAGAGCATCTGAGGAACCCTCCACAGTCTGTTTTGAACCTGCTAATGTGCTCTGCCCCCTTAATGGCATCTTATAAAACATCTGGTCTCAAATGCTCAAATATTGATTCAGTATATGGAAATCTGGTATTACACTACTGCTGTTTCCAGGAACAGCTTATATAAACAGACCTGACATGATTGTGCCATATGGTTTTATTTCTGGAGTGCTTTCACTACATTTTTTTAGGGAAGAGGAGTGATTAATTGGGGTGATTTATAGGTCTCCCTCACTTCCTTCAAGGTAGATGATGACTAAGTTGTAAAAGCCACAAATTTTGGTGTCCAGGTTCATAAGGGTTTTCAGTTAATGGTTAACCAAATGTCGAATCTCTGCTGTGCATTCACGTGTGACTTCAGTGAGTGGGTGAAAAGGCCTAAATCCTCCATAGAGTACAAATGTGCAGGTTGAAAAGGAAGTGGGTTTTACAGGTTCTGTGTGTTTTTATCATGCCACACTTACTACACATTAGTGAAGGCAAATACAGAGAATTGAGAGGGTTTGAAGAGACAGATTGTGGCTCTTTTGCAAATATCAGTAACAACTTGAATATTGTACTTGTATAAACAGGGAAGCTACAGGCTCTGGCTTAGGTTTAAAGTCTAAGGAATTTGTTCAGCCTGAAGACACTGTCCTGACATTCCTTCCTCACCGGCCTGACTCTCAGGACCTGGTGTCCCTGGTGTCTCAGGCTGTTTGAAAGAACTGCCATCTTTCTGCCATGTCTTCATCTGACTACTCATATAGAAAAAAAAAAAAAAAAGTTTAACACCTGGCAGATTCAATGATATCTAGAGAGAGGATGTTCAGAATCATGTGGAAACTCTCATGTCACATGACCTGGGGTGTGGGCAAACGAGTAGGAAGTGATATATGCATCTGCAGGACTGGTTGCTTCCATTTTTGGTCTGTGTATCTTTGTCAGGAACATCTGAACCCTGAATATCTGCTATCCCCTATTCCCTTCACATGTATTTTGCCCACATAGCTTTGTGGCTGCAGTTCATCCCTTTGTTTCCACTATAGAATTACAAGAAGAAACATGCAGACAGTAACCACCGGGTAACAGTAGAGATTCATAGATGTGCAACCTTCTCCTTAAACCATCTCTTGAATATTTGTGCAACTACTGCACTCTTTAGTTTGGAGAAAAGGAGACTGAGGGGTGACCTCATCAATGTTTTCAAATATGTAAGGGGTGAGTGTCAGGGAGATGGAGTTAGGCTTTTCTCAGTGGTGACCAGTGATAGGACAAGGGGTAATGGGTGTAAATTGGAGCATAGGAGGTTCAAGTTGAATATCCGAAAATTTTTTTTTACTGTAAGGGTGACAGAGCCCTGGAACAGGCTGCCCAGGGGGGTTGTGGAGTCTCCTTCACTGGAGACATTCAAAACCCGCCTGGACACGTTCCTGTGCGATGTACTCTAGGTGGCCCTGCTCTGGCAGGGGGGTTGGACTAGATGATCTTTCGAGGTCCCTTCCAACCCCTAGGATTCTATGATTCTATGATTCTATGATTCCTATTTAGTTGCACTGAACCAATGCTAGGAACAGAGCAAACTGTTCCTATTGCATGTAATTTGTTGCTACTAATTCTAGAGTGGGCATTACCGATTGTTCTCCTGTGAAGTTTATCTGACAACGAGGGGTGGGAGGGTAGGTTCGTAGGGAGCAGAAAAAGTGTCACAGATTAAGCTGGCCAGAGGCAGGCCAAGGTTAAACTCGAGTGAGCCTGTGCCTTCTGTGTCTTGGCAACTCCTAGACACATCCTTGAAGATTTTAACTTTCGCATCATGTAGGCCCTAAGCCACCCCAGAATACCAGGTTCTTAATATGTAAATTACCACATCAGATCAGACTGGTAGCCCACCTGTGAAAATCCTCTTACTGTAGAAATATCAAGTTTTGGAAGAAGCAACCCTGAAAGGAATACTTTCCAGTGCTTAAAAAGACCATTTCCGCTAGCTCAGTGGCATTTATTAGCAAGAGGTGATGAGTTCTGCTGACTCATTTTGCTTACAACAAAGACTATTTCCTTGTCTTACATTTGAACGACAGGATTATTTAATTGCTTCATTGCATTTACAAGAGAGGTCAAAGAATACTTCTGGACTGACTTGCTGCTGTTAAGCTTTTTATTATATAACTTTCACCTTTCTTGTATTAATATTTTCCAAAAGGAAAACATTACTTCCCTTCTCTTTTGTTGGAATGTTTTGTTAATTTCTTTATTATTCCTACTCTGTGATTCTAAAACTGGTAATATATACTTTTCTTCACAAGATGTAAAGGCTGAATACAATGCTAAACATTAAATGGCCCTTGGCTTGTATCTAGTACTGGGATTTTAAAATCTATATTCTTCACTACTGATGTTCTTTCCTTTTCTAAACTAATGATAATATGTTATAATATTTTTAAGGTGACATCACATTTTGAACTGTGTTTAAAATACAATTAAAATATTATTTATTTTGATACCTTCTGTATTCTTATATCTTTTCTATAAACTTTAATTAATGCAAGGTTTTGGGTTGTTCATGTTTTTTTCTTTTCCCCCTGCCTACCATGCAGAATGAATATTCAGGGTTTTCTTCCATATTTTAAAAATATACCCTATGCTCATTTGCCCTATGTGGAGGTGGTAAAAGGACCATCACGTCTCCATTAAGAAAGCTCTTCTCTTTCATGTTTGAAGGACCAGAAATGACAGCCTCTGGTATTACTTTCATAAAACTGCAAATCAAGAACAAATCCTTCATACGAATTGCTATCATTCGCTTCTGCTTCATAAATCCACATCTGACCAGCTTATCTGGTGTGCCTTTCTGGACTGAGAAGTCCAGAAAACAGATACCAAGCATGTAAGCTCAAAAATTTCAGATGCATCCCTTTGGGAAGGAGTCTGGTGTAGAATGATGCACTCTGCCAAGGATAATAATCACTTGGGGTGTCAGGTAGTGACAGAGGAAATGGATTCAAATTAGAGGAGGGTAGATTTAGAGTAGATATTAGGAAGTTCTTCACCATGAAGGTGGTGAGACACTGGCAAAGGTTGCCTAGAGAGGTGGTGGAAGCCCCATCCCTGTAAGTGTCGAAGGCCAGGCTGGACAGGGCTCTGAGCAACCTGATCTAGTGGGAAGTGTCCCTGCCCATGGCAGGGGGATTGGAACTAGATAATATTAAGTCTGTCCCACATCTGAAAATACCATGATTCTGTGATTCTTTGGTATGGAACCACAATGTCAGCAAGTTTCTTAGCACCTCTCTAGTGCAGGTAGCCAACAGGAAATATAAGGATAACAGCATTTACCCTGTATTGAGCTTCTCACCCTCCTCTTGTGAACTCCTGTGCCACTGCTGAGAAGCTTTCTACACCTAAGGGAGGAAGTAAAGCAGACATACTATTCTCAAGGTTTTCTAGAAGACAGTGACCAGTTTGATAGGTGAAGTAATCTGTGAGGATCCCTAGGCCACAGCACACTATGAGGAAGACTTAGCAGAGCACGAAGGGAAGAACACTGCTGACCTGAAGACCAGTGTCAGATGGCCAAGGACAATTTCAGTGCTGAAACAAATCTTCCTCGGAGCCTGGATTCCAGATATCACCACTGAGCCTTCCTCATCCTGACCATCCCCAGCAATCCACCTTGCTCCCCCACTCATGGCAGCCTCACCCAAAGCTCTCATCCTGGCCTCAGTGGAGCTCAAGAAATCAACATACCCCATTTGCACTTAACATGAGCTAACCAGATACTCTTCAAAAACCCCTATTAGTTTGAAGTTATATGAATATGTCACCTTATTAAGCAGTATCCTCAGAGACACATACAAAGTTTAAAATAATTGAAAAAGACCTGATTATTTTGTTATATGTATATGTATATGTACATATATATATATACACTACTCCTGTCACCACAAGCTCTCCACAAATTCATATCCTTTCTTTTCTCTTGTTGCTCCTGTGTGAGCTGATAAGACTTCCTGCCTTTGAACTTTTGGTCTCTTCTTCCATGAAATGCTCTGCAACCTGTAATTTTCTGATGCTTTCACCATTTCACAGGTATTCATACTGCCTCTGGCAGCTTCTGCAGATCACTAAGCCCATAAATATGTCTCAGCCTCTGGTTTTCTGAGTGACCCAGAAGCCCACAGAACTCTCAGAAATTGTTTTCAAAGGATAGGGAGGTAAACAGTCTAGTATTGGTAGAGGTGCTTATAAGGAAGAAGAATGAAAATGTATCATTTAAGGTTCCTGATTCAGCTATGAAGATATGAGGATGTGAGGCACATCAGTCAGTCGCTGCAGACAAAATTCATTGCATCTAAACATTCGTTGTGCTGAAAAACATACAAACAAACAAAAACACACAGCACTCAAACTGTTGTGACTTAAAATAAACCCCAGAAATATTCAGATGAGCTATAAAAAGCAGGTGACCCTACATTTCATCTTAGGATTTTTCATAAATACTTGATCCCATCATCTTGATTTGGTGTTAGTTTGTGTGCAATGCCAGATGGAGGCCCATTTTTTGTATTTGGTTTAAATGTAGCCCAGGGGTATATCAATCTCTCCAGGCAAATTGATTTCAAAAGAACCTAAGTGTTTAGTCAATAGTTTATAGTGATTATTCATGGGGTTTCTGGCACCATCAATTCTAAATATAAAATTTCCCATCATATGGGCTTCAATGTGAATTCCAGACAAGGCTTATTGTTATTTAGAGGTTCAGGACGGGTAATACTCAATGCAGTACTGATGATTATAGTCTAGTTTCTTTTTGTGCGGGAAAACACCTCTTTTGGCTATGGAGTATTGTATTGTACTCTTCCAGAATATTTCACACAAAATGTGCATAGGTCCACTTTTTTGGAAATATACTGATAGCTGATTTTATTATATAGGAGAGTACATAAAAGAACATAATGGACAAAATTATTTTATTGCATGAGTTGAGAGAACACTATCCAACTGTGTATGTTGAACAGAAGAAAAGAAATAAATTTGAATGGCTGACAGACAACCTCCAGTACTTGTCTTTTTAATTTAATTGGGATTCGCATTTTTTTTTCCAGTATGACTTTCAGCTTGCAACTACTAGGCAAGAATGTGAGTTCTGTGAGAAATACCAAGATAGGTTATGAATCTTGTGAGGAACATCAGACTAATTTAGGCCTTTATTATATATCCTTGGACCAAGGTCCTAACCATTGCACATGTCACCCAATTGGGCCCAGGTCTTGATAACATGCACAATATATAAGAGGAATACTAAATTCACACTTAACCTTCAGAGAGGCTAAGGGGATAAGAGAGAACAGGTTTAGGTCTACCCAAATTCCCAAGCATTTTGAAAACAGGATGTTTTACTTTTATCACAGAATCACAGAATCTTGTGTAAACTTGTAAAATACCACTTTTTTTTGCCTTTGAAAATAAAACCTCATTTCAAAACCACATAATATTTTTTACAAAAACAATCAACAACAAAGAAAGCCCCAAGTCATGGCAAACAATTGTCTCATTTGTACATTTGGTAGAAAGAATTTGACATATTATTGAAATTATTAATTGACATTAATGACCTGTTCTTAATATTATTTCATACAAGCTAATTACAACAGAATTCGTACTTTTTTTTTTTCAAACTTCTGTGCAATTACATCAGAATTATTGCTTTCATTACCATTCCTGTTCAGAGACAAAGAAACCACATAAAATAGCTGAATTAATTTGCTGCATAGTACCTGATAGTTTATTGTTAAACTGATTAAATTTTTTTACTATTTCTTTTTCACAACACTTAACTTGAATGAAGTACTTTGTTATCCATGTGCAAAAGATGGGCAGAGGAAGATGCACAAGCAGTAGAAAAATCATTCAGTATTTGCCAGTCTTCACAAAGATAGGAAAAGTTCAAGGATAATGGATGAAACACTGGAGCCAAAACTACACGGGAAAGCATACTAATAAATATATCTCATATGAAAATTGTTGCTGAATGTTTTAAATACATTCAGATCTATTAGCATTCTTCTGTACTGTAAAAGCAAAAAAAAAAAAAAAAAAAAAAAAAAAAAAAAAAAAAAAAAAAAGAAAGAAAGAAAGAAACAAAAAGAATTTTGGGTTAGCAATAAACAGTATTCTATCATTATGCTACATTATAACCCAAGAGACATGAGTTACTTGGACATGACACTTCTCAGGTACTCACAAAAGACTTACCTCTGTGTAAAGCTGCCACAGATTCTACAAATTCTGTATCACTCCCAGGAGAAGTGGGGCACTGCTGACGTGTCTCTGAAACCTGTCGCAGTCTTCAGATGTCCTCTGGGAACATTCTCCTCCTCAAAATTATGCTTAAGGACTCATTGGCATTCAGACAGCTCAAGATCACAAGGTCACAGAGAAGGCTTCAAATCAGCTTTTGAAGTACACACACACAGCACAGCAGTTAAACACAATGAAAGCTGTGTGCTCAGCAGTGTAACTGCAGCAAACTGTGGGCAAAGAATGAGAATTACAGTTTTACCTTCTGCTACTAAAAATTTTGTGATACAAATTCATGGGACTAAACATCAGTTGGTCACAGTCTCTGTGACTGAGATTGTCTGAGGACATAAAGCTCCAGCTGAAAGGTGTTCAGAATTGAGAGCAGCCCAACATTCACAAAGGGTTAAGGCTTTGAGTAGGTCATGAGTATGGATATGGAGGAAGTTTGAAATGAATACTACACCTAAACAGGCAAGCTCTTGAAAATATGTCAGTTCATGTTTGAGTCTCGTCACCTTTTATCCCTACTGCTTCCAAATTCTGTGACATTGCCAGCAGACAGGACAATCTATTGCAGGTAGCTCTCTGAAACTAACTGGCACTTCAAACAGGACAAGGTAGGAAGATTAATGTTGTGTTTCTCTGAAATTAATGGGAAGGCTGAGGGTACAATTCGTGCATGCAGAGGAGATCCTGGAGTGTCATGTTCATAAAAAACACCCTGTTGAGTCAGACCAGTAAACCTTATTCTACCCCAGTATTCAGTCCAATGGTGAAAGTGCAAGGAAAACCATGGCAGCCTCACCACTGCTGAGGGCCATTCTTCTCGTAATTCCCCAGTATCCTTAGTGTTAGGGAATATAGCCCTGCTTGCCCTTCTGTTGTCCTTTTAAGGAGTTCTTAATTTGCCTGAAATGTTTCTGAAACTGCTATTAATTACTATATCTACAATCCCTCTGTCATAATGATCTAGAAATTCAGACTGCTATATAAAGAGTTATTTCATCTGCTTTAAACTGACCTCCTACACGTTTCACAAACTTCCCCCTAGTTTTGTCATCATGAGGTTTGATGCACGAAATCATTCTACTCTACTTTATCCACGGAGGTACAAGAGATTCATAATCTCTGATTCTAGGTTCTTATCTAAGAGCTCCTCCTGAAATGTCTTAGGATATATCTCTAAAATGAGATAGCAGAAGGAATTCTTCAGTGTTAAATATCAGCAGGTGAATATTTTTATTGAAATAAGAATTTTGAAGAAGATTTAGATATTTAAAACATATAAGCTCTCTATTTCTATTGTTTCTCTTCTCTCTTTTTTAAAGAAATCTCTTAAAGTGGTGCAATTTTAAATTGCTTTCAGAATTTTCTTTCATTAAGAAGTGTATCATCACTTTCATCCTTTTTAAAATCAAAATTTAAAAACTTATTATAATATAAAAAAGGGTAATAAATACTGAATGTATATGTTTCTATTTGTATGTTGGATAACATATGTGTGAGGTTTTCTCTCTGGCAGATGAAAGTATAAAAATTCCAAAGGATCATGATTTACAGTAATGACTTTCAATAGGCTGACTAAGGAATCATAGTAAATAATGAGATTCTTACAAGTTTGCTTTGTGAAGAAGTTTGTGTAGGACAGATCTCATGCTGTCCTAAAGAGACGAACATGCTACACTGACGTATTTATTAGTCTAGTAGAGGCTTTTGATACTCTTTTCCTTGTCAATTGAATAAAAAATAGAGGTTAAATGACAAAGAGTAAAGAAGACTGATAAAGACTTAAAATCATGTGCCTGAGATTATGAAGAAGCTGTAGTTTTGATTAGAGACGTGTGCGGGGTCAGGTGTTATCGTGTAGGTACTTACTGCATCACAGGGGCCCAGTCTTCATCTGTATTTGGGAACTAGAAATTAGAAGACTTAAGGAATAGTAAGACAATTTTACAATAGTAAAATTTATGTTTGATGTAACTAACTCCTTGGCAGTAAACCAAGAGTAAATTAGGCCCATGTGTACAAATAGAAGTAACTAAAAATGTACAAGCGTTACAGAGCCAGATAAAGAAGCAAGTCAAGGGAGAACAGAGGACATCAGTTTTAGAGGTAATCAATATGCGTGGGAGGCTGGAAAAGATAAGCAACACCAATGTCAATTGAAAGTCAGAAGCAGGAGGGAAAAGCTATCACAAAGTGGTATAATAAATACTTTCTCTTTCCCTCTGTATCCATCAGTGAATCCATTGCCTTTCTTTAATTATTTAACTGTTTAGAGTTATAGAATACATTTAACTACACTAATATGCAAAAGTAGAAGTCATCAGGAATATTTTAGACTTTTTTCTGATGGAGTGAAGCCTTAATAACCCATTCGAATGTAAGAAACTTGGTTAGCAATTTTGCTTATGACGCACAACACGTAGTCTAAAAAAAGAAACATTATTAAACAATGTGTACAGTACAGGCAGAGTAGCTGGAAGGATTGTGTGTTGTCTCCAGAAGGAACCAGCAAATAGAAAATCAAGACTTTATATTCCCCTGTGTCAGTGCCAGTAGTTTCTAATACATGAAAGAAGCTTTTAAGTGAATTAATATACATCTAGGCAGATCCCAATCATAATGAATACAGGACCTTGTGGGTCCAATTATGAAAACAAAATGTTCACTGGTCAGTGGAAGATCTGAACTGAATATGCCATGATTATTTCAAGTTGACAGAGCTCTATTTATTTGCCCAGGTTTAGAGTGTGGTCTAATGTGTTAGTTTGGAAGTGCAAAGTGTAACCTACAATGAAAGAATCACTTTGTAAAATAAATACGTGGATTCACTGCTTCCCAGTTTCTTTGTAGCCATTTCTGTCCAGGAAATATAGAAATAAACATGTTATCAACTATTAAAGTTTCCACTCCCGTAAGTCAGAGGTTGTTATGCCTCTGTACAAGGTAATTTAGAACTTATTATGCTAAGTTCTGATGGTAATTTAGAATTTAGAATTAGTATGCTAGCTAAAAAGCCCCAGTGTGTAAGTTGAAACAGATCTGCATCTTATATGGCTTTTGAAAAGCTTCAAGACTAATAACTGTGAATGCTGTCATAGCACTACAGCACCCTCTTTTTCAAGAGTTTTGTCTAAACTATAGATTTATATTCACAGGTGAAGTCCAAACTCTGGTCCTTTGATTCTCCCAACCAGAGGACCAATTCAAACACATTGAAGACTCTCTTCCCTTATTTACTCAGGTCCTCATCTATATGAAGCAGGTTGTAGTGCATACATCTGGGGTGAGATATGGGAACCTTCCTCCATCTCCACCCAGTATGGGCACATTCAGAGTTTGCCAAAGTGATGATATTCTGCTGTCTGCTTTGTATGACTGTCTTTAAGCTGCTGCAGTTCTAGTTATGATAGGGTAGAAGGTGCTGGGGCCGTGACAGAGTGGAAATTTTGTTCTTTTCCCCAGTTAATTGTTTGTTTGTTTGTTTGTTTTTTGGGGGGGTTGTGTTTTTTGTTTTTTGCTGCAAGAACTCAACTAATGACAAAAGCTCATATTCTTTTTATATCATACAATCATAGAATGGCTTAGTCTGGAAGGGACCTTAAAGGTCATCTACTCCAACCTCACTGCCATGGACAGGGATACCTCTCATCTAGACGATGTTTCTCAAAGCCTCATTCAACCTGTCCTTGAACACTCCCATCAAGGGGGCACCCACAATGTCTCTGGGCAATCTGTTCCAGGGTCTCACCCCCCCTGTATGGAAGAACTTGTTCCTAATATCCAGCCTAAACCTATTCTTCTTCAGTTAAAATGAAGTATCAAATGCCCTGCCCCAGTCCAGATAGACGATGTTAGTTGCTCTTCCCATATGTGCCAGACCTGTAATTCTGTAAGAATGAGTCTGCATTTTTCTGCCACCCTTAAAAAATTTAGGTAAAGAATTATACAAGTATACACATCTGTATATCTAGCACATAACAGAAACATTGAAAACAGTGTCTAGCACAAAGCAAGGAAGCAATATTTTCAGCATGTTCTTGGAAAACTGTATCAGGTAAGTTTTAGCCATTATCCCAGATAGAAAGGCTGCAGGTGCAAGTGCTGCAGGGAGTGTTTCAAGAGAGTTCCCTCTTGAAATGAACATGGACAACTAGCTGTCAAATTATAAATTTGACACTACTACTACTACAACTACTACTACTACATAACTACTCTACAGTAGTTATTATATGGTTTACTGAAACATTGCTTTTAGCTCCCTGTAGAGGAAGGGAAAGATAAATTACATGAGTCCATTAGATTTTTTGAACTTGCACTTCTTTTTTACTTTATACTTTTGTCCAACCTATGACTGTTACATGGGCAGCTAAAGAAAAGCAAGAGGAGGCTTAGAGGAGACCTCACCTCTCTCTACAACTCCCTGAAAGGAAGGTGAATCCAGGTAGGGGTTGGTCTCTTCTCCCAGGTAGCTACCAGAAGGACAAGAGGACATGGTCTTAAGCTGTGCCAGGGGATGTTTAGGTTAGATATTAGGAAAAAATTCTTTAGAGAGGGGGTGATCAGGCATTGGAATGGGCTGCCCAGGGAGGTGGTGGATTCTCTGTCCCTGGAGGTTTTTAAGAAGAGACTGAATGTGGCACTCAGTGCCATGGTCTGGGAACCATGGTGGTAGTGGATCAAGGGTTGGACTTGATGATCTCAGAGGTGCTTTCCAACCTGGCTGATTCTGTGATTCTGTAAGGATCTATTTGCAAAAAATAATAAAAGAACTTGGAGCAGTAGGAGTGCTATTTTGTTCCAGATCCACAGCAGAAAAAGGTCAGGATTTTCTCCACTATCACCAATCGCATGTAATGCAACTCTGTGCTACCCTTTTCAACAGAAATACTTTTTTTAAGTATGTCTTGTTAACGTTATCTAAAAACACTTGGAAAGTTTGTGGGAAGCACACCAAAAGGAGGAGGATAAAGAGAAAAAGACAGACAGATGAGACTGAAAAAAGCCTTGTGCCAAAAATCTTTTGAAGAAGTTTGCTTTTCTTGAAATTTAGGTACCACTTATTTCAGTGTCGTTATTTCCTCCCCCGGCCCTCCTTCTGTCTCCTTGCATCACTTGGCAGCATCTATGGAAACACCTCTAAAAAACTAGCACAAAATCAACATAAACCAACAGTGTGAAAAAGTCTCTCATAATACTGAAAGATATGGCTTCAGAAATAGCCACTAAACGTTCCTATCAAGATGTCTTTACAGACAATTTTGTGTGTGTTTTAATAATTTGTCATTATCTTATATTTTGACATTAAAAAAACATTCTTGAGTACAACATGCTATTCTTTTTGCATAGTTACTAATTCAGAATAGCAAAAAAAACATTTCCATGCCTCTGTGCACCTCAGCACAGGGATGCTGCTTTAAACAAATCTAGCCTGAGATACTGTCAGTAAAATCAATCACAAAGAAAATTAAAATTCTAGAGTTTCTCTGCTAGAGAGATTCACTGGAATCCAGTACAGTAGACCCTCTGAACCACAGAAGAAGCCCCAGAATCATGCCTAGAAGATCTACTAAAGAGGTATAAGATTAAATTAACATTTATATGTGTTGCACTACAAATTTTTGAGTAAGTCCGTAAGTGTCTTAATAGGATAACCCTGCATTTACAGGTGGGATTTTCAAAATATACACCGCTAACTTAATTGACTTTCTGCTGGTGGTAATCTCACTGTGACTTTTTTCATTTATTTTATCAGGAGCAGAGCCAGTACTGAAAGTTTTTAGAATTATATTCTAATATGTATACCTGGTGGCTGTCTTTTTATCAGTGTTTTTCACCCCAACACCTAAGAATTTTATAACCTAAATGAAAAGTTCTCATAGAATATTTTATTTTTACTTTGCAGAAATAAGTGTGTTTAAAAAAAGGCTGACTCAAAAAGACAAATTATCAACCATGAGTAGTTTACCATGTGAATGGTAGAAAGAGCTCAAAAAAGCTTTGTACTAGCAGAAGAGGTAATATATTCACTATGGGACATGGTAAAACAGAGTATATCATTTTGCACTTAGCAAGGACAAGATTCATTTGAAATTCAAAATGTACAATAATGCAGAAGCATCTATAAATCACAAGAACAATAAAAAGAAAGCAAGACTCAGAAAAAGAATAAAAAGAAAGCAAGACTTTCTATCTGAGTTTTAATATTTTTCAATAACATCACTCTTAGACAATTCAGCAGAAAATATTCAAACTACTGATCTTGCGGAGCTATTGGCATCCAAACAACTGCAAAAACAAAAAATCACAAAAACTCTTCAGTGTAACTATTGCACTTTTAGTATTATGTGAGTTCAGAAATAGTGTGGTGGTTTAGCATTTGGTAAATAGCATTTACCAAAAGGAATTATTATTTGTTCTACCTTAAAGTGAAAATAAGATACATGATATCTAATTTTTAGCTTTTTCTCTGTTTATTTTTCATAATTATATTCTGGATTCATTTAAAATCCTATTTGAAATGTTTAATATTAGAAAGGAAGCACAGATGCTGTTTGCAATGGCCTAAAAAGAAAAGTGCAAGCTTTAATCTGATGTCTAGGCTGCATTTAAAAAATTGGATTGAAAAGGATTAGATTAGATTAGATTAGATTAGATTAGATTAGATTAGATTAGATTAGATCTTCTGGATTTAAAAATGTTAAAACTCCATTTATGCTTTAACATAATCTCCTTCCATTCTCTGGAGCCATCAAACTGAGCTCTGTCCCTTGCAAGTATTTTTTTATTATTATTATTAAATTTGGTTCTTTTTAATTTTAACATCCTAGTTTCATATTTGTAACAGCAAGAAATCCTCTGAGACAGATCTAAAAGTTATTTCTGACCTGGTGAATAGAAGGGTAGGCACTTAAATCTCTGGCTTTTATGATGATTTTATGTATTTGTGCACAGTCACAAACGTAAATATTAATGGCTAGTTTTTAAAAGCCAAATAAGAGTAAGTGCTTTTAAGGACTTTAGAGACTTGTGAGAGAGTGGTGATGTTTTACAGAAGAAGAATTTATTTACCATGCACTATTATGAAAAAATGTTTAGTTTAAAAAGTAATCATGCACTTTACTAAACCTGAAGTACCTGTTACCTACAGCATCTCTAAATAAATATATTACAATATTTGCAAGCTGCTGCCTTTACTTCAGAATGCAGATTGTATTCTGTCAAAAATAAAACCAAAATAGGAACTTCCAATGGAAGTTACAGGACATTATCTCTCCGGAGCAAGGTGGATGAACAATAATCATAGAAATATAAAGTTGCTTGGGTTAGAAAGGACCTTAAAGATCTATTTCCAAACATCCTGCATGGGCAAGGATATCTCCCAATAGACCTCAAAAGCTCAAAGCCCCTTCCAGACTGGCCTTGGATACTTCCAGGGGGTACATCCACAGTTTTCCTGGGCAATTTGTGACTGGTAGTATTTCTTTCTAATACCCACCCTAAATCTCCCCTTTTCTACTTTAAAGCCACTGCCTCCTGTCTTATCATAGGTGCCTTTTTAAAATGTCCCACACCAGCTTTCTTGTGTGCCTCCTTCAAGTACTGGAAAGCTTTCTAGTGCCTCCTCTTCTCCAGGCTGAAAAGTCCCAGCTTTTCAGTTGGAGAGTGAAGAGTTGGAGAGTCTCCTACTTTTCAGTAGGAGAAGTGATCCAGCCTTCAGGTCATCATTGTGGCCCTCTTCTGAACTCAGTCCAAGAGCTTTATATCTTCCCTGTGTTGGGGGCTCCAGAACTGGCCACAGTACTATAGATGGGGTCTCACAAGAGCAGAGTAGAAGGGGAGAATTGCCTTCCTTGATCTGCTGGCCACTCTTTTTTTGCTGAAGTTGCCTGTCTGGATTGCAAACACACCTTGCTGGCTCATGTTGAGCTTCCATAAACCAGTACCCCCAAGTCCTTCTCCTCAGGGCTGTTCTCAGTCCAGTCTCCACCCAACCTCTAATAGTGCTGGGTATTGCCTTGCCCCAGATGGAGGATCATAGGCCTGTCCTGATTTGGGCCAGGATAAAAGTGATTTTCTGGTTTGTACTTTTGCTTTCATCTAAGTTTCTTGTAAGTAGCTGCACTTGCTGAAATTAACAGCAAGTTCCTCAGACAGTGTCTGCTTCTAGGACTGATAACACTGGATGTTTATAGTTACTGCTAGAGATTGGTATGCAGACCCAAGGGCACTGCTCAGCTCTGAGGAAAACATTTTACCCTGCAGAAGGAGTAAAGAGGTCCCACCTGAACCCCTCCTTTGGGGAGGCCCGAGACAAGATAGATGCCAGAACTGACCAAACAGAGTATTCCATCCCATACATGTCATACTCAGTATAAATTTGAGGGATCACGAGGGTCAAACACCCCTTCCTGCTCTTCCTGCCCTTCCTTCACCGGTTCCCTTTTTGCTTCGGCATCCTGGGAGGACTCCGTCCGTTCGTCTGTCTGTGGTCCCGATCCCTGCCAGCCTGAATCTGTGTGTTCCTGCCTCCAGCTCCCACTGCTCCTGACTGCAGGAGTCCAGCCTGGACTGTCCCATGGCTGCTCTGCAGCCTCCATGGTGACATGAGAGTTACTGGGGGTAAGGGGGGAGGAACGTGGGATCAATCTTTTCCTGTATATTTATATATTTGTATATATTTAGTAATTTTTCCTATTTATCATTACTGTTTCATTAAAGTTGTGTAGTTTAGTTTCCAACCCATAAGTCTCTTTCCCTTATTCTCTCTCCTTTCCTTATCAGGGAGGAGAGGGGGATTAATAGAAAAATCTGTTATTCAGTTTAACTGCCGGAAATGTGTTAAACCGTGACAAGGCCATATTGAATTTCATACAGTTTTCATGAGCCCACCTCTCGAGCCTGTGCAGGTTACTCTGGATGGTTTCCCTTCCCTCCACCATGTTGACCTCATCTCACAGTTTGGTATCATCAGCATATTTGCTGAGGGTGCTCTCAATTCCACTGTCCATGTCTCTGACAAAGATCAAACAGCACTGGTACCAACCTCTGAGGAATGTCACTCTAGACTGCTGTCCATTTTAACACTGAGCTGTTGATCGGAACCCCTTGAGTGCACCCACCCTACCATTTCCTTGCCCACCAAGTGGTGCATCCATTAAATCCATATTGTTCCAGTCTAGTTACCAGATTGTCATGCGGGACAGTGTAGAACACTTTGCACAAGTCCAGGTAGATGGCATCAGTTGCTCTTCTTTCATTCACCAAAACAGTTACCCCATTGAAAAAGGCCACAACATTTTTAAAGCAAGATTTGCTCATGGTGAAGAGATGTCAAATGTCCCTAATCACCTTTTTATTTTCCATGTGCCTCCACAGAGATTTTAGGAGAATCTAGTCCATGATCTTGCCAGGTAGAGGGTTGAGACTTACTGGCCAGTAGTTCCCTGGTTTTTCCCTGTGTCTTTTTTTGAAAATGGGGATTACATTTCCCCTTTTCCAGTCAGCAGGTACTTCACCAAATTTCCATGACTTCTCAAATATGATGGAAAGTGGCTTTGCAAAGTCCTTCATCTCAGGAGCCACAAATTAATCTCATTGTTTTGCAAGGAGTTATGCACTTTCGTGTCCTCAGACTTGCTTATCTCCTTCACTGGGGGCATTTTTCCCTTCCCTTGCCTGGGTGGTGTGACAAGAGCTCTTGCTCTTGAAGACTGAGGTAAAATAATCATTGAGTATCTTAGCCTTTCTGGGCTCAAAGATAATATATGAGTCCCTTCAGTGATGGTGCAGACTTTAGTGATGAATTTCTGAGTATTCCATGACATGAGTGGGACTACCAGTTTTTCCAGTATCACTCACTTGCTACTGAAAGTATTCCAGACAAAATGAAGATATCTAAAAATATTAGATAATAATATTTGATGTGTGTGAGAGATTATAGAATCATGGAGTACTAACTTATATGTGATTGAGTTGAACCATTGGCTCAATTTCTGTTTAGTCATTGCATATCAGCCCTTTCTGTCTGTCCATGGAATTCTGCTGAGTCATGAAGCGAGGCATACCACACATACCTTATTTTCTGCCACTCAGCACAAGCTCTGGATGACATCCAGAAGATTCATTATTGTGACTTGGTCTGAACTAATGATACAAATAACTAAGTGCTTTTGTCAAAAGAGTGGTGTTTGCTGAGCTGTGTTGGAGATTCGTTATCAGTTCAGGATATCTGGCAGGACCCAGCAAGGAACTATTTTTGCTCTCACTGATGAATCCCAGTGGGGAACCTGGTTTAAGATATGAGCTACCCAAAACAGTGTGAGTCATTGCTGTGAAACCATCATAAAATGAGCAAAAAATCTGATAAAAAAATCCTGATTCTCATTACTGATTCATCCAATGATGGAAAAGATGTTTATCATATCCATGATAAAGAGAAGAGGTCACTGGATAAAAAGTTTTGAAAGTTTTGTTTATTTGTTTTGTCATTTAGTTTAGTACTGATAACTTGAAAATTGGGACAATCTGGACACACTGGTTTTAGGAAACATTCCTTTTCAGCTATCATTAAATCAAACATTGACCATATGCTAACAGAAAAAGAACAACAACAACAACAACAATACACACAACACACACAAAAAAACCCACACAAGGCAGCCTGGAACCGCCTCATTTAGGGTGTGGAGTGATTTAAGCCCAGGAACATGTCATGTAAACCATGCTCATATCAACAACCATGTTCATATTCCACTAGGCCATTCCAATTGCATTTATATTTGAGTTCAGTCTTAAATTATTACAAAACTAAAAATACTGAAACAAGAAAGATTAGAAAAACAAACAAGCAAACTTCATAATTTAACAACAAGGTACCATTTATTGATGGTTTTGATCTAGTTGTATTTTTTTTATTGTTACAATTGAAATGTCACATGTTCCTATCCTGTCTATATTCTTAACAGATGTCACCTTTTATAATGGAATGGAGTCTTTTTCATGAGCAGAAACCAAGGAATCTGCATAACAAGGTCTTCAGCACTAGCCATCACTGAAAATATCTGTCAAGAAATATCTGTGAAGAAATGCTAATGCAAGATACATTTCATTAGCCCAAATGTCTTATTAAATTTCAGCCACTTAATTGCCATTGGAAAAAAATTTCAAAGAATTGGGCCCATGCAGTGTGAAAGGTGAAATTAAGCTACAATTGTGTCTACGCTATAATCATCAATTATAATTTATATAATTGTACTTCATGGTATTTTGCAGGTGAAAAATATTTTCTAGGTAACCTTGTTATATTTCTGCTTTTTAAAAAACATTAGAGATATTTCTTCCTCCTTATTAAATCCTAAGCTGAAATTATTATTTGATCTGATAGCCTTAAACCTCTTAAACAGGCAGAAAGCCAATATATAAGTATACACTAATACTGGTATGAAGCACTGCCATTCTGATTTGCAGCTAAAAATACTTTTCAAAAAATGTAAAAAAATTCTAACTCATTTACATTTCTGCAGCCCAAGTCAATTTGCTGTACATCATAACCTTGTACTTACTATCACTGTATGAAGTTAATAGAATAACTACCTTTATTTCTATATAAACTTGAGAAAAGTGTCAGAGACGATGAGTAACTGTTCTTTTGATTCATGGTTAGAATAGAGCAACTAATGGAATTATAAAGGTCAAACTATTACGTTCAGCAGGTAAAAAGTCTGATAAGGTCTTTTCACATAAGCAAAATCTAGAACAAGAAAGAAAGGTTTACGTAAGTCTTCAGAAATGTCAGCATCTGATGATATTTTGTACCTGAAAAAGCCATATGTACTACTTTCCCTTAGGGCTCTTTGTCACCTCTTTCATGAAATCTCAACTTTGGTCACTGAACTGGGGAATGAGTCTCCTTTTTGAGTCGGTCTGTCAAGCACAGGTGGCACCTAGCGTAAGGAGATACTTCCTTTTTTTCAGCTCAGTGGACTGTTCAGGCTGACAAGACAGGCTGAGCAAGCCCACCATCTCCTCCCTGCTGTAATAGGTTTCATTCCTTCCCCCGTACTCCCACCAGTTGTGCAGAGTAAAAAAACTTCTTACAGTCAGCTCACAGAAGGAACCAGCCTGAAAAGCAGAATAGGACCACAGTCAGGAGCAGTGGCCAGGGCTGCAGGGGAACAAAACTTCCATCTTTCAGCCCTGGAGGGACATAGGCTCATCTGAGCTTTCATCTTGCCATCCTGATTCTTTAAAATATCTTTAGAATAACACAGGAACAAATTTCAGTGAGGATATTGGTATCTGAAAAGATTCCAGAAGTTTTTGAAAGCTGTGTGCTATCAGAGATGAAGTGTAGCTCTACTCTAGCCAGGGATGTGTAACTCTAGATGCACAGCATTTATAAATATAAAAGTCTGTAACATAACTACAGGTTCAATGGAAATGGATAACAGAAGGAAAGAAATTTTTTTTCCAATTTTTTTCTCACAAAAGCAGACAATGCAGAGTACTTCTATAATTTTTCAGTGGTCTTTCCTCGTTCTAATGTAATTAGTGTAGGCTTTTGTTTTGGTTGGGGTTTGGGGGTTTTCTGGTTTATTTATTTATTTATTTATCTGTTTATATTTTTTCTATATAATAAAAATTATTTATTTTATTTCTTTAAGATTATTTTTAATCTTAAGTGAGAGTACAAGGCAATGGAAGTTTAGAGAATAAGTTTAGAGAATCCAGAATTTGGAGCACTGGGATGCTTCAGCAAGCATCCAAACTCTCCAAAGTATGACAAAGGCATTAGAGTATCTTCCCAGTACAGATAATTGAGCCATATGGAAAGCTCAAAGGAGGAAAGAAGAGTCTTTAAACAATTATCATCATCATCATCACTCGTGAATGCAGTAGGACTTGAGGGGAACAATTGCATCCCCCAAGTCCTAAAGGGAGTTTTTGATATATCACTTCATCTCTTACTTTAGAAGTTTTACTAATGTAATTATTTTTTTCTCTAAAACCACCACTCACATTTGTTCTGTTTAATGCAATCCAGTTTGAGATTTTTTCCTTGAGAAAGTCACAATGAAGCAATGTGTGAATATTAGCCATTTTTATTAAATTTATGCAAAGGACAGTACACAGTAACTTCACACAACTAATCTTATTTTAAGTTAATTTAATAAGAAAGAAATACTAAACTGAAACACATAAACTCAGATGATGTACACAGACTTTCTCCTTTTCTTTCCTTTGTGCTAACTTATAAGTTAATGCATTTGCCTCCTCTAGAAAAGTCTTTCACTGTTTATATTCAAAAATATCTTCCTTGCCTATACTATTTAGACTTGTCTTTATAATTATATGAAGTTTTATTGTCTTTCTGTCTTTTATATATATGTATTTACAGATATACATATATGCATACATAAATTGCTGAATTTTCTATACCAAATATCACTGTGATCAGCTGGTATATAATATCCTCTAAGAAAGATCCCATGCTTTTGACCTAAACGCCTGAAATTAAAATACAATAAGTAAAAATTACATTAATTATATTTTTTTTTATTATTGCAAAGGATAACAATGAAAAATATAACTTATATTTTGTCCTGTGACTCATAATTTGACAATAATTCCTCAGTGTAAAGGATTAATGTACTGAAGAATCAATATTCTTTCAGACAGAGACTAGAGAAAAGAATATCTCTCATAGGTCCATATTTTCATTATTAAGAGTTTATGCCAGTGGTGGCCAGTCTGTATCTGGGTTATTTTAAGCTTACTTGATCACTGTGACATTCTTGACCATGTGAGAGATCTCAGGTAGCACAACAGAGTAAGAAACTAAAATTAAGACTAATATATTGCAAGTAAGGTTGACAAACTAAACCACATAGACTGGTTCCTGGATTTAATTGGTTTGCTTTTAGTTTGCAAAGATTATTTTATTCATTTTCTGATGTGCTAATAGGTTATGACTAATAGGCTAAGCATTTTTGCTTTTGTCTTGCATGCAGTAAGCTCCAACAGAAACTTGGAGACATCCAGAACAAGTGGACATCCAGAACCTAGCAGGAAAGGCTGAACTATGCACAGGTCCAAAGCCCCCTGTTCAGTGCAGATGGACAAATGCTTCTCACAGATAAAACCTACATCCTGAACCAATGATCTGAACATTTTCAAACTCTCTTCAATGCCAGACATCTAGTCCAAGGCTCAGAAATTCAGCACCTCCTCCCTAAGATTGTGCTCTCTGGGGAAGTTGCCACTGGCTGCTGCAACAGAGGAGCCCCAGAGAGGAGATAAAAGGACTCCCTGAAACAATCCCTCAGCTTTGGCCATATTGACTGCCAGCAGTGGTCCCCTCTCGCCTCCAGTCAGGAGAAATGGACACAGCATCCATAACACTGCTGCCTCCTTTGGAACACATGTAGAATCAGTCTGGAGGAGGAAAGACAGCACAGAAAGCACCTTGCTGTGCCTGTCCCCTCACAGGACACTTTCTGCTGGGCCTTTTGCACCCACACTGCCTGTCCCCCATCGGCCTTATCAGCCATCAGTGTGCTTGCAGCAAGCCTGGGGAGAGCCCTCATGAAATCTTCATTGGCAAAGCCAAGACATGAATAGGCTTGACTGAATTACTGATTCCAGTTCCAGTCTCGTTGTACTGTCCACCATCTTCTGGGATTTATGTTTTATCAAATTAATGTTATCAATTTTTCAAAGTTATCAAGGAAGAAGTAGGTGGGCTTTTTGCTAAAGAAACTCCTTGGAATTATTGTTCTTTAACAATTACATTGGAATGGGATCACAGTCACCATGAAATTACTTTTTTATAATTTAGTAATGACTACACCTACAAGCAAAGAGCGATGCATTTTTGTATAATCAGTTTTATGGGGGGTTTACAGGTAAGTCCAAACTGATTTATGTATGTGGATCAACTTCCTTATTTCAGTATATTCTGGAAATATATTATCCTATATAAACAGTCACATCATGTTGTGATTTGGCAGTAGCAACCCACAGCACAAGACTCTTTCAGTTGTCCCTCAGGCAGACAGGCTGAGATCTTGTAGAAGTCCACAGATCTTGCCCACAGTGACCAAGTGTATAGGAAGCTTGGTTTCTTTCTCTCACTGGCCAAGCAAAGATGCTCTGAGCTGTTCCCCCAAAGGACACAAGGGTAACTTTCTGTCACTAAGACTAATTGCAAAATGAATGAAGACCAGGATGTGCTCCCTCTACAAAAATTGTTCTCATTCAAAATATTTTTAAGGGTCGGATTACTCTTACATCCTTTTTCTCTTCTACTCTGATAATATTTAATTTGAAGGTACACTAGAGAAGAAACACAGAATCCCACATAATTGTCACAGTTGGAAAGACCTCTAGGATCACCATGTCCAACTGTCAATATGTCCCCTGAAAAAAATACATTTATCAATATCTGTATCACCTACTAAAGCATTTCCTGCAGTGCCTCATCTACATGGTTTTTAAATATGTCCAGGGATGGTGACTCCACCACTTCCCTGGGCAGCCCGTTCCAACCCCTGACTACTCTCTCCATAAGGAATTTCTTCCTCAGATCTAGTCTAAATCTCCCTGTTGCAACTTCAGTAGATTTCCTCTAGTCCTATCATTGTCCATTTGAGGGAAGAGGCCAGAACCCACCTCCCTGCAGCTTCCTTTCAGTTACTTGTAGAGACCATCAAAGTCTCTCCTCAGCCTCCTCTTCTCCAGACCAAAAAATCCCAGTTCCCTTGGCCTCTCCTCACAGGACTTGTTCTCCAGACCCTTCACCAGCGTGGCTGCCCTTCTCTGAACTCACTCCAGCAACTCAATGCTCAATGTCTTCCTTGTAGAGAGGGTCCCAGAACTGAACACAGCACTCAAGGTGTGGCCTCACCAGTGCAGAATGCAGGGGCACCATCACTTCCCTCTTCTGCTGGCCACATTGTTCCTGATACAAGCCAGAATGCAACTCCGGAAACATTGTACCGAGATTTGCAAGGTAAGCTGTTTCAGCAGAATCTTGAAGATATAAAACAAACTTAAAATTTACAAGATATATCAATATTCATCAAAAATCAGACACTTAGAAGATACTTTTGGAGCATGATCTGTTACTAATGAGATGTAGTTGTTGACCCAACAAGTAGACTAGATGCAGTTCTAGACTCTCCATATAAATAAAATCCTAATCAATTTAAAAAATAAACTTAACAAGTTAAGAATTTTGCATATAATCCTCCACATAATGCTTTTTAAAATCATCTTTATAATATTTTCAGATATCATGCAAGAATTAAAATTTATTTGAATTTATCAAAACAATGTAGTAAAGAGTAAAAACATACAGTTCCTAGACTTAGACATAACAATATTGAGCACTGATTTCCAAATTATGGCTTTTCTTCCTGAAATTTTTTAAAATACACTAAAATCAGGAGAGGATCTGTAGCTATTTGGAGTCTGTATAGTTTTTTCTGAATACTTAGCAGGCATGTGGACTGTGTGTGTTATCTTGGATTCACTACACCTGAACACATTGCCTGCATACATGAGGTGATCGCATTTGTGAGACTTGTACATGCCAAACATTTAGATTTCTCCGGCTAACTGCACTTAACTGTGCAGGAAAAATGAATCCTTTTAGCCTCTACCTCACCAGAGATGTTTACTTGAAACTTAGAAGTGTTCATTTAGATAAAAATTAATAGATGAAGTCAGAATCATAGACTGATGGAATGGTTAGGATTGGAAGAGACCTTAAGGGCTAACTAGTTCCACCTTCTTGCTATAGTCAGAGAAAAAGCTTATTATTAATATTCTGTTGATGTAAAAGTATCATGTGACTCTGAGCAGATGCCGTCAGAAATATGTAATGGAAGGTGGACATTTCATACAGAGCCATCTGCCATCATCCTGTCATCCAGCACTTTCAAGATCAAGGAATGGCTTGATAATATACATATCACAATAGGAACAATTATTTCTTCTTTTTTGTTCAGGTCATGTAATGAAGCTTATCTGTTGATTTCAAGTCACCCTTGATCTTTTCATTTGCACCTTGCTGCTGGACAAGAAAAAAAGACATTTTATGACCAGTATTTGTCTAAAATGTAGCCCAAACAGTAAATCGTTCAGTGTGCTCACCTTGCAACTTGGCATAACAATAAGTAAGAATCCTATTATGTGTCTTTTATTGAAAAAAAATTGTTGCAACGTTGCATCTACCAAAGTGTTATCCAAACTAATGAAAATTTTTCATAAAATGTTTTTAAATTTTTTTTCCTATAGTTGTGTATAAAAGGAGGGGAAAAAAATCTGGCCAAAGATTCATTGAATATAATCTTAAATATTGCTATGAAACATACAAACATAGAAATTCCTTGTAGAATTCATTCCATAATTACAGAGAATAAAAGATGGATATGGCCCTATAAGCAGGAGCACATTGAGATGCATGATGTTGCTGCATACTCTTGCGAACTGCCAAGTAGCTCCAGGTAAACGACATCATCATTGCTTCAGTTCCCTTCTGCAGAAGGAAGCAGAGACTGCTTCCACTTTTCTGGCTTTCAACCCTCCTAGAAAGTGTTTATTCCTAAATAATATTCTACTGCATCTTTGTACAAAAGGCAGTGAAACCCTCCCTGACTTTAACTGGACAATTTGGATTTGCTGACCAAAGAAAAAACACAATTGTCTAGATGGACACTTTTAGTTCAGAAAAGTTGTATTAAAAAAAAAAAAAAAAAAAAAAAAAAAAAAAAAAAAAAAAAAAACAAGTAAAAAAATGTAATTCTCCAACTGCTAAATCTTGCTGTTAAAGCTCGCTTATTCTGCCATAAAAACTTAAAAATTTAAAGTAAATTGCCTTCAAATTTATATGAAAGGTTGATTAATAGTGTTGTGGGAACTAATAGATCTATGTTTTCCAGCACTCAGAGAGTAATAGCTTTTCTTTAGTCAGCCTTCTCTCAAATGTGAAGTGAAACCATCAATAATTTAAGGAATGCCAACAATCCCTGAAAAGTACATGATCTAATTTTTCACCTAGACCATGAAGAACTGATATTCGAAAGACTCAGAACTTAAAAATCACTTGTTCTTCCCCCTTGCTTAGAAAACTTTGCATTAAAAAAAAAAAAAGGAAGGAATAAAAGTTCTCCATTTCAAAAAACATGCAAACTAACTAACAACGTATATATGTCATGTTCTAAGCAGCTGTAAAATACTGCTTCGAGAGGTAATTCTGTGAAAGGAATAAAAACAAACAAAAAAACCAAACCAAACCAAACCAAAACAACCCCACCTCTCATTCTTTATTATGATAATGAAGGTAGAAGGCAGCAGATGCCTCAACCATGAAAGAGAGGGAAAAGTGTGACTCTGGGTGTTCTTAAGAAAATTATGATCAACAGACACTTTGAATATTAGCATAAAGATTGTGTACAGAGCACATTCAAAAACGTGGAGAAACTCATTAGCGTTGTAGCATGTGACTGCTCTCCAGGGTTAAAGAAACATGATAAAGTTTGTTATTGTAGATACGAGTGGACTACAGAAAAACTAATTCAATTAATTCGAACTGTCTCCCTCTTCTGTTGTAAAGAAATCCTTTTCCAGATGTATGTTTCTTTTTTCTTTTGTTCTATGGAAGAACAAATAGGTGAGCTTGCTGAGCCTGTGTGTTTGTTACCATCATTTGTCATTTATGTATACAAGCTCTCTGAAGCCAAAGAGCATTAAAAGTGGGCAAGCTCTTCAGCTCCCATGACAATTAGAAACCAGATAGAAGAAGTGCAATGGAAAAACAGAGAATGGGAGGATATATTTTGAAAGATGAAAGGAACCTAGAAGAGCAGCAGTCTAATTAAACCAGAAGTGGATATGCTACAACCACAACACTCTTCTGTAGATGACACATCGTTAAAAGACATTAAAGCCTCATTCCTGAAGAAAATTTCTTGCTACTAAAATAAGATGAGAAAAACATGAGAGAGAGAGAGACTAAATTAATGTTATAAACTCCAGCCTTCTAAGAATAAAGATAAAGGACTGGAAGAAAAATACCTTTTAAATAATAACTGCAAGACATCAGAGAAAACAAAATACAGATTTTTAGAATTTAAAAAATAACTAGTCATAAGAGCTACAATGTTGCTTATAATTATTTTCACATTTTCTGCTATCCTATTCATAAAACCTTTTTTATTTATCACAATGCAGAATAAGGTATCTGAGAACTCAGAGTACTACTTATTAATCTTTTATTGATGCAATAGAGGACAACTTTTCAAAAGCAGTTACAATTTCGGGTACTGTAGCTTTTAGATACCAAATATATGACATAGTAGGCTTGCTTTGTAGGTGATCTAAGTATTCCTTATTCCACCTGAAGCCTACAGGGTTTCCTGTGACATCTTTTGTACCTCTGACACTACTCTGTTGTCACAATATGTGCATCCTCTACCTATAGACAATTCTGCAGAGGGGCTTTAAGCTGTGAATCACATATATTAGTGGCAGTCAGAGTATCAGTCATTTCACAGTTTCCACCAGAAAAGGTTACCTATTAACTATCCTTAGATTATATATCTTTAAGAAGTGTCTATGTTCCCCTTATTTGAAAAAGTCCCAAGCACCACAGGTTTTCTTAGTACCATAGCCATGTAACTGGTAAATAAATGGTTGCATTTCATTATTGAAAATAGAAAAGTAAAACAGTAACTATCAAGCTGTCATTTATAAAGTAAATTTATGCCTCCAAAGATTATTCCTATACCAGAATGCTTGAAGGAAGACCTAATTGCAAAGGAAATATTCTTGATGTGATCTGTCTCAGGAGACCTGAAGATGAAACAGCTAGTTCAGAAATTCTGCGTCAGATCATGAACATACAGTTCATCTGTAAACTTAAATTACAATAGTTAGATAGTTGGATGACCTATTCTATGTTCAGACCTTCAGATTTTATCATATTGCAGGGTAAAGTGCACATAAAAAGAGAAGCAGGAACAAGCAGATATAGGAAAAGCATCACTAACCTCCATATGACATAGAGGAAGCCCTATACATTCCTTTGCTTTGCAGGCACTCTACCCAAGAGATTGGAGGAGTTGGCAGAGGAGCTCACCAAGCATCTCTCCATCATTTAGCAGCAGTCCTGGCTAACAAGGGAGGTTCTAGATGACTGAAGCCTTGCCAATGTACATCCATCTACAAAAAGGTCTAGAAGAAGGATCTGGGGAACAACAGGCCTTTTAGCCTGACCTCAGTACAGGGAAAAATAATGGAGAGGTTCATCTTCAGTTTGTAATCACGCAGCAAATGCAGGACACCTAGGGATCATGCCCAGCCAGCATGGGTTCAGGAAAGACACATCCTGTTTGACAAACCTGATCTCCTTCTATGACTAGGCAACCCACCTGGTGGACAAGGGAAAGGCCACACTTAGTAAATCCTTTGACACTGTCTCCCACAGCACTCTCTTTAGGAAGGTGGTGGTCCATGGGATAGATATGTGTATTCTTTGCTGGGTTAAAAACTGGCTGTATGAATCAGCCCAGAGAATTGTAGTCAACAGAGTTAAAGCCAATCAATAGCTGGTCACCACTGGTATCCTCCAGGGCTCAATTTTGGGGTCAATCTTGTTTATTGTCTTTATCAATGATCTAGATGAGGGGATTGAGACCTTTCCCAGAAAGTTTTCAGAAAGCACAAAGTTGGGTGGGAGTTTTGATCTTCTTGAGAGTAGAAAGGCTCTGCAGAAGGACAGGCTGGATCGATGGGCCCAGGCCAATAGTATGAGGTTCAACAGGGCCAAGTGTCAGGTCTCGAATTTCAGTCAAAACAACCCCACACAACACTGCAGACTTGGGCAAGAGTGGCTGGAAAGCTGCCTGGCAGAAAGGGTCATGGGGGTGCTGGTTAACAGCCATCTGAACATGAGCCAGCAATATGACCAAGTGGCCAAGAAGGCCAACAGCACCCTGGTTGTACCAAGAGCAGTGAGACCACCTCAAGCACTATGCTCAGTCCTGGGTCCCTCACAACTAGAAGGACACTGTGGTGCTGGAATGTGTCCAAAGAAGGGCAGCTAAGATAGAGAAGGATCCAGAGAGCAAGTCCTGTGAGGAGATAATAAGGGAACTGAAATTGTTTAGTTTGGAGAGGAGAAGACTGAGACGAGACCTTGTTGTTCTTCCCAGCTACCTGAAAGAGAGTTTTTGTTGGCCTTTTTTTCCCAGGCCAACTAGAGGAAATCCCCTGAAGCTGATCCAGGGGAGGTTTAGACTAGATTTGAGGAAGAATTTCTTTGCTGAGAGTGTAGTCAGGTGCTGGGACAGGCTGCCTAGGGAAGTGGTGGATTCACCATCCTGGGACGAATATAAAACATTGTAGACGAGGCATGATAGTTTTTTTAAGTTTTGAGGAACATTGTTTTATTCCTGGGTTGATGGTTGAACTTGGTGATCTTAGATTTCTTTTCCAACCATGACAATGCTGTGATTCTGTGAAATACAATGTCTTTTTAGTTGTCTACATTATAGATTAAAAGTTCTTACCATGTTTGAATTAATCTTAGCTGAAAATATTATTTCATATGCAGTCTTAGTGATTCCTATGGAATGTACTCAAACTTTACAGAATATGACATTGTTCGGCTTCCAAGTTATATTCAAGATGTTAGGGTAACTTTGACATTGACATGGTTGTTCCTTCAGTGTTACACAAAAATTTCCTGATATTTGTTTCAGTATGAATGGATATATTTTTAAGAGTTTGAGTTGTGATGTATTCCTTTCAGAAGCTTCCTTTTGCTTTTCACAGTAATTGTCATCTGCATAATCACAAGAGAGTTTGATGTTAAACTGTCAGATATGACACAGGTAAAAACCTGGGTCATGGCTAACACATTTGAATAGCACAGAAGCATACTCCAGCTCTTTTGTATGGAAAAGTGGCAGCAGTGCAGGTACTAAGAAGAGATTCTTGAATCTCTGAAAACTGGCTCTAGTGACCCTCTAAGTACTCACAGCTTACTAGGATGCTCAGCATAACACATGGTCAGAAGATCAGTAACTGTCAGGCAGAGCCTTGGAGAGGAAAGGTTACAAAGGGCAAGGAAAATTGTAACATAAGCACAGGTAGGCAAGATAGAATAACTTCTAGACAGAATTTTCATCACAAAACAATCCAAGAAGTGAAAAAACTTTCAAGACTCATGAAGAACTATGACAAAAAGGATGCAGACTGCAAATCCAATAGTAATGAAGAAATGTAGCTGGGGTCAGTTTATACTGTGCAACAAAGGTGAAACAGGCCATGGCACATACTGAAATTGCATTTAGTTGTAGAATCGATTCCTGCAGTGCTGCACTTATTTATATTAGTTCATAAAAGTAAAAGGAATTTGTTCTATTCTCAGATAATCCATGGCCTTGTTTTTGTAATATAAATGCTGAGCTGCAAATGTTATTATTTAATACTTTAAACTGGATGTGGAACCTTTGGCCAAAGCCTCTGAGGAATCAAGTGGTTTTCAGTGAAGCAATTTTTTGAACATAAAGGTGTAAGTGAGAACAGCATTTGTCCCACAGACTGTAGTTTTCTGGTGATTCCCAAGGCTTTGTGCAATTATGACTTTTTTTCCCCAAAGCAATAATTTTATTATAGCAGAGTATTCTACTTTCCACTTGTGTAAAATTAATGCTTACTGAAGATTAGAAGGAATTATTAAAGGTCAAAAAAGGCCCCCAACATTAGATCTGAGAAATGCTTTCAGATAACCAATACTGGATAAAAAACAGATGGGATGACATTTTTTTACATTGTTTTTCTCCAAAGGAAAAGAAGACTATCCTGCAGGATTTGTAAACTAGTGGAATGTATGTAAAGTAAATAAAGAATTAGACATGTGGTAAAATAGTTCCGCCTTGGATGTCCTGAGAATGTATATCTTCTGTAAATGGAATTGAAGATCTTTCTTACAGAAAGAGTAATACAAAAAATATTACCAAAATATTTTTTTATTTAGAAGAAAATAGTACTTTTTTATATGGAATCTCAGTCAGTGGATAAAAGGTATCATTCTCCAATGTGGTGTATTTCAAATTCTACTCCTATTTCTCATTCCTTGGTGGAGTAAGAGAACAGTAGGAAAGGGGAGTAGGAATGTATTTGAGAGAAGTTGCTAGTCTCTATAAAGGAAATCTAAAGATTGTGCACCTTATAATGACCTTATAATAACTGGTAAATTCTTCAATCAAACAATACTCGTAATACTTTTCTATCATTATAATCTACAGTGTTAATTTATCCTGATGCTCTGTTTTGTTGTTTGCCTGTAACTTATATAAAATAATATGACTTTGGCATTGAAAGGACAGTAGTTAATGACTCACTTGAACTGAATTGCAAGTGCACTGTATAGAGCAATTGCTACATAGCATAACTTAACTCTAAGCAGTTTATGAAACTGCACTTCAGAATTGATTTTTGTAATCAAGTAAAAAAGACCCATAATGATCAGCAAAATCTGTTGCTGTGTTTAAGAGCTTTTACCAAGGAGAATGCAATGCTACAAATCTGTGTACAGCAATTCTGATACCCTGTTTCATCATGTTGTTCTTGGCCAGTACTCACCTGAACTTGGGTCATGCTGACAGTAAGGATTCCCTTTCAGCTGATGGCTGTTTTTTCAATCATCCCAATTAACTCCTTGTTTAATCTAGTTTCTAGACTAATATATTCTGTTTATTGGTGGCCCTAATAACAATATAGCTTATTAACATTAAGAAAACTGCATTTATGCCTGGTCAAGAGTCAGATTCTTTAGAGTGTAATGGTGAAAAAAATGACACTTGTCTTACTTTTCTTGTTAGGTTCTGCAAAGGAACAAACATCAATGTACCCTCGCTCATACTTGTACATTATCTTTGGAGACAAAACCTTCAAGAAAGCAAATAAAGGATCACACTCAGATGTTGAGACTTTCCACAATGCTGTCTATCTGGATGAAAGGAAGAGACTTGTCAGTTTCAAAGTAAAAAAAGGAACTGAGTCCATGAACTGGGTGTAGTTAAGAAGTGTCTCCATTTTCCTAAAATGGGGACAGTGTCAGACTTACTGTTGGCCAAATGGATAGGTGAAATTGTGAAATCAGTATCAAGAAGGGAGTTAAGAAAGGGAGGGAAGAGATATTTACAATGCCTTATTGCCTGCATTGTTTCAAATACTTTCACTTTTTCTTTGTACTGATGGTAAACTGTTATCCTCAGCTCTTAACTATGTATCCAGTGCTGATCTTCATGTCCTCTACAAGATTAAGGCTGAATGATTAGTCCTCTCATTAAGTCTTTTGGAGACAGTTATGCCTCATGGGGCTCAGTCAATCAACAGCAGTAGAGAAAAGCTGTATTTTGAATTTTCTTATTTATAGGACTTGAATAAGCAATGAAAATGGATGCAAAACACTTTTAAACTTAATGTGCAATCATCAGCATAACTTGAAATCTGAACACATGACATTCAAAGTTGAGCAAATCTCTTATGTTTCTGAAGACTCACTGGAGTTAATCAGCAATTAGACATCACTCAGCTGCTATGCAAAACAGTAGCATGGGAGAAGGGCAGCAAAACAACTAGGAAAATGGTAGAGATGAACAACTGAAAGAGATCATTGAATCAGTAATATAACCAACAAAAGATGTAATAATACAATTGTCATCAATTGTCTTGTATACACCAGCGGGGTAATACCCACAGAAACAATGACTACAGTGTACCTATGAGGTCCTAACAGGTATTCAAAGAATAGTCCACATAATGTGCCATGTTGAAAAATGCAGAACAGTCAGCAAAAACAAACAGTGTTTTGAATTATGACCATACATATGTGATACTGGGTGACGGACAGAAAGCTGAAGAACTTCACTGTGTCAGGTAACTGACTTGATAATTCTGGCACTGAGATTTCATCTTCTTCTGATGTCAGACTTTATACCTTTCTGAGCTTTCAAGCCACAGAACGACAGTCTTTCGGGCCCCAGATATCCAGATCCTGCAAGACCATTTAATTTCTGTTTTTAATTCCCTGACTTTGTAGGCAGAAGGACATGATAAATAACATGAGATATAACATGAGCCCTTCTGTGTTTATTGTCCCTCCTGTGCTTGGTCAATATGTATCCAGAACTAATATATTTCGCCAAGCATAATCCTCTATGTAAAGGGCAGTGTTCAGATCCATTCCAGTGTTTGCTGCTGATGACACTTCAGTGCTGCCAAGCACTTCCATCCATTTTTGTAGATCATTTTTTATTCTGTATTGTCGTGTCTGTACAAAAAATGGGCTGGTCAATGCATTTTATTCCTGCGCACTTCTATTACACATGACTTGCAGTGTTGAGGTACCGAAGTCTGGAAGCAGTGGTCCATATTCTCACACAATATGCACCAATATAGCTCCAGAGAAGCCATTAAACAAAAATGTTTTTTACCAGAGAGAAAGCAGTACTCCTTATCCAAAACTTGTACCACATGGACTGTAATTTCTAAATTGATATTGATAAATTTTCCACTCAGCTTTTCTTACTTAAAGACCTAGCCCATCTTAAATATGTGTGATCCTTACAGCTTTATACAGTGACAGCTGCCATTTCTGGTATTGATTTAGTCTTCCCTTTATTCTGCTTCTGTAAACTATTCTTGTGGAAATTATGGTTTATGACATGTCTTAAGAGTACACAGGACAGTCTGAGGATATTAGTAAAATTTTTCCTAATTTGCAAAAATCAGGTGCGCATCTAAGTGATTAAGTATGCAAAGCCCCAAACATTTTTTGTTTAATTATTTAGTATTTTAGGCTTTGGTGTCAGAAATTATGTCTGAATTACATCTGCAGTTATTACTTATTTAGTAATATGTCTGTAGGTCCATTCAGTATAAATGCCTTAAAATCACATACTTAGAGTTTTCTTAAAATCAGATTTTCAATAATTAAAATGAGAAATGTGGGAAGCAACTCTACTATTAGAATTGGAGTACCTATTTTCACATAAAAGAATTAAAGATAAATTGTTCTTTTCTGCTGAAAAAAAAAAAAAAAAAAAAGTGTTTCCTCATTGCGAAATGTTCCCTTCCATCTGCTTTGGCACAGGGACAGCTCCAGAAGGACATATTCTGAAACAGGAACTGAGCACAGTAATTTATGCTAAGAATATTACTCACCAGCCATAGACGTCCCTGTAAAACTCACATTAATTTTGATGGGAGTTGCGTTTGGATGCATAGTTACAAATGACCGCCAGGAAATTTGACTAAGGAAAAACATCAGTAGAAAAATATGTTTAATGGGGAACACACAATAATTAAGACTCCTTTTTACTGAAGAATATATTATTTCAACCAAAAGAGGTTTAATTAAAATATATTAATTATAGGAAACACATTAAACAAGTAGGGCCTGAATGTGCACAATTTGTTAAAGATAATTTTAAAAATTTCTTCAGACTATTTAGAAAGAAGTTTAACTGAATAGTAAAAATGTAAAATCTTACATTCTGCTGCCTTATAGGAATGTGTAACAGGCATAAAGTTATTGCTTTAGAGGAGCTGCATAAATATTAAACAGTTGTGAAGAAAAATCAGCTAGAAGTTAAGAATAAATGCACTGAAATTGAAATACATCAAATTGCCCTGCTGTAAGACAGGAATTTAGGCAGCTGGGAAACATCCTGACAAAATATATTAAAAAGTCAGAATTTATTCACAGTTTAGATGTACACAAATTAGACTACTTTTCACAGTCATTTTCAGATCTACTGCTGCTAGAACATATGCTGCTGTATGTTAGCACAGGTTCAGATATCATTAGGTTAAAATTATTACCTTTGGGAAGATGGTCTTGTAATGCTGCAGGACAATCCCTAGCTTAGTAAATAGGAAAATGGCATTGGATATATTAGAAAATATTCTGGAACATATAGATTTAAGCAATGGTGAATTGCATGTATTGTATATGCTTCTCTCCAGGGGAACTACAGAAGATATCTATTTGCTACTGACACTAGCTATAGAGCATAAATATTCAGCTCAAGTATTTTCCACAGATGTGCCAGATGGTCTTTCATTCAATGCTTATGTCAACCATTATGACAACAATCATGTAAATAAGCACTAATATCCTTTTATTTCTGACGGAAGAAATTTATTTTCTTTGGGTAAAACAGTGAAGCATAGGAAGGGGGCTGAAGACATGTACAAAACTTACACTCATAGATGATGCTAAACAAAACACACAAGATGTTTTCCTGATGCCTACATTTCTCTACAGGCTGCCTCCTGTCTGTCACAATGTTCCAGCTTACATGCAGTACTCAAAGTAGATTTTAGAGCATTTGACAGAAGTTTGCTAGCTATGTAATTTTTTTCCCTTTTTATTATTTCAACTTGCATGGAGAGCAATCTGTTCTGGTTTGAGCCAGCAGAGAACCAATGTTTTTTTTCTAATAATTATACTTTTCAGTTAAGTCTCTTCCAAGTAGCTTTGCTTGCTGAAATTAGCATCATGGTTTTGAGTCAGTGCTTCTAAGTCTGATAATGGTCAATGTTTATAGGCACTGCTAGAGAATGATATGCAGAAATAAGGCCACTCCTTGGTTCTGCCAAGTATCTTATGCTCTGGAAACAAAAGAGAGTAAAAGGGTCACGTCTATGATCCTTCTGCAGACAGGAGAAGATGAGACAGGTGACCAAAACTGACCGAATGTAGTACTCCATCCTGTACATATCACAGTATAAATTTGCAAGATCATGAGGGTCAAACTCTGTCCACGAGCATTCTAGGAGGATTCCATCCATTCATCTCTTTTTGGTCCCAATCCATGCATTCCTGCATCCAGCTCCCATCTTCTGCTGACCCTAGGAGCCCATTCTGGGACTTTTCCAGGGCCTGCCCTGCAGCCTCAGAGTTGACTTTTCTGAAAATCACTTAATATCACTTATTATTTAAGGTTTACTGTTTCATAACTCCCACATGAAGGAAGTAATCATCACCTAATACCAAGCACACTCTTTGACCCCAGCTTTCTCCTGTGCATACACACACACATACACAAACACACACACACACACACACACACACACACACACAGAGCCCAGAATTTTTTCCGAGATAGGATAGAACAATACTATATGCTCATAAGTAAAACTTAAGTTTTTCTTAAAAACCTGCAATAGGTTCAATGTAAAAATTGTAGGACAATTACAATACCATCAGTATAATATAATATACTATGAAGTGCCCTGAAATATTATTTCATTCCCAGACACTGGATGATAGCTGGATTGGTTCTTTGTGTTGTCGAATGGTCTGACAGTCGGAAGAATCCGAGTTACTTGCCACGAAATACAAGATAACACCACAGTGGGAAAATATGGCCTTCCTTTTATTCTTCTCCACTGTTAACACTGAAAATCTTTCATTCATATTCAGTAAGGAAGTACTCCCCAGGCATCCAAACCTCATACCCTGATTCCAGTCTGAGATTTGATTATTCACCTTAATCCCATTAGACACTGATCTTTTAAACAGCAGGAATATTGCTGACAAAACACCACCAAGAGCATTAAAATTCCATTCACAAAAGGTATTTAATATTGAAATCAGTTGCAGTAACAAAATAAGTATTGTCATTGTTTACATTTACTTAAATTCTGAGTAAGAATTTAAAAATGTAAGAAAATAACAGGAGTAATTGTTTTATAAGTGCAAGAATTGAGGATGAAAGGAAAAAAATTGCAATTTCTAATGAACAGAATTAAGTCTCGTTTGTTTCTAACTAAGCTGTTAATATCATTAGTTTAGTTTAAAAATGGGAATTTTTGCTTCTCTGCATAAATGAAATACATGTATTTCTTTTAGATTTCTGTTTATCAGAAACAATCCCTTAAAGAATTATGTGGTGTAAGGAAATCAGAAGTTTTTCATTACCTGGGGAATCAACCTGATGGCAAATGCCTGAGGCTAGCTGCATGAGAAGGGGTCACATCTCTGCTTCCCTATACTAAACCCAAGACCTCAAGATAGATGAATCCAGCTTTATATCTTTTCCTGCCAAATGTCTGCCTAATGCATTTGAAACAATTGCTCATGGTAGGGATTCCACAGTCTTCTGAAGTAACTGAGTGGTAAGATGCTGAAACAGATAGCCCAAGGAAGTTGTGTCTGCCCCCTCTCTGGAAGTGTTCAAGGCCAGATTGGATTTGGCCTTGAGCAACCTGGTCTAGTGGGAGGTGTCCCTGCCCTTGCAGGGGGGTTGGAACCAGGTGATCTTTAAGGTCCCTTCCAACCCTAGACATTCTATCATTCATCAACTTTGGTGCTTCACCTACATTACTACTTGACTTATCGCTCTAACGCCTAACCTAGAGCCTTCTTGCTACAGTTTAGGCCATAATCTCATTTTCTGTCCACCATGGTTATGGACAGTACATCTCTACTTCTTCTGTGCACATTTGAGGGTCATCACGTTCAAATGATCAAATGTGAAGACAAAACCTCATGAAGCTCAAAAAAGGCAAATGCAGTGTGTTGCCCCAGCGGGACAATACTTTCATTCCTCAGTGCAATCTGGGCCCCAACTGACTAGGTAGCAACCACACAGAATAGGATTTAGCAGTCCTGGTGGGTAATGACTAAAAATGAGTTTGCCCTTTGTTTTTCTAGTCACCTCTTTCTGTTGATGTGTTTGCATATGAAAAGGAGTTATTAAGGACATAGATGACTCTTCTGGGAGGTGTGCAGCTGAAGAGGAGGCAACAGATTTGAATCTGAACAAGGGACATTCCAGCTGGACATAAAGACAATCCTTCCCCACGAGAGTGTTTTAACACTGGAACAGGTTCCTCAGAGAGGCTGTGAAATTTTCATTCCTGTAAGCTTTGAAACCTCAGCTGAGCAAGGCCCCTTGTGACTTGCTTTAAGTCTAAATTCAGCCCTGCTCAGAACATTTCAGATAGGAATATGAAGTTCTGATAATAAACTACAGCAAACTAGTAACAAATAAATTAACATTCAGAAAATGTTTTTAAAGGAGACACATAATATTAGTATAAGAAAAAGCAGAATAAAATTAGATCGACTGAGAACTTTCCAACATGCTGAACAAATGCACTGAATTCAAATACTCCAGCACTGCAAGAATTTATCAATATGTACAGATTTCAAGGTATTTTAATCATAATGCACAATGTGCTTTTTGTCACTAGCTTATAGCCATACCTTCTATCGTTGCAAGTCATTCCTACAGGCTTTTCTATGAAATGCCTTCCAATGAGGAAAAAAAGAAAGAAGACATCTTCAACATATTGTATTATTAACTTCAAGATTTTATTTTAAAACAAAATCAGTCTGGATTTGAAAAAAAAACCCAAAAATATCCTTGAGCTGTTAAAAATCCCATATTTATTCTCCTTATTAAAGAAAAAAAAAAAAAAAAGTAGAGAAATATTTTTATCTACTTCTTTACTTTTAGTAGCAGATGAATTTTTTCATTCCTTTTTTTTCTGTGTTTAAAGACTAGCTACTTTAATAACGAGCACCCATGCAAACAAGTAAAAAACCTTGTAGATAAAAGAAAATTCACAAAAGCATGCATAAATGTGTGCAAGTGTAAATGTAAGAATACTCCTTCACAGTGATGAGAGTTAATAAGCCATCTTTAGGAGGCTTATTTATTATGAAGAGTTAGATATTCAGTGAATTATATATATATCCTCCATTTTTCAGATTTTCCTCTGGGAAGAAGTAACATTTTGCACCTAGAATATTAACTTTTCACAGGAAAGTCTTAATTTCATCCCTGTTATTTTTTTTCTACTTTGTCTTTCTGAAGATGTAGGTTCCACAATACAATTACTGTACTATAAGAAAATTACTGTACTGTACTGTTCTATATTGTAAAAGATTTGTTTTCTTCATATATTTGACTTTGGTTTGCAGAAGAGCGGTTATGTATTTTTATACAATGTTTTCACCATTAAAGGAGAAAAGAAAGGAGGAAATTGAATGTGCAAAAGAATTAATGAGAGATTTCATCCTGAACTCATATTATTTTATTAAGTCTATTCTGAATTGTATTTTATCAGACCTGGAATAAAGTAAAGTGCAACATGCATTCTTCCTCCTGTTAATGTTTTTAAAGATATAGATCATATAGATGAGCCAATCTGGCTTACATCTTTTCCCTGAAAAATTCTTTCTTACCATAGGTGTTTTTGACACAAACATAGGAAAGGTCTGCATCAATCTGCCATCAGTGACTGCTGCTGACCAGAACTGGAAAGCATGAGATAGGCAGACATTTGCTGCCCTCTTTTGGAATATGTAAGTGGAGATTCAGGAGATCATTTTAAATGATTTTATTTTTATCTGATGTTTCCCTTTGCTGCATTGCTTGCAATCAATGGATTTTTACGTAACTAGTTGGCTAGGTGAAGTAAAAATTCATTGTTGGTGGAGGCACTTACATTTTCAACAAAAAAAAATTTTACTGGCATGGATTTTTCTAGTCACATGTGTACACATAGACCATGTGTACACTGGGCACATTCTTTAATAACTGAGTAATTGAACATCAGTTTTAGTGGATAACTCTCCTTTTCTTATGTTAAGTTTAACAAAATGGGCTTTATGTAAAATGTGAGGTCCTTGAAAAAATAATAGTTGATCTTTCTGTTTGTAATAGAAAAAATAATTCATGAAAAGAGGTAATATCTCTTTATTGATAATAATTCTTTCTTTGTTATTTATCCTTTACTTCTCCTTTGACCTGACAGACATGCCACTGAATATTAAAACTAATAAACTCATAATCACATGAGATGCAGCATAAAATTTTAGTCTGAAATACTTGACAAATCTAAGTACCTTCTCAAAATTGTTATTACCTACAAACACAGCAAAGAAAAAAAAAAAAAAAAAAAAAAAAGGGGTATTCCACCAATAGAAACAGGATATAATAACCATCAAGGTCATCAAAACTGTACTAGAAAGTGTGGCTATTAAAAAAAAAAAAAAAAAGGATAAGTGTTTTGAAGCAGTTATGTTGCTAAATTAAGGATCTTCTGCTGAGCTGGACAGGTTGCTAAATATAACATTTTGTATGCACAAAAAAAGTCCATTTACACTAAAATAATTGCTGTTGATCTCTATCAACATTTACTTATGATTGTAAAAGTCAGTACTATTTACATTTTTGAACAGGAAACTACCAAGCAAATTTTAAAAAAACCTTTTTTGTTCTTCATAAATACTGCCATATACCTTTTTTTTATACATGGTAACTGTTTCAGTGCTGTGCTTTAACGAACATACTATGTTCTAAAAATAGAATATGGAAATTCCTGTTATTATCAAACTCTCTACAAATGCAATTTTGGATAAACTTCACAAAAATTAGTTTTCTATGTTACCTGACAGGTCCCACCCTGAAACCACATACTGAGTCAAGTGTTTTCTTGTTTTCTTATTGTGTTTAGTCATTAACCATTCGATTTTTATGCATTGTCTATGTTATGACTAGAGCAGGCTCTAGCAAGCTCCAAATTCAGATTCTGATAGGAGCTGAAAATTTTTATATTATTTGTGTTCTGGCTGATTCTGAGTTAGAGAATACAGTCATTGGGTTGTGGGAATCTAGAACTAATTATATTGCTTGATGTTATTTCTGTCATTGAGGCTTCTAAAGTAGCTTAAGTATTGATAATGTTTTAGCACCATACTAAAATACAAAGAAAGGAATTTTAAGTGGTTGTGTACCTTTGAGAAGGTACCTATATGGTGACAAATTTGACACATTCAGTGCAATGGCTCTGTAGACCCAGTTCAGTGAAGTATCATTAGGCAAAAGCACTTACAGAGTATCTTCCCAAAAAAGGGCTTACTTCCCTTAGAGATGAAACTAAAAAGATACATAGGACTTTAAAGCTTGCTTAGATAATGTACAGTGTTGAAGTATTTCTACTCCACTACTTGCCTGTTTATTAAGCTTTCAACCTGAGAAAGCTTTTGGCTGTAAAATACAAAATTATAGTGATACATTACATGCTTTTGCAATATAAATATATCTCTTGTTGCTCATAGGGACCCAAGAGCCAGAACAACCTTTACAGTTACTCTGTCATTTTTCTTGCTGGTTCTGGAGTTAGTGGTAATACCATTGTATTTTTCTGCCCACCTCAAGAATTTTGAACCTTTGTGCTTCTACCACATTTTTTTTTTTGCCAGTCTTTCTTCTAGCTCTCTGTTAACAGCCTTAATTAGACTTGAACACTCATCTCTAATTCAAAAATATCCATAAAATGTTGTTTCAAGAAACCTGAAGCATATTTCTAATACCCACTCTATCACCATTCATAGAATCATAGAATCATATCATGATTATTTATTATTCTAGGTACTCTGTGCAAAAATACGGGAGTAGAAGCTTCCCTAACAAAAATACATAAGGCCAGTAATTGCACATAGTTTTTAAAAAAACAGGGGATTCCTGTACTTCTTGCATGGTACTTCCACACTTGCATTGGAAGCCTCCAGTGAAACTCCAAAGAAACCCCTCTATAAATTAGTGCAGAAAAATCTACTATACACAACACTATGCATGGCATATATTCCTCTTCCTGCACTGAGATATATTTCTTCTGTTTTGACAAAAAGAAGCATTTCAGATGGAATATTTTATCAAAGGAAGTCTGTTTAGGTTTGGCTTAGTGTGGCAACCCAGCATCAGCCCCATTATTCACAGAGGCATTTTGAGTATACCGAAGGAATTTCCATTGTTGCTTTTAGAAACTCAATGAATAGTGTTAGTCTAAGTCCACCAAGCAAAAAAGTGCATTTCACCTGCCACAAACATGGTTGTCTGATTCTGATCTAATTCTTCAAGTCAACAGAAAATTTTCCTACAGTCAGAGAAACTGAACTTTTTTCAAGTGGAACCTGCAATGATTTATCAGTCTGTCACCAGCCATGATTAGAATTCTACTGAGGCAGGTTTCTCAGATGCTATACTAGAAGACAATTTTATTTATCCTTTACTTTCACTTCACTTGCAGTGCAAGAATTTGAAGACTTTCTCAGCCATAACTAAAGTATAATTTCTGCTCATGGTGCTTCCAAATAGGCAATTAAGCACTGTCATCTAAAAAATATGATGACTTTAGAAAGTGGTATATTAGGAGGAGAGTTTAGGAGCCACAGCACTGATGATCTTCGGCAATAGATCATTGCAATATCCTTCAAGACCATCAGTTGTATGGTAAACTCGTCTACTGTTTCTACAATTCCCCATGTAGCTATTTAGTTGGACCATTTGGGATAAATAATTTGTATAGATGGCATTAGATTTTTCATAAAAGATCTTAATAGCTTATGTGTACAGTGGCTGTTACTAAGCTTATTTTCAATAGATCTTTCCAGCTATACCAGCAAAATTCACTGTTACCCAGCTGCAGTTGTAAAAAGCCTGCATTAGTGTTTGCACATAAAATCTGAGTGTATATATTTCTACTCTTATGGATTTGTGTTTTCTCCTTGAGTAATGGTGAATGTCATAATTACAGCAACAGTACCTGCATCTGGAATAAACCTAGTGTTCATCTGATGTGTTCATATTTTATCTCCTTTCCTCCACTGACCAAATATAACATGAAAATTTTTAAACATGTAATGACTGTTATGACACAAAATTATATTTTATATATGTAGTCTATTTTTAAGCTTTCCCTATACATATAAAGATCTTCTCTTCTCCCCTTACACCCCCCAAGAAGTTAATTGGCTTTACAGATTAATTTCCATAAACTGCACACTGCTTGTTGACTTATTACTATTTGATACCAATCGGACTACAGAATTCATCGAGACGTAATGATACCATATACACCATAAAATTCTACCACCTTAGCTCTTTGAGTAACATGCTCGTATCTTCAGGTCATGCCTTTTAGTAGTCTCAATAACCTGACAGAGGTAAAAAGGATGTATATAGTGCACTTGCAGGAGATGCATGAAGAGGGTTGTTTCATCATATGTACAGTATGAGATGTATCTCTCTCTAGAGATCTTCAAAGGTTTAGGATAATAGGAAGGCAAACAGAGACAGAGAGAAGTGAACCACAGCTGTCAGCTTTTTTATTCTCAGTTCTAGTTTTCTTAAGGGGTTTAAAACTGTCACCATGATCAAAAGCCTAGCACTTAAGGTAGACCCCAGGCAGCAAAGGAGAACAACACCTTCATGTTTAGTGCTTCCTATCAGAATTCATAATATAGAGTTGCCTATCATTTTCATCATTGCAGCATTTTCTAATTGCATGTTGCAGACATTAGTATATGTGTATACCTTAAGTTTCCTACAAACCTTTATTCTATATTTGCCTAATAAATATAGGTGAAAATATGTGTCACTGTACTGAAAAATATCATTTTTGTGTCCATAACCTCCTAATGTCTAGTTCTGTCTAACTGGAGTGTGGAAACAAAATTTCACAGGGTTGTATGTTCCTCTAACCGAGAAAAAAACTGCTCCTGCAGCATTGGTTGCTATTTCAGTCTCTCTAAATTGACAACATGCCTGGATAAGAAAATTTCCATGCTAACTATCCTTTGAAACAAAATCTGCCTCCATATTAAGCTGCATCTGGATACAAATTATAGCTTATGCTAAAAACTTCATCCAGGCATACTAAAAGATAAAATCGCAGAGACATTTGCTAATGCTGTTTGCTAGAATCCTTCCTAGCATTGCTGATTTTTCTATTTTATATGGAGTTTTAGAAGAAAAAATCACATTTAAATAGTGGTAATCCATCTATTGGTGTTCTACAATGTTTTTTTAAATGACATTTGACTTTCTGGTTTGTATACACCTTGTGTCCTAATTAAATTCTTTATGTCATAACTTGCTAGATGTAGTCTGATATAACAAGCTTGGGACAGTAACCCAGTACAATTCAGTGAAACATGTTACATAGGAAACTTTACTGAAGTGCTCCTCCTTTCTACAAAGATCAGACAATCTGACACCTCTTGAGTCATCTCAACTTGGGTGACTAGATGGCAGTGCAAGGCAGATGGATCTCTGATGTTATTATAGGATTTGAAAGGGAAGTACATTCCTCTAATTCTACATAGCCATTGAGCCAATGAGTTAATACATTGAACAGCCAAACAATTACAGTTTTCCTTTGCTGAAGAAGTTATGTCATGGAATTTTCTTGTAATTTGTGTTCCTAGATTGGTTTATATAACCAATAACATGAGAGAAAAGTACTGACCCCATCTTTTCCAGGCTCCATCATGGAAAATCACAAAAAATGTATCTGCAATTAAATAGCTCTTTAAAAAAATGTCAAATTACTTAGTTACCAATCAACAAGGCTTCATAAATCCATAGCTTTGAAGTAACTGTGTGAGAAACTCAGGGACATACTGTCATATCTTCTGAATTAGAATTAAAATAAGAGCATATTAAACTTCCATTACTTTTAAAAAGTACCAAGAGGATTCTAGATTTTCACTTGATTGAAAATAATCTTTGGCATGTTAAACCTGGGCACAGCTTCCTGCCCTCCTCTAAATGCAAAATATGTAGGCTCTTAATACTTCAGGTCTTCTTTATTAAAACGGACGTAAAAGTTTCTGTTGTTATCACAGTAAATAGGGTCTAGAGGATCATATTTTACCTTCACCCTACTTGGTGAAGCCCAGTTGCTCTGAACAATGTGCCCTCAGTGTCAAATGACAAGGAAGGGACTACAGCAAAGCAGTGTTCAGCCTCTTCCTTGCAGAATCTTTCTACCAGACTGCATTGTTGAGGGAGTTAAATAAAAGCATGAAATGAGTTGCTTGAAAAAAATTGAAGCCAGGGAGGTGCCCTTCTTTAGATCTACCATTTTCTAGGCAGCTGGCATAGACCTCTAAAGCACTGGCAAAATACAGTTGTGTGTCTCACCACTAAATACACCATGAAGCTGTTCTTTCTCTACTGTTTCCAAGACGTAAGTGACTGGTCCCCAAAAAACCTAGTATCTGTATTGCAATTCTCTTCTTTCTTACTTCAATAATTAATTTTGATACTTACATTTAGTAAGACAAAAACCACAAGAAATAAATAGTATTACTTCTTTCTTTATGGAGGGGATCAGCAATTTACTTTTCCAACATTCATCACAGTGTCTCCTTAATTTTCTAGAACACATTTGGATCTCATTATTGAACACAAAAATCAATTTTAAAATACTCTATGTATTATTTGTATAGTGTCATATACAGATCAGCACTTACTGTGCTTGGGACTGCAGTATTTTACTACCAAAATTTTATATTTATGTATGCACAACTACAAGATATATAAAGAGGAAATATATTTTTAAACTTTTTCTAAGTCCTCCATTAAAATCATCTTCTTTTGTATTCCTCTAAGAAAGAGGTCTTTCTTTTGATTCTCACATCCTGAAAGCATCCTGTACATGAAAAGTAAGTGAAGAACTGTTTATTTGATTATCCTGGATAAGAAGTCCATGCACAGTTTTTCGCAGAAAGCAATGTAAGATATATTAGAATATACATTATAATCTACATACATAAAAATATACATACAATACGCATACAATATACATATAATATACATTATAATGGAATTGTAAATTTTACAGCTATTACATATGAAAAGTAACCAGGGTACCTATAGAAGATATAGTCCTTTTATCCCTATTCATTAGTAGGCTGTGGTCTGAAAGTCCTAGCTGATGGTTCAGAGCCTCTTTGTGCAAGGCACTGTACATGCAGTGCTGTAAAAGCTTCCAGTGGAGACATGTGAGAGGCTACTGGAAAGGCTACAGACTACAATAAAAGAAAAAAATGGGAAAACTGGAGTAGGAGCTCTAAAGAAAGAACAGTGTGTCATGTGGCCCAACTGTAAAATAGAAAAATTGCATGTAATTATTTCCCATACAATTATTTCCCAAGCTGAGTGGGGTGATGTGAAAGGGAAGAACTAATGATGATGCACTCTGCTTGTTAGTTTTTCCTTCCAGGAGCTCAAGGCTACAAGAAGTGCTCTTCACTTGGATTTTTTTTTTTTCTTTCACCAGAAGTGTAATGGTTACAAATAAATTCTGTACACAGGGAGTTAATAACACTCCAAAGATATTATGAAATAATTTTAGTTACTAATGCCAGACATAAAGTCTTGGCAATATTTTTTTTCCTGACTTCAAGCATCCTGTATTGATTGAATAATTATTCTACCAATGAACTAACAAATATTGACCTTATACAGCTGAGCAGCATTTAGCCAAAAGTCAGTAATCTACATCGATCACTTAATGGAACATCAATGCTCAGCCTCTCTGACAGTTTTATGTCATTCAGCAAAAAACTGTCTATGCTTTGATGATACCTTGACCTTTCTTATTAGGCATCTTTGGCACAAAACTAAAAGCAATAATAAAATTAAACCCATGGATAATGCTTTGTTATCTGAGGCGAAACAGTCAACATCACAGGACAGTCCCTGCAGATTTGTCTACCAGCAGGGATAACATTTCTTTTTCAACCTAAAATACTCATTTCCTTGTTAGATGATCAGGCAACATTATAATCAAAAGTAATTTTAGCCCATTTGAGTATTAGGAAAACAATGAGGAAATACTGGTATATGTACTTGGGAAAAAAAACCACACATGCATAAAACTTCGGAAAAGCATGGTGAAGACTGTATCCATCTTAACAGTTAGGGATCTGTATATGCAGCTGCCACAGCAGCAATTTAATTCAGCTTTGTCTGTGCACAAGAGCTATCACTAACATCACATATCAGGTACACAGAACAGAGTTATTACTAACAGCCTTGACCGGGTACAGAGAACATTCTTGCTAAGCTTATTTATCCTGCTTCTGTGGTGCATTTTCCACCTTTAAACCTAGGTGAATATGCGTATTCACACGTGGCAAACATTGCTATCAGTTACAGATATACCCTTAGGGATTTCTGGGATGCAATAGCAGCTGAATAGGAAAGGTTTCTCATACAGCTTCACACTCTAGATCACTAAAAGTCTTCGGAGCCTTCACTCAATATTAGTGCATAGCACCTCAAGCCAGTTCACCTCACTTCTTCCAGGTAACTAATTACTAGTCAACAAGGTGGTCAAATATCAATAGCTACACCAATGTTATTATAGTCAGGAGTAAACTTCATGCCCCCATGAAGTAAATATGTTGTGCAGCCAGCCTTGGATAGATGGAGGAGTAGTACATTGACAAAAAAAGGAACAGTGTTAAACTGAGTTAGAAGGTAAATATTATTTTAATAATTTTTTTTTCATTGCAGCAACTGAAGTAGTTTCTCTCCTTACAAGAAACAAGTCTAGAAAATCCTTTCTAGTTTTCCCAGAGGATTCCCTCTAATATTTTTGTCTTTATTATTCACCGTCATATATTTACCTAAGTAATTCATATGAGTAACATGAGAGGTTCTTCCCATGCTCTAAAACCTACTTTTTCACTATAGTAGTTTACAAGCATAACTAGTTCAGCCATCCATTCCCCTAGCTTTCAGAGCTGTTCTTTTGATCCCAGTCTAAAAGGGATAAATATACACCACAGGGACGCTTCCTGCTTAATACTGTTGCAGAAAAAAATTTGTGAGTCCATCTGGGTTGTAAGAACTATCAAAATTCACAAAAGATGCAAAGCTAAGACCTTCAGTCTCAAAGCTTAGAAATGTTGTATGATCTCAACAGTCTTCGCATAGAGTTCTTATTCAGCCCCACTGAAGATGATGCTAGTGTAAGTCAAGATACAGCTGCCTTACTGATAGTTATTTCTTATACATTGACACAGCAATTCATAGTTTTGATTCTTCTTAACAGAAGAATTTCATGCGAAAGTCCCAGGATTTGGTGAAATCTTTTGTTTTGCTAACATACAGTTACATACATGTTGGGTTTTGGCTTTGAATGTCTTTTTTTATCTCACAATCCTTTCTCTTTTCTAGCTGCATTGATAGTGCTTTCAAATATTTTGTGAAGACTTCATTTTGAACTGGTTAACAACCAAACTACATGCATGAGTTACCACAAGAAAATGGTGCTGTTCAAAATGAAAATATGTTATGCTTTTGATTCAACAGAATCCTTAGCATTTAGCTTTTATATCTGCTAATGGTGTAGCCCAACTTTGGGTACTTAAGTAAGAAACAGGATTTTTAAAAGTACACAATAATTATCAAGCTTTTAAAAATTCATCTTATGGGAAGCTGAGCTTTTTTGAAAATAATGGCACTGTCTACATGAAGTCACACATACTTGGAAAATCTATCTCAGTTTCCTCAGTGAAAGTCATTGAACTGAATACTGTTTCTCTGTACCCTGGAAGTGTTGCAAGTGTTGCAATTAACACTTAATAAAAATCCACACTGCTATGGATATCCACTTTGTATAGTAATCAAGTACAAAAACCAATCTCACCATTTCCTACATTCTGGCTTATGGAATAACTGCCTCTTGTAATACCTTTTCTAATGGAAGAAAATCATAGATAAATGAAGTATAAGTTCATCACACCTGTGCATCTACCAGTCTTAAACCAGAATAAACTCTAACTGGGTTCATTTTACATAAATCCTAAGTGCTAAACACATATTCAAAGATAAAATATAAAAAATACTTAGTTTCTTCCCAAGCCTTCTTTTTTAAAACAAACAGAAAAACAATAGTAAAAAAGCAAAACTTGTTTTTATAAAAATTCTGAGACAATCTGTGTTTTACTTGCTCAAAGCCAAAACCATATTGCTTTTGATATTCAAGTTAATCCCATACGGAGATGTACAACTCCTCATTTGTTTATTTCTCTTATATTTAATTAAGATATCTTACTTAAGAGTTTCTTCTGAAATGATGGCATAGAGCAGAACTCTGTAAAACAGCCAACTTGACTTCATAATAGCTAAACATTTCACTACTCACAGTATAGATGAAATTGTATGGTATTACCAGTATATGGAACAAATGACACTATTTGTCCACTGCCCTACAACAGATATTTACATCTGCACACTCACACACACACCTTAAAGAACTGAAGAAATATATTATTTAAAACCAGCTCTGAGTGATGAAGGTATTTTATATGACGCTGCCATCTATAAAATCTACTTTATTTTCTGAACTATATCCAGTAGGGAACTTGGTCTAAACTATTAATTGCATGTTTTCCTTTTCTTGACTGTTAATTTACTTTTTGACAATCTAAATGCACCCCCTTCAAAATGGTACATTCTGTTTCTATTTTACTGTATTCAGCAATCAGTGTCGATTACTCTTGGTAACCATGACAACAAGGCAGCTAACTGTTCTTAAATTTTCATTTGTCCACTACTTTTACAAAATACTGTACAGTTAAGAATGCTTTCTTACTAAGAACATAGGGACAATCTGGAATGGAGAAATGCGTAGCCTCTTTTAACTAATAATATGGTGTGCTATATTCTGAAAAGTAAAATCTATGCTCTTTGGGATTTAAACATTCTTTAGGATCCTACAGTAATAAAGATTTCACAGTTTTCATAAGGCCTCATTATACTCTACTAATGTTCTTTTCTTCTCTATATTTTATATCTTCTTAGAAGACCACCAGGATCTTTTCAGATATTAGGAGTTTACCTTCTGTAATAGTCTGATTCTAGATTACTGGTAGCACCATAAGGTAACAAATAGCTAAGGAGCCTGGCACAAGCATAACATGGTCTCTCATTTCATTTGACAGTCTCAGAGGTTAGTAATCTGTACAATGATCCAGAATAATGTCAAGCAGCTTCTGTAATTCTCATGAGATGAAGCTCAGACGTAAAAAGGACAGTCTTGATTGTGTGGAAAAAACAAGTACTTGGGATGAACAGAGCATCAAAGCAACATGTGGAGAAACTAAAAGAAGCCACCTCGTGAACTAAGACTACATAAGAGATTTGGGTTACCTACAAAGCAAGCCACAAGAAAGGAAGAAGTAAAAAACAAACAAACAAACAAACAAAACAAAACAAAAAAGCCAATAAAAAAAGAGTACTGAAAAAACTGAAAAAGGTTAGGTATCAAAAGGATTATTTGACAGATTTTTTTGATTGAAAAAAATCCCTGTTTTTCTTAGAAAAGCACAATTTTTCTCACTGATAATAAAATAATTATAAAATTATTAAAGGTTAAGCTTTTGTGTTATGTGTACAAAATATTTCCATATCACAGATTTTTTAAAAAAATACATGTATGCTCAGGATATTATGCCTTTTATTGAGCAAAGAGAATGCAGTCCATTAAGACATCTGCATTTTACCTTCTCCTGCTTCAGGTATCTGCTTCCAGAGTCTCTTCATCTAGCCACACGCTTTCTACCACCATGCATTTCTCTAGCAAAAGTTTGATTTCTTTTCATACAGTAAGAAATATTTACACACACATACACCAGCTGCCCTTTTTAAGCAAATTTTTTACCTTCTCCACATAAGCCTGCAAACTACAAGCTTGCAAGGACTGACAAAACCTACAGTGAATTGTTATTGACCTTTCAGAATAGAAATATTTTTTAACCCCAACCAGACAGCAATGCACACCATCCCTAATAAATCCCAGAGTACTCTGAATTTGGTTAGTAGAAAAAGCACTTGTATTAGCAGCGTCTCATTACGTTCCACAAGTGTGTGTCTGTATCACGATTCGTAACTATTATTTCATATTTTGTTGCAAGGATATATATTAACTACTACTCATATGTCGCACGAATTTGCAAAAATAATAGGTTTTATGATTTAAGCAAAATACAAAGATTTATTTCAGGGAAAAGGAGAAAAAAAAATACACCACCTTTTTAAAAGAGAGGTTTCTGCTAGGAGAGGTTTTTACATAAATTAGTTACTCTGGGGAAAGAGTCATTAAGAGAAGAAAAGAGAGCAATTAGGTTTTATTCACCCTCCGTTTCCGTTTCCTCGGGCTGTTAGTCACGGGCAAGGTCCTGGCCTGGTCCGCTGTGCATCACTTCAGTATCTTGATGTGCTGCTCCTGATGAGCTGATAATGCTGCTTCAGCTGCTCCTCCTTAGCTGTCACTCTAACCGAAGTTTGTAGCCGTAGCTGTAGCTGAAGTTGTGATCGAAGAAATAGAAGAATTTTCTCCTTTTCCCTCTCAGTTTTTGTAGTAAAAGCCTTCTTTCCTTTAATTATTGTCAAAAGGGTTGCCATCTGGTGACTTGCTTTTTATATTCAGGAATTTAGTTCTTGTATCTGATACCAATCTGCATTATCTGTCTGTCAGCTTATCAGGAGACATTCTTATTAGCATTTTATCTTCAGTCGTCTGATGAGATTTTTCTGGTGGAGTTAGTTTGATACATTTCAAACAGAAGATGGCAGACCAGGCATTTTGTTTACTGATACATTTTAAGTAATGTAAATTAAGATGGGTACTCAGAGGAAATAAGTTTTGCTACTGTATCAGAATAGAGGGAGGAAGGTGAGAGGGGAGAGTAGGGGTGGGAAGGGGGAGGTGGGGAAATGCTGTTATATATATATGTTATATATCAATATATACATATATATATGAAATATCTATCAAATGGCTTTGATATATTTTAAAATAGTAGAGAAATGCTGGACCAAGAGACAATTCATAATTTCATTGTGTCCTCATCATTCTGTGAAACAACACATGTATGCCTCCGCCAGCAGAGCCGCAGCTACCTGACAGCTCTCTATACAGTAATTTCTTACCCATCCAATGCAGGCAAGTGAGGAACTCTGTGCAGAAATGGTGCACACTTTGGTCACAGGCTACTGACAGCCTTGAAGATTTGGTCTCAGTTCTTCCCTCTGCTCTTTCAGATTTGTGCAAATCTTTTGCTGTGATTAGCATCTCTTAAGTCAACCAATAATTGCTTTCTTGATATAATGAATCTACATCATACATATCTTTAACACAAATTTGGGCATCAGCTATCATAAATTGCATAGCTTATGTGGTTATTCTTCCAGTAACTATTCATCCTAAGTACAATCGAACTCTGAATGAGCACTCAGTTCTTGCAAAAAGAGTCTGCCCCCCTGTCTTCCAAATCACATTATTAAAAATCCTTACCAAATCTCAGTATAACTGTGTCTCTCATAAGACTTTGGTTTTGTTTACCTTCCTTGAATTTACCATCCCCAAGACTGCTTATTCTGTAACACAAGAAAAATATATCCTGAAGATATACAATTTCTACTTTACTAAGTTGGTTTTTTGGTTTTTTTGTGGGGTTTTTTTTTTTTTTTGTTATAATTTTTTTCAAAGGAAAGTAAGTACCTATGATGATGCCAGGCCTGTTACTAGGATTGTCCTACATTTGATAAACTGAAATAAATTTCAGTGTTTTCCATCTATCAAGTGTTCCCTTATGTAATGTTGCAGAGAAAATTTTAGAACTCCAGTTGGACTATAGATGAATGTTCTTCTACCACTGCATCTGAGATGAAGGCATGAAATATAATGGTAAAACGTACATCACAACCAAGTAAGAGGCCACTATAACACTGTCATTGTCATTCCATTACAAGTATTTTATAATGTACAGCTACTGCTTTTCTCAATTGACATTATATAAGGCTCAGCTAATGGAAAGAGGCACAGAATATAATGAACCAACTAGATACTGGAGAGGAGATAGTAAATGGATCGTGAATCCAGGCCCCCTAGCTAAAGAAGTCAAAACTCTGAATAGCCGAAAGACTAATGTTTTTAGTCATTTTCCCTTCCAGACATAAGCCAAAAAACACAGCACTGAAGTGTTTTCATTTTCTGGTTGCTCAGCCTATTGTGAAAGCCAGCCAGCCATGCTCAAAAGCATTTGCTTTTAAATGAATCATGGCAACACAATAAAGATGCAACATGCAGATTAAGTTCAAATCAATGACAGTAGCCGGGGCTCACATCAGTATGTTCCAAAATGCAAAAATTGCTTAGAGTCAGAGAAGGTTCATCCAATAATGTTCCACAGGGGGTGAACAGAGAGCAACATGCTGAGTTCAGTGCAATGGCCTTGGTGCTACTACCACTGAGCAGCTTTTGGAATTCTGTAAACGTGTCAGCTTTGAAAAAATTTTCACCCATACAATGCAATAGCTGGTTAAAGCAGCAAATCTCCTGCTACACCTTTTATATCTCTTTGGCTAGGTTATGTACTGTAATTATCAGGCTTCAGTTCTCCAGTACACAAATAATGAGTGCCCTACAGCACTGGTCTTTAGACACTCTGAAACGTCGTTATTTAAAAAGAGATAATAATTGCATATTTCTCCACAGGGTGGAAGCTTGTGAAGTTTAAGAGAACCATGGTTTTCACCTGTGGTTTTCCTCAAGAATCTGCAGCTTTCCTGCTATACCAGGAATGAGGTTTTTTTGTCTGCAAACACTTCTAATTGAGTACATGAAATACCATTTTGTCTAATGCAATTGCTGAAGTCCAAAAAAGACTACTAGAAAGGAACCAAAGCCAGAGCTTCATAATAATAAACAAAGTTATCACTTGATTTGTTTAGGGGTTTTTTTGTTGTTTTTTTTTTCTTTCTTTCTTTTTGTTCCAGGGGCTCTCATGACCAGTGTAAAGGAGATACCCATTTCTTCAAATTTAAAATCAGGAACTTTGATGCTAAAGAACTCATTTCACTATTTGATTATTCAAGTAAGAATATGAAAATATGAAGTATGAAAATTGGCCTACATCATACCTGATCCTAAGCAGAAACTTTTTTTAAAATTTTTGCCTTAACTAGAAGGAGGTAATGATCTTAATAGAAATAATAATGGAACCACTGGATGATCCCGACCCATACATGCTGCACTTTCCTGGAAGCTATAACTGATGCTATAATTTGTCCCTAGAACTAATTAGGGGCTAGAAAATTTAATTCCTTTTTTGTTAATAAATCTTCCCTGAATAATGTTTTCATAACAAAATAAATAAAAGATAAGTAGCACCCTCATACTTCTTTTAAATGTACATTGTATTTTCCAAGAAGCATAAGAGGTCTTCCAAAAAAGAAAAGGAAGCCTTTTCTTTCAGATTTTCCAAAGCTGCTGGGTGAATTTAAGCATCAGCATTACCCTTAAACTTCTAAAATATGTTATACACAGATTATTCTGTACTATCCATGACACATTTGTTTCTTAAAGTTTCTGTCTGTAAATTTCAACCCTGATGAAAACTAAAGTAATTGAATTCTGCAACTTGGACCTTAAGTTATCTTTGTAGCACATTTTACAATCTGTGCTTGGGAGCAATCTGAAAAAAAACAAATACCCTGATGTTAATAGGTTTTTACATTTAATTTTATTAAAATAATTTTCTACAGTTCACCATTTTGTGCTGCTTTGGAGAACTCAACAGAATAAAATTTTCCTAAAAATATCATTCCATGTTCTGTTTACTACTTCTCATAGTGTTGCTGGGTTGAAATATGGCACTGTTTTACAGTAGTCAAAATAAACAGAAAAACCAAACTGCATTTCAAATCACTCTGTGATAGATTGGTAGAGGGTTTTGTTTTTTTTTTTTTAAATCAAACTCTATCATGAATACATGCACTAAATAAAACACACTGACTGAAAGTGGTGAAAATTATGATTCTGTGTTCCATAAGAAGGCCACTATGGGGCAGCAGTAACTGGTCGCAGACATCTGTTTTAGAAATCTGGTAGAAAATTTCACTTTAGTGTCAATACTCTTGTGGTTCAAAATTTCATAAATATGAAACTATAAAATATACTTGAAATATTCAGATTTAGGTTACAGATAATAATGGATGGCTTACAGTCTCAGAATGGCTTATGTCATTGCTTATATATAAGGCCTCTGGGATTGGAAGGTTGTCATTCATAAATAAAAATTAAAAAAAAATAAAGGAAAATCGTTATAAAATGTTTATAATCAGACACATGGAATATTGTTTAAGAAAATATCAATGAATATCATATTTAATTAAGTTTGTGCATAAAAATAAACTATCAAGATCAAAAAAATGAAATCAGTTTCCTGAGTTTTCTGCTCACAGACATGTTCTTTCTCTTCTTATATTAATTAATTATCTTATATTAATTAATATCTTGATCCCAATTAGCTATTTTTAAGAAAACTGTAACTGCTTCATGAAGACACTGTTTTCACAGAATTGAATACACATCTCCTCCTGGGATTTAATGATCACTAGGAAAAGTCAGGACATATGGCACTTCATTCTTTCTGTGAGTACTGGCCTAATTCCCCCTTATTAGGAATTCCTTATCAGATTCAGATGGAGTCTAACCTCACCACTGAAAAACACCTGTAAGGTAATTTGGAGTCATATTACTAATAAAGCCACAGACTAAGATTTCCTACCTTGAAAATTAGCATTTCTATCCATCTCTAAATGAAATGACAGGAGGTAACTCCTCTGCATATCAGATATGACAGAAAGAGAAACACTATTTCAGTAAATCTGAAGAAAACCCATGAGTCACCACAGAGTCAATTGAATCAGGGATGATACGATCAGAAGAGATAAAAATGCATTAAACAAATGAGGATACTAACAATACACTACATGATTAAAAATCTACTTTTTCCCAACAGAAGATGAACCATGTAGTCTGAATATGGATGTCACATTTTTAGCAAAGTTTTAGACTTCAAAGTATTAATTAAGCTAAGAGGAAACTGCCTTTCAGTAAATGATGAAAAAAAAAATGATTTGTTTAAAAAAAAAATTATTAACTCAATATAAAAGACAAAAAATCCCCTGAAAAAAAAAGTTACACTTTTTGGTAACATTAATTCATTGATCTTTGAAGACTAAACTGCCCATCCCACCCTATTCTTGCACTAACCAGCTGCAATGAATCTATATTATTTATATAATCTATCTATAAATTATATATATAATCTATAAGCTATGTAATTTTTGTTACATGTTCATCCCAACGTACATATATTTTAAGATTGTATCAATCCTGGAGTTTGTTTGGTTTGATTTGTTTGGTTTTTTCCCAGTACTGTCACGATTTTTAACATGATTATATTGGTCATTTTGATTTTGTGTTCCATCCCAGACTGGTGTTTCACTAAACTCCTATCATGCAGTTTAAGGTCCCCAGCCATCTGCTACCCTGAATTTACAGAGTGAACCCCACATACAAGGACAATTCACAAACACAGAGGATAGTTTTTTCCCATGATAGAGACACTGAAAAAGTAATAAAAATAATCTTTCTCATAATTCAAGAAACTCAGATCTCCTTCGAATGATCATAGTTTTGAGTGGTTTATTCATAGTAAGAAGAGACAGTGAAAGATGGATAATTGTAGTGATTTGTAGGAAATATCTTGAAGCATCTACAATATTCACACAGCTGTCTGTCCTAAGTTTCATAGTCCCAGCAGACTGGCAGCTAACCTTTTGGTAGCTAACCCTGCACATATGATAAAAATGAAAAAAAAATACAGGAAATTATTTAGCTCCTAGTTGTGCTTCTCTGAAAGTATCAGCCTTGAAATATCTGCATCTAAAATGTGCTGCTTTCTTTAGAGGCTAAGTTCTTAGGTGCTATTTATCTCTAGTTTTGGGAGGGTTTGGCTGTGTGGGGCAGGGTGTTTTTTTCCTTTTAATATATACATAAATATACATATATACATAAATATATATTACATAAACACTAATTGCAGAGGAGTTCCAATTTAAGACCTACTGGGAATTAGACATTTTATTCATAGCTCAAAATAGTTGTTACATCCTGGCTTTATATACTTCTGTGTTAAATCCAGGAGTCTACAGTTCCCCAAGTATCTCATCTTCACATTTAATTGTCTGCTTAAGAAGTAACAAAGATTGAGTCAAAATTTTTATTTCTTTAGATTTTATGTTACATGATGTTTAAATATGTTTGCAGACTCAGCTAACTACAGAACAAATTAATTTATATTCATAACAAGCAAATGTAAAGAGAAAAAAATTATGATGAAAATTCAACAAAGTGATATTTCTTGTGCATAAACAGTATATTAGTATTCATTTGCAGAAATAAGAACCTGGATTGACAAGGAAATAAAGAAATACTGCACAAAATTAAGCCTATGACTACCCTTCTTTGCAGTTCTTATATCAGAAATAGTAACTCTGAAATAATAGCTATACTATGATGAAGCTAAGGTGCTATATGTTGAAACGAGTAATTCCAGTTAGTCTTTCTTTCATCCTTATGGTTATGTAAACTAATGATAGTGAAAATATCTAAAAGCAATTAGAGAAAAAATTATACATGGTGTAAGTACGTGGTAGCAGACACCAGTAAAACATATTTGTCCATCAGGGACTTATTCCCAAGTCCTTTTCTCATGATATCATGCATGTTCCCTGATCTATGCCTACCTGTGCATACTTATTCTTAATATAATTAATTAAATTAATTAATTAAATTAATGATTAATTAATATAATTGATAAATATAATATAGTTTATAAAAGAATTCAGTGATAGATGGCACAGATCATATGAATTTCATGTGTTCTATGCTTGTATAACTATGCTAAGGGGGTGATCCAGGACAGATAGGAATCAAGACAATGCTAATACCACTTCTATCTTCTGGATGGACTTCATCAGAGATCAAAATTTCCCAGGAAGAAAACTTTCAGAAGTAGAGGATGGATCACATGAATTCTCCTGGTAAGTCACTTAAGGAAATCAGACTGTAAGCTGAGGATCTCCGCTTCAAAAATGCAGTCTCTTTTCTAAAATACTGTATATTAAGAGTTCCTAGAACTTTCCATCATCTGCAAATATAGCTACTTCTCTGCTATCCTATCTGCAAACCTCCTTACAACCTGGTCACAAGCTCCTACAAATTTTTACGACAGAAAAGTATAAGTGTCAGAACTGTGTGTCAGTCTGCCAAATCTCTCATTAATTTTGCTTATGTTTGTATAAAGTTCAGGTCAGGAAAACAAATTAAAATATCCCCTCTATGTACTCCCCTTTTCCACTTGCATTTTATTCTGGTATTAGCAACTCAAACACTATAATCAGGATATTTGTGAGATATCTTTATCTGCTTAGGTTGGTCAAAAGATACTTTAATGTACATATTTGGAAGGAAATGGCATACTGTGAATATGGGTACATTTTCATACAGCTAAAATAAAAATCAGTAATATCAAAATGAGGAATGTGGGCATTTTCTTGATTCTTTAAGCATCTGAACACACATGCATATCAAGAACATTTGAGACATAAGTACGAAACTGACAAGTGAAAGAGAAAATAATTGATTAGGGTTTACTTTCTAGGCAAAACAACCCAGAAAAATATAATAACAGTAAGATACATTACAAAATAGATAATTTTTTTTCCCTCAGTTCTTTCTAAATTCCTTAAATGTGTAAAAATAAAGACAGAAGTGATTATGTGCAAATTTGGTGTTTTGCTGGTATGATCTAACTTTAACTGACAGTCTAGTCTTCTTACACTTTATTTGTGTTTTACCATCACAACAAAGACTAAACTGCAGCATAATTATTGGACTGACATAGATTTAGAGGCATATTGACCAAAAGATAACAATTTTGAAGGACACTGCATCCTTCATTACCATTTTGAATTCCATTTATATACATACAAATATATGTATACACATACGTGTGTGGGTATATATAAATATACACACACACAAGTATAAAACCTGTTTTCAGGTTTGGTGCTACTGAACTATGTAACAATACTGTGCCTGTACTATTATCTAAACTAACCATTATATACAAAATACTCTTTGCATAAATTTTGGAAACTAAGCTTTTAGATTGTTTAAAATTGTTAAAAATTGTTCATTGTTAAAAATTGTTAAAAACAAAAGAATACATTATTGATAAAAAGAATACATGTCATTGTTAAAAAGAATGTACTATTCCTTGCTATTTTACATCCCTTATTTAATGTTATTTTAAAATACCAGTTAAGACTTTAAATTAGTATAGAAATATGAATATTATCATAAACAGCCTGTGATTTGATCTGTAGTACTGGAAACACATGCCTGTATTTCCATACAGGCCATGGGACTCAGTTCATAAATATTTTAGGAAAAAAAAGAAAGCTTTCTCACTCCCGAAGAACAAAATCAAGACTCCCTTTATACAATGGCCATCTAATGCTGGGTTTAATTCATTTAAGGTCCAGATCACACTTTCCTTGGTTCGTCTTGCAGATGTAAGGGGCTGAAGTATACATTACTTCTTCATTACAAGCCTATCTCATAATCACACCAGTTGATTCTGCCTAGTACAGACTGCCCTGAAAATTTATAAACCAATTTTCTTTTGTCAGAATAATCTTCTCTATATTCAGTCTTTATACCATCTAAAAAGCTTTAAAAACAAAATAGCATATTGAATATATTTGATAATGACTTTGAGGAGCTTATGTCTAGTGAGCATAGATTGGAATGTGATACAAGCACAGAAAGTAAATGTTGACAAATAAAAACACTGCCTCTGAGAATGTCTGAATTTCCTCTTCCATTGTTCAGGTTGTCCCAGCAGTAGCTAAAACACATGCACCCACCACTCACCAGCAAAGGAGTACTAAAGATGTTTGCATGCCTGCACTGAGAGATTGCACTGCAAGTCTCTTCTTCCCCCATCTTCCTGCCTCAGAAAACAGACGAAAGAATTCATAAAATGAAAACAGTGTGAAAACACAGGCAAAAAATACCTGTGTGAAAGCTTGGACTTAGTTGTATGAACATGAGCATCACGGTCCATAACAATTAATATTTTGCTTTTTGTTTGTGAGGAAGTATTAACCACTACACATATATGTCCTACAAGTTGCAAAAAAACCTCTTTATGGTTTGAAAGAATTACAAGTGTTTATTTCAGGGAAAATGGCACAGGGTTGAAAGGATTCTTAGGAAGGAGTTAATAGTGGGAGAGAAATGCAGGGAAAGCAGGTTTTTAAGCAAATTAATCAGCTCAGGGAAAAGGCTATTAAGAAAAGAAAGAGGACAGCTGATATTTCTTTTCACCCTTCTCACCACCCGGATCTCTGTCACTTTGAAGTCACTGGTGGGGGTGCTCTCTGCTGCTTCTTGGTGCTGCTTCCTGTCTTTGGTCGCTGCTTTTCTCTGCTCTTTAGGCTTTTGGGGTCCTGCTGATTCGCTTCTGTTCGCTCCTAATTTTCTCCTTTTTCCTATGAATTTTTATAGTAAAAAGTTCCTTCTTATCATCAATTATTTCCAGAGGTTGCAAATTGGTAAATGCAGGTCTTTCCTTTGTATTCAGGTTTTCCCAGAATCGTTTACTTCTTGTATCTGCTACCAATTTGCATTAGGTGTCTGGTGGAGTCATTCTAATTAGCATTTTGATGACATTAGTCCTGGTACATTCAAAGATTGTAAACAGGGAAAAGGAGGTGCTGGTGTGGATGGAGCTTTTGCTGATGGAAATAAGTTTGATATGTTTTAAACAGTATAAACAGAAATCTGAAACCAGGGTTTTGCTGATTCAAGAGGCAATTTTTCTATTTTCAATGGATCCACATTACAATGAGTCATTTAATTGGAATAAGAAATAAGAAAACTGTGGAAGTCTAGAAAAAAACAGATTATTTCATGCTAAGGAAGAGTAACATTATTCTGAAGATAAGTGGAAGCAGTCCTCAGCATTACAGGCGGGTGACACTGTGCATTAAAAGGCCTCCTCTTGGAATAGGAAAATAATGTCAAAATAGAAACACATTCTAAGATCAGAATAAGCACGTTAGCAGTAAGCCAGATGTACTATGTTCTCAAGATGCTAAAGGTGACAAAGAAATAGAATTCGGAAATTTTGTCTAACACTTTACAGATAATGTAAGATACAATATTCTATAATATTCTTCACAAATTTAAAATAAATTACAAAATTTAAAGTTGGCATATACCTTCTATATTATTCACATTTCAAGATATTAATACAAGCCTGTGCTCTGAAATCCATTGCTGACTGTCCTGTAATATGTGCTCAGTGGAAGCTATAATTTATTTCAGCAGGACAGAGAAAGAACTGGGATACTCTTCCCTCTGGTGACTTTCACTTTTTATTCTGTGCCAATGTAAGACTCTGGGATTTTTTTATTAAAACTGCTTTACTAATGCACAGGAATGTGTTAGGAGCTCAGCACAAGAGTTACTGTGTGAAATTATAAGGTTTATGTTATACAGGAGGTCAGACTAAATTATCATAATGGTCCCTTCTGGGTCTTAAAACCTATGAGTAATCATTGTCTCCATCTTAGCACAGACTGCTACTTCATCTAGTCATCATCACATTTCCACTAGAGGCTAGCACTGGAGATTTCAGTGAAAATCAAATCCCCTTTCACCCTTTTAATGTAACTAGATAATTACATGAGAGAGGAAAAATTTCTTCCCAATTCTTGTAGGCTATCATGCTAAAAATGAAAGTAAGATTCTTGTTTCATTTTTATAATACTATTTAATCCACTAAATATGTATCATTAAAGTATTGAACTTCATAAGTTATTAACACATACAGCTGCACCCAGTAACCATTTAGTTGATACCAGTGGAACATTTACAAACTTAATTGGGACTTTTGTGACAGAGGAAAATTTTTACCAGCAAGGTAGCCAAGAAAACTCAATCCACCAGTTATCCAAAACACCCTTCTACAAATTCATATCAGAGCACAGTTGTACAGAAATTACATCATAAATCTGAAGATGGGTATCTTTACCATTGTGTCATGATGTCAGGAAAGCCTATATCAAGTAAGAACATACAAGTTTGCTGTAAATATTTGAATGTTAAAGAATTTTTTCATTTTCACTATTTTTTTTTTTGTCCATGTTGTAATGCTGCCATATCATTCACACAAGATGAAGTATAAAGGAGTCACACGCTGCAGTGAATTTTAGCATTTAAAAAAATTTAAATATGTCAGTGATACAGTGAGATCCTTAAAAGAGTGTAGAGGAAGGTATGAGATTACCTCCAAGACTTGTTAATGAAACAAGGGGAGAAGTGATGAGACAAATTGAACACATCTACCGTTCTTTCAAGACAAATTCAGGATGACTAGTTAGCCATTCAAAGACTTCAGTTAATTCTCTTAGAGTGCCTTAAAACCAGGGATAACAAAATAATATCAGAACCCAGAAAGCTTGCTTAAAGTGCATACTCCCAAATGCCTGCAGAGCAGCAGTTCCTGTTTCTTCCTGCATGGAGCCTTCTTAGAGTAGCCTGATCTCCTCAGACCACTGCTGCTGTGGGAGGAATAGTCAATTCCCCAAGGTGTAGAAGAAATCTAGGCCACATGTTTTCTGTCAGAAACTCGGGGTGGGGGGTTATTCTTTTGTTTGTTTGTTTTTGTTTTTCACATAGCACTGTACTATTCAGGGCAAAAGGTTCTCCTTACATCTTGAATACAAAATTTGTATATAATTGAAACTGCTACTTTCACTTCCCTACCATTTTCTACTGAAAATCCCATGATCTAGAAGCCACAACTAAAACCAGCTGTCAGGTATCAGGAAATGTAATTGGACTGACACATGCACACAAAAGGGACTGGGAGGTTGGGATGAGAAAAGAGCAACAATCTGGGCAGGGAGACACATTTCATCTTTTGTATAAAAACCTGACACTAAGTCACACTAAAAACTCTTCAGTTCATAAAGTTTGGTGGGACTTCTAAAGGTTTATAACTATCACAAAGAAAATATTTCTCCTTTATATAATCTGCTGTACCAAGAGCCAGCTCTGAGAATACAGGGCTACAGGCTTCTTTAACACATTTCTGTTGCTCTCTGTGCACTTCTAAAAGTAGGGTATAGGCTTCTAACCACACCTTTCTTCTGTGCAAACTAGCAATACCACAGGAAACCATATTTATAAATCTAAAACTACATTTCATTGGCCTTCCACAGTATATATATTTCTTATGCCAAATGTGGTTTTATATCAATCAATTACTTTTTTTTCTTTCAAAACAGTTGTGAAGTTTCTACGTGTAGCTTCAAATGTTAATGACAGCAAAATACCTCATTTTGTCTAAAATTTTCCAATATGTGAAAATGCTACAATCTAAGTGGACAGATTTAATAGCCTCTCTTTTTTCTCCTGGGACTGTACAGCACAAATAAAATTTGTATTACCCATCCAAAAAAAATGGGTTCTCTGTGTGTGTGCATATATGATTTCTCTATCTGACATACATCCTAACAGTGATTTAAAATATTTTTGGAATTTATACTGCAAACATAGCTTGTGAGTCATAATACCTTTTATATTTTGAAAAAAAAACATATATGCAAGCATCAGTGTTTTCCCTGTATGCACATATGTATGAAAATGTACATATGTACTTAAAGATATACACAACCACATAGATGAAATGTATAAACCCATAATCTTGACAGACCCCAGGAGAAAGTACAGGTTTAATAAGAGTGAACACATCTAGTGATGATTTAATAGTGATACATGCAGTTTTGATATTGATAACTTATTGGATTTTAGCATGAAATTCTGCATATCAATACTCAAGTACACATAAAAGAGAAGCACCTATTCTCCAGTTCTAAGAAAAATAATTCTGCATTCCAGTGCATCCAAACTGAACTACACCACTTCACTTCCATGCACGTCTGAAATGATCTCCTCTAATAAATGTGTACAATGAGTCATTGACCTGATCATCTTAAAAGTTCATATGTGCTAATGGAGAAAAAAGACTGGGTTTTGACTGGGGAAGCGAGAGAAATGGCCAAGAAAGCACAGCTGCATGAAATATGTAAAAAAGATTCTTGGTCTCTTCTGGAAAACACAGAAGTAGTGTGGTTTCTTTCTGCTTTCGTCCCAGTGTTCTGGGAGAGCTGCCAAAAGAAAAAAAAAATAATTAAAAGAGAAAAAAACGTAGAATGATAGTGATATTGACTGGAAAGGAGGAAGACAGTTCAAATAAAATGGATTTTCTCTCTGAAAGGGAATTCTGCAGAGCATATAACCTGCTGGTAGGGTCATCAAATGACAAAGGAAATTTCTTGGGCCAGTAACACTTCTCCTCCCACATGGAAAGTGAGGAAAGGATCCTATTTCCTCCCCAATAAATGATGGCCAAAACTGTTGATTTTCTCTGTCCTGGAAACAAGATCTGGCAAAAAAATTATTTTGGAGAGGAAAAGCTTGGGATAAGTGTCTGGAATAAGATGGAGAGATTTTACATAGAGTACTTCAGGAAAATGAACTGGAACAAGCTGAATTTGGTGTGAACAGCTGCATCACATCTGCTTATAAAGACATGGATGGGATGTATGATGGACAGACTGCTGTAGGGCTGGGGGCAAGGCATTGCTCTGAATACATACCCTATGTGAGAAACTGTAAACCTCTGCATGGAAAAGAGGAGTTAAAAGGAATGGAAGTTGCCAAGTAAATGCTTAGGGAGGTTGTCACTCCAAAAATATGCAGAACACAGTCAGCATAGCTGAATTAACCTTGATAAGATAGGTGATCATATCAAGTAGGGGAATGCAGGCAACAGCTTCATTCAGCAGCAGGAAGGGCAAAGGCTGCGGAAGGCTTGAACCAGTTGAACACGATGTGGGCCATGAGACTACTGCAACTTCTACAGCACTTCTCTCCCCAAAGGTAGAGTGGGAATGTATAGCATTTCCACACAAGGTGGCGTTATTTGGGCTCTCATGGAAAGAGGATTTGGTCAAAAATAAGACACTAAAGCAACAATAGAAAATAAGTCCTACTAAGCAGTCATGCTGTTACGTCTCTAAGGAGAATATTAGATCCTAGAAGGTGAATTAGGAAACATAGTAGATATCAATTTATTTTATATTTTGTGTACACTGGGGGGGAAAGGGTATCCATTTTTTATATTTTTTATTTCCCATCTTACTCCCCAACCCAAGCGATGAATCAATGCTCTGTAACAAATTGTGCAGCATTGTAAAACTCGTTCTGCAAATTGTATTCCAGGAGCACTTAGTACGTGAATAAATCAATTTTTCTCTTAAGCAAAAAAAACCTTCTATGCTTCACTTGCAGAAATTACATTTAAATAGATTCTGCAGCACATGATTCGGAAGAGAAGTAATCTACTAATAAAAAAACAAGAAATACATTTTAATAAAAATTAATGAACAGTGCATTTTACTGAATCATGCTGACCCTTTGTTAAAAGTAATAATTTTAAAATAGCAGCCAGAATCCTGACTTTTTAAAATGTAGATGCTGGAACAGTGTGAGTAGGGGAAAAATCTTTTTATCTGTAATGAAATAACTCCTATTTAAAATAAACTTAATATTAAAGGAAATTAATAGCTTTACCACTGTATCTGATATTAAAAATGCTCATGAAAAGGTTTCATCATTCATGATTTCTAGTAATTGCAACACAGTGACAGCACTGCTCACAGCAGAACTGCTGGCAGGAAGACAAAAGAGGAAAGTAGGAGGGACCTGCAGGTGACCTTGAAGATGGGGCTTTTGTCAGCCAAGTACTTCTGACAATCATTCTTTGATATGAAACGTTCTTAAAAGCGCAAGGCTCTCTCTTTCTTTAGTGTTCATTGGAGGAAATTCTGAACACATATTTTTAGCAATTACATTGGCTAAATTAGTGATTTTGAAGTATTCCCTTAAAAATTCAAATTTTCGTAGTCCCCACAGTCCAATACTTCACTGATTTCAGTCACCAATCTCGGTTATTTATTTGCAATTGTATAACAACTGGCAGTGCTCTTATCTTAACTTAATTAGCTTTGATTTCTAATGTTAAATTCTTGCATTAGATTAAAAAGGCCATGGTAAGCCACATGCTGTCTGTAAATAAGATGAGTCTGTTGTGAAAGGTTTATATTCAAATGTACACTGTTGATGACTAGGAAAGATACAGGATAATCAAGGCTGTAAATCCATCATTGTGACATCCAAGTACTGCTTAGCACCACACGTAGTACCAGGGCAAATATGAAAGTGGAAAACTTGAAGATGACTGCTGTGAAGTAAAAAACCAAATAATTACAAGCAATAATTGGAGAACTCTGGTTAGTTTAGAGGAGTTAAACCCTGCACCTGCAAATTACCAACTCAGATTCATGACAGATACTGAAAAATTCTGTGATAAACCATTTGTCTGTTGAGAATCACTGTCAAAATTGATACTTTCAGATAATTATCTCATCAGAATGAGCAAGCATTACAGTTGGACAGATTGGACAGATACTGAAAGGTATTTTGTATCTGAAAATCTTTGTAAATGGAAGGAGTGAATTTCATATGATATTCATGAGTCCCTTTTATTTACAACATATGCACACCTGGGCTGGGGAACTTTTCTTTTTGTTCCGTTTTTGTGCTTGAGATAACTGCTGTCTTCTGCCAATTCAACTGGTTTCTAAAGATATGAATACTTATTCCCAGGCTGCTCAAAAGACTGATTTGACTTTTATTAGACTTTCTGCAAAATAGACGGAGACGAAAAGGAGTAACTGGAAAGGCCATACACATCCCATAATGTCATTTACACTCTTACCAGAAGTCCTGTTCAGTGGCTGAATGGACAAATAAACAGTGAACACTCCATTAAGGAAAGTAGAGAGAACTGACATCTGTGTAGAGTGAAAACCTGTTGTTCTTCAGCATGCTGCTATATTTTATTATCTCCTTATTTGAGGAAAAAAGATTATGGACAGCCCTAAGGAGAAGTATTTGGGGGTGGTGGTGGACCGGAAGCTTAAAAAGAGCCATCAATGTGCACTTGCAGTCCAGAAAGGAAACCGAGTCCTGGGCTGCATCAAAAGAAGCACAGACAGCAGATCAAGGGAGGTGATTCTCCCCCTCTACTCTGCTCTTGTGAGACCCCACCTGGAGTACTGTGTCCAGTTCTGGCGTACCTGATGTAGGAAGGACATTTCTCCTGGAATGTGTTCCAAGGAGAGCCACTAAAATGATCAGAGGGATGGAGCACCTCCCCTATGAAGACAGGCTAAAGATATTGGGGTTGTTCAGCCTGGAGAAGAGGACACTCCAAGGTGACCTTATAGCAACCTTCCAGTATTTGAAGGGGGCCTACAAGAAAGCTGGGGTAGGGCTTTTTACACAAGTGAGAGGACAAGGGGAAATGGTTTAAAACTTGAGGAGGAAAGATTTAGGTTAGACATTAGGAAGAAATTCTTTAATTTGAGAGTAATGAATGACTCGGACAGGTTGCCCAAGGAATTTGTGTCTGCTCCCTCCCTGGAAGTGTTCAGTGCCAGGTTGGGTGGGGCCTCGAGCAACCTGGTCTCATGGAAGGTGTCCCTGCCCATGCAGGGCAGTTGGAACTAGATGATCTTTAAGATCTCTTTCAATCCAAACCATCCTATGATTCTCTGATCACATGCCTTCCACAAAAGGTGTTGATTTAGTACATAATGGCAGCATTGAAAATCCTAGCAGTAATATCCAATGTTACAGATGACATTTTATGAAACTGCAGCATTGAAAATCCTAGCAGTAATATCCAATGTTACAGATGACATTTTATGAAACTGCAAAAGGTACCTGTAGAAAGGTAAATCACTGAAAAACGAAAGAATTTCTGGGAGCTAATAAAATACTTTAATTACCTCTTACCACCATATTCCTTGCGAGTGTATTGCAATGAAGTCCTTCAATGAACTCAAACACAAAAAGAAAGCTTACAAAAGGTGAATGTAAGGACAGGTAGCCTGGGAGGAAGTAAGGAGAAATGGTCTGAGCAGTCAGGGATCAATTTAGGAGAACTTAAGCTCTGGTTGGATTAAATCTGTCTAGCCAGGGACAGTAAGGGCTTCTATAGGTACACTGGTGATAAAATGAAGAATGGGGAATATGTGGACCCTCTCCTGAAGGTCTGGTTACTGAGAATATGGAGAAGGTTTAGGTCTTCAACAAGGTTTTTGTCTCAATCTTCACTATCAAACATCTTGAGCCAAAGTACTCAAGTCACAAAAGGCAAAGGCAGGAACTGGGAGAAAGCAGAACTATCCACAGCAGGGTAGGTCAGGTTCAGGATCATGTAAGGAACCTGAAGATGCACAAGTCCATGGGACCTGAAGAGATCAAATCCACCCGCTGGTCCTGAGGGAACTGGCAGATGAGGTTGCAAATCAGAATTCAACTGCATTTGAGAAGTCATGGCACTCCACTGAAATTCCCAGTGATGGGACAAGGGTGACCAAAACCTCAATTTTTAAAAAGTGGCAAAAGGAAGGCCCAGGAAAACACAGACCAGTCAGTCTTACCTCTGTACCTGGCAAGATCATGAAGCAGATCCTCCTGGGAACTAGGTTAAGGCACATGAGGAATAAGAAGGTGATTGGTGACTACCAGCATGGCTTGGTGAAGGGCAAATCTTGCCTGGCAAGCTTGGTGTCCTTCTATGATAGGGTTACAGCACTGGCAGACAAGGGAAGAGCAAAGGAAGATTTGTGCAAAACATTTGACACTGCCCTGCACAACATCCTTGTCTCTAAATTGGATGTGATGGGTGGTCCACTCAGTGGGTAAAGAATTAGCTGGATGGTTGCTCTCATAGAGATGTGGTTAACAGCTCAGTGTCTAAGTGGAGATGAGTGCTGAGTGACATTCTTCAGGGGTCTGTACTGGCACCGGTGCTGTTCAATATCTTTGTCAGACACATGGACAGCAGACCTGGGCACACTATCAGCAAGTTAGCCAATGACACAGAGCTGTGTGGTGTAGACAAGGTACTGGACAGAAGATGTTGCATCCAGTGGGACCTTGACAAGTTTCACAGGGGAGCCCATGCCACTTTCATAAAATTCATTGAGGCAAACAAGGTCTTGCATGTGTCAGGACAATCCCAAGCATAAATACAGGTTGTGCAGAGAATTAACTGAGAATATCTCTGACAAAAAGGACTTAAGGTTGTCAGTTGGTGAGAAGCTCAACATGAGCTGTCAGCGTATGCTTTCCACCCAAAAAAACAACAGTGTCTTGGGCTGCATCAAAAGACATATGACCAGCAGGTCAAGGGAGGTGATTCTCCCCCTTTCCTCCACTCTCATGAGACCCCACCTGGAGTACTGTGTCCACTTCTGGAACTAGCTGATCTGTAAGCTCCCTTCTAACTCAAACCATTCTGTGATTCTATGGTTCTCCAGTCTTATTTTAGTTTCCAGCACCTTTTAGTTCCTTCCCAGGTTCACAAAGAAATTTTCAGTGCCCATTCAGAGGCAGTACAAAGTATCAAACAGGGGTAATACAAATACAAATAATACAAATTACCTAAACTGACACATTAACAAAAACATAAATTAAAAAATCCATTCCTCTACTTTTCACATCTGTACATACACAAGAAGAAACTACTATGGAGTAAGTGCTGATAGTATTTCACACCTCAGTTAATTTTGAGGTGTGATCTCAGTGTAACTGAAGGTCACATCCTCAAGCTATGCTTTTTTCTACTCACATAATCAGTTTTATCAAAAAGCTGGATGACACTGTGCTCATATTGTTTTTCATTCTAAATTCATAGTCCCTTCATAATTCTGGACACAACAGAGTAGGAAGCAGCTATGAGTCAGTTGCATTGGCAGTCTTGTAGATAGAAAGAAGTGTCCATTGACCATACTCTGTGCAGCTTCTAATTTACTTAAAAAGAGTACTTGAGCTTTTTATAAAAAACATATTTGAATACCACATGCCACTCATAAAATTCTCTGTAATTCCAGGACTGGTATTCACATTGAGGGGGGTGCCATTTAAATATTGTGAATAAATGGTTCTGAAGTGACTCAGTTTTGAGTGACTGTGACAATTCAGTAGATTGATGAATAGATCGTGAACAATAGATAGTGGTCAAAGTCAAAGCAGGTCCATTCCCAAGAAAAACTCCTGCATATACAAGGGAGCACAAATTTCTTCAGATGATAAGCATGTGAAATTTCAACCCTACTGGCCATGTGAAACAATCAAACTATATTTTTTGAGCAGTTTCTAAAAGCAGTCGTATTGCAGGCTGAGCTTTCTGGGCAACCATACTGAAATTAATCCTTTAACAGAATTATCTCGGATCTGATAATTGAATATCAGTTCTCCATGTCTGTGCACGTCTGAGGAAGGTACTTTATTATCACCAAATGTTATCTTTGTCTGTCCTGAGACTCTGAGTGTAGTTAAAAGATACTGGTGTTTACAATGTAGTTGCATCCCTCAGACATCTGTGAGTAAGTAACATGCGAGATCAAAGCTCTGTGGAAGTTCTTCAGGTAATGTTCCTAATCACAGCCTATTAAAAGAAACAAAATACTGTCTGACTCATGGAGCAAGTGACCTGTAAATGATGCTGCCACATGAACTCTATGGACATTTCTCTGGCACACACCTTTTGCTTCAGAAAATTCAGGTCAAATAGCTTTTCTTTTTTTTCTAGCAGATTAAATTGGGTCATGTTCCTAGAGAAGTGGGTCATTTTTCCCTGTAAATAAACAGTTGCATGCCTGCACATCTTTAGTTCAAAGGCTCTATTGTTTGTACTCAAACCTGCACAATTCTTTTGCTTAGCCAAGAGGCAGTGATTTTTTTATTTTTTTATTTTTTTTTTTTTTTTAAAGGGCAGTCTTTAGCCTGACCCAGTAAGACACATGATGTTATTCAGCATGTGTCAGTGAAAAGTGTCGCTTTTCTGGCTTTCCATCAAAACACTGACTGAGGACAAAACCCGTAGCCAGTATTGATTGATTTGCTCCACTGACTTCAACAGAGCTGTTCTGATTTGTCTCGTGTGGGAATCCATGCTAAAAAAGATCAGTGTCCAGTGAATAAATATTGAAAAATTTTGCCAATTCTCTAACTCTCCACAAAAGATCTTCCTCATGTCAGGTGAAAATATGAACCTTAGGATGAGAACATGATATTGCTCTCTGACAAGGTAATCTACCTGTAAAAATTCAAGACAAATCAATGATTCATCCATCAAGCCTGACTTGATTTATACAGGTTCAGTTTATTGTTATTAAATATACATATATATGCATATATATGTGCATATATATATATAACAATGACAATCTTCTCCCACAGCTTTCAATATTTAGGCTTATTACTGTTGTTATAATTTATTTCCTCATGAATGAAAACATGAGAGCTCTCTCATATTGTTTGGTAGATTTCCAAAGAATTGCATATTTGCCTAATGTCTGTAAATACAGTCAGCTATTTAATGTTCATATATGTGATCTCAAATTTCAAAGATAGGAAAATTAAGCATTTTAAAGGAGCAATACTTTGAACAAAAAACCTCTTTTTTTATCACATAACAATATTGGTTATGTTTATTTTGCCAAAAATCTATTTTCACATTATTAATTTAAAAAAAAAACAACCTTCTGTACTAAATGCTTCAGAAAATACTATATAGTACGTTTAAAGTCTAACAGCAACAGAAATAAATTTTATTCTTACTCTTTAGTCACGTATTTCATCTAATTTTAATATCCATTATAGTTTCTGTATATATAAAAGGCTCACAGAGGGTCTTTCCAATCTTGTTTTCTGTGGTTATGGGTACAAAACCTTTGAACAGAGACATACCAACACTTATTGGCTTGGAAAGTCCTTCCAATATGTCCTAATATTTTCAGCTTCTGAGATACTCCAGATGTAACTCACTGTGTTTTCAAGAGAAATGAAAACTGCATCCATATTTGACAGCATTTCCTGGTTTGCTAGGATTTTGTCACAGGTATCTTGGTATCTTTTGTTGTGTGAACACTAAAAAGACCTCTACTTCCAACAGTGCCTTCTAAATGAGTTTTAAAAAAAGCTTTAAGCAAGTGCACTGGGTCTCTTTAGTGACTTTAAACATTGGTTTAGCTACTGTAATGAACAGGAACACAACAGATAGCATCAGTGAAAGTCTCATTCTGAAATGTTTCTTAAGAGAAACAAAAATAAAATTAATTTTCATTCTTTGTCAAAAGAAGGTTGTAGAAGAATAATAAAATGTTCAGTATAACTTTTAATGAGTAAATTATTAGTCCTTTTCACATTGGCTTTCTGACACTGGTAATACTACTCTGGTGATTTTCACTGCATTTATTTATTTGTAATAGAGGAAAGCTATGAGCATAAGCTGATTGTGTAGGTTAGCCTGAGGGGAGCAATTGTCCAAGAGGAACACTGCACATCCTGCAGGCTTCCATATTGCGTAGCCGAATACCCACAATTACAGATCAGGATAGCTGTGTTCTTAGATGAGGTCCTTGACAAGTTTTTTTCATTACTTACTTTTGTTTGCTTTGAAAGTATGGTACCAAATTAGTACAAAATGGATACTTGCCCTTTTTTCATAATGGCATTGGATGTTGTCACATCATGAACATATTACACATCAGATGTATGATAAACTGAGCCAAAGAAATGAGATCTCATTCCAAAAGTGTATGAATCAGTATTTTTATCTGAAAAAAGATGGTCAGCACCAATGTGGAAAAAAAAAAAATGAGCAAAAAGCTACACACACACACACAAAAAATAGAATGTAAATATAATGAGATGTCAATATTAGTTGTATCATAAATTAAACATAAATTCTAACACTCTCGCCAGGATGAAAGTGGGTGAAAATGAAAAAACAGTAGTGAGTGAGGAAAGAGCTTTAAAAAAGGACTGAATTTAAGGTACTTATGAAACTTTGAAAATAAGTCCTCAGAAGCCTTTGTACACGTTGGATAATGTGTGGAACTAAAAGTATGGCACTACATGCACAAAAAGATAAATCATGACTTGATTTTCCCTTGTGTTTCCAAAACTGGTACAAGAAAGGTAATAATCAAAGTAAACTTTGGATATGAAAAAATTAAAATAAAAAAAAAAAAAAAAAAAAAAAAAAAAAAAAAAAAAAAAAAACAGACTGGGATGAGTATGAGTATGAGTATGCATATGAGTATGAGTACTGAAAAACATTTTAAAAGGTTAAGTGTAAGAGAAAAGAGTACTGCTGGCAACATAAGAAACTGAAGAACTGGCTTAGGAGAGATAACTATTAAGCCACATTCCCAACTCTGAAAAATATACTAGGACTATCCACCAGCTTTGTTAGTATTTGTGAGGTTTATGCCCCTATCAACACTGTACAGCGCACTGTTGACCAAGACAACTATTAACCAAAATCAAGTTATGAGAGTAATCCTAAGACTCCATTTAACAACCTAAAACTTATTTTAATAGTACTTTTAGTCAACAATCTTATCATGCTTTTACTAACAGTGTGATCAATATGAGCATTTTATCTAGTCTACAATTTCACCCACCACTCCAAAAGCTTCATAAATCATCAACTTTTATAACTTCTTGATTACCTCCTAATGTTCATACAAAACAAGGATAAAAACAAAAATCACCCTCTGATGAAAGCATGCTGAGCACTTGAAAAACTTTTATTAAATGATATCCAGTTAGCAACACCCTGTTGGGCCATCACTGTGTAGTGATGATTATGGAGTGCTCTTTCGCATAAACTGAATAAATCTCATAAATTGTTGATGGAGGTGCTTTAAAATATCAGCTATTGACCAACTTTACCCTATCAACAGAAGAGAATTGATTTAGTTTGCCTCTCTTCTACGAAATTTTATCCCTAGCTCGGGCTTGGGATAGTACAGCAAACAGATCAATTCCGGGTACTTTCAAGGATGGAGAAAACTGTTCACTTTATGTCTGGGTTTCCTGAAAGCTCTGCACCTTGCTACCTGATTTAGTGATGCTTGCCCACTATATGACAAGAAAGGGGGCTGAAAGTAGCCCATTTTTAACACCAAAGACTTCATATAGGGATGATTAAAGCTAAAATTTCCAGGCCGGTTTTTATGATAAGGATGGGTCTGCTGCAGTCATGTAATTGAATTCTAGTTCCACTCCAGACCCAATTGCCCTTATCCTTTCCCTGTTCTGCCTTGACTGTTCCAAGGAGTGTGCAGAGAAAACAGGCCATGCTGCACATGACGTGATCTCTGTGAACATAATTAGGCTTCCTGGGCAAAGCAGCTACACCCATATTCTGGAGACAGAGCAAAGCCAAAACTCGACTGTAAAGGGGATAGTAAGACCAGAAATGCCTTATGTTGCTGTTTCACCTCTACAAGGTTTGGGTTACAGTTTTCTTCCACAGTACCTCCTGAACTTCCACAAGGTACGAGAAATATTTTTGTTTGTCCACAGCCTTCAGTGAATTTAAAATCCTTCCAGCATGTTATCCTAGTTCCTGTTAGACTTTACAGAAAATACCTTTCTGCCGTATTTTAATTACTATTGCAGATGAAAAATTAAAATGCCTCTTAGTGCTCTTCATGCTGCTATGACTCTCACACCTCTGTAATGCTGCTTTATTTAACATAGCCTGTCACCACACTGAAAGAAAATCCATGGACAAATACTAATAAACTTTTGCTGTGATGAGGTAATTTTAAAAAAAGCAAACAAAAAAAAAACCAAAACAAAACAAAACAAAAACAGGTGACTACAGCTGCAGTAAGGAGTCTTATATCTCACCAGTTATGTTCCTGCAATAACATAGGCTAAATTTGGGTAATATTCCAGGACCAGAGAAAGAAAGCTGCCCTTTCATATATTAAATCTGTAAGCATGGGCAACTAACATTTTACTGAAGCACCTCAGGAGCTCTGAAGAAGGTGCTGAGGGACGTTTATAAAATGTTTGCATGGAATTTTTCTCCTTACAACACAAATCACAAAAATGAACTTATTCAGTGTAAAGTCTTCTACATGAAGAAATGGTAAGCACCTTAATAAATACCAGAATGAATGAGACACAGACTGAAATCTCTCATGTCTCTTTATTGATCTGGATATGGAATCGCCCAGAGACTTGCAGCTCGTGTATCACCCAGGAGGATGGAAACAGACCTGAATTCAGCCTTACAGGCCTGTGGACAGAAAGGAGCATAATTTTCACTTTTCGATTCAATTTTACTGCATGCAGAAACCATTGATCCTACTAGAACCTGTTGTAGAAGTGTAGAATAGTGTAGAGCTCTAAGGTGGTTCTTTCACTCATAACATTTTCAAGTAAAGCAGCATCTCAATTTTTTTATTTTCTAATTTAGTCTATCTCAACCTATATCAAAGTAATTCTCATTCAATCAAAATAATTCATATCTGGAAAAGGAGTTTGGCCAAACAGGAGACTTTCCACTATGCAAATTTAACATCCAGGAGCCCCAAATCAGCATCTAAATATACTGGGAAAGGAAAGAAAACCAGTTCTATTTCTCTTCAACAATTCTCATCTAAGGAAGCAATACAGCAAAGAATTAGTTTTAAACTTTCTGTAGCCCTTGAGCTAGGTTTGCCTCCCACCTGGGTATTAATCCTCCTTCTCTTCCACGAATATGTATCAGGTGGTTTCGGAGTGCCTTAGGAAGCCCTGAAAGAACACAGTAAAGATGAGGCACTGAGGTACTCAGTGCCATGGGCTTTTCTTCCAGAAGCTGTATTAATGCTGTGTGGGACACTGGAAAGCACTACACTGACTGCAATGGACATGATTAACAGAAATGGAAAACAAAAATAAATATATTACCCACTTGAAGGCAAAAGTGTCAGATTCTGGATACAAAGAAAGAGTACAACAAGGCACCAGCCATTTTTCTTAATAGAGCTGCACTCAGGGAGAGAACTGACAATTAGAACAGAGGCAGAAAGCATATTCTTCCACGCTTACTTCTGCCAAAGAAACAGCATGCTATTTGCCGTGCAAATGTGGCACTTCTTTCCTCCTTTCTTAGTGAGACTTCCTTTTATTTCTTTAAGTGAAATGTCTAAGACATATCTTATGTCTAAGACATATCTTCTCAGATATTTGTCTATGTCTCTTTTACCCTTGGAGGAGCCATAATATTAAGTTTCTAGCAGGATCACAATGAGAAAAGGCAAATTTTCAGGTTTAACATGAGGCCAAGCCATATGGGGAGAGCATGAACATATCTGCAGTGCTTTTGTTACTGTTTGCCGCAAGTCAGTTCAACCCTTATGTTCCTTGTTGTGGACACAGAAAGAAGAGAAGCCCAAAATTTTTTAGTGTTCCTAAAATACAGGAGGAAGAAGATTCAAGTTTTCAGTTTGTTAAAATGCAGCCAAATTTGGCTAATATTTTTCAGCTTAGTGCAGCTGACAAACCCTGAAAAGATGGGGCTTAGCAATGGAAAATATAATGGGTAATCTATTTTTTTACTAATATCATCTATACCAAAGAGGGGGGTCTTCTATCACACTATCATTGAACTAGTTTAAAGCCAGCATTGGTTTTAAGGGTTTTTAATGAAAACAAAAAAAACAGAATGAAACTTTAACATGCTCCTTTAAAAAAAACAACAGTGCACAATATAGTCTGAATTAAATTTTTTCAGTGGCAAATACTGGGTTTATGAAAAAATCTGCTTTTCCCTTTCAGTATTTGAATTGGAGACAAATTCTTTGGTAAATGTATTAGGATATTACCTTTCAAAAGCACTAATCAACTCTTGTTTGCAACATTGCCCTAATGAGTGAAACTGGAAATGGTACTTTGCATGAATCATATAATGGTTAAGTCATTCCCTCTCTACTTTAACACCTGCTGGTTTGAAATAAGCACATGCCTGCTTACACTTCACAATTTTTCAAGGTTGTGCAGCAATATCTGTATACGTATGCAAACTCCACTAACAGGTAACAATGTATTTAAGTATCTCCTGCACACTCCTTAGTAAAATGCTTCCTTCTTTAGCTGGAGGAGAAGGGCAAGATTTCTCTGACGAGAAAAAAATGAGCAAACAAAAAAACACAGCTTGTGTGATGTTATGTTTCATATGTAAGTGGGTTATGGGTCACATAGCTTATGTTCAGTTAAATGTTTCCCAAAAGTTATGAATGCTTTGAGTACAAATCGAAAGAGTTTATATCTGAACTTCCTCAATACTCAGAAATTTTAAATTCAATAGTTTGGGATTGGTCCATTTCCTTCTAGTACTTTCACAGGCACTATGTGTCATGAGACAAATATGAAATCACTGAATGATCGTAGTTTTCAGAAATAAGCCTAAAATCAGAAAAAGTAGTCTTCCAATAGCTGATGTAGTGAAATTTAACTGTGAAATTTTATATTCCTTAATGTTTCCTTAACATGAGTTGTCATTCTGAAAATTACTCAGAGCTGGTCATTTTATCAAGTGAGCTTGATAAAATGTGCTCTGTCAGACTTGCAGATGGCAACCTGCAAATGTAGCATGAAGTGTTTTGATCTGTCATTTCACTTATCCTTACAGCTTAGTGAGAGTGCTAAGGGGAAACCATTATCTGAAAAGGTGTCAGGTCAGAAATGAAAAAAACCTGTTCTGAAACTTATATCAGAGAAATGTGATTCTTAGTTACAAAAAATCTTTTAATATACCATGACATTTGCGTCCTGGATTCACATTGGGAACAGAGCTGACTAATATTTATAAATATTCCCAAAACTCTCTCCAGCTGAATACATTGCAGATAACGAATTCAGGAGGGAACAACACATTTTCTCAAAGTCTTTGCCTGGCACAGCAAGTGGGGGAAAAAAATAAAAAAACCCAGAAAAAACAAAACAAAACAAAACAAAACAAAAAAACCCACACTAAAACATAGCCTTGAAAGTCAATACTGCCATCTTGTGGCTGATGAGGAAAAAGCACATTTCTAAATAAAAAATTTTAAAAAAAAATTAATTTAAAAAAACAACAGTTTCATGCAGATAATTTATGAATAAGAATTTATTTGAACAGTTTTTTTTCTTCCCTGTCATAACAAAATTTTTCTCATGGAACTGTCACTGTTTATTCAGAGAAGGAACAATGTGTAATTTTTTTAATTTACACTTTGTAGCAAGACATGGGAGGTTTTGTAGCAAATTCCTAATCACAAGAAATTGAGAGAGTGAAATGCATCTTTGCCACACTTTTAATTCAATGGCTTCCAAATGAAGGCAGGGATGTGGTGGAAGTCCACAGGCCATTTAAACAGAAGGTAGTCCTAGCAGTTAACAATACATGAGCAAGAAGAGGCAGTTCACTCACAGCACCAGAGTACAACTGATATAACTCTGATATCTGCAGTTCTGTAAGTCTCAGCAGCAGGGGCACATCTCAGTTTTCCTAAGTCTTCCAAGGGATTTTTCTTTTTAATTTGTTAGCTGTCTACACAAAGCTGAAATAAACAACATGTGCCTGATGTCCCTCATTAAAGATCCTATATCAGTCATAGGTTAGGTACCCATATATCCTACCTACTTCCACAGATCATTGCTGAATAAACTTGTTTCCTCCATAGTCGCACTGTGTTCATACAAGTCCCAAGATAGTATGTACCCTGATTCTAGACTAGCATCTCAGTGTAAAAATAGTGATAATTTATAATCTGTGCTAATACCAATATTAATATGAGAGTGTTTCTTCTGTGTTTGAAAGACAATGACTCTTAGCTATTTGCTTTAATAATTTTAGATAGCCAAATCCTGAAAAATGCAAAATACACAGCTTCAGAAGATAAGGCTTTCGTTGGAAACACAGCTGGATGTGTGGTTATACAGCTGGAGCAGATGATAGTTATATAGATGGTCTCAAAATCACAGAATTATTCTAGTTGGAAAAGATTTTTAAGATCATTGAGTACAACCATAAACTAACTTTACCAAGTTCATTGTTAAACTATGTTCCTAAGCACCACATCTACATATCTTTTAAACCTCTCCAGAGATGGTGATTCAATCACTGCCCTGGACAACCTTTACCAGTGTTTAATGAAATTTTCAGTGAAGAAGTTTCTTCTAATATCTAATCTAAACCTTTCCTGGTGCAACCTGAGATTAGTTTCTCTTGTCCTGTTGCTTGTTGGAGAAGAGACAGAACAACACATTATCTGGAAAGATTTTCCAGAAGTCTATGGAACTGCTGTGTTATTTGACTATTGTAGCTGCANCCCCCCCCCTTGCTATAATCTCATTTCAGATGGTTGTAGAGACAAAGTCTCCCTTCAGTCTCTTTTTGTCCAAACTAAAAAATCCCAGTTGCCTCATCCTCTCCTCACAGGGCTTGTTTTCCAGATCCTTCACCTGCTCGGTTGCTCTTCTCTAGACCTGCTCTAGCAGCTCAATGTCCTTCATGTAGTGAGGGGCCCAGAACTGAACATAGTACCCAAGGTGCTACCTTACCAGTGACAAGTACAGGGGCAGTATCACTTCCTTTCTCCTGCTGGACACACTATTCCTCATACAAGCCAGGATGCTGTTTGACTTCTTGGCCACGTAGGTTAATATTCATCCAGGTGTTGACTAGCACCCCTAGGTCCTTTTCCTCTGGGCAGCTTTCCAGCCACTCTTTCCCAGGTTTGTAGTGATTCCTGGGGTTGTTGTGGCCTAAGTGAAGGATGCAACAGTTGGCCTCATTGAATCTCATACTATTGGTATTAATCCGGCCTGTCCAGATCCTTCTGTAGAGTCTTCCTACCCTGAAGGAGACTGACACTCCTTACCAACTGAGTGTCAACTGCAAACTTACTGAGATTGCCCTTGAATCCCTCATCCCAGACATTGCAGTAGATAAAGGTACTGAAGAGAACTGGTCTCACAACTGACCACTGAGGAGCACAACTTGTAACCTATATAGAATGGAAAGACTTAGATAATATTAGGGCCCAAACTCATAAACACTGTTTTGGTCTCATCTGTCTCCCCATCTGAGTGAAATAATGTCAAGATCCACTCTATTGGCTCTGAAATTGGACTACTTGGAAATATGTGAATCATTGACGTAAGAAGGGGTTCTATCTTAACAAAGTAGAAAGGGTATAACACGGTGATCTCTCCTGAAGGTTAACATCAGAGACAGCAGATGAAGCTGGCCTTGAGAGCAAGATCTGTGCTTAACAGGCATGTTACAAGCAGCACTTCAAAGCAGAAGAGTCATGAAGCACATTTTCAAAGACACCAAGAACCAGTTAGAGGGCTCTGATTGCTCACTAACAAGCTTGCTGGCAAAATGTCTCAAGCGAAGTGCTCAGATAAGGTGACTGGAATTCTCTGAAAATATGTTGATAAGCCAGAGAAAAAAAACATGCCCCCAAAGCAGGGTAAAATTATGAGGAAGCACAAGACTGAAAGCAGGGCATGTCAGACTCAGATAAATAAAATGCCATATTCATAAGATACAGACTGTAAAAACAGAGAAAAGACACAAGAAGAGCAACAACAATAACATCTTCAGCTTTTATAGTACTATGTAAGTACCTAGGCCAAAAACATCCCAAAGGGACCAGCAACTTCTGTGTTTTAGTTTAGGGAGGAAAAAAAAAAATTGGAGTGTAGTGATAGGACAAGGGGTAACGGTTTTAAACTCTAAGAGGGTAGATTTAGGTTAGATATTAGGAAGAGATCCTTTACTGTGACGGTGATGAGACACTGGAACAAGATGTCCAGGGAGGTTGTGGATGACCCCTCCCTGGAAGCGTTCAAGTCCAGATTGGATGGGACTTGGAGTAATCTGGTCAAGTGGAAGGTGAACCTGCACATGGCAGGGTGGTTGGAATTAGATGATCTTAAAGTCCCTTCTAACCCAAACTCTTCTATCATTCTATGAGTAGTCCTGTATAGAGCAAGAGCCTGAAGTGATGAGTGTCTCGTAATGACTCCTGCATTGAAGACTGACTTGAGTTCTGCACTGAGCAAGAAGTCAAAAGTAGAAGATTGCAGAGGTCTCTTTGATTTCATTTTTTCTATTATTGCATATTTCAAGAGATTAGGGACAACGATATAAGAAATATTATAAAGAGAATAGAGCTTAAGTCATAACAGAGGACATTGTAAAGTGAAGCTATTGATTTGTCTACAACATTAATCCAGCATCCTCAAAGGCAATTTGCACAGTTTCTCTGCTGGTCTGGGTTGGTCTGACATAAGGTCATCAAAAATCCAATTAAATAAATTTAGTCCAGTGTAACAGATGTCAAAGATATACTGAGTTTATTAATTTTCTTCCTGACTATATGCTAAGAATGCTACCATAACAATTAAAACCTTCTTTTTTTTGTCAGCAGAACTAGTGAAGCTTCATTTCAGGGGAATTTGTGTTCTCATTACCTCATTATTCAACACACATCTTCCATATACTCATCATGGGAAGAATTAGCAGTCCTGTTGCTGGTCTGAAGGATTAGATGGCAGGCATCTGCTGCCAAATAAAATGTCTAAGAGTTGAAGTGTGCCTTCACTTTATTCTGGAGACACAAGGGTCTCAATTCCGCTCCCTCATCCAGCTGCTGTATTTGTGAAATTTATAGGAACACACATTTTGCTGAGAATTCTTCCTTCCTCTAAATATGATTTAACTTAGGTAGCAATTTCAGATCCCACAACATACAAGTAAAGCTTATGTTGGTTGTGTAAGCCTTACTTTTTAGGTTCAACACAAGTATTTATATTAATATATGTCTATTCATCTTAATCACAGCACAGGCAGCTAAAAAAACATCTGAAAAGTTATTCTCCCCAGTTGTTTGGGGTTTTTTTCTTATTAGAAATCTTTAAAAAAACAATTCTGCCGTGAAACAGACTGTATCAAATTTTGCCTTGAATCAAACAAGCTGTGCGTGTATCCCGTCATCTATTTCAAATGACAGGTAATTTGAACTGAATCAGACTGTTTCTTTTTCTTATAGCTAGGAAATATTGACCAGAAAAAATCCAAATGTTTTAACTCCCTTCAAACAATTTTTACAAAGCTTTTTTCAGATTAATATCTTCCTGTAGAAAACAGATTTCCATGAAAAATTCTTCCAATAGAAAACCTTATATCAGAAAATTAGTTTGCAACTGTAATGTGTTGCAGATAAATATATCTAAGATGTCACTAATGTTAGAGGTGGTAAATGAGTTACATCTGCAACATTACAATACGTATCACGGTCTTCAGCCTAAGGCAGCTCCTGAGGTCATACTTCAAAATTCATGTCCATGACATGTCAGCTGTTTCTGAAATATAAATACCAAGTGGATATATCACCAAATTAGCACACAACTTCTTCCAATAACTACAGAAAGGCTTCCTGCTTGCTGAATTATATGTTATTAACTTCTAACACCATGAATAGAAATTGAATTTAATTGCTACATATTACCATAAGGTTTCAGATTTTAAAGTGCAAAATGAATTCTGCATTACTAAACAGGGGTATTGATGCTGATATACAATGTTACCATAATTCTATTACAAAAGTTTACCATGATTGTATGTAGCCAGATTGTTCTTCCATGCAATGTATGGAAGCAAACCCAATCCAACTAAAACCTCACTTGCCTTTTTGCTATGAGTTATGAAATGAGGGTCTTAATAGTTTAAAGAAAAATATTTAAGCTTTGTAAAATCTTCATGGCTGTGTTTTCCTTGTGTGGATGTTTTTATTTTGGTTCGGTTTGTCCCCACCAAGAGGAGAAAACAGATGTGTTTGGTAGGACTTGAGCTGAGAGCTGGCAACGTTTTTTCCCCAGCATGCTACCTGGGGTTCTCAGATTTGCTCAGTGTTTCACCTGACATTTCAGAAAGAAAGAAAAAAGAAAAAAGAAAAGAAAAAAAATAAAAAATAAAAAATAAAAAAGTTAAAAACTGGATGCTCATTTTCTTATCTGAGACAGGGTATTTTGGGTGCTGAGTGTGTGGAGACGTATGTCATACCTGTCTCTTTCATAATCATGCTAGGCCAGTGTTAACTAAGACAAGAAGTTTCAGTCCATCAGAAGTTAAGTAACCAGTGACTCATTTTTAAGTATGCTGCTAACAACAACAGATTGTCAAAACCAAAATGAAGCAGTTCTCTGTTACACAAAGCTAGTTCTCCGTTAATGAATATATTTCTTTGAAAGAGGGAAGACTTCAGGCAATGGACGTAACTGAAGAGAGCACCCTAAGTGGGTGGTAACAATCAACTGTTGGGTATTTTAACTCTATTTTCTTACCAAGTCATGGTTGTACCGTCTTTTTCAGCTTTTGCTTTTTGATGGGTATGTAACTTTAGATTTTCATCTTCTTGGCTTTGTGTTTGCTAACAATAATTTCTTTGAAAATTGAAACAAAATATTTAAGATGTGACTCACTTCACCTCACCTCTGATTTCTATTACATAGATTTTATATGTGGCCCTAGCCTTGTAGGGCTATATAGTCAGAGAAGAAGACACTTCTCAGACATGATTTATCTGATCAGCTGTAGAAAACTGTTTTAGAATTACATTAACCATCACATTCCTCTGGGTTCACTTCACAGAGCTTAGGGCAGCTTAGATGTAAATATGTACCTGTACCCAGATGAACCCTTTAAACTAAGGAAACTTTGGCTAATAATTTCCATTATCCATGTGAATATAATGTTATTATTGGGATGAGTAAATTTACATTATTCAATGTAATAATGGGGCTATTATTATTACACACTAAATGTTTGGTTTTATTACTGCCTAGCTGAGCCTTTGAATTGGAAAAAAATGACAATTTGCACTCTTCTACCCTTACTCCATGTGTGGGAGATCATACTGTGTATGTAATTTCTGCATCCCTATTAATTGTACTTATGGCAGTGCCTACTTAGGAACAAAACCAGCATCATCTGAAGTGAAAACAACATTCTATAAACACCATCATCACACGAGGAAAATAAGGGAAAAGCTGGAGAAAAACAAATTAATAAATACAAGCTGTATGCAACATTGCAGACTGCATATACACTTCACACTTCAGTGGCTAGGTACAGTAGAGAGACCTAGACATGAGGAAGTGGGCTAAACAGATGAGAAGGGAAAGTATGAAGGCACTGGATCACCAGGCTGATACACTTGGGGAGCAGCTATTCAGAACTCCAGAAAACACTATTAGTATCTATTTATTCTCTGCTTAACTTATGTTAACAGTTGCTTTGCCAGCTTCATTTTCTCCTTGGCTCTTTCTGCTCTTTTTGTTTTGATATCTGATGCAAGAGAGCATCTTCTGGGTCCTGATTTCACAATGATGTCCAAGACTGTCCAAACAAGACTGTATCAACATCTGAGATCTTTCAGAGTAGTGCACTGGAGTCATCGTGTCTCCTTTTCATTTTTTTTTCTTCCAGACTCATGACTACAACTTCACTTATTCCAGCAACCACTTGGACAGCCTCTGTCTTTGATTTCAGAGTGCATTACAAAATTACAGAAATTCATATATTAATGGCCAATCCTATATACAATAGAAAAGCCTGCACTCTGGTCAAGAATCAGCTGGACAGTTTTTGGCCTAGGACGATGTCCAAGTAAAGGAGGAAAGAGGCCTCTCTTGCCTACCATCAGCTTAAGAAAGGGTTAGAGACTTTCTTTATAAGGAAAATAAAACCAGCCCTGAGTGGAAACTGTATTCATTCTTCTCTCAAACAGAGCTCATAGCTGTACAAACAGTAATTTGCAGCTACAATAGTCAAATAACACAGCAGTTCCATAGACTTCTGGAAAATCTTTCCAGATAATGTATTGTTCTGTCTCTTCTCCTATGTAGTCAGGGAACTTAGCTCAGTAACAGTTTCCTCCATCTTTCATGGTAGCACGTATTTCTGTTGAGAAGGATGGGAAATTTTAGTAGCAGTTGTGGCTTTTCCCTTGCTGACAAATGAGAACTAACTTGAGGAGAGGACCACGACCTATAAAGAGTCATGGGTTTGAAATAATTGCACTCTTTGCGTCAAAATAGGTACTCCCAAAGATGTAATAAAACAAGCTAGTTTTCATTACATACAACATATCTAATTAAAATAATGGGACCTATAAATGAAAGAGCTTTCAGTCAACGTGTAAAGATGATTCTACATGTGAGGGAACAGCTGCATCCGCTCTTCAGATACTTAAAACAGGATGTGCAGGTAACACTGCATGACAGCATTTTCCAAGTCTCTGTGGTGGCAAAATTTTAACATAAAATTCAAGATTTGCATCCACAGAAAAAACAGTTGGCCTTCTCTTTGGGAATACAGAACTTTCTTATCTAGCATCTGCTCTTCACCTTTGTCCTATTACTATCCACTGACATTAATCAAAACCAAAAATGTCTATTTCCCCTTTCAGGAATTTTAGCTCTATATTGAAGAGACCAAAGTTTTAATGCCATATTGAAAATTAAAGAGACACATAAGCTTCTGCACTAACATATCTCGTCAATATAAGTGGGATTAATATACATACTAAGCAGTTTTAAGTCCAACTCTCTGGGAAGCCATGTTTTAAGGAAGGTGCTTATTTTGAATTTTTTTTTTTTTTTAATAGTTTTAGATGCATGGATTTTTTGTGTTATCATTCCAGTCTGCATGTTTCTGGTACTCCGACATTCCAAATCAATTTAGACCTTTGTATTTCCTATAAGAAAAAGAAATACTTTTTTTAATTTTAGAGTTTTGGCCATTTTCAACATAACTAATAATAAAAAACTTTGTTTGTGAAGATGGTGTAACTATTAAGACAAACTACTAAAAAAAAATAAGGTATTTAATTTGAGCAATGATAGAGTGTGTATGTTGATATTGTACTAAATAAGGTACATACCCTTCCACTTTAAGATTTCTTTTCTTCATTGAAGAAGTATCTTGACACAAAAAGTAGGCAGAGAGATAAATTGTGAATGACATTTCATATCAAGGTAAAGCCTACACTGTGTCTGTCTCCTACAGTAAATTGAAACAGTAGTTTATATGCCAGTTGAATATATCTTCAGCATAAAAATATAAGAAAATGTTTGCAAATTTATAGTCTTGTACAAATACAGTATTCACTCTCTGCCCATACAAATCTACAATTATTTGGCTTCAATTTTAGATTATATTTTCTTTCCATACCTAAATTCTTTAGTTGTGACTGAAGTGGAAGGTTTATTCCGTTTATTATCAGCAGCTTCTCCATACAGACTCACTTCTCGAAACAAGTTCTGTTGTATAATGTTTCCTTAATTTCTCATTTTCTGACACTGATCTGAACTAACTTCTGTGTTAGAGGTGCTTGTGTCAATAGAGAGTGTGACTTTGCCTTTCAGTTTCAAATTGAAGACTTTGTTCAATGTTTAAAGTACAAAACAGTATGGGAACAAGTATTTTGGACTTCTACTGGAATTTTTAATTAAATACCCAAAATGAAGACTTTTTTTTCTTATGTTAAACAGAGATATCTTTTTCCAGCATGACCCTTGTTATTTCTGTATATACTAAAAAACACTTCGCAGAAAACAGTGTTGAGATGGTTAGTTAATGTGTTTTTATATAAAATACAAGATGAATACAGTTCAGCCAGCAAATCTGATTCTGTGCAACACAATTTGGAGATTATGAAGGAATGGCTTCTCCGAATGTTTGACATACAATAAACAACAATGATTCACTGCATTAATTTATGATAATTGTCAATATTGGTGTGGAAAATTTATTGATCTAGAATATGGTTCAAAAATCGATATTATTAAGGCACTATGCTGTCAATATTTTAGATTATTTTAACATTAATTGAGTTATTCATACTGTTCCTACTAATGATAGCTAAAATATGGGGACAAATTTAAAGGTAGTTTCAAAGAGAACAGGTCTTTTGAGGTCATCTGACTGGGAAATAGAGATATATAAAGTACTTGTCAGAATACCTGCAACAGAATTGTATAAATGACATTTAAATTATCTTACTGCTATGGTTAGACTTAAGATAGAGACAATCTCACTATTTCTGTGATATAGAAGTATTAAGTCACAGAATCACAGAATCAGCCAGGTTGGAAAGGACCTCTGAGATCATCAAGTCCAACCTTTGATCCACTACCACCATGGTTATCAGACCATGGCACTGATCTTGTCACATTCAGTCTCCTCTTAAAAACCTCCAGGGATGGAGAATCCACCACCTCCTCCCTGGGCAGCCCATTGCAATGCCTGCTCAATTCTCTGTTAAGAATTTCTTCCTAATACCTAACCTAAACCTCCCCTGGCAGAGCTTAAGTCCATGCCCTCTTGTCTCACTGGTAGCTACTTGGGAGAAGGGACCGACCCCCTCTTGGCTCCAACCTCCTTTCAGGGAGTTGTAGAGAGTGATGAGGTCTCCCCTGAGCCTCCTCTTCTCCAGGCTGAACAGCCCCAGCTCCCTCAGCCTCTCCTCATAGGATCTGTGCTCGAGTCCCTTCACTAGCCCAGTTGCCCTCCTTTGGACCTGCTCCAGCACCTCAATATCCTTCCTGAACTGAGGGGCCCAGAACTGGACACAGTACTCGAGGTGTGGCCTCACCAGCGCTGAGTACAGGGGCAGAATCACCTCCTTGGACCTGCTGGCCACGCTGTTCCTGATACAGGCCAGGATGCCATTGGCCTTCTTGGCCACCTGGGCACACTGCTGGCTCATGTCAGTGAGCTTCTTGTCAATCCAAACCCCCAGGTCCCTTCTGTCTGGCTGCTCTCCAACCACTCTGTGCCCAGCCTGGAGCTCCCCATGGGGTTGTTGTGGCCAAAGTGCAGGACCCGGCACTTGGCCGTGTTGAACCTCATCCCGTTGGAACCAGCCCAACTCTCCAGTCTGTCCAGGTCCCTCTGCAGAGCCCTCCTGCCTTCCAGCTGATCCACACTCCCCCCCAGCTTGCTGTCGTCTGTGAATTTGCTAATGGATGCATTAATGGCAATGTACCTACAAGAAGCTACTACAACCTGGGAATTCTGGGCACTAAGGAATTTAAATAATATTTGCATAATTTGTTCAAAATTGAGTAACTAGAAAGGCCCAGATATTCAAAGTTTCAGCTTAGTAATTCTCATAATAAGCCAACCATACTAATTTTTTATTAAATCAGGATAGGAAAGGTTTCAATTAAAATGGGTTTTACACTCTCTTTTTACTAGTAGACAAACATATGTCTGGGAATATGATGAACATCACACTAGAAAGACATCAGGAAAAGAGGTAGGAAGCTAATGGAAGAGTTCATCTTTCCAAAATCACCTCTTTCTCATGTCTAAATGTCCTCAGAAAAACATTTCTAGAAGTGTCTTGAAAAGAGCTATGGGTCAGTTATTCCCAATGACTGGACTAATGCTTTACTCCTTGCATTGGCTCTGCAGGTAGATTATTAAAGTGAATGCCTTTTTCATTTCAATAAGAGTTAAAACATTTTTAAAAGGAGGATATATAATAAGCACTAAACAAGGGTATCTAGGGTGGGATGTACACAACATTGAGGCACATAAAATTCTGACCCTGAAGACCCACAGTTTCTTAGTTATCTAAACATAAACACTGCACATTTTTTAATTTTTCAGGATTACGTATGATGTTCTTTATTCTACCTTGGCTGCTCTCATCAAATTCTGAAATATGTTTAGGCAAAAGAACAGCAGCAGTGCAGATTTGTCACTCCATGATCTGTTTCAGTGCCCCAAAGTTGAGACAGAAGTAGGGTGAGGAAAAAAAGATTTTTTCATCTCTTGACAGTTTCTGGTGCAGGAGAGTTATATCCTCCTAGGGATGGGTCTAAAACTGAATATAGTATTCTGTATGCGGTTTAACAAATGGTGGAAGGAATGAGTACTAAAATAATGGAAAATTTTGTAAATTAAACCACTGGTGATATGTTATTTCAAGTTTCAACCACAAGGTAGCAGACTAACTTTAATTTGAGCCACTTAAATGATGTAATGGATATCTGAACAGATAAGAAAAGCATGTATTAAAAAGAAAAAAAACAACAACACAAGTATCTCTGTCCTTCCACCCTTAAAATCAGTCCCCAAACATTCCTTTATGACATAAATGGTAACATTCAGCTGTGCCTGGAATTTCAGTGATGGGAAAATCTGGGTAATGTGTAGCAGAACTTCACTGAAGACAAGGACTCAAAATTTATATTTCCAGCCCATGAACTACAGTTATTTTTCTGTCTGTAAACTCCTAGGAAGGAAACAAAGACTTTGGGGGTAAATATTATCAATCAATTTCAATCTAGATTTCTAAGGAATACTAGATTCCTTGTTTTCTGTGCTTGTGCAATACACTGCAGTAGGAAATTACTTCTATTTGAGTGGACACAATTTTACTCCGTTTTGTTTGTACTTTACCCCATGTTACTATTGAACTTCAAGCACATGTTTCCTCAAGGGACTAAGCTCTTAGTCCCTTGATCTGAATAAATTCAGATCTTAGATGAAAGCAATCACTTTCTATGAGAATTTAGAGAACTCATTGTCCCCACTGACATTTTAAAATCCTTGAATGTACAGAGGGCAGTTTTGCAACAGATCTATTAATATCATAACATTTTATGCAGAATTATGAATTTTTAACTTGTCATCTTGTTAAACCTTATTTTCCATATTTTCCTAATTCTTGCAGTTTTCCACAGTTCCCATGATCTGGAAGTGAAGGCAATTAACTTCAGTCTGGCATCAATCTGCACAGGGTCTCACAAATCTCCTGTCTGCAAGAACTAGAAATTTCTGAGCTTTTTTTTACTGAGTATTTCTTATCTTCAACTTCTGGGCATAGCCAGATGTGTCCATCCAATGAGGTGGATGTATGTATTATATATAGCATAAATACCTTTCCATAGTATTTGGGCACGATGGCAGGCAAAGATATTGAAAGCAGTAGGGCAACAGAATGTAATTACAAATCTTATAAGACTAACTCAAAGAGAAGTGATGTGGAATTAAATTTTATTTTATTAATAGCCTAATGCTAATTAAACCCATTGGCAATTTTCATGCAAGAGGTCATTTTAAAAGATCTTTTATCCATCTTTGTTTTCACTATAACCAAACTCATGTCTCATGTCTCATTACAAAAACAGCAACAACAAAAAATCAGATGGCATTTTAACATTGTAAAGAATTACCTTCATTTGTATATGGATGCTAATGTATATGGATGTTTTTGTGGCTAAAAGCCTTATACAGAGAAAAGGGAGGATATTCTATTTTAAAAAAGGAAAAGGCAAAAAAAAATATTTCAGTGACATACAGTTAAGTTTTTTCTTCATATGATGTCAAATGGATACATGATCTGCTTTTAATCAACCATTTAATGGAAAAGCAGATTAACAACTCCAGGGTAGGGAGGGGGACATGATTCCTTAACAAAGTCTCCTCATGTCTTGATACACAGTACATGTCATTAATGTGTTGGAAACAGGAAAATACTGCTCTTTTGCACCTCTCATTACAGTAATCTGAAACTAACAACTGAATTAAAAATTAAATGTAGGTGGTTCTTTAAACCTGTTCAGGTCCCTTTCACAGAGATTTCCTACTCTCAAGCAAATCAACACTCCCAACCAACTTGATGCTGTCTGCAAACTTACTGAGGAAGCACTTAGTCCCCTCATCTAGATAGCTGATGAAGATATTGAAGAAGACCAGCCCCCAGACTTGTCCCTGGGAGACATCATTGGTGAGCCCTGTCAACTGAATTTAGCTCTGTTGACTACAACTCCCTGGGCCTAGCTATTTTTTGACCCAGTGAAGAGTTCACCTGTCTATCCCATGAGCCACCAGATTCTCTAGTAGAATGCTGTGGGAGACAGTGTCCAAGGCTTTGCTGAAGTCCAAGAAGATAACACTCACAGCCTTTCTCTCATCAGCTAGGTGTGTCAGCTAATCATTAACAAGATCGGGCTGGCCAGAAAGAACCTGCCTTTCCTGAACCCATGCTGCGTTTAAACCAGGTTGCCTTGTTCTAGGACATCTATCTTATGAATCTCTTATTTGATGGCAAGTTCAGTGACTGAAGCAGGTTGATCTGGCAGTATTAGAAAACAATTTAAGAAGCCGAAAAGATGAGTTAGTATATTAGAGAAATTAAGGGCTACCTTCTTACACACAGACCGTTCAAGCTTCCATTTGGAGCTAATGGGAACCTTTCAAATCACTTCAGCTGGAGACAGATACATTTTTCTCTCAATCAAATCATCAGCTTGGAAATCTCTGTCTAAATATGGACTTCATAATGAGAAGAATGTCTGTGAAGCTGAAACTAAATTCTCCTCACAGACAGAAGGAGACAGTTCTCAACAGTCCTTAAAAGACCTAATTTCTGAGATAGAATTACTGTCATTCAGAAGCTTTAGTATTTCTATTGTTTCTGCTATTTTTATTACCATGTAGTTGCTTTCACAATGAGATTTTTGTCTTGATCTATTCCAAACCCACTAATTCAACAAACATCCTAAAATTCCCATTTCAGTTTCAGTATCTTTTTGCGTTAAAAAATATTACCGTCTTCTGGGTTATTCAAGCATACATACAATATTGTTTGTCATCTCAGGGAAGCATTTCAGGTCTTCTTCTACATTCTTTTATTTCTGTGCAATTCTGAAACTTGTTCCAAATAAATAATAATGTGAAGCTACTGAAAAAGTGATAAACATTTTCACAGTGCATCTATTACCTTCATAAATGGAAGTAAACCCTCAGTTTGTTATCAGGAATTATAATGTCCCTCTGGAAACCCTCAGTTTCAATGAGAATTCTAAACATTCCCTGTGACAACACTGATCCTTAAAACAACCAAAGCAACTTTCAGTACATCACCTTATTATTCATATTCACCTTCTGTTTTTGTTTTTGTTTTTTTTTTTTATACAGCACTATGGTTTTTACATTATTTTTCTCCTTTACTTACTTTTTCTTTTTTCCAGTTTCCCTTCTCTTGCAGAAAAATAATTACAAGCTACCATGTGTCACCTCAGTAAATTTACTAATTTAATTAATTTGTCTTTATAATTTCTCATTCAGTACTTCACCCAGAATCTTCTGTCATCTTCAATAATTCATCACACTCAGATGTTACAGCTTTATTACCCTGAAATATGGTACAATTAAATTATTAATCTCTGATTTAAGACTACTCCACAGCTTCCTCTGCAAACAGTAATGTGATTCAAAAGGAAGGGGCCGATTCACCCTCAGGCCACTATCGCCCTTGGGTAACGTTAATTGGGTCAACAAGGTTGTGCCTCAGCTATAACCAAGAGCAGATTCTGTCTCTTTGCAAATATACAAGTTACTCTGGGTAAAAGGAGGCTGAGAGGTGACCTTATGGCTCTCTTCAAGTGCCTCAAGGGAGGTTGGGGCGAGGAGGGGAAAAGCCTCTGCTCCTTCGTGGACTGTGACAGGACCACAGGGAATGGATGGAAGCTGTGCCAGGGAAGGTTTAGGCTGGATGTAAGGAAACATTTTTTCACAGAGAGGGTTGTCAGGCATTGGAATCGCCTGCCCAAGACAGTGGTGGAGTCACCACCCCTGGAGGTATTTAAAAGGCTTTTGGACCTGCTCCTTAAGGACATGGTTTAGTGGTTGACTCTGGTGTTAGTCAAAGGTTGGTCTGGATGATCTTGGAGGTCTCTTCCAACTTAAACCTTCTGTGATGCTGTGATATCCCAATTTTCTTTGTAGTTGTAAGCACATTTTTGAGTCTATGACTGCCCATCCTAAACTAAAGGTTCAGTTGGTTTTTTCAGCTGCAAAATTCAGGGTAAGGGAGCAAAACTTCTTGAACCACATCTTTCCTAGCTGTTTCATCTAGAAATCAGGAATACACACTACATGATAAACCACAGGGACATTTCACAGACTTTATATGCTTTTTCTCATCATTGTGTCAGCCCTTCACCACAAACTCACTTTTAAAAAGGTTTCCTAAATAAATAAAATAAAAATGTACTGTCTTCTCCAATAAACATACAGTAATTTTGGTTGTTGCTTCATACTTTTGCTGTTTATCAGGGCTCTTAGGAGCCCTGTTGGAGTTCTAGGTCTATGCTGTTTACAAATACCAAAGAAAATTAACTACCCTAGCTAGGACATCATATTTGTTGGCTCATGAATCAGCTGCCAGATGAAGCACTACAGGCACCAAATATACTGACTTACTGTCCCAAGGAATGTTGTGCATGTCAGTAACATAGCAAATGAAGAAACTTTTGTAGACATCATGGGGAAAAAGAAAACAAAAAAAGGAGAAAAAAAATTAAATATATATATGTGTGTGTGTGTGTTTGGTTACAGATAGAGGAAGTCTTATCTTGGGAATCTTCTTCCAAACACCAGTGGCAGGATTGAAAAAGGTCTAACAGTTCCTTAACACTGAGATAGTGGCAGATGAAATTCAGGGGCAATCAAAGGTAAGAAGAAGCACTCCCACTGCAAGACAGATACCATATAATGGATAAAATGTTTTAAGGTGTTGCAGGCAGATCATTCTGACATCCTAACATCAGAAACTCAAATGCTTGATGAACAATTTATATTGCTCTCTTTTTCTTCTGAAGTAGGTAAGAGCTATTTAAATAAGCAAGGTAAAGATTATATGTGGCATTGACAGTTCACATCACGTTATCCCTCTCTATTCTTCTGAGACCCCACCTGGAGTACTGTGTTAAGTTCTGGAGTTTCCAACATAAAAAGGATATAATTCTCCTGAAATGCATCCAGAGGAGAGACATTAAAGTGATCAGAGGGATGGAGCACCTCCCCTATGAAGACAGGCTTAAGAAGTTGGGGTTGTTCAGCCTGGAGAAGAGGAGGCTCTGAGGTGACCTTGTAGCAACCTTCGAATATCTGAAGGGGGCCTACAAGAAAGCTGGGGTAGGGTTTTTTACATGGGTGTGTAGTGAGAGGACAAGGGGAAATGGTTTAAAACTTGAAGAGAGGAGATTTAGGTTAGACATTAGGAAAAAATTCTTTAATTTGAGGGTGGTGAGTGACTGGGACAGGTTGCCCAAGCAAGCTATGGCTGCCCTCTACCTGGAAGTGTTCAGGCCAGGTTGGATGGGGCCTTGAGCAACCTGATCTAATTGGAAGTGTCCCTGCCCATTCAGGAACTAGATTATTGTTAAGGTCCCTTCCAACCCAAATCATTCTATGATTCTATGTTTCAGACCCACACATTCAAACTTAACAGTCTCAAGGCTTATGCCAGAACTCGAATAGCTTGGTTGTATATAAATTTAACCTTTTTAACCTAAATTTAACCTAGAGAGGAAGAAACTACACTGGTAAATAACACTGGCAAATCACAGTCCAATGCTGTATGCTATGAAAGGGCAAATCTTCATATTGCAGTCAGCCTTTTCTTTGAGAATACATTTGCTTTCACTGGTTTCATGCATGTTTCTTGTGTCCACCCTTTTCAAATAAGCATTTTTATGTTTCCTCTTTCTTTTTGGACTGCCTGTCACACTGCAGATTTTTTTTATTTCAATCGAAATGAAAACATCATATTTCAGCCTGCTTGAGACACACTGTGGTGGGTAGACCCTGCCTGAATGCCAGGTGCTCACCCAAGCCACCCTATTGCTGCCATCCTCACCTGAACAGGGGAGAGAAAATAAAATTAAATGCTCATGGATAGAAATAATCTGTGGGAGATCACTCAACAATTACCGTCATGGGCAAAACAGACTTGACTTTGGGAAAATTAATATATTATCAATCAAGTAGTACAATAATGAGAAAAAGAACCTTAAAACATCTTCACACACATCCCTCCCTTCTCCCCAGGATCAGCTTAGTTCCCAGTTTTCTCTACCTTTTCCACTGCCTAGTGTCTCAGGGATATAGGGAATGGAGATTGTGGTCAGTTCATCACATGTTCTCTCCACTGCCCCTTCCTCCTCGGAGGCAAGACTCCTTGCACTCTCCCCCTGCTCTAGTGTTGGATCTTTGAATGGGATAAAGTCTTCCATATACTTCTCCAATGTGAGTTCTTTCCACAGGCTGCAGTTCTTCATGAACTGCTCAATCACTGGCCCCTTCCATGGGTGCAGTCCTTCAGGATCACACTGCTCCAGAAGTGGTCCCTCACAGGGTCACTGGTCCTGCCAGTTCCAGTGTGGGGTCCTTCCTCCACAGGGCCACAGGTCCTGCCAGGATCCTGCCTCAGCATTGGCTTCCCACAGGGCCACAGCCTCCTTCAGATATCCACCTGCTCCAGCACAGGATCCTCCATGGGCTGCACATAGATATCTGTTCCACTGTTAATCTCCATGGGCTGCAGAGGGACAATCTGCCTCACCACAGCCTTTACCATGGGCTGCAGGGGAATCTCTGCTCTGCTACCTGAAGAACATCCGTCTCTTTTTCTTCACTGACCATGGTGTCTGTATAGTTGTTCCTCTCAGATATTTTCACTCCTCTCCTGACTGCTATCACTGTTGTGCAGCTTTTTTGTCCCCTCCTTAACTGTTATCACAGAGATACTACCACTGCTGATAGGGTTGGCCTTGGCCATAAGTGGGTCCACCTTGGAGCCAGCTGGCATTGGCTTTGTCAGTCACAGGGGAAGCTTCTAGCCACTTCTCACAGAAGCCACCCACTACCAAAACATTGCCACACAAACCCAATGCACATACAAAACCATGACTGGATAGGAATACCATGAATTTTCGTCATGCTGAGTAAACTGTGAAGTATTCTCAGTGCAGACACGTATGTACCTGAAACTCTAACAGGTTTTAGGAATCCATACACTTCTTCTAGTCTGTAATCTAGAGAAGTTATCTTTTGTGAGTCATAGTTCCACTGAGTCCAGTTCATTTGCTGAATTTTCTGTCCGAAATCCTAGGGTGATTTTTTTTTCTTCTCCTCCTGATGACCCCAGAATTAGCTGATAGACAGCAGCTTGATGTGTGTGCAGGTCACTGTCTGATGAATTGTATCATGTGGCTTCTGAGGCAAATGTCCTTTAGAGTGTTTGAAATGGCAACACTGTCCTGATATTCAAATAATCAGAAACAATTTCCCTGATGATCTGTTTTATTTTTATTTTGTGATGGCCTTGATGTAATTCAACCTTTAAAGCTTACAAGGGATTACAAGGGACTTCTTTCATAATAGGATTATGTTTACAATTACTCCTGAGGCTTCTCCTTTGGGATTACCTTTTGTGCCAGTTTTTTAGATACCTCTATGGTTGAATGGATTGCACTGCAGTTGATTGCCTTATGTCACTCTGACATCAGATGTCATTGATATCCACAGGAATTTTCTGTGCCTCTTTACAGAAAAGGAAACTTTCTTTCTTCCCTCCCCATTTGGAATGACTGAGAAGAACCATCTAATTGAGTTTGCAGAAATTTCCTTGTCCATTATGCTGCTCTGCAGGTTTTCCTCTGTGGTTTTAGTCAAACCATCTGTAACAATAGCAGAAAGTTGATGAAATAGCTAAGAGCAGGGCATGACTGCTGTTTGTTTAGTTTTCTGGCCTGTTACAGTATTTCCTGCACAACACTGATTTTATGTTTCCAAGATGTGTAATACATGGAGCAGCATGATCATGTAAGCGCAGTTTTCCCACAAGATGTTTAGCTGGTGCCTTCAAAAGGTCCAATCTGCATGCTTTCAGCTTTTTTTATGTTTGGTTGGAGCTGAAAGCATTCAGCAGCCTCCGATTCTGGCCTCCAAACTCTCAACTGCAATGGAGAAAGTCTTCAGAAATAATTCTGAACCTCAAACCAGCTGCTCTCAGGACTTGGAAATGTATCTGAAGTGGCCACATAGCAGTTGCAAACTAAAACATATTAATCTGATGATTAACCCACAGACATGCTCAAGAGGCTCAACTTTATTCATTCCACTCCCTGCACTTTTATCTATAGTCCAGCCATACCACATACAAATATAAATTTCAATGGAGCTGCCAAGTCTCTCCTAACTTTCTGTGTATCAGGACCTGCAATGTAACATACCACTGGGCCAGGGAATGTGTTTTCCGACAGTCTTCAAGCTTTGAAATCCATCCACAAGTACAGGTCCTTCACACAGTCTCAGAGTTTTGTTTTCTTGTAAAGTTGCTATCTAAACAGTAACATCTCTGGCATCCTGTACAAGAGAGCAAGAAGGAGCACTTCTTTCCATTGCCACCCTTTCTCTTTGAGATCTTTTCTATGGACCAGGTAGAGAAATATTTTGAAGTAAGGACGTTTCTTTTGACCTTGATTTCATTTATGTCATATTTTTGTACCTCTTCTTTTTCAGACACAGCCAGATTATACTTGATCCCAGCCCTTAATATAGTGGCTGGTGCACTACCAGGGACAGAAGAGTTCTTAAGCAGCCATACTATACTGATAAAAATCAATCTTAGTTTTTAAGCCACATTCATTGTCACTGTTCTGAAATTCAAATAAAATCGCTAGACCAGATGCTGCTAAAGTGTATAATGGAGCCAGATGCTGCTAAAACCTTGGTCAAAAAGTGTATAATGGAATATGGAAAGTAGTTTTTCTTGTGCTTTTGTATTTTGAAGTAAACACTGCATAGTGCCTGCAGAGTTATCTGAAGAACTACCTTAGGGCATCATCTCTTTATGCATTACTACAGTAAAATATGTTTAGTTTACCACGTAATACCATTTGTTATGTTTATCAGTGTCGCCCGGCTTCAAGACAGTGAACACATAATTCTTGATTTGCCAGGTGCAGCTTGGAAGGAATCTTCTCATGAAAATGAAAGCTATTTTCATTGGAATCCTGATTACTGATATGTGCCTAAAGCTTCCTTCTGTAATGTGGAGTATGTGCAGCAGACTGACATCTTTACTGAGAAAATAGCTAAGACAGTTGGAGGCATGTCCTCACTTGCAAAGGTCAGCCAATGTGAAGTGTAACAGCTATTATTTTGGGCTTTCAAAGACTGGGAAGTCTGTACACTGTTTTTTCCCTTCTTTCCCTAGAGAAATGATAAATACCAAGTGAGCCCAGCTGAGATCTGTAAACTTAACTAGAGATGGGGAGTAAATGATCTCAGATCAGTGGTTAGCAAAGATTTTCCCTTCATGATTTTTGCCCACCTCTTCATATAGGCCTGTTTTCCTTTCTCTTTTTCCCCTCAGGAGTATTCAGCTTTGTGGGATTGTATGTGACCTCTTGCCTTGCACATAGTAGCATCTTTCTTTCCTAATTTTTTTAATGAGAAAGAAAAGTTGCTTTAAATTCCTTTATGACTCCTTTGAAGACTTCCTTGTAGGTGACTTTTAGCTATTAGACTGAATTAATATATCTCGTACTACAGTCAAGTCCAGAGTTTGTCCTCATTCTGGGTCTGTAATAGCTGTGACTGTTCTCCAGATTCTATGCACCTCAGAACACAAGATAAGCCTTCTTACATTCAGACTGTACTTAATGCTAAAATCTGTTGAGCCTTCAAGTGTTCCTGTCACTAGTCAAATATTGAAGGGTATAGTGGATGTTGGGTACCTTCATTATCCTCTTGCTATTCAAGAAAAATGTTACAGTAAATGGTTCTGTGTCCTCAATTTGACATATTTTGATGAAGATATATTCATAATGCTTTCAAGATAGCATGTTTACTATGTAGACATTATTTTAGCTGTACATTTGCTGATAAACTCAGGTAAATGTATGAAACGTTGAACCGTGTTTGCAGGCAGGATGAAGACTCTTTGTGCTTTTTCAATTGGGTGAAAAATCTAGACACAGAAGGTTCATTTTTGTGTCATTATTTAAAACCAATGTCTAATAAAATAAAAAGAAATTTTGCTGTATAAACTACTTTTTCAAGATCCAACAAAGTGCCATTAGGAAAAAATGAAACCATTATATCCAGATAAACAAAGTCTGAGGGAATGGATACCTTAATGAATTTAGGCTTTTTCAAATAATCCCATTTAGCTCTATCCACAATGCTCCAATTTGGAGACTGATATTTATTTTCAGTACCTTTGTAAGTACTGAAATAAGGTCTTCTTAAGGTCTGACCATAAAAGGTGTCTTACAGCCTATTGAGATGGAGGTGGCTATAAGAAAGTTTCAAGGATAGTATTTAAGAAAGAAAAAGAAAAGTCATGTTTCAGTCTACAATGAAATATTTTCCTGATATAGTGGCTTAAACTGTGTTTTTTATCCAATTCTTCAACATTCTGCCTGCATAGCACTGCCAAGTTGACACTTTTAAGTGGAAAGTTCTTTTACAACATGAAGATCATTTTTTGACTCAGTAGAATTGCCAGTATATTTAATATTAAGCCTATGTATAAAAGCTGTGTTGGGCAGGTACCTTAATATCTTCATTCTTGAAGGCAAGCATTCAGCCAGAAGCTCACACTGATAGAGATATGCAAGAGCTGAACTGCACCTTGCCAATGTACAGGATCATAGAAGCATAGAATGTTAGGAGTTGGAAGGGACCTAGAAAGATCATCTAGTCCAACCCCTCCCTGGCCAAAGGCAGGTCACCTGTAGCAAGTCTTAATGTTGGGCTTTGAATGTGTTCAAGGAAGCAGACTCCAGGGAAGGAGACAGTCTCCCTGGGCAGCCTGTTCCAGTGCCCTGTTACCCTCACAGTGAAAAAAATCTTCCTAATATTTATATGGAACTGCCTATGCTCCAGTTTATAACCATTGCTCCTTGTCCTATTATTAGTTACCCCTGAGAAAAGCTTTTCTCTGTCCTCCTGCCACTCACTCCTTACATATTTATAAACAGTGATGAGGTCACCTCTCATTCTCTTCTTCTCCAAGCTGAAGACCAAGCTCCTTCAGCCTTTCCTCATAAGGGGAAGGTTCCACTCCCTTAATCATCTTTGTGGCTCTGCACTGGGCTCTTTCAACCAGTTCCCAGTCCTTGTGGAACTGAGGGGCCCAGAACTGGACACAATATTCCAGATTTGGCCTCACCGGGGCAGAGTAGAGGGGAAGGAGAAGCTCTCTCAGCCTACTAGCCACCCCCCTTCTAATGCACCCCAGGATGCCGTTGGCTTTCTTGACCACAAGGGCACATCGCTGGCTCATGGTCATCCTTCAATCCACCAGCACCCCCAGGTCCCTTTTCACCTGTGCTGCTCTCCAACAGCTCAGTCCCCCAACTTGTTCTGGTACCTGGGGTTGTTCTTTCCCAGATGTAAGACTTTACACTTGCCCTTGTTGTAATACATTAAATTTCTCCCTAACTCTCCAGCCTGCCAGGGTCCCTCTGAATGGCAGCATAGCCTTCTGGGGTGTCAGTCACTCCTCCCACTTTTGTGTCATCAGCAAACTTCCTGATAGTACACTCTATTCCCTTATTAATAAATATATTGAATAGTACTGGTCCCAGTACTGACCCTTTAGGGACTCCACTAGAAACAGACTTCCAAGTAGATTCCATCCCATTGACTACAACTCTCTGGCTTCTATAACTCCGCCCTGTGTCACCACAGAGCTGGTATTTCTTTCTGCTTTTTTAGGCTTTGCCAACAGGCCACTCAGTGTTTTATCTTCTATGACCTGTAAGCTGTTGCCTGAAAGACATTTCTTCTGGGAATATCATCATGTGAAGGAAGCAGAGGTTATTGCTGTTAGCACATTTTCTGAAGAAGCAGGAAAGACAAGCAGCTGTTGTTTCCAAATCCCTTACAACCATCTCTAAAACTGTTTGGCATGTTGAGGAGAATTTCATGCACTCTTCAAAAGCACAGAGATTTTTTGCAGCAGTGAAAAAATTTCTTTACATAGTGCACATGTAGTTGTTATGAAGCTAAATACTTGTAATAGCTTCATAAAACAATTACACTGTGTTATTGTTACCAAGTGACTTCAAGGATTTCAAAGAATAAAAAAAGCTTACTCTAATGCAAGCCAAATCACTTTTTATACAAAAAGCACACTCACGAAGAACAGGATTTATATTCATATGTATTTTTTACCTGTCATTCCTTCAGCTTGATGCATGTCAGAATACGACATTTTTAGTAGACTTGAAATTGCTAGAGAACTTAAATACCCTCAGTGATTATATGCTTCAGGGCTGACAGCTCGTATGCCAAATGACCATTGCAATGCTCTGGCAACACTATTCTCCTATTGTGGCAGAAATTCAGGTGTTTGTCTTCAGCTGCAATTAGCATCTGATGTTAGGAATAGGCTTTGGTTTCTTTCTTTTCTTCTGTCTTTTTAGGCCTACCAATACAGTCAGAACACAGCATAAATCATCATTTCAGCCTGAACAAAAAGCAGATTTCCTATTATATTTGATGTTATGAATTTGATGATCTCTTTTCTGTTAAGAAAACATTTCCCAGCTCATAGATTCATAAAGGTATCTAGGAAATACTGGCAATAGGGATGATATTAATTTTTAATTGACTAGCAGGACATCATTATAATTACCAGTAATGGACTGGCTAAAAGCAAAATTTTGAAGAATCTTAAACCCCAGATTAAGTATACATTATATAGATTCTAGATATAATAAAAATTACAACTGTATTCTACTTACAACTTCTGATTTTTTTTACATAGAAAATATACAGAAAAAATAACCATAAATCATAAGAGAATTGGTAGATGTCAGAAATTGTCACGTGTATTACCTATTTCCTTGCCTATGAAGAGAATCACATAAAGCTTAAAGACCATAATTAATTGTATCATATCTATCATCTCCTACATTGACATTTCCATGGAATGGTGTAATGATGTCTGAATATATTATTTTTGTTTTCTACAGATACATCAATAGCAAAAGAAGAGGTGAGGAGAACCTCTGTTCTTTGTTGGACAAGGAGGGAAACATAATTACAAAAGATGAGGAAAAGGCTGAGGTATTTAAAACCTTCTTTACCTCAGTTTTCAACAGTACCACAGTTGTCTTGATGACATCTGGCTTCTGGGGCTTGTAGAGAGAAATAAGAAGCTGAATGGCCGCCCTGTAATCCAGGAGGGAACAGTTTGCAACCTGCTGAGCCACTTGGATCCTCACAAGTCTATGGCACCAGGTGGGATCCACCCCAGAGTGATGAGGGAGGTGGCGGAAGAGCTCACCAAGCTGCTCTCCATCATTTACCAACAGTCCTGGATCACTGGGGAGGTCCCAGGTGGTTGGAAGTCAGCAAACGTCACCAGTCCACAAAAAGGGACGAAAGGAGGGATCAGACCCAACCAGCATGGGGTTAGGTCTGACCAACCTGATCTCCTTTTATCATCAAGTGATGGGGATGGTGGATGAGGGGAAGGTTGTGCATGGAGTCTACCTGGACTTCAGCAAGGCCTTTGACACAGTCACCCATAGCATTCTCCTGGAAAAGCTGTCAGCTCAGGGCTCAGACAGCAGCACTCTGTGCTGGGTTAGGAACTGCTGGAGGCCACCAGAGAGTGGTGCTGAACGGTGCTGATCCAATTGGCAGCCGCTCCCCAGTGGTGTCCCCCAGGGATCAGTGCTGGGCCCAGTTCTGTTTCATATCTTCACTGTTGATTGGATGAGGGGATTGAGTCCAGCATTAGCAAATTCACAGAAGACAGCAAGCTGGGGGGGAGTGTCCATCAGCTGGCAGGCAGGAGGGCTCTGCAGAGGGACCTGGACAGACTGGAGAGTTGGGCTGATTCCAACGGGATGAGGTTCAACACGGCCAAGTGCCGGGTCCTGCACTTTGGCCACAACAACCCCATGGGGAGCTCCAGGCTGGGCACAGAGTGGCCGGAGAGCAGCCAGACAGAGAGGGACCTGGGAGTTTGGATTGACAGGAAGCTGAACATGAGCCAGCAGTGTGCCCAGGTGGCCAAGAAGGCCAATGGCATCCTGGCCTGTATCAGGAACAGCGTGGCCAGCAGGTCCAGGGAGGTGATTCTGCCCCTGTACTCAGCGCTGGTGAGGCCACACCTCGAGTACTGTGTCCAGTTCTGGGCCCCTCAGTTCAGGAAAGAGATTGAGGTGCTGGAGCAGGTCCAGAGAAGAGCAAGGAGGCTGTGAAGGGACTCCAGCACAAGTCCTGTGAGAAAGGGCTGAGGGAGCTGGGGCTGTTCAGTCTGAAGAAGAGGAGGCTCAGGGGAGACCTCATCACTCTCTACAACTCCCTGAAAGGAGGTTGGAGCCAAGAGGGGGTCGGTCCCTTCTCCCAAGTAGCTACCAGTGAGACAAGAGGGCATGGACTTAAGCTCTGCCAGGGGAGGTTTAGGTTAGGTATTAGGAAGAAATTCTTTACAGAGAATTGAGCAGGCATTGGAATGGGTTGCCCAGGGAGGTGGTGGATTCTCCATCCCTTTTTAAGAGCTTTTTAAGAGGAGACTGAATGTGACAAGATCAGTGCCATGGTCTGATAACCATGGTAGTAGTGGATCAAAGGGTGGACTTGATGATCTCAGAGGTCCTTTCCAACCTGGCTGATTCTGTAGTTCTGTGATGCTATGAAAAGCATTTAAAGATAATCCATCACTCTATTACTACTACTGGTCTGGGTACTTTTGTTATGTGTATTTTCTTTGCATTCCTAGGAAATCAAAGTCAAATTCATGTGTAAGTACTTTCCTGCATACAAGGCACAAGATGGAGCTGCAGTTGGAGGACTGATGTTGTTTAAAATTAAGGGCAGACTACTGGGTTAGCAAGGCTGACATAAATTTCAATATATACACAACTGAAGCTTTAGGGTAGACCTCAGTTTCCCCTCTGTCATCTAGGGTAATGTAGTGCCACTGAAGTGCCATTCTGCACTTCTCTTTGGTTTAGTTTTTAAATCTATGACTCAGAAAGTTTCTTGCAGGAGATAAAGTAGAGGAAGTACTATCTATTGTAAATGCAGTTTCTCTGCCATAAATGTGGAATAAAACCAATTAAGAGTAAGTGGATTTCTAAAGACTCTTTACTGATACAGATTTTAGAGGAACTGACATGGAAAGAATTAATCGGGCCTGGCTCTTTGCAATATTGCTCTCTATCTTTCCTGGCAGTCAGAGTATGGAATTTTCTTCCAACACAGATTTCCAAGAATCTCATTTTGACTGTAATATCAGTCAAGGTTCTAGGAAATAGTGTCATTCCATAATATTAAAGGCAAACAAAATGACTGTTTCTGAAGCAAGACAAGTTTACATGGACTAAGAACATAAAACCAATACATTTTCATGAATTACAGGAAAAACATGAATTCAAGTAACTTGATCAGCCTGTTGATTCTTTTCCTCCTCCTTGGATGGAAATGTGCAATAGGATGTTCATTTGTTATCTCACACTTCTCTTCCATTTATCTTCTTGCTGAACTTCACTCATAAATCATTAAAAGCGGAGAGCGTAATCCTCAACTTCCAAAATACACATTGCCTCCCCTATAACATAACTTCTCTACATCCTTCCTTTCCTTGCCTTTTTTTAAAATGTAAGTACATTGGATCTTAGGATCCATCATGGCACGAAATTCAAGCTTTGAATTAATGTGTTGTTCTTTTCACATCCCAGTCACTTCAATAAATTTACACATAGTGTGTTTCAACTGGTAATGGAGGACACTAAATATCTTTGCTTGTTTATTCTGGCTGGTGTGCAAAGTGGATCAGGTGTGGCAAAGTTGATCATTGATAAATAAATGTGAATAGAAATTCTAACTTTTCCATGTGAAAATAAAAAAATCTCCATAAATTATTTAAGATAACAATAGCAGCTCAGACATCAGATTTTGCATTCAGAATTTCGTATCAAAGTACTTTTGCTGAGTGCTTTTGAGTACTTTTGTGGGTTCATCATAGTTGAAAATTACAATATAAGGACAGCATAATATGAAGTCTGGAAACTTATGTAGGCTAGGATTTGATGCTAGTGTTACCTTAATAGTGTATTTTTTATATATGTATAATTTTGTAATTGAGGAAATACTTTTGATCAGCTTTAGCTCTTAAAATTTGAACAGGTGATATGATATTTTTGTCGTTGTTTTATTTTGTAAAGGATGTACCACTTGATGATATAAAAGGTTATAAACACAACAAATGGCAGGCCTAATTGATATTGGACTCTCCACTTTTAGCAGCTTTTTAACAACACAGAGGAACTCTGTATTCCATTGCCTCTTTCAATTTTTTTCATCCATTCATCTTTTATAAAAGGAAAGGTTTGCTTTATCCACTTCCAGTGTATAATCTCATCTGTGATTAATATCCAAGCAAGATCTTTTTTTTTTTTTTTCTGTAGTTCATTTGCTTTGCTTTTTAGGTTAGGGTGACATTTAGCAGAAATATGGAGATGCTGCTGAAGTTTTTTCATATACCTTAAAATATTTTACTCAATACTCTGGATCTGCTTAATTTTTAAAATGTTTCATCCATCTTTGTTTAAAACACCTATTCTGCTTGTGCTTCATTATGGGGTTTTGTATTCTTTGTATTCTATTACCCTGCTAGTTTAAGTAAATCTCTTTTTTAATTCCTCTCCTTATCTATCAATCTCTTCTAATAGTTTAATATTTGAACTACTCTATCCATTGTAAATGAAAAAATGCCTAATTTTATTACTGGTAAGTATCTTGAAGACAGATATGTTGCATCTCCAAAAAAAGTATCCGTTAAAGAAAATGTTCAGTGGATATGTGATTAAGAGACTTAACAGTCCAGCTGATTTATTGCTTCTGATTACCTTTATATTTCTTCCTCTTTCCCAGTTCTCTCCAGGGTGCAAATGCTTTACTCTTGGAAAGTTCATTAGCATTCCCATACCAGTATTAGCACCACAGTAATCCAATTGAATGTAAGAACTTATCTCCTAGTCTTATGTTTAGCTTGCTGCAGCATGTAGTGGAGCAGACAGCATACAGCATAGCCCCTCAAGGGCTTTCTGAGGAAGAATCACTATTCTTCCACACCAGGAAGATTTCTCAACTCCTACACTAAAGAAGCTCTGCAGCAGCTTATACAGTCATTTCATGGGCTGGAGATCTGATTCAAAAGGGAGTTCTTCTGAAGCAAGGTATTTTGAAGGATAAATAGGTATTGACATCATGGAATTATTTTGGTTGGAAAAGACTCTTGAGAGCATTGTGTCCTATTGTTAACCTACCACTGTCAAGTCCACCACTAAACTATTTTCCTAAGCACCATATCTACACGTCTTTTACATACCTCCAAAGTGACTCAACCTTGTCTCTTGACAGCCTGATCCAGTGCCTGGCAACCATTTCAGAAAAGAATTTTTTACTAACATCTAATCTAAACCCCCCCTGTAACAAATCTATGTCATATCCTCTTGGTTTATTTTGTAACCTGAGAGAAGAGATCAACACCTCTCACCTAGTTGGAGAGAGCAAAGGTGTCCCTTCAGCATCCTTTTTTTCTTGAGACTGAACAACCTGCTCCTCATAAGACTTGTGCTGTAGACCCTTCAACAGTTTCACTGCCCTTCTCTGGACATGCTTCAGAAACTCAATGTCCTTCTTGTAGTGAGGGGCCCAAAACAGAACACAGGATCTGAGGTGCAGCCTCACCAGTTCTGGGTACAGGGGTATAATTGCTTCCCTAGTTCTATTTGCCACACTATGCCTGATACAAGCCGGGATGTTGTTGGTCTTCTAGGCCACCTGGGAACCCTCCTGATTCATCTCAATAATGTTGTGGGCCAACACCACCAAGTTCTTTTCCTCTGGACAGCTCTCCAGTCACTATTCCCCAAACCTGTAGCATTGCATTGGGTTGTTGTGACCCAAGTGCAGGATGCAGCACTAGGCCTTGTTGAACTGCATGCAATTGCACTTTAAACCACCAATACAACCTGTACAGTTCCCTCTGTAGAGCCTTCCTGCTCTGAGGCAGATCAACACTCCTTCCCAGCTTGCAAAATTATTATCTGAAAAACTACTGAGGGTGCAGTAATTTTACTGTACACATAAAGGTGTCAAAAATATTTGAAGCACTTGTTGTATGTCTTTTCCTGTGTAATCCACATGCTGTTTGTTTGGTTGATTTTTTGTTGGTTTGGGTTTGGGTTTGGGCTTGGGTTTTGGTTTTGGGGTTTTTTTGGGGGGTGGAGGAGAGGTTTGGTGTTTTGTTGGGATATTACTTTCTTTTTTCCTGGTGTACAGGACCTGTGGGCTCTGGAGCTTTCTTAGAACCAGGAAGCTGTCTCTCTGAGCAACCTGGCACATGTTCCTTCAAAGAACAGGGAAACCACAGCCCTAAGTCTGTACTTGCCTCCTCACAAAATTGAAAGACTCCCTTCCTCATACAGTCCAGAATACTAGAACTTTGCATTTATAATATAATAGGCAGGGGCATGAGGTAAGTATAGAACAGTCTTTATTTAGTATTTTAAAACAGAACTAAATTTACAGATAATTTACATTTTAAAAATCTCATAGTAATTCATTTATTTGCATTCTTTCCACACTGTGCTAGAAAGAAACTGGGGGCGGAAAAAAACAATACAAAGCAAGTCATTTGAGTGATATGAGGTGTGTAGGATGTCACAATGCATATGGCATCTCTTCATATTTCTGAATCCCTTCTCTCCCTCTATTTCTGTATCTTTCTGCTTCCTTGATATCCCCTTCCCCCCTACTTCTTATTCCTCATCTATCTGTCAAAGAGGAACTTCTGCATGTTTGCATAATACAACATCCTCTCCTCTTCCCTTTCCTGACCCAGACATATATTGTAGCTCACAGAGTCATTGCTGACCCAACTGGTCTCTGGTTTAAAAAGTCTTCCATCAGCCCTTTTTGCATGACTTACAGATTTTTCTGCCTTGTCAGTTCAGAGTAGATATAGACATTGAGGTACTTCCTAATATCTCTGTGTCATCAGACAGAAACTCCTGACACATCTTGAACTGAATCAGGTTACTTTAGGCTAAATGACTAAGGATACAACCACTATTAATCTTTCAGATGAATGAGAAACAAGAAGAGGGCATAAACAGACTTTCTAGCACCCCTACCCAGAAGTATGATGAAAATTCTTCAACATAGACTCCACCTGAAGGAATGGACCTGGTCTTCTACCACTTCTGGCACAACAGATATCCTCAGGCTTGGTACTTGCACAGTTCCTCATGGGACACAAAACACTCTCTTATCTACTTGTGGTGTTTTTTACTTGACAGATAATTGATGAAAGACAGAGGTAGAATTGCATTCTATTTTTATGTTCTGTTAGAGCTAGCCAGACGAAAGCTTGTCTGTCCTTTAGCTCCTGTTTCCTTGGTAGCTAAATCTGAAATTTATTTCTTCTCATCAAAATGGCCCTCTGTTTTTTATCAGAAACATAACCTGTGGATCCAGGTCAGAAAAATTTCATTATGCCATATTCCCAGACAGGTGCTGAGATTATCACTTTGTTTCAAGTAACTGTGCAACTTTGGGAAGTATATATAAAATATACATTATATATTTCTTGATTTAATACATATATTCTTCACTAAGATGACATTGCCTGCCCTTGCAGTTAAATAATATTTTTAATTACAGCTTCCATTATTCCAGCTGCTGCGTTATTTCTGCCAGAATGCTGACAGAAATAAAACCGAGTGTTAAAACAGAAAAATGCAGTATCAATTTAATAATCACTTACAAAAAAGAAATTAAAATATTACTTTCAGAATAAACAAAGATGAATCAACATCCTGCATCACAAGGTCATTGTATTCAGAGAACTCCAGCAAGCTTACTTGCTCTATTCTTCTTCCAGCAGCCAATTTTCAAATACAAACGAGAGCTTCCTGCAGTTTTGTGGTACATAGCCCTCAGACAGCTCATGTTGAGCCTGACTCAAGCAACACTCAGGGAATTGTTCTGTCTGTTACTACATCACATGTCAATAAAAACTTGGTCAGTACAGCACAGCTAACAAAATCAATCAATTCTGTCTCTTGGAGGAGAGAATATCTCAGGCTGTTCCTTGTTGACAGGACATACAGCACAGAGTAGAGATGGAATTTCAGAACTGAAGACATCCCAAAATAAAATTTCTTCTTCCATCCCTCACTCTCTGTCTCCCCATTATATCTTCAGCCTGAGTTACACTTGCTTAAATCTTGTACCTGCAGAAGGCATGGTCTTGATAGAATTGTATCTTTCATAGTCTTCATAGTAGAAGTCTTTCATAGTAGAAGACTTATTTTACTTCATGTTCACAAACTACCCCAGCCCAATCTGAGTCTGAAACTGGATTCTCCACACAATCTATAATTCCTTCATCCTTTCAGGTCCTAGGCTGGTGAGATCACAAACTATATACTGGAAATGGATGTACATAAGGGCTATGGAAATGAGGTAACTAATCTGACAGTCCTCTAGGTCCTGTATATACTCAGTGCACTGTATTGTTGCTCATAGCTACTAATCCTAATCCCAAAAGCAAAACTGAGCAAAGCAATCTGAAGTGCTAAAGATACACGGAAGACCACCAGGGTAGGAAGATATGGGAGAGGAAATATGACATTTAAGGATTGCCCTGAAGAAATCTCCATACTTGAAGGGACATGAAACAAACATGCCAATGGACATTAAGAATGTGATTGGAGCACTCAGAATCTGGCAATCTGTATTCATCCCACTTAATTACAATCTCATTTGGGGTCAGAAAGTTGACAGTGAGCACCATAATTAAAAAGGAAACTCTGCTATATGGATAGTTCTTAATCCAGGCTAACTGTGGCTGATGGTGTTTTACTCATAGAGAAATTATTCTTTGGGTCAGCCATGAATATCTGTGCTCCCTCATCTTGCTATGGTGCAACCTGGATGCTATAGCAGAGGTGACTAGGAAATCCAGGAAGCATAATGCAAGCAATGACAAAGTTCAGCTTCCAAGGAACACAAACTGGAAACACATTCCAATCAAAAAAGTTTCATATGAGAAATCTACCATAAAGGTGCAAAAAGAAGTAGCTAAAAGAAGAAAAGGAGATAGAAGAATGTCTCCACATAAGAGTATTTTGTGGCACTCAGATTACTGAATAAATTCTGGGCATTTTTTTTTATATTTCCTTGTTCCTAGAAGCTCTCCTGCTTCCTCCTCCCTAACCTTCACTCCTTTTGTCTCTTCTGCTACAGATGCTTTTCATTCTAGTTTTCTCCAGTATTCCCAGCACATGACAGCTGGTCTCAGAGATCTTCCCACATTCTTCCTCACAGAAGCTCTGGTGTACTCTATAGTGATGTCACTCACTGATTAGCTGTCTCTTAGAGCTCCTTTTAATTCCCGGGCTTTCATTATTGCCTTTAGATTTCTTCCCAAACAGAGCCTGAATTGATTCGTATATCTACTAATTCTAAAATATACTCTTATCAGTTAGGCACAAAATGACATGTGTTCCTAAAAATTACTTATCATTCAGATATTTCTGCCCACAATGAATTATACAGTAACTATAGTACCCAGCTGGGATTATTAAGAACACTTAGAACTGTAACTTATTATTCAGTGTTATAGAGCTCAGACCTCAGCTTCAAATAAGAATGTTATTTGTCAGCATTATTGAAACCATCTGTTCCAGATGTTTGTTAACAAGACTGAGGTGGAGAATAGCCAGAATCAAAGAAATGAAAGGCCTTTCCACATGAATGTCCTAGAGAAGTTGTGGGATAGAAGCAGTCTGAACAGAAGTGCTTTTGGTAACATGTCAAAGAATCTGCCATGGAGCAAGGAAAATTCCAGGTTTCATATATACTCAAATCATGAAACAGAACATGAATCTAAGCCCATCTATAAAATTACAACACCCTAAAAGAGATTTATTGGAGTATTCACTTAGGGCTTTGCTCCTTCACCCTTCACAAGGATGCAATTTACAGACAATGAAATTAATCTAATACACAAGCATTGCATAAATTTTTTACCCAGTACAAGAGAATTTTGTAGTAGATTTCTTAGCCACCTGAAGAAAAGAGTTAAGATTTACCCCACTGCTTTTCATGTTGCCCTCTGCTTTAAATATGGATAGCATTTTGTGACAAGAAATTGATAGGACTCCAGTTACATTGTAAATTATTTTGTGTCCTTTGGATGGAAACAGCAATCTATGAAAGTCTCTGTAGCAACCACACAAGTGTGGAAATGTGAGTAAATTCTAAAACGCCAGATTGGTTCAATAATCTTATATTAATCATTATTTATATCCTGCATAGATCCAGGCTAAGAAAAAAAAATAATTTTATATTTGGAGTTCAATCCTGTGGTCTTTGATTACTAAAACAATATTTACTCAAGCAAATAAATCCAATTGGTCTGAAAGGGCTACTTGCATAAGCAAGAAGTAATCCATCCAAGTATAAATGCTCTGAGAAAAATACTTGTTAATTAAACAACAGAAATGACAAGGATGCATGTTGTTGTTGTAAGCCTGAAGGCCAAATACTCCTTCTCATGCTGGCATTGCAAAATTTACTTCGATCTATTATAAACTTTCCTGTTAAAAGGAAACTAGAGGTCACTACTTGACTCAGCAAAGAGGATTCCCACACTGCAGTCAGCAGTCAGCTAAAATGTTTCAATTGCTTTTACATGTCATTATTAGACACTTATTTTTGAAGACACTCCATATTTTTAACTATGAAGAAATGAATTATTGAATTATTATTAAAAATCTTTAGAACACAAGTCCATTTAGAGTGGAAACAAAATCGCTGCTTATTAGTATAGTCATGACACTTAGAATGTGACTTAACAGAAAGATGGAAGGCTGGTGGTCCCATGACTTAATATTCAGACCTGCAGTGATGCTGGCAGAAATAACAAGGTCAAGATTTTTGAGGGTTTTTGGGGGGGATGGAAGGGTGCGAGGAGGGTGTCCAGTTAAAACCATACCAAAAAAAAAATTAAATCAAAGCAATGAAAAAAATCTGTACTTTTGCCTTCAAGTGGTACTTAAAACCGCAAATATTTCTTTGCAATATTACAACAGAAACTGAAAGGGCTCCTGAACATGGGGCACAGCCCACACTTGGCACTGAGAGTGGAAGGAAATCAAGGTTTCCTGAAACAAATACTGTCTATTACATCAGTCCTGAAACCCTACCAATATTAAGATGGAGATAAAGGTTTTTCCAAAACTGGTATTCAGGGCCAATAATCTCAGTTCTGTTGGGGGAGAATCCCCACAGACAGATATTTCACCTCTGAAACGTACATTTTTTTTCAGAATATGCACACAGATTTCTGACAATCTGTAATAGACTGTAATGTTATATAGCCATGAATCCCTGTACTCCAGTCAGAAAGTGCCATAATGAATACATTAATGAGTTCCCAGCTATATAATTTTCTGTGGAACTCTTCACAGATGGAGTGAAAAAGGTATACACAAATCTAAAAATAGTATTTTAGCAGAGCTGTTGGCAGTTTTGAAGGAAGGCTAAGGACATGGCTGTCTTCAATAATATTCTTTTCTCTCTAAGCTGAACTCCTCTAAGGAACTGGATTAGTCTGGGGATAATATTTGCATGTGAAACAGACTTATTTCCTGAAGGGAAGGAGAAGATTCACATTGTCAAGTTGCAGCAAAGGCTAGAGCTTTGTGGTGTAATTAATATTACCAAGTGTAGAGATCTATAATTTAGACGGCTAGTCTGATTCAATATTTAAGTTCTTTCTGCAGCCAGTTCCAAGACAGACCTTCTCCAGAACACAGGCTTCTCATAAAATCTGTTGTAAAATAGGAAGACTGGATTGCTGGAGAAAGTCTCCCTTTAATTATAGAGAAAGCCTAAAAAAACTAACTTTCACCACATTTTCAGATGCCAAAAATTAAATAAAATCCAACCAATTTTTGGCAAAATATACATAGAACCCCTGAGCCAGTTAAGGCTGAACAAACCCACGGATTAAGGAAAGTAGTTCTTTACCATATTAATGTCAGAAAAATCTTTTTATATCTATCATGAAACAGAAAAGACAATATTGAAAATTCTTGATGTTAAATGTGGAAATTCCTTTAATTCCAGTTCAGATCTCCTGCTTAGCTGCTTGAAAAGCTCTCAGGCTCTCCTATAGTAAATCATTCCAGGGCAATCCATTTCCACTGACTAAATTACAGTTGCAGGCAAAAGCCCAGCAGATACACTTTTAATTTCATCTTCTCTTGAGTCTGTTTGCCTAGATGTCAGTAAATGAGAACTGTGTTCTTATTTTCTAAATTGGTGCATCTCTCCTCCTGGAAGACAAGTAATGAGATGTCTTTATGCTTCCCTGAACATATGAAGCACCTGGAGAAGGTGAGAAATTTTTTATCCTGAATGTTCAGGTAAGGAGTTGATTCACACATGACTTTTTTAGTGGTTAACAGCATGTGTTGCATTATTTCAAGAACTTGCCACATTGTTTTTTTTGGATGGGAGGTTCGTTCACATTGTGTTAAAATCATGTTAGTTTATTCAAGGTCATGCATTGTTTAGCTACTTTCACTTAGAATTTAATTAACTTGAACAAAAAGAAACACACCCAAACTTATGAACAATTTCCAAGAAAACATTAATCAAATTTTGATACTGATCAAAGGATTTGAAGAGGAAAAGTACTCCAAAGCTAGAGAACTAGAGAAGGAAACAAGCAACATACAAAAATGTCCATACACACCAATCAAGTACTCGGTGATAAAAATGGGTATCTCTCTTAATAATAACAGTGGTAATACTTCCATTTTATATATACATACAGAAAGTTAACAAAAGGTAGTCTTCCCTTCCCCTACCTTTAACCATTTGAATTATATACTTCTAGCCTAAGATGGCAGGTAGGCTTCCTCTATGGTTGATGGAGAAAAGAAGGTACAGGAGAGATGCTGTAGCAGTTCATAGAAAAGTGCTACAGAGGCTAGAGATGGCTACTTCATTTCATTGACTATAAAATGAGCTTTGACAAACAACACATTTTAAATGCAGAAAACACACCGTACCACAAAATGCAATGGAATGACTTACTAACAAATTCTCCACAATACTGAATTTCAGGTAAAGCGATGTTTAGAGATGTAACAGAAAGCAAGGTCAAAAGCCTTGTATGCACTGTGTTTCAACCAAGGATGAATCTAATTTATTTCTGTCTGGATTTTAGATTTTATGTTCTTTCTCCAGCCCACAGAGAATCGCATTTTTATTTCACTTGGTTGCATATGAGAATTCTGGTGTTGTCAAGTAATTTTGTCACATCAGCTAAAAATTAACCAAGATGAGACTTTATTACAAATAAATAGTCCAAATTTTAGAGATAATTGATTCTTGAAAGGCAAATATTTACTTAAATTTTCAATTGAATAAATACTTTTAAAGACTAAAATCTTGCTTTGTGGAAGTAAGATAAAATAACATTATATGACTCACTAAAACCCAAAGCCAGATAAATTTCATTGCACTGATTTTATCTGTTATGGGAGATACTCTATAAACTTAATTCAGAATTTTTTTTTTTCAATATTCTAAGCAAGATTAAGAGCTTGAACTACACAGTGTAATAGGTGCATGAGATGCCAATACAATTGGTCAGTGGCCAGTTTGAGAAAAAGACCTCCACCAAACTTCAAGGCACTCTCTGCACTGACTTTTACCCATTCTACTAAATCCACCCATCTTTCCCATAAAACTGCTCAGCAATTTTTATTTAAACAAATAAAAATTTGACACTTCATTTGTCTAAGATATCTAAAATCCTTGTAAGTGTTAGACCTGGGATAAAGAACAGTGGTTTCAGAGATATCATACAATGCATTATCAGGAAAAGGCGTGGTTAACTTGCATACGAAATTTCCTGAAAACAATGTTTACAAGGATTTTGCTTTGTTATAAAGCTTTTAAATCTATTCCACTTCTTATTGAACATTTTTCTCTTGGGAATATATATCCCAAAAGATTTTACTTCCTACGACAAAAAATAGCAAATAGTTTTCTCCCAAATATTTCTGTTCTAGATAGAACTTAAGCTGGTATGAAATCTGCATCATTTTTCACAGATGGGAAAATGTAATCTGCTAATTATTACAGCATCTGCTTTTATACTGAACTCTGTAACAGGAAGTAGAACACAAGTGACCAAATAAAGCTGGTAACAAATAAAAATAAATAATGTCTTGCTTTCTTGCTATTGTGTTGGCTTTTCTGTAGATCTGAATAGCCTGTGTCACAGTAAAACTCACACAGTCCTGCTGCAGAAATATCCTGGAGGAAATCTGTGTGTTTATGTGCAAATTGTTGGAGAAGAAGCTGTTAAGTTGGATTTGAAAATTAACTTTACAAACTACTTCATCCGATTATTTTGATAAGCAAATAACAGACAAATATTGTTCAGGAGTACAATAAAATTCTTCACACTATATATAACTATGTATTTGACTCATAACAAAAATTACACATTACAATCATACCTCTAATTAGATGCTGTACTTCCACAGAAAAAGTACTTCAAATCCAAAGTATGTAACTATTAAAAAACCACAAACAACTTTAATCATATTGTTGAAATTATGCTATTCTTTTCATTCTAGATTCTCTCTCATATTTTTTACTTCAATGCTCCATTATTTCCATGTTCCTTATTTCACAGTGGAAAAAAAAATCAATAGAGGCAAAATTAGTAAAAAAAAATAATCATATAACAATAAATTATTTATTTTAAAAAAGCATCTTTAAAACATTAGTGGATAGATTTGATTCAAAATACCCACTTTTTCTTCAACATTATATGTATAAAGGACCACAACATCCCTAAAAATTTTGCAATATATTCTTGTTTTCCACAACAGTGGCTGAAAAGTCACAACACCTGTTTTTTTATTAATCTAACAAACTGCTTGGTAACTTTGAAAAAACAGATTTGCTTAGTCAGTTGACAGATATTCCCACGGAATTCCAGTAAATTTACCCCAAGTTTAAGTCTTTTAATTTGGTTTCTGGTAAAGGGAACAATTTTTGTTTTACATTCAATAGCTCACTGAAAGTTGATTTAAGACCTAAAAGGTTGGGGGTTTTTCAATTAGATTTTTAAACATGAATTATGTGATTTTTTTTTTTTTTTTAAGTGTTCTCTGGTTATTTTTCTGTGAGTTTATCTTCTAAAGTTCTTCTACTGTGATGATCTCAACTTCACCCACATCTTTCCCTGTTCAACAGTGCTGTTGCCACACTGAACTTTTAAGCATGATAATTAATGATCTGGTACTGCTTGATCAAAGCTCTAACATCATCCTGGGAAGGAAATGGTGCAAAAAAATGGAGGCTCTAATTTACCCCTACTCTTCTGACTAATGCCCACATTTCTCAAGGATTGTAAGACCATACTCAGTCCTTTGCTTCTTGCTCAAATAAAATCAGCTGAAAGCAATTTATGGTTTCAAAAATTAGTTGGAAAATGATATATACAAAAATAAAACTGGTAAAATGATAGAACAATTGAGCAGTCTTCAACTCTAGAAAGTTGATTAAAATCAGAAAATTAATAGCTGAAAAATTAATGGTTTTTTGTCATCTTTTAAAAACAGCATTTTCTTGAGCAAACGTAGTCACCACAGTTACTCAAAATTATTCTCTTGCATTTTAGAAGAGCCTTTGTAAGGCAAAAAAATGAAAATGGGAAAAAAAATCTCCTTTAAAGGATACACAAAATTCAATATGACTGTGAATTCTGAGTATTCCATTCTAACAGACCAGATAACCCTGTAACAGAAGTTGAAAAGCAAATCTATCTGGTGGATTTCCAGTGCTTTTCCACATCAGGAAACACTTTATGCCTCTTCATTATTCATTCATTTCTTTTTTCTTTTTACTTTACACTGTCTCCTTCTGTGACAGGAGAGATCACTGCAAAAAAAAAAAAAATGTTGACCAATACCCATGTATTCCAAACAATGAACATTGATACTATCATCCATCACAGAAATATGTGGAAACAGTATTTTTCATAGTTTGCTTTAAAACAAGTGATTTTTTTTTTCTCCTTTCCTAGTTATGGTGACAAATCTTCCTTTGTCATCAACATATGTAAAAAAGATTGGCTACTACTGTATATACACACTCAACTGATTTTAATTCTGACTTACCTTTCTGAAAAGTCCCACAGATATTCTTTGACCAAATTATGTCAGAAGCGGTTTCTCTGTCTTTTCATGATTCTTTGAACAAGAAAATGTGTTTATTAGGTATTTATTATGTGGGCCACAATGTAATATAGAGATTTTCTTTTTACCAATGAATACATAATGAATGTTTGGCAGGTACATCAGTTGTGGAAGTGGAATATTAGAAGTAAAAAACCAGTCTTTGTAATCCTACCTATGTTTCATATAGGGTGTACACACCTTTCAGAACAGATGTTGACATTCTCTCCTTCATGAAGCCACGAAAAGATTTGCTGTGGACTTTTCTAAATAAAGGATTTCATTGCCAATCTGTATTCAACTGATTAGTTTATATATCTACAGTGTAGACTTCCACATCTCAGCTATCCACCAAAATCTCTTATAAGCAATAAAGAGAAAAAGGGTGTTTTGGGTGAGGAATTACCTAGTAATTTTTAGATCTCTTAAAACATGGCAACTTTCACATACCACGAAACCCTATATCTCCTCATTTTTTATTAGAAAATCCTAAAATGAATAATTAAACTAAAGACATGCCCACTCTCTCAGATAAATTTTAATGACCTGACTTAGTCCAGCTGCAGGTAATGACAGCCAGTACTAATAAATTCTTTGTCAACTACAAGTAAAATCTATCAAAGTAAAGTGTATTACTTCTTTGTAGCTATATTTTCTTTCTTCAGGTAAAATGGACATAGTTTTTCACATGAAACATAGTTTTTACTGTCATTCCTAAGTAAACTTTGTCATTCAAACAAACCAATAAAAGAAAAAATAAATAGAATTCTAGCTCACAGGGACTAAGAAGGATCCTTTATGCTGTGACTATGTAAAAGTTCAGATTAAAGTTCTGAAGAACTCAGGTTGTGAGGCCAGAATTATTCAGGCTGTCCCATGCATATTTGCTACTCCATTTCTTCAGCTGCTTTAATAGCATTCTTTTAGATGTGGAACACCGATAAACATTAACACAGGCTAAGTTAATGTTTACAGTTGTGTCAGTTTTTTTTTTTATACTGGGGAGTGGGTAGAAAACATTTTGTTAACAGGAAACTAGGTTGATCTCATAATAAACATAGAACTAATTATGTTACTATTTAGAGCTTGACTCTTCACCCCCTGCTATGAGAGATTATAGTTTGTCCTTTTCTTCATAATATTCCTTATATTTTGAATATATTCCAAAAGTTATCATTTAAGTCCCTCGCTCCCCCTTGAGACTCTTGAGATTGCCAAGATGTATTTCAGTCTTACCACTTAGAATTGCAGTTCACTATATTCTTAAATTCCAATTTTACATCATAGAGCCCCAAAACAGCTAAAATACCATCATGACTGAAATCATTGTTAATAGCATGAAACATTTTGAGCTAATTTATTACCTGGTTGTAACATTTTCATATAAAAACCTGCATTTCAACACGAGCATACCTTGTCTTTTTTTACCGTTAAGCACATATTTGCTCTCACAAAGTGCCTCAGTTTATGATGATTGTTTTCTGACATTCACAAAAAAGTTGAAAAATAGGCCTAAGTCAAGCTTACCAACTGCCAGCTCAGGCAAAAGCTACTGGCAATGTTCAGAGCAAGGATTTTAACAAATGATTATAAATGGATATCAGTTCTGATTCTGTTCCTTTTTTTGGTTCCCTAACTTCTCCTTGAACCCTGCTAGTTTGAACTACTCATTGGAAAATTCTCATCTCTGTTAGAAATGGCAACAATTAATTGGGTTGGATAAATCTAAGATCAAAGAATTAATTTCTTTCTGTTAAGTGGTGGAATTGTATTTTGTCTAATTTATAAATGTATTTCATACTTTTATCTGTCTTAATAAGAATATTAAAACAGAACTTTGTGCTTTACTGTAGGCCAGACTAAACAGCCATAGTAATTCCCTAGCCTTAAACCTGTTCACTCTGAAACAGAATTTTTGCCATCTCACTGGAAATAAAACAGCTTTACTTGTTCAGAAAAAAACAAACAAACAAAAAAACCCCCCAAAATTAAACATACTGATACCATGTGAAAAATTTGAAATAAAAAAAGGTTTTTCATTAACTGGATAGCTCCGTCTTTTCAGTCTGCTACTATGCACCCAGCCGCTTAAATTCCTTTGGATTGTACACATGACAAATAGCAGTAAAAACAATTTAATCTCAAACTTTCTCATTTAGTTTGAATGATTTTTTTTGATGACTAGAAATTCTGTGACTTTTCAAGGCTCTCCATTCCACAGCTTTACTATTTCCCATGTGAAAAAACACACTGCTGATTCAGAGTTGTTACCACTACTGTGAATCTTGGTGCCATAGCTGAAGCTGAGATGGCTCACTTGTCTTAAACAAGGTAGTGTGACTAAAAGACATTGGTGACCATTATGGTCTGAATTCATCTCTTTCTGCACCCCTTTCTTTATCCAGCTACTTAGGAGGGTTTTTATGGTTCTCTAACCAGCTACACAGTACAAACACATCAATATGACTAGTTTAAATATAACTACAAAACTAGCCATAAAATAATCCCAAGTGTGTCTACATGAGTTGTAGGAATGTCTGTTTACCAAACATCTAAGAATATATGTTTCTTTCCAAGTTAAGGGTTTGTCCACCTAATCAGTCAGTCCAGCTGGTACAGTGGATGATGCATCATGATTTAAGTTTATCATTATGAGTCCCATTGTTGTCCCTTCTTTATCCCACACTCATTCGCTACAGCCTATGTAATGATTCATTACAATTTTAATGCAATACACACTTGCGACACAAAGATGTGAAAAATATCTACCAACATTAAAAACTCCCAGTTTTATAGATGACACATGACCTCTTCCTGTTGGGATTCAGAGAGGCCCAAATATGATAACAAATCGTAATTATCCATGTGCAGCCAGTGGAAACCCCATGTATTTGATAAGAGCTTCATTAATCAGTTCCTAAATTTGATCATTAAGATGTTGATATTCCTTTACCTTTTTGTCAGCCATATTTGCTAATTATGTCAATTTACTTTCAAACCTGACTGTAACGTCCACCCCTAAATCTAGGCCTCCCTTAAAAAATATTAGGTCAGGTTTATACAATTAATTTTTGTTGTATTTTAAATGTAGTTCTTGAAACACAATCAAATTTTTCTTTTTAGTCTCTGCAGCCTTGTGTCACTTAATTCTACCATCCTGAAGAACAATATCTACTAAAATCAGAGCAAGTTTCACTTTCAGCCTGATAGTGATATGATTTGAGTCTCTTGTTTGCCCTTCACAAGAAACCCGCTTGTACAATATATATTTGCTCTCAATTGTAAAGCCATGAAGAGCTTTCTGTGTGGAATGCTGCTGTAGTTAACTATATATTATATGTATGGTATATATTATAATACATAAATAAATAATATACCATAATATTACTGTGTTAGTTAGAGTAAGAAATTCCATAGCCCTGGGTAAGCAGGTTGGTCAGATTCACAAATTATTGGTATTTGTCCCCTCCTAATGCAATGTATAATTTTTCAAATTTTTTCTCTATTCCCTCATGCTGTACAGTTGGTTTTATTGTTTGATTCAAAGTCTGCGCAAGTCTGTTAATTGTGATTTTAAGCTTAGCAGAGCACAAAGGACCAGGCAGCTGCTCACTCCCCTTCCTCCACTTTGGGATGGCGAGGAGGAAATCCACCTAAAACCCTGTTGGTCAAGAAAAGAACTAGGAAGACTTCATTCACCAGTTATGGTCACAGGCAACACTGTTCTGGTTTGGGCCAGGATAGAACTAATTTTGTCTGTTGTAATTTTTTTTTCAGCTAAGACTTGTCTAAGTAGCTGCACTTTCTGGAATTAATAGCAACCTTCTCAGCCAGTGTCTGTTTCTAGGACAGATAACACTCTATGTTTATAGTTACAGCTAGTGAATGGTATGCAGAACCAAGGCTACTGCTTGGTTCTTGGAAACATCATACGCTCTGGAAAGCATAAGGGAGTAACAGAGTCACACTTGAAACCCTCCTTTAGGGATGAGCAGACAAGACAGGTGACCAAAATTGAACAGGGTATTCCATCCCATGTGTATCATACTTCGTATAAATTTGAGGGATCACGACGGTCAAATCCATTGCTGCCTGCTTCCTTCTTCGACATCCTGGGTGGATTCCATCCGTTCATTTAGTTGTGGTCCCAGCCCATGGCATCCTGAATTTGTGTGTTCCTGCCTCCAGCTTCCAACTGCTGCTGACTCCAGGAGCCCAACCTTGGACTTTTCTAGGGCCTGTCCTGCAGCCTCAGTCATGATGTGAGCATGACTGGGTGGAAGGGGGGAGGAACATGGTATCATTTTTCTGTATATTTTTATATATTTAAAAGGTGGTGTTTTTTTATCACTACTGTTTCATTAAAGATGTGTAGTTTAGTTTCTGACCCATAAGTCTCTCTCCCTTATTCTCTCTCCTTTCTTTATCAGGGAGTGGAGGGGGATAAATAGAGAACATCTGTCATTTGGTTATTTGCCAGCCCAGCATGAAACCGTGAGAAAAGCAGTCTCAACTTGGGGGAAAAAAAAAAAAAATTATCATTAATCAAATCCAAAAAAAGGGCAAAGAGAAAAACAAAAAGCAGAGCTTACATACCTTACCCCATGCCTCCCTTCTTTCTGTGCCCAAATTACTTTGTTCCCAAGACCACTGCAAATAAAATGCTACAAATAAAATGAAGACTTCCTATTTATAAGGAGTGTACAAGGGACAAGACAAGGAGCAATGGGCACAAGTTGTTCCTGTTTGAACAAAAGAGGAAAAATGTTCACTATGTGGACAGTCAGATATTGGAATGGTCTTCCAGGGGAAGTGGTGGATTCCTCCCACCAAGTCTCATCTTGATGGGGTTCTGAGACATATCGTATAAACAATAACATTAGAAGAGCTGGACCAGATGATCCTTGAGGGACCTTCCAGCCTAGCCATCTATGATCCTATGATTTTATCCTGTATAATTTGTTTTTGTTCACATTTACCATTTAGTTTTCAACTTTCTTCATGAATAAAGTGTAACACTTCAGGTGGATCAGCCCACATTTCCATACCACCACAGTTCTCACTTTCCTAATTGGTATTATACCTACCGGTAGCTTTGTCATTCAAGAAATTGTAAACCTGGCAGCTGGGATAATTGTTTTCAGCTCCTTTTGAGACTAATAATCCAGGAGCCTAGGAACCACATTTGATAAGGTGCTGTACAATACAGCTACTGGATCTTTGAGATGGCTGACCACAAATTAGCTTACAAAGTGGGCTGCAAATGTCAGGTGGAAAAGATAGTAAGATACCAACTTTGGACGATTTCTGGAAAAAAATATTTCATCTGCAGAATACCTCAAAATCTCAGTAAAGACCCACCAAAAATATTTTTCTTCCAGCTTAACAGCTTTACTGCAACCACAATAACTTACATGACAACCCAGGTAATAGATTCCTAGAAAAAAATTAAGTTTTGACATCTGTAAGCATCCACGACCTCCCTGAGCAACCTATTCCAGTGTCTCACCCCCTTCACACTAAAGAATTTCTTTCTAATGTCTAACCTAAATCAACCTTCTTTCAGCCTAAACCATTAATTCGTCTTCTCAATACACTATTTTGTAAAGAGTGCCCCCCTGTGCATTCCTGTAGCCCCTTCAGGTACTGGAAAGCTACTACAAAGTCTACATAGAGCCTTCTCCAGGCTGAACCACAACTCTCTCAGCCTGTCTTCATAAGAGAGATGTTCCAACTGTGTGATCATTGTTGTGGCCCTCCTCTGTGGACTTTTTTCAAACGCTCTACATCTTTTTTGTGTTTAGGGCTACAGAAGTGGACATAGTGCTCTGGCTGGGGTCTCATGAGAGTGGAGTAGAGGAGCAGAATCACCCCTCTTGATCTGCTGGCCACATTTCTTTTGGTGCCACCCAGGATATGATTGGCTTTCTGGGCTGCAGCACATTTTGCCCGCTCATGCTGGCAGCTCAATTTTTTTTCTGATCATGAAGATTAAAGGAAATTCTGGGAAGTGGTCTATATTTAAATGTTGTTATTGAACTAACTGAGAAAAAGAATAGAAATGAAAAGGGAACGTGTGCAAGCCTCAAGGGAAAAAGGGAGAGCTAAAGTTTTTATCTATGTAGAGTAGAAAGAAAAAAACAGAACAAACTGAGAATTTTCACCATGATTATTGAAGTCATGGATACATTTTTCCTGTAACCAAGTGGTAATAAGTAGTTATATCCAGCAACAAGCTGTGAAAGCCATGAATGCAGTGTAATGCAAAAGTGCAGACTATGTAATTGCTTTTAGAAATTATTGTCATCTATTAATCTCTGTTCGCAGCATGCATTAAGTTATTCTTTTATACAGTTTCATTAGTGAAATCTACCTGAACAATAAACAATATCCATTGTGATATCATGAGCAGTATACTAAAAAAAACAGACAAGACGATTGTTAAGAAGCCATAATAAAAGAAAGTGTGGGTGGAGAGAAGTAAGCACATGCATCCTTTGCCCCTAAATTCTGGCCTCATTTCAAATTTCATTTTTATAATGCAGTGGAGATAATGTGCTTATAGACCTATACTAGCTCGGATGTTTTATGTACCTTTAGTAAAAATACCTTGTAAACATATTGCAGTTGCTGGTTCAGCCCCTCGATTTGTGCATTAAAATATTAATTTATTCTTTTTTCTTTCCACTACATTGAAGCTACCAGTTCCATTCCCCTTTCTCAATGCCACAGCTTCACTGTTGCAAAAAAAGTGCTTCAGCACAAAAAAGGATGAAATACTCAGGCCAGAAAAATCAGTATCTCATTCAAGTTGAATGGATAAACCAGCTTGTGTTTTTCTAGCCTTATTTTTAGCATATACTTTGAAGAAATATATATTAATGTTACAGACTGGTGATATGCTACAAAGCTCAAAGATATATTGTTGACATGGTAAATAGATAAGTAAATAAGCAAACAGAAAAATCCCCTCCATGTTGCAGGAAAAAACTGTGAAACAAGTTTGAAATTGTAAGCTGACTCAAAAGAAATAGAAATACTATAAGAAATTATGAATACAGTAGAGGTATCATCTGCAAAAATTTTAATATCTCTTTTAACATAAAGAATAACATAAGGATAAAAACACAATCATAAAATAAAGAGATTGGTGGAAGATTTGTGTAAGTTAGCTAAGTAAATTCTGTCATACAAACTCATTTCTTTCTAATCTTCCTGTGTTTTTGTGATACAGATTGTTTTGATGTCTATAAATTTAGGATGATTATTGAAAAAAATGCATCCAGAGAAAACGCAGAAAGCAAAAGAGCATGACTAGGAATGTGAGATACTTTAAATCTATTAAGGAGGAAAATCACACTACTTTATTTCGGGAAGAATACGAACTGATTAGTAATTTTGTTCAGAACTACTGTATGATACCTGTTATATAATAAAAAAAAGATCAGTAAAGAAGACATAAAAGTTACTGTTGAGAACAAATTTAGCATGGAACATAAAGGGCATTTTCCATAACATTGCCTACCAATGTTAATTAAACTAACACAAGCTGCAAAACAAATTTTTTATCAAGATTCTGTTGAACATTAAAAAGGATTTTTGGCACATTTGTATAATACACGGGATAATACAGATGAAGCAGAAACATGGGCATTCTCCAAGAGTATCAAGTATCAGTTAAAAGCTGAGTTGCAAAACATGAAAAGATTTATGCACTGAGTATTGCTGGATTTGTACCAAATACAGCAAGGTCTTAGTTCTGGGACTTGAAGAAAGAGCCCTTGAGCATCACAGACATAATAAAAATAAGACTACAGTGCTGCAAGTCCTGCCAAGTGATTCCTACCATGGTCCTAGAATCAGATAGGAAAAAATGGAGAATTATGAATATGAACAACAGAGTCATCAAGGTGAAAGACATGTTAGAGATTGTGAGTAAGCAAATTAAGAAAAAATGTAAATGTAAATTGCCACTGATCTACAGTAAAATGTAAACCATAAAAGATGATAATAAGAGCTTTCAATGATAAATTTTCACTTAGAAGCTGTAAGAACAAACTCTGTAGGATTTCCAGTGTATAATACAGCGTAATAAAGGTATACATTGCAAAAATACAGTACACCTGTCTTACAATAGTTGATCTTGTCATACTAAACGGTAGTAAGCTAAGCACACATCTGGCTATTCAAGTTAAAGTCTTGCATTACTCAGTGCTTCTTATGCTAAGCATTAGAGATCCTTATTACCTAAAATCAAAATAAATTAAAATTACTCATATCCTCTGTAAGAATGAAAGAACAATTTCCATGGAAAGTAAGTTGTATGTACATTATTTAGTTCTATGTGACATTATTTAGAAGACTGCCTGCCTTTGAAACTATTTGGTTCCTGTTGCGTCATCAACCTTTGGGGCTGAATGCATTTCCACTGTTTCTTGCAGAAATAACACCCTCTTGAAGGGAGAAGAACTGGGTCTTCCTGGTATTTTAATAGTTCTGTCTTTTCAAAATCTAATCTTTCAAAGTCTTAAAATTAATCTTTAACTACAAATTCTGCTAGCAGATTCCATAGAAATACTATTGTACTTATTCCATGATGTTAATTCTAAAATACTTTACTGAAACTGAATTGGGAGGCAAAGCTCAAAATGACAAATCATGTTTCATTTACAGCATTAGAAAAAAATCTTTCCTCAGCATAGTCTCTTTAGAAAGGTACAAAAGAATATGCAAAACAATTATACTCTTTGAACTAATTTGACCTTTTTGTTTTAAAACATTTTGGTTTAAATATATTTTATAATGTGTAGAGGGAAGCATACACATAAACTATTACTGAATTAGAACCTTTGCTTTTAAATCCAGCCTTGGAGTTGTGGACTGCTTTCTAAAATTCCCACAGATCTACAAGTAAAGGTGCACTCAAAGCGTTCTCATAAAACTAAGACAGAAGCTGGAAGATGTATTTAACTATTATAGTGATGATTAACAGCTGTAGTTTTTTACCCTCAGAGGAACTTACAAAAATTCCACTAACTTCCACTTACCAAATTCTTTGCTCCGATTCGAGGGGAAAAAAAGGGGAGGAGGAAGAGGGACGAATTCTTTAATAGTACTGACATACTCAAACCCTTCTATTTTGATTTCTCTTTTTCTTGCTTGAGGGACCATGGGTTCCCTCTTTTAACAAAATTATCTTTCTCCAGGTTCAGTGCAAGAGCTCATACACTGCTGAAGGGATGTTACTCTGCCTGAGCATCACCCTGGTAAAGAATATAAAAAGTCCCACATGCTTCTCTTTCACTGAGTGTTCAATGAACCCTGAAAATCTCTACTCACAGGCCTGATTCTGGCTGATTATTACCTTTTTAATATATTCAGTTATTTATTAGTGAAGTCAGTCAGTAATCAGAGAAGAGGGGGAAGGGATGCCATGTTGGGTAGGTGAGGGCAAAGGCAGCTCTTTGGTATTTCCTCTACTGAGCAAAGCATAGGAAGACGCCAAGACTCCAGAAATTCGTCCACTGTCAGAAGAGTTTCTGCATACCCACAGCCGCCAAGAATGGGGAGGGGGTGGCTGGCGCCCTCCTGCAAGCAAAGGACGGGCCGTAAAGTGCGTTTTTAAGGAGTGATGTAAGAGCAATTAAACTTGACCAGCCAAACACACCCCCTACCTCAACGATGTGTTTCTCCTGCTGAGAAGGACGAGAGAGGTGGCTGAGGAGCCCGCTCAGCTCTCTCCTGCCCTACAGGAAGGGGGTGGCCGGCTGGAAACACTTATTAATTCATTACGAGCGGGCAGATGTCCCTTTAAGGTCCTGTGCTCTCTGAGGGCTACAGCCGGAGGTTTGGGGGGGCACATTTGGCTTTATTTGTACATCTTAGCGCTCAGCTCGTTCTACGGGGAGGTGTCCAAAAGCTCAGAGGTCTTTGAGGGGGAGGTGGGAGGAAAGTTGTGTGCGGGGGGAGGAAGCTAAATTCTTCTTGATGCGGAGAAACAGCGTAAAGACTGAATAACAAACAGGAAATGCCTGACTCGGCTGCAGGGCGGGCGGGCGGCGCAGAGCCCTGAGCTCCCTCCACTCGCAGCGCAGCGCTGGCAGCAGGACCCTCTCACACCGACCCTGCCCCCGGACCGGGCTCCCGGGCCCGCAGGAGCCCAGGCATGGCTGCCTCCTACTGGATGCTGACAGGTGAGGAACCCCCCCGCTGTCCCCCTCCTCTCCCCTCGCCCTTTCTGTCTTGAAGACGCGGGTCCTGAAAGCAGCACGGCTCCCTGGGGGTGACGGGTGAAGCTGCCGGAGGCTGGCACCCCAGGGACGCGTTCCCGCTCCCCGGTCCCTCTACCTGCCCCTGCTCTGGGAATGCTCTGCCCGGAGCTGCCATCCGTCTGGAGCCGGGAGAGGCTTCTCCGGTTTGCTTCCGTCCGGGAACTTTAATCCCTGAACCGGTTTGAGAACCGCGGGGAAGACAGTGGGGGGCAGGGAGAGTGTTGGTGGGTGGCTGCTGGATCACAATCAATGGGCGAAAAGAAACGCCGTAATTTAATCTGGCTTAGGGGAAAATCGTGGATCTCGCAACATTTTAAATTAGGGTAGCTTTCTTTTTTCCTCCGTGTAGCTTTCAGAAGTTCTGAGCGGTAGAAGGGAAGTGAGGAAGGGGTTAACTGCACCCAACGAGCCTCAGAAAGATGAGTTCATCCGGAGATGGAATATGTAATATTTCCTTTTAGGGTTCCCTTTATTGTTAGGCGCTTATTTGCTTTTTTAGTAAAACAAATACAGCAAGTAACAATCTGCCTAGCTAGTCAATTTGTAGTAACAGTTTGGATCTGAAATCAGGGGTATCCAAGAAGTGGGAAAGGGGCTAATGCTATGCTGGGATTCCTGTGCTTGTAAACTTTGACACTGAGCTCCCAAGCAGCTCTTGCGCTGGCAACCAGCACGCAGTGAACCTGAGACACTACAGAGGAATAAATCGATTTCATAAGAATCGTAACAGTGCAGGCAGCAGCAACTGGGGAAAAGGCAAGATCAGGGTTTTCCCTCTTCGCTCTGTGCTTATTGTGCAACAAAGAGCAGATAAAGGAAAACGTGAAAATCTGAATGTGGTGCTTTGGTGTGTGATATTTAGCCCTTGTTCATACCTTTATTTCATTTATTACACAGTGATATCCTCTAAAATACGCTTCTGTTTCACAGAATGAGGTTTTGTAAAGTGGCAACAATTCAGTGTGCCACAACTTCCCTTCAGAGTTGCAAGCCTGCCACTGGTACTGCTGACAGATAAATCACTTGTAATGACAAGAGGGTTTATTGTCAGGTAGGAAGGCATCTCAAGGGTTAATTCCATCCAGATCTGTCAGGGGCTTACTGTTTTTTTTCCTGCTTGTTTTGGGTTTTTTTTGGTTGGTTAGTTGGTTGGTGCTTTTTTGTTTTTTTTAAAAAACTTAGTGTGAAATAGAATACACTTAGAAATAAGAGGAAGCATTAGGGGTATCAGAACTGGGAATGAAATTGCCTGAGATAAACAAGAGAAGCAGTCCTACATGAATAAGTAAAAATGTCAAAAAAATAAGTACAGTGAGTTTTAGAATTCCAGTGGAATAACAAATTAATACAAGTTAGTTATATGTTCCTCTTTCTTAGGAAAGAAAAAAAGGCAAGTGATCTGGCATGTACTAGGAAACAAAAACAAGAATAAAGAAGATGCATAGAGTTGTATGTTGGTGTATTATACAGTTGGGTTTTTTAACTGAACTTGGTATTGGTGACGCCTCTGAGAAACTTGAGTATAGGAAGTCTGGCAGATGCAAACCAACAGGCAGAAGTGCACAGAGAACTGACAAGCTTTATAAGGGTTGAGGAAAATGATCTATGAATAAAGACTGAATGAGCTAGGCTTGCTGATCTGGAAGAAAGGAAACTAATGGGGAAGTGTTAAGCATTTAAAATAGATTTTTAATTACAGTGCTACTAGTGAGAATGTTAGTCCAAATGATATTTGCTTTGTTTTGCGAAAGCACTCTATCAGGATTTTCTACAGTGCATGTTTGTAAAAAAGAGATTGATGCATAGCTGATTCCTTATGTCCAACAAAAGACAAAAGAAAACCAACGTAACTCACTTAGCAAAAAACTTCATGAATATTCAGTAGTTGAGTAATAAATTAATAGAACAAGCTATGCAAAAACCCTACCCCTGAATAATCTTCATTGAAACTTTTTATGAAGTTGGATACAAATATGAGGCATAGCTGAGGTGTACTTACTTCACCTGGCCTCAGTTTGACTAAGGATCTGCTGAAGTTTTCTGCAGCCCCATGTTTAAACACAAGTGGAAAGAAGAAAGGGTTCCATTGCTTTTCAGTGTTTCTTCACATACAGATTAACACACAGTCTGCTCCCTTCTTGAGTTCTCCCCTCCTGTGTTGTTGGTTCTGGGTAGGAGTACTCATCTTTGTAACAGCAGTGACCAGTAATCATAGACAGACCTGTATGCAAAAAGATAGCAGGTCCCAAGCCTGCAAAGGCACAACAGACACATAGTAAAGGGAAAGCATAAAACAACCCCACATTTTCCCCATATCCCTCTCCGTCTTTATATTTTATGTTCCTTCGCTCTTTCAGCAATAACATGCAACATTTCTCAGCACACTTCCCCCCCTGAGATTCTTTCCTGATAATTTTTCTTTTCCAGGGTTTGTGTTTCCATGAATTCTAGCTAAAATGGCTATAATACGGGGTGGGGTATGGGGGGGTCATATGAACATGGCCTTTTCTTGTCTAAAATTTGCATAAAACCATCTTCATAAAGCACCTGATCAAGACTTGAAGATGCAGTGCAGTGTATCTCAAATATTTTCAAAATAATCTTGCAAAAACAGCATGGCTCCAAAATCACTATGAATATATGCTGTCATCTTTTCTACCTTGTCTTTTACTGTGCTTAAGATGGTCTGAAAATTAAGGCCAAATTTCTGCAATTATTAGTACCTATAAAATGGTTTATTAAAAGTGATAAAAAGAAAGAACTGTCAGGTTCTATACTTAGTTTTAATCTTTTACTAAGGCCGGAACAGACCATGTAATGTTAACTTTTATTAAAACTGTATGCAGACTTAAAAGTATCCACTTGTTTGGGGGCAAAGTCCTCTTTCTCCCTGCATAATTAGCATAAACTAACAGTTCTTTGGTTCTTAAATTTTTGAAAATGTGTTCTTCTACTGCTCATTCTTGGACACACTGATATAAATAATGATAACCAGTACTTAATTTTTACCAGAGTAGGCCAAGTACCATCACTAGGAAATTTTTCCTTTTATAGGTTGACAGTGGTCTTGCTAACTGTGGATACCTCACTGAAGTTTACAGTTGCCACTAAATATTTGTGGATCGCTGTTCATAACTTCATAAAATCTGCTAATTTTTTTGCCTTGAGAAAGGCCTTTGGCACACCTGCAGATATCTTTCTATATCAACAGTCAATTTATTAAGTGGCAACTATGTTTCAAGGTTAGAAAATTTTGATTTTTGTTGGGTTTTGTTGTTTGGTTTTTGTTTGTTTTTTAATGCAGCAAATCACCTGCTTGCATAAACTGAATGTTTATTTTCTCCTGATCTGGATGGCAATGGATGACAAAACCTCTATCTAAAATATACTGCATCTCTAGAGATGTGAGCCTACTTGTAAAAATCAGACTGGAACCAAAAAGCAGAGAAGTTTGTAAATACCCACCATCGAAAAAATTATAAAATAAAATAACTATTAATACAGAAAGTAAATATGCACTTCAGATTTTTTTTCTTGAAAGAATAGCAAAAGGTCTACCCTTGCAATTTCATAATTGCAAAGAATGTAAAGATGAAAATCCACCATAAATTCACCATGCAGCATTTACATAAATAAGTGAAAGGAACTCCTAAAGAAAAGTGCACACTGTCTGCCTAAGCTACAAAGCTTTAATACATAATTATTATCATGTACAAGTTCAAATTAAGCAAATAATTATTTATACATGTGCTTATGTTATACTCCCTTGGGTGGTCCAGCTTCCTTCTGTGAAACTATTCATGCTGAGTTAAGCATGTGCGCTCACAGGAAGAGAGCCTGAGGTCTCATAAATAAATCCTATTATGTAATATCTGATAAAAGTTGTTTTTACATCAGTATCAAGCCTAGAAGCAAGGAATGCACACTACTGGGCCAGATCTGAGTTCAATGTCCTGTCACAACAACAGACCAGTACTAGATACTTGAGAGAAATTTATATATGCACTGTAATGGGACATATGGGATGATTTTTGATCACAGTAGAATTGTATCTCATTAAAGCCTTGACTTCAAAGCGTTTCTAAGTCATCAAATTCAGTAATCTATAGTGATGCTTTTTGGTTGGATTTTTTAGGTTTATTTTGATTTGGGGTTTTTTGGTTGTTTTTTTTGGGGGGGGTGTATGTTTGTTTTTGGTTTTGTCTGTTTGTTTTGCTTAAAAAGGAGTTGCTGATAGAAATCAGAAACTTCCTTGAAACAATTCGAAATTTGCTACTTCATCTTTAAAGGGAAGTGTAACTGCTTTTTTGGTTTTTGAATGACAGTGTGATTTCCAAGCTTCCTGTACCCATTCCAGTTGTCTTGTCTGCTTTCTCAATTTGATTTCTTGTTCTTCAGTCATTCATCATACAAACGTTTTTTCTGCTCTTCTTTTTTTTCTCATTCTTTCTAAATTAGCAACATTCATTCTGAAATAGAATTTACCATGCTGTGCGTCATTTCAATGTAAGCTAAGTATTTGTAAAATGTCATTTCATTATTTATACATTATCTCTGGTTTGTTAGATTTGTCTAGGCTCTTGAGCTGCCTCGTAATTGTACTTTTCTCTGCAAACGTCCTTGAACTAATCTCTGTGTGAAAAACTTCATCCAAGCCACATTACTTATGTCTACATCAACCTTCATTCGAAATGTCTCCATGTGCCTCTGAGGCTCCTCTCAGCTGTCTCGCTCTGGCTGCGTAACTAGAGGCGTCAGGAAGCCGGTCAGGTGACAGCACAGGCTGAAGTCTAATTCTCAAGTTTAACCAAAAAGTCTCAAGCTGAAGCTGAGTTTAAAAAAAGTGTCAAAACTATGGGTTCAGGTTGTGGTTCCGTCCCGCCTAGCCGGCCGCCCGCTGCCGGGGAGTGTGCCCCTACCTCGGCACCTCGGGCAGCCACCGCCCACCGCTGGGCAGCCTGCGGACCCACCCCTTCACCAACTCGTTCCCCATCTGTAACCATAACCTTCCACAGCTACTTAGTTTTTGCTGTGTTTCTTGCCTTTTTGTTTTTTTTTCTCTTAAACGTAAAGGAGAGTCTTAGAAGCCTTTGGTAGGCTGAACCGCGGCTCTCAAGTTACCGGGGCAAGGCCAGGGCGGGCCGTGGGCCCCGACCCCCCTTCCCGCCTCAGCTCGGGGAGAGGTTGTAACAGGGACACACACCAGCTTACGGGTCCGCCCTGCCTCCAGACACACGGCAGCCAGAAGGGGAAGCCCCTCCGCCCCCGCGGCGGCAAGGAGAGGGCGGGCTGGGGAAGGTGTGTACCCGGCGGCGCCGCTCGGTCGGGACGCTGCGCAGGCGCCGTGAGGTGGCTGCGCGTCGCGCAAGCGCGCTGGGCGGCCGGGGAGGCGGCGTGGAGGAGGTCGGAGGCCTGAGGGCCGGCGGAGGTCTGAGGCCTGAGGCTCAGGTTCGCCGAGGGCCCGGCCTAGGCGGGTGTGCAGGAAAGACCGCGCATCGCCACCCGGGCAAGGCTGTCCCTTTGGCGGCCGGGAGTGCGCCGGTCCCTCCGCCCGCTTGTTCTCGCTGCCTGTCTTCCTGAAGCGGGCCTGCTGGCCGAGGGGAAGCCGGGGTGAGCGCGGCGGCACAAGGAGCCGCCAGGATGAAGCTGGTGAGGAAGGACCTGGAGAAGGATAATGCAGGGCAGGTGACGCTGATCCCCGAGGAGCCCGAGGACATGTGGCACACCTACAACCTGCTGCAGGTGGGTGACAGCTTGCGGGCCTCTACCATCCGGAAAGTGCAGACCGAATCGGCCACGGGCAGCGTGGGCAGTAACCGCATCCGCACCACACTCACCCTCTGCGTGGAGGCCATCGACTTTGACTCCCAGGCCTGCCAGCTGCGGGTCAAAGGCACAAACATCCAAGAGAATGAGTATGTCAAGATGGGGGCCTATCACACCATCGAGCTGGAGCCCAACCGGCAGTTCACGCTGGCAAAGAAGCAGTGGGACAGTGTGGTGCTGGAGCGCATCGAGCAGGCCTGCGACCCGGCCTGGAGCGCCGATGTGGCAGCCGTGGTCATGCAGGAAGGACTGGCTCACGTCTGCCTGGTCACTCCAAGCATGACGCTTACCCGGGCCAAGGTGGAGGTGAACATCCCCCGCAAGCGGAAAGGGAACTGCAGTCAGCACGACCGGGCCCTGGAGAGGTTTTACGAGCAAGTGGTGCAAGCCATTCAGCGGCACATCAACTTTGAGGTCGTGAAGTGTGTCCTGGTGGCCAGCCCAGGCTTCGTACGGGAGCAGTTTTGTGACTTCATGTTCCAGCAGGCGATCAAGACTGACAACAAACTTCTACTGGAGAACAGGTCCAAGTTCCTACAGGTAAGAAGCTAAATAGGCTTCAGATTGGGTAAAGGGAGCTTTAAGAGCTGTTCGTGATAGGCGAAGATAATTAAAAGGGTGATAGGAAACAATTACCCTATTAACAAAAATAAAATTTTGTCTTGGCATCATAAATTATCCTTATGTCTTCCAAACTGTAAGGTAGCTTTGTAAGATACAGGAATTGTTCTTTCCTAGAATACCAAAACGTGAAGTAGAGTATTAAGTATTTAAAACTTACTATAAGGGCATATTTAATCTTCAATTAAGAGTGAAGACCAAATTGGAAAATAGTTTAACCGTAGAGTTCATCTGTTATATCGTGTAGCATGCATGTTTAATTACAGATTCGTGAAGCTTTTTAAAGAAGAAAAAACAAAACAAAACAAAAAACAAACAAAACATCAGCCCCCAAAAAAGTACCTGGTAGGGATAGAGGTTAATTAATTGTGAGTTTAGTTTTGCGCTGCATAAAGCTTGTGCAGACCGTAGCATTTTTTTCCTACTCCCTAGTCATCTCATGGGTTGAGGTTTTTTGCCTTTTACTGCAGTGGCCAACTGTGAGCCCGAAATAAGTATTCCTCTCCATGAGGGTACTTGTAATTTTTATTTATTTAGTTAGTTAGTTAGTTTTATCTTATTCTATTTTATTGGAGTGGTGTAAATCTCTGCTTGGGAAGGGCGGAGGAGGAGCCGGGTGGAGGCCGGAAGCATGTCCTAGTACCTAATGGTTACAACATTTACGAGACAAGTGTCACCAAGCCTCTATTTGCATTTATAGCGAAGTTGATAATAGCGTGAAAAGTTGTAATGTACTTCATAGCTGCCGGCCAAATACCTATGCAGCTGTGCAAAACTTGTTTGCACTGTACTTCTGCAGTCTTAAAAGGTCTGCCTCTTCTTGAATGCTTTGAAAGGAAGACTTAAATCTTAGTTTCTTAGTACTTTCAAGTTGCACTGCCTTGGTGGCTGACTGCAACAGCTTGCATATTTTAATCCAGTCTTTGAATAAGAGAAACAGCTTTCCTGAAGTTGAAGGGATTTGGTCTAGACTTCGGGTTGCTGGAGAGATCCTTTTCAAGAAGAATCATGTAGGTTTCAAAAACAGGTGGCTTCTTTGAATGATTATCAAGATAAATATGCTTAGAGTTTGTGATTGGCTGATTAAGAAAATAGTCATTTCTATGAGAAAGAAAAACTTAAACTTTTACTTTTTTTTACTTCAGGTCCACTCTTCCTCAGGACATAAATACGCACTGAAGGAAGCTCTCTGCGACCCAGCAGTAACTAGTCGTCTCTCTGACACCAAGGCAGCTGGTGAGGTCAAAGCCTTAGATGACTTCTATAAAATGCTGCAGCATGAGCCTGACCGCGCTTTTTACGGTCTAAAACATGTGGAGAAGGCCAATGAAGCCATGGCCATTGATACCTTGCTGATCAGTGATGAGCTTTTCCGGCACCAGGATGTGGCGACACGCGCCCGATACGTTAGGTTGGTAGATAGCGTACGGGAGAACATGGGCACAGTGCGCATCTTCTCCAGCCTCCACGTCTCCGGGGAGCAGCTCGGCCAGCTGACGGGGGTCGCAGCCATCCTGCGCTTCCCTGTGGCTGAACTCTCTGACCCGGAAGGTGATTCTAGCTCTGAAGAGGATTGATAACAGTGACTTCATTCGACATTTACTTTTTCAAGTCGTGTTGAAATGACATTAAAGGCCCCACCCTTCCTAAATACTGTGTGCAGGTGTACCATAGCATATAATTTAAGTTTTTTTCTAGTTCTTACCATATGTAGCTCTGCTCAGCACCGTAATGGATATCTGTTCTATGGTAATGAGTATTGGTGTGCTGTGCATTAGAGATGGCTGGTTTTGTAAGTTACATTCTGGACCTTTGTCATTACAAGAAACTAATCTGACTCTCCAAAGCTGCTCATTCTGCATTTTAAGGCAGAGTGTCAGCTTCATGTTTTTGAATGTGTATGAAAAGATAATAAAAGAGGGAGAAAAGCATGTCTATTTCTGTTTAAATGCTTGAAAACAGTACTGTGAAAACAAATATAAACTACTTCATGCAAGACCTGTGAAAACTGCTTGATCTTAGGAATTCACCATTCTTCCTAAGATGTGGCAAAGATACGGGGATCAACATCATCTGTTAGGGGATTTTTTTTGGTGTTAGGAGTCTTGCCACTTCAGAATTTCTGTGAAACACTTGAATCAATCATTCATAAACCAGACCCATCAAATTAGCCATTTCTTCCCTCATGATAGATGCAAGATTAATTGTGAAGTTCAGTGCACCCGTTTCAGTTATCTTTCTGAATTGTGTTACCTTCAGAGGCTGTCCTGAAGACTAGTAAGGTATCGTGTATCTTGTAATTGACTGTGTTCTGATAAATGGGCATGAGGATTATTTAGCACCCTGTTCTGAGAAGGCATGTGAAAAGTGCTTACAAAATCAGGACCTTAGTTTCCATGAGGATTCTTGAGAACAAATAGTTCAAGTGAGTTCGTAGTCTGGGATTGTCTGCCCCTGTGTCTTTGAAAAGATACATATGGTGTGATACAGAAGCAAGAATTACTAATTTACAAACAAAACTTCAGTTTAAGATAATGCTAACTGCAAAAATTAAACTACGTTATGTGAGCTGCTCAAAGTACTAAGAAGCACCCTGGGTTTTGTTTCTTCACTGGATGATAAATCTTAGGCTGAGGAGCTGAAATTCAGGTTCTGACGTATCTGCATGGTGATTGTCCAATTTATGTGGATGTTAGTTGATGCAGGATGTGTATATAGATAAGGCTTGCTTTTTTAAATGTAGAGGAGAGGGGGATCAGGAAGAACTTGCCAAAAAAACCCCCAAAAGACTTCTGAAATTCAGAAAGGAACATAACTGTGGAAGACCAGAGTAACTTCAGAAAAAGCATGTTTAGTCATACTCATATATGTTGATGTGTGGCCACTGTGTAAAGTTTAGATTATCTATTGCTATCTGAAACTTCATCCTACACTGCTTGAAAAAGCATGACTTTTGCATTAAGGGTCATCTCCCCTTTTCCCATCATCCACACAGTCTAAGGAATGCATGAACAGAGCTCACATAAGTCTTGTATTAACACTTTGATCCTAGTCTCGCTGGAGACAAGCAAGCCCACTAAGGCAGTTGTTTGAAGGCAGCTTGCACAGTTTTTGATTCTTGTTTTTTTGATTTGCTTTTGTTTTTTTGGTAAGCAGTTTTGTAGTAAAATAAATATACAACATTATGTAGACAAATGCATCCTGTCTCAGGAAACAGCTTAAGGGCTTGGTAGTGGAAGTAGGCTATGTTCAGTAGCTGCAGATGCTTGAGCTGGCAAAGTTCCAGCATTGCTAGTATCTTGTGAAGTAATTTTGAATGGTTAAAAATTTCGTATTTAGAAAGATGCTGCTTGACACAGACACCAGTTTTGGTGTGTAGATAATACAGAATGTGCATGTTATCGACATACACAAATGAGTATGCATTAGAGTGATGCAAAAATATTTTTTGTGTCTTTTCTTTGGAACTAAACATACATGAACTAAGAACTGTTGCAATATGAACATTGTTCTCTTGCACTGTGTTTTTAGTAATGAGATAACAATTCTGTGTATTAGTAGCATGGTTTGTCTTTCAATTTTTCAGTTTTCAAAGTAGATCAATATACACGGTAGGACTTCTTAATGTTTATTACATTTGGTAGAAAGAAAGCTTTAAAAAGTAGATGAAATAAGCTGGACCCATAGCCCTGTTGTGATCCTTAGCTTCAAAGATTCAAATAAATTAATTTAGGTCATAAAGCCTCTCTTGCAAACTCATACTTTGGAAGAGGCTGCAGTTTGTTAGTTTTGTTACCTTTGACATTTAGATAGTTACTGTATCCAGTTTTTTTGGGGTTGTTGACCAAATGAAATTTGGTCCAAAACATGAGGTCACCATCAAGAAAAAAAAAATCCAAAAAAAGCAAAATAAAAGATAATTCTTTCAGTAAAGTATTTAACAGTATTTGGCTAAGGGATTCCTCACCTCCCTCCTTCCTGGCTTTGCACATAGACTATGTGAGTGAAGACCTGGTAGTAAGTGATATTTCGGCCACTTGTGACCACCAGTGTAATAACAGCCCATAGATTATGAGCTTAAATTGTGATGGAACTAGCATAATGACTTTTAAAGCCAGTATCAGAAGTAATTTTCAGCCGCTGTCTTCTCATAGGTTAAGTAGCTCTGAATATCAAAACTTACCATCTTACTCATTGAAAAATTCCTAATTTAACTTCTGAGCTGTTGATCTTGCTTTGTTCTCTGTGAACCTATATTGGAGCTACTGTCTGTGATTTATAGATAGAGCTGCTCTAATTTCCTGAAAAAAAAACAAAAAACCATCAAGAACGTGCTCAGTTTCATAGAGGCAAAGGAGGGATAAAAGTTGTAATTTTGTGCATGTGATAATTTTAGTGAGCCAGTCCATTCACTTTACTCTCAGATTTTCATATCTATGCTTTTAAAGAAAACAAGCATATTTCATAGAGATTTTTTGCAGGAAAAACATGTTCTCTGAATGCTTATGCTGCTGTTTTATTTGAAGTCACATTGGTGCAGTATATTCTTCAACAAAAGATCTAAGGAAGCAAGTTTTAAAATGTGAAACTGCAGTTAAAAGTTTGCAATTAGGAATCTTTCTTTATAACTTTAAACTGGACTTCCCTCAGGACATGTAATAAAAATAAAGAATTGTTTCAGAAAACTGCTTATCTTTGTACCTTTTAGATACAGCAAAAGCTTCAGACTTGATGTTTTTCTTATGCTCTGATAGACTAGTTGCTTTTTATGAGCTTTTTTTTTTTTTTTCAGATAAAGTTTATTTTGGAATAAAGTTCTTAAAATGTAGAGCTAGGTGCAGCAGAGACAGTTCAGGCTGATGACTTGAACAAGAAGTTACCTCGTCAAGCTTTGCTAATATGAGGAATGATACAGGTCTAATAGTTCATGTGAAATATAGACCTGCACGTTGTTTACAAAGTGAATGATAAAAGTTTTGATGCTGTTAGGATTTCTCAGTTTTGGTTTGACTTGGGGGCTGGTGGCAACAGAAGAGAAATATAGCATTTCAGTAGCTTATTTTACAAAACCTGTGTTTCTTCCATAACATCACAACTTCCTTTTAGATTTCTTATAGTAAAATATGATTTTGCAGACTCATTTAAAATTAAGAAAATGCCCACCTATTCAGGACTTGTGATTATTGTTACAGTTCTTAATTTGGGGTCTAATATGAGTTGAGCCTGGGCTTTTTCTACAGTAGAAAAAGTAAACATAGGCTGTGGAGGTCGTTTTCTGACAGTTGCCCAAAGAATTGCTTAATAATCGTAATGTTTGGGCCTGCCACATTTTTTATGCCTGACTCAAGTAGGGCATTGACTTTGATTTGAGGCTGACTGCTTCCATGAGACAATATAAAGGAATACCTCCAGAATAACAGCAAACTGTGGTGCATATTGCCTGTAAACTTCAGAACTCGTCTGTTTTAGCAATGCAATATAGCTTAATTGTGAAAAAAAATACCTCCTTAAGTTGTCTTAGCCTAAAATAGAGTGTGAGGAAAAGGTCTCTGAAATCATACTTGTTTATTCTGTTGTCTGAAAATAATTCTTCCTCTTGTCCCACTTGAGGGCTGTACAAGAAACAGGAGGGGGTGTGGGGGCTGATACCAGAGCAGCATTTGCTTCCAGATCAGTGTCTGCTGGGAAATATAACAAAGCAGTAGCTTTCAAGCCCTGCCAGCTCTTGTCAGATTTTGCTGTATTGATCAGTAATTTATTAGAAATCTTTTTGGGAAATGCTCTGTTCACAGGTAATGTAATTACTGTCACACTGCTCTGCCTAGACATCAAATTAGAGCTGATCATGAATCCTTTGACAAAATAGCTTTTCCATTAGAGAATATTAATTAGTTGAAAACAGTCCTCCTTTTCAGAAATGTACATACCACACTTGATGGGAAGTTTTTTTCTCTGGTTTGAAATGGAATTTCTGCTCGAAGCCAAGCCTAGAATAGCAAAGCAAGAGCCTAGGGGTTTCAGGAATCGTGGGGCAAGAGATAGGAAGCTTACAACTTTTCTGTTTCATTGCTAACATTAGGCTAAAGACACTCGCTTCTTCTATCAGTGTCTTTGTTAAATACAATACCACATTTTATAAGCAGATAAATGTATTTTGGCTACATTGCTAAACCACAAGTGACTGAGGTATACTATCTCTTGGGATGTGTGACACAATTTTCAGATTTCTGATCTGAGTGGTACAGGAAGGTGATTGAAAACTGGGACTGTGCATACCTAAAACGTTCCAGCTGTATTTTCTGTTTCAGAAAAAAACCCTGAGTAGGGCTCCAGGTTTCAAAAAAGATTTTGATTCTGGTGGCAGCCAAGCAAGTCTGCTTTTGAAGACAGGCAGATTATTTCCTATGCGGCCTGAATACAAATTTTAAATAATTACTTTGCCAAGAACAAATGGTTTTAGCAGACCTTTTACTGAAAGGACTTCAGAACAAAAACATGGAACAAAATGTATGTAAAGATATATGTGTGCGTCTCCAGAAAGATGCGATGTCCTCAAAGAATGTGGTATCTTTATGTAGAAGAAAAAAAACAAACAAAAAACCCCAAACCAAACCAAACCAAACAAAACCCAACACCACCCCCCAAAAAAAAAAAAAAAAAAAAAAAAAAAGTTTTGTAGCTGAAGGAATGACTCATGACTGCAGGTTTCAAAGTTATCTTCAGGACTCAAGATTTCTTTACTGTAAGAGTTTGGTAGCAGGTGCTACATTTAGGATGCATTATGACTGGTCATCAAATTCTCACGAACTTCTCATGAACTTCTCCAACAGTTTCTGAAGGTCTGACAGCTGTGGCAGGTTTTGCTGAAGAGAATTGCGTTTTCTTTGAACTGCAGGATTCAGCCTGGTGGCATAAATTGTTTAATACTTGTATAGTTAGGTGTGAAATTAATTCATTTAATTTGTTTATCCTCTCATAATAGTTGCCATGAGACCACTTCTATTCCCTTTTGTAAAAAGGAGCTTTTTTATCCCATACAATTTATTTGTCTCCTGAGTGCAAATGGCTGTTTTGCAACAGGATCGCTAAGAGAAGTTGAAATGGACTTTCTTCAGGTATGGTAGAGAAGCAAATGCCTCATAGGACAGGCATTTCCATAACTGTGAGGAAAGGTGAAAAGCTATGGTTTAGTGGGAAACATGAGATGCTGTTTTGGGTGTGCAACTTCTTCCTCAAAGAGAGACACAGTGGATGTCTGAAATATCTGTACTCAGATCTTACAACTCATCCTCAGCTGAGGTAAGATGGAAGCAAACTGATGTGATTAGGCTTGTGCCTGAGGAAGAGGAGACTTGAGACTGAGGCTGGACTTGAAACTGAAATACTGAGAGCCTGCTAATTCTGTCTCTATGGAATAACTAATTTCTGTTAAGCCTGCTACACACGTCACACATGGAGCCAATCTCTATCTGAGGTTTGTGATAAACCTTGTTTTCCTTTCATACTGTCTGAAAGCCATCTTCTTTTCCAAAAGAAGTAAATAGTGCTTTGTGAAACAAACACCTCGACCTGTTGCATTGGCAATCAGCATTAGCAAAGGAAACATTTCTAGTCAGCCATTAAAAAAAAAACCACAACAGAAGCCGATAGAAATAAACATTCCAGACGTTTAGATTGTATGTTTAATGAGAAGTAACAGTAAAAGAAAGCCAGGAAAAAAAATGTTAAATGTTTTATTGAGGTTTTTTTAAGTGTTTCAGTTTGTTTCAGCTAAAGCACTGTTTTTTAAGATAGCCAGATTAGTAAATTAGGTCTGTCATATGGCAAGTTTTTAGACATAAAACTCGACATGGTCAGCCGTTGTAATCTTGGTAAACAACACATTTATCATTGCTTAAGCAATTGTAAACTGGCTGTTTATGTTTGATCTAAGTCTACCTGGGTAGTCCTGTGTATTTTTGTTATGAGACAAAAGTCCTGTTAAATGTTCAGAAAAAGCAAAGTTAATGGACAATGAATGCTGAAAACCGTGAGTCTAATCTCTCATAATTTTGAAGACTTGTGTTTCTAGCTTGAATTGTCACTGAAAAATAGCTTTTAGTCAGTGTAGGCAGTAGTATTTTGAAACTGAATTTTTCACTTTTATTTATTTCTAGAGCATTTTTAAAACTACTTTGTTCCCTAGCACTCTTATTTTGACGTAAGAACTGGCAAGAATTAAATGTATGTTGGAGAGAAGAAAATTCATACTACTGGAGAAATGAGAATTTGGAACAGCCTTGCAGTCAAAAAATCAGAGCAAAAGATCACTTTTAGATGGAATTCGTTTACCGTGAAATACACGATGTACTTGCCAGTAATAGATAGGGATCAATGCAGTAATCCCATACCCTATGCTCTGAACAGAAGCATAGCACTTGCTGTTGTTTTTAGCAGAACACTGTTTTGCCCCAGTTGTCTTTTGATTTCTGACAATCTAGTGTCCTTCAGGAGCTTTAAAGATTTATTTAAAAATATTTTTTGAGCTTTTTATTTGTAATATGTAAACATGAGGCATGAGACTCAAGTCATTGACCTTTAAAGTCATTGGATGTTTTTCTTTAGAAAAGATTTTTTCTCCAACAATTCTGAAGTCAAGCTTCTGTGATTTGGTCCTCTGTATATTGGCACAGCTTAGAGAAGTCTGGTTCAGATAAAGGCAACTGTAGTATCCAAGACTATAGACCAAAGAAAAGTAAAACCAGCAGCACTAGTACTGTTGTGCTGCTCATAGCTGGACGGGACAAAAAAGCTGGAAGTTATTCATTGCCACTCTGCCACTGAAACTGTAATTGAGGTGCTACTTGCAAGAAGTTGACATTAAATCTATGATAAGATAGCAGGAGTTTGCAAAAGGTGGTGGCACAATGTTCTTTTGTGCCTATTTATGAAGTCTTTAACTCTCACATCTCCTGCTGACTGAGTCACTCTTAAATTAACACCAAAATTGACTTCAGCTTTGCAGACTTCAGTTTAACCTGGACAAGTGGGACCTACACAAGAACAGAATGTTTCTGCATTCTTAAGCTTCCATGGTACTTTCGTGAAGTTGACACAGTTGTTTTTAAGAAAGAGTAGCAGGTTCCTTATGAAATTCGTGGTAACACTAGAATACTGAACAGAACTGAAGTGCACCGGTATCTTAAAATCATGGGTGTACTTCATGTATTGTGGGTGGGACATGTAAGTTGCTAGCGCCAGTAATTCATGTAGAAAGCTCTATCTTAAAGTGCATCTAAAAAACAGGATGTTTTTCTACCTCTGGGGTCCAGCTTTAATTTGAAAAAGGGAAACAAACTTTCCCCTTATAATCTCTTCATGGCTAATTCCAAATTTCCCTGAATTGTTTATTGACCAGTAAAACACAAAACAAACAAAAAAAATTGCAGCAAAAAGACCCGGGGTTAATTCTGTACTTCTTTCAACTGGTTTACTGTTAAAATTGCAATACTAACAGTGCAACACTAACAGTACAGCAAAAGAGATGCTTATCCTATAGCTCATACTTGAGCATCCTAGTCTTTAAAAATTAGTAGATACAGTTGATAATACATATTGTTATGCTGGAGTTTTCAGCATGTTGCTATTCAATATTGATAATTATTGAATAGTGATATACTGGTGTTTGGAAAATTTATATATTTTTAATTGAAAATAAATTATCTTTGTCATGAAAGTATTTAACACTAAAGAAGAATATTAAATGCCCATAAACTGCTGCTGCATTTTTTAAAAAATTACTTTATTTCCCAAACTGCACTGTGAAATGACAATGGTAGGGGCAGCGATCTTGATCATATTCCACTTCAAACATGTCACATATGATTATTTCAAGGAATAAGTTTCTAACATCCACTAAAGGGTATCTTTCATTCTTATTTAAGATGAGTGATATCAATGGGAAGTTTGCATGTTGACTTTGATGTTTTCTCTGATGATCTCAATTGAACACTGTATACCACTTCATAACTTACTGACACATGTATCAATTTACAAAGAGTTTGGTTTTATCTTTTTCCTCTAAATGATGTTCACCTGACAGGTAGATTTAGTTTAGCTACTGATGTATAAAACAGTGAGCCTGTGAAAGACCTTTTGGTTGTCTTAGACCATAAAATAACTAACACTGCTTAAGCAAAGTAAACAAGTGTAGCAGCAATACATGAATTTCCTAGTGCAATATCAGTTGTTCTTGTGGAGTTTTTTGGGTTCAAATGAACAAACCTTTGCATTGCTGATCTTAAGCTTTTCTTAGGGTGCAGTGTCTTTTCTGATGTGTATCTTGTGGTGGGTTTTGTAGTCTTTTCTAGATTAGGCAGTTATTTTATGGCTGTTTATGGTCATGGAAGATAATATATAATGACTGTTATGGTCATTTACAGTCCCACATTCTTGTCTGCTTGGATTTCTTAGTCAAAAATGTAAAATGTATATTATCACCAAACCGTGTTGTTTAAACTGTCCAATACAAGAGAAGATTTAACGGGGTTCCTTTTCATAGGTAGAGATGAGTAAGGAAATAGACTGGCAGAGGATTATCTTCTTTTTTAGCAGTGAGCATTCATAAATTCCATAGCAGAGAAGCTCTGTATGTCCAGGTAAGGAGTTTGTACCATGAATACCCATGCATGGTTGAGAGAGGCTCAGGATTTCTCTAGTGAGCAGTTTAGAGCTGATCTGTGCAAATAAGGGCTGCCTGCTACATTGTGATCCTTCAGGACAGAGCATTTTCCTCTGAGCATTTCATTGCTGTGTGAAACGGGATGAAGAGGCATTGGTGTTGACCTCATGATGTAAGAGCACTAGCATCTGGGATCTACTCATGTTGGAATTCCAGCTTTTAAGACAAATAACATTTTCCATTACTGCCTGTAGCAATCTCTTCCCAATAATATTCTCACTTTAGTAATTTTTCTGGTTACTGATAGGAGAAAAAGTATATAAAAAATATCTTCAGTGATATTGATAAGACAGTTGAGTTAACATATGTAATAGGGAAGAGTAATTGTTTGGATGACAGTTTGTATTTTCAAATCTAAGCTCAATTGTAAGCATTTTAGGCCTTTTAAAATTTGTTTTGAGCAAGAGTAGGCTTCAACTCTTGCTCTCCAGTTCTGCTCTCAGAAGACTGCAAACTTGTAAATTTAGTTTTTAAAAAATAATAATAAAAAAAACCGAACCCAAAACAAAACAAAACCAAACCACCAAAAAACCAAACCAACCAACCAAGCGAAAAGAAACAGTTTAAGCTTTGTCAGGATACTTACATTTGTAAAGTGCTTTCCTTCTTAGATTGTTGTGTCATCTTCCTCTGCCATTTAATTGGAGGTCAGTTTTGTAAAAATCCTCTTTTTTTACATTTTACTGGAACCTGCTAGCTTTGTATAACAAGCTTGTCTGAAAAATAACCGAAGTATTTATGCTAAGAACTAGTCACTAGTCTAAGAGCTTTCAAGTCCCTATCAAAATACGGGAATACATACTGGGAAGAGGGAAGGATTGAATTCTTGTTTAGAAAGTCATGATAGATATCTCTTACTCTTCCAGAAGATGGCTCACATAAAGAAAATTATTATTCTGTTGTGTTCCAATGAAAATTATCATAGATAATGTATTATCAGAAATAATAGAGAAGGTATTCTCTATACAACTAGTCTATATGTATCAAGACACTAGCTCAATGGGCCTACTTTTATGAGCCAGTTGTTCTTTTCCTCTGTCTTGCACTCTTTCTCTCAGCTCTGTTGCCCTTAGCCTGGACTTGGGGAGTTTCCATGCAAAGCAAAGGTCATAATAAACTGCTAACAGTCTTTAAAGCCAAATCAATATCTGTGGTGCCAGCTGCTCTTCAGTGCTGAAAACAGGGACCTCAGCTTGGCTTCAGCTAGGCCCACCAAAGAAGAATGGACAGATGAAGGAAGAATTTTCCTAATGAGGGAAAAGGCTTCCCTTTTGTTCTCCAATAGGGGATTTTGAAGGTATGTCTAAGCAGTTAAATGACAGCAGCCAATCACCTTATGATATAAAAGCCTTGATGAGAGAATCCTGTACGCTCTCCCTTGAAGGTGTGCTGTATCTTCTTCCCTCAAGCAGGGATGCCTGCTGATGTGGTTACTCCTGGAGAGTCTGAGAACAAAGGGACATCTGGCTGTACCAAGAGAAGGGAAAGAAATATGAAACCCCTATATATGAATTCTTAACTTTAAGTCTTCTGGATGATTTAAAGCCTATAGTCACTGTATTGTTACGTTCCTTATAGGTGTTATTTTTGTCATTATTCTAGATCTAATGTAAGACCTATTAATAAGTATGTTGCTAGCATTTAAGCAACTAGTCTTGTTTATTTGAATATTTTATTGTTAGGATACCTTTTGTTTCTTATTCTAACACTCTGGTTTGCTACCCTAATGTCCTAACACTTGTAATCCAGTGTATGCCTTTTGTCTAAAGATCCTTTACTATTTACAATTAATGTTGGTTTTGTCCATAAATATCTCTTCTGCTATGTTGCCTCATACAGGACACTATAGTTTCTAAGCTGATTTTTTTTAATTTTAGTTTGCAAGTAGATTTTTTTCTTTTACTTTGCAAGTTGATTTCTTTTAATATACACATCTGAGGTTTAATTCTGAAGCATGTCCATGTCTGCATGGCTTTGGAATTCTTGAGTAGTCAAGCTCTCTTCTTGCTTTGAGGTGCTTCTCCCCTCAAAAATTGCTGCCTACCAGAATTTGTGTGGGACTAAGGAAAAGAGAGATATTTTTGAACTCCCATTTTCTCCCTTCCAGTGCAGTTACTACGTTTTCTTGGATAACAACTGAATTTATTTTGATACATTTCTAGACAAAATATGAGTCATTGGCCTTTAGCATGCACATTAATTACATATGTTTTTTCTGTAATATATAAAAACTTAAGTTTGGATTTAATTTCTGTGGTGCTCTGGCTAGGTGGGTATGAGAGGGTCATGTCAGGATGTCTGCATTTCCTTTTGGAGGATTTCTTCCCTTGTTGAAGCCTTAAGTAATTCACCTGAGAGCAGGGCAATGATTATGCTCAGCATAAGGTTTAGAAAGACAGGAGTTTGTAGCTATCGTGAAGTCAAGACATGGAAAAAGTTGCTGCTCCTCGGAAAGCCTTTATTGCCAGCAAAGCATTTCCACCCTAAAACTAGCCTTAGCACTGCTGACTTCTGAGAAAAATTGCCCAGCAATCCCTGAAATCTGGGGATGGAAGGGGGGTGGAAATTAGTGAATAATGATACCAAGTCAGGAAGGAAAAAAAACAGACTTAGACTTAGTCCTGGTAGGGGTATGATAACATGAGTTTTCATCTGGACATCATTTCTTGCATCATTTCTCAGATTATCACATTTCCCAGAATGTTCAAAAGGAATTTCTATCCTTCTGGGGCATTTTATAGATGAGTGATTTTAAATTTGGTGGGATGTATTGAGGAAGTCTAGATGAAAATATCAGATAGATGGATTTCTTGCTAATTGGCAAGGAAGAGACAAATCCACAGCATAAATTCAAAACAAACATTAAAACATGTAGTTAATGGCATTTACAAATCATGTTTCAACACTGACAGGTGGTAATTTACTCGAAATCACAAAATTGGCCAGTGAGATGAATATTCAGTGGTTTCCTTTTCCTTAATCGTGTGTTAGTATACAAAGCCTGATGAAAAAGGTAGTCCTATGTGAAGGTGATCCTGCCATTTTTTTAGCCAGGCAGTGACTGGCTGACATCCTTAACTGTCTGTGCTATCTGTTGCACAGTGCAGCTACATCTGTGGATTGAATCACAGGCATAATGTTGAAGTATCTATTGTTTGAAGTGAAGTGATTTATGTGATTACATAAGCTAGGGAAGGTATGGGAGCTAGCTGCTTAAGAATGAAAAACAAAATGGGTTTGCCTCCTCCCATTAAGCAAGTGTTAAAGAATTTACTTTCTTAGGAAACCTGAAAAAGAACACTTAGAAATATTGAAATTTTTTTTTCAAATTATAAGAATAATAAGGCTTTGGATAGTCAATTAGCATCATACTTGTTCAAACTAAAGTTCAGGATTCTAACCGCATCTACTTGGCCTTTTATTTGGTCTAAGAGCAAAAAAAATAATTGGAAATACATTATATTATTCCAAAGAAGTATGCCTGGGAAAAGCAGACCATTTGACAATGTGATGTCAAATGAAAAAAATTACCAAGGAAGAAGTGACTTTGGTCTCCCTACAAGTTTTAATGTTTCCATGGTAATTGATATACCTGTCTTGCCACACTGGTTTCAACAGTGGAAAGCTACAGAAGCCTGCAGAATTGGGATTTGGTGTAAATGAGCAACTAGAAAGCTTCTAGAAAGCCAGCTGAAACAGAATACTTGACTCTTTCTATGAACCTAGAGGAGTTTTGTGCAGAGGAAAATCTCTAAGGCTGTGAGCAGTTTCGGAGATTATTGGGAAGAACTTATTTTTCTTTATGTTGAAGATTTCATGTGGGTTTTGGGGTTTGTTTGTTTTTTAGTTTTTGTATAAAATTAATCTCTCACTCCTTTTTAAACTTCTGGGTTTTATTTCAGAAAATAACATACATATTCATTTTAGCGATGTATGTGAAATCTGAGTTAATTATAGATGTCCATAAATGTCTTCTACCTAAAAAAAAAAAAAAGGTTAAGAGACAAAGGGTCCTGGGGACTTATAGATAAAGCTAGTTGTAGGAAATAAATTTACAGTAGGATATTCAGGAAGAAATGGCCTTTGATAGCAAAGGAGGGGTGGCCCAGGGGAATGAAGAATGTAGGGACTTGAATGGTGTTAAGTGTTGATGGAAGAATTACATTGAAAAGATGGATGGGAGATCACTGGAGATAAGTTGAAACATTTTCTAGGAACTGTTCTACTTCTGTCAAGCTGCTTAGCCTCTGTACAAGTGTGGTAGTTGACATCACAAAGTTTTCTATAACTGACTGCATATTTTTAAACCTTTCTCTCCCCTCAGTGAAAAACTGCAGACTACTAAGAATTGTAGTACCAACAAGAGGGCTTCTTCACAAACTTTGAACAAAACAGGTTTTATTCTAGTGGGGTACATGTTCTTGGACTCTGCTATTGTTATTTGCAAAAGTTTTGCCTGCTGGATTGTGTTATTCATCTGGTACCATGTTAAAAAGCACTGATTCAGTGTATTTCCAGGTCTGACACTGCATTGAAAAGCTATTCCAGTAGAAATTATTCAGTACAAAACCAGCAAAAGAAGCTTCATTTAATGGATCATATAAAGCATTTAATTGATTTTGAAAAGATTGTGGCTACTGAATCTGGAACCATATTCAAATATATATTTCTTTGTCTCTTTGGGGTATTTATCTACTTTTAGTAAGAACTCTTTTTTTCATTTTTTGGTCTCATTTCAGAAAGTCAGTCTTTTTCTCTTCAAAGGTTAAAGATTAAAGAAAAAATGCTGGAGGCAAAATTATACAGAGGTTCTTTTGTAACCCTGAAAAATGAAAGGCTTGGTCTTAGCAGCACTGAAAAAGTTTCAGAAGTTGAGTTTCATTTTTTTATATATATAGCTTTATGTGAAATATGCTGATATTTTGCCAGCCTGAACTGAATGCAGCAGGAACTTCTGTTACAGCCTTCTCAGCCGAGAAGGTCAACAGACAGCAATTGTACCATGCCATCATATTTTCTTCCACTTGGCACGTCTGTGACTAAATTTCTTTTTTATAAGGCCATTTGCTGGTCAGCAAAGAATGTACTTTCATGTGCTTGAGCCATAATTTCACAAATATCATTTTATTTATAAGTCTTTGCGAAAAGATGCGTGTTTAATCTTCCCTTGCTATCAACCACATGCAGCCCAGCCCTCAACCCAAACTGGTGCTGTGTTGAGGCAGCTAAAAGATGCAGCTTTCAGGAGGTTTTATTTGCTGAGGTTCAGAGCTGCAGTTACTAAAGGACATGGTTCATTCTCTGCTACCAGCTTCATTCCAATTATCTGAGGGCAGTAGTACAGTCTTGCACATGCCAGCTGGCAGTTGTATCAGTTTCCTCAAATAAAAGTTTTCTAATTGTAAAGGGTGATACCGATTTCCACCATTTTGAAAACAAGCTTTTTGTGGGAGGCCAAGCCCGTGCTCCCAGTAGCTGTCATCAGCATCCTGATTGCTTCCTTTTAAGTTGGTTTCTTTGTATGTTTTCTAAGATCACAACAGAGACAGGCAATATCAGCATAAAATACTTCCAAGGGCAATCAGTTACTGTCTTATTATAAACTAGTGCGTCCTTCCTAATATCACTTAACTTTCAGTACATTTTGATTAGATGCACTGTTCTCTGTTGCTGTGTTGCGCTCCTGTGTCATTTGCAGTCTTTAAAATATCCTTAAAGTATCATTATTTGTAGTATGTGCTATACAAACCATTAAGACCGCATTTGTATCTATTTTATTTTTTAATTTTTGCAAGGGGTCCAGGTATATGAGAATGCCACAAAGCTCTGGAGTCTTATTTTAATCTTCACCTTAAGTTTATCTGTCTTCTTTAATAATCCAGGATAGGATTATTTTATAGGATTATCCTCTTTTTTCTCAGCTAATGATTGTTTTGAATTTCCCAATAGTTTCCAGTTGCACATGCTTTTGCAAGAAATTTCTATTTGCTTTCTTATTCTCCTCTGTCATATTTAGATCTGTTTTGTTTCAATGCAGAAGAATTGATAAGAATACCTGAAATGCTATACCATATAATGTGAAATGGAACAAAAATAACACCTTGACCACATGCTGGTGGTATGTGATTAACATGCAAGAAACTTGTAAACCCTGTTCAATGCAAAGTGCAAATTTGTCCCTTTGCATTTTTGAAAAAAAAAACGTGTATTTCTAAGTACCATTTATATGGGATGCAATTGCTATTTGCTACAGACCATAAACAAATAAAATACTTTAACTGAATTACTCTTTTCTCATGACTAAAATAGTCTTCACAATGTCATTTATTGTGAGTTATTTATGGAGATGTATTTTTCCTTCAGTAAAGAACCAGGTGTCAGGCATTATTCTGCAATTCAGGTTATCTTTTTACACCTCTCTTCTAGAAAAATAAGAGTGCCTATTTTGTTTGCAAAGGTTAGAGTGGTCAGGCAATATACATTTGGACAGGTGCCAGGGAAATCTAGTTTTACATGGTTTAGAAGCAGAATAACCAGGAAGAGAGCACAAACGTTCAGTTAAAAGATCTCACTAAATAAAACAGAAAAAATTTATTAGTGGCTACCGGACAAGTATGAGCTACTACTCTAGGTTTGTAATAAGAATAATATTTGGGTTGTTGTCTTGGTGACTGAGTGTTAACCTTTCATATATAGGTACAAACTGTACTCATCAAGGAATGCCACATACATCAGCTTGTGTTCTCTTCAGCTTTAGTCAGCAGCAAGAGGGAAGTTGTCCCAGGTTTTCTACAGTCCCTCATTTCTTGTAAAACGTGAAGTTAAACGCCGAACTTCAGTTTTATCCTTTGATAAACACTTATATTCTGTGTATCTGATCCATATTTTTAGTCATTCTATTAACACAAGATGGAATAATTAAAAATCTTAATTTACCTACATTAATTGTGACTAAGAATTTTTAAATAGTCCAGATGTTCTACAAATACAATGTGTTTAGAAAAAAAAAAAAAGCAAAGCATTTTTTCATCCTTAACCCCATTTACTCTCAAACTCTCCAATTCCCTGTAGCTCTTCTTTTTCCATTGCTTTTGCCAATAGTCTTTTTGATTCCTAAACACAAGTTTTCTATAAGCAGATACGCATATGTGCACTGTAGACAGGAACTGGAATTTTGGAAGAGTGCAAGCTAGATGTTATTAATATAGTCTGTCATTTTCACAATCGCAATCAGTGAAACTTTCTAATGTTCTGAAGTGTCAGCTCATGGGTATGTACCATGTTCTTTGTTGTGAAAAATGAAACAAAATGTGAAAGCCAGGTTGCCATAACTCAGTAGATTATTGTTAGTTAACGGTGTAATGTGGGTCACTATAAACGCCACTTTTCCATTTCCTGTCTGGAGATCTGAACATATCTTTGGGTAGTGAAATTTCTTTTTACAGAGTCACTAGAAAATGTAACAAAATAGCTTTAAATCTATTAATTATGTCTAAGTTCGTATTAAATTTCTTGTCACGACCCTTGCTTTTACTCAAAATCATTGTGCTCATGATGTTTCATAGCACATGGAAGCCACAGAAGGTCATGTAATTCATTTTTATATTAAATATGCAACAGTTTGTGTATGAAGTCAAACTTCAAAGCATCTGATTCCTGGCTAAGGCAGAACAGGAAGATGAGAGAGCAAAAGGATAGCCATACTGCATCAAATCAAGACCATGTTTTGTCCATTATCATGTCTGCAGGAGTACACGTAAGCTGATAACTAGAGATGAAAAATAGCAGAGCAAGCTAATTCCTCTTCCAGTTGCTGAATATTTCCAGCAGAGGGGATTTCCTGAACCAGATGTGTATTCTGTATAGTTTGGAACCTGCAGCAATTTTGTCTTCCATTAACTTATTCCGTTACACACTGAATACATAACATTTCACATACAAAACATCCTTTATGAACAGGATCTGCAGGTCTGCTCCCTTCTGTCTGGAGTCTGTTTTATTTCTAGCCAGTCTGGCCCATCTAGCTTTTTCTGAGTCCTCTAGTTTGATTTTTTTAGTCTACTTATTATTAGTGCTGGTTCTATTTTGACTTCTCTCAGAAACATAAGGATTTGAGAAGTCAGGAACAAACAGCTGGCATTTTTGCCTTCTAGTTTACTTGGTTTAGCATTTCACATTTTCAGATTTTTTGTTACAGCTATGAGGATTAGGAGTGTATTCTTTAAAATTATGAGATTTGAGTATATTGCATAACAGGTTCAGTAAACCTCAAGACTACTTAGTACCATGAATGCAGGGTAAAAATCAGAGGCAGTACCACATCATTGTGAAGAAATGCCTTGTGTGTTGGCCAGTATTGATGGGAGGTATCATGAAGGAGTGTATAGAGCACAGGGTGCACGTGTAACCTTTCACATGTAACTTATTCAGGGACTAAAGTAAACAGAATCGTGAAGATCTTTGAATGGAAAGTTCACATGGGTAGATCTAGCATCTAGTGTTCTTCAACTGAATCATGAACTTAGACACCTGCTGTAACAGGTAATCGTATTAGAAACATTTCCTTGTCTAGGTGGTAGGTTGGGAGTATAAGTGTTGTGATCTGAATCCCACATACAGTGTAAAAAATAATGATAGCAAATAATTTTACTCTGAAATTTAACAAAAGAAGATAAACAGAGATAGCTTGACTGAATTTTTAAAACTCAGTTTTGTTGATTTTAATTGAACAGGTCTCCCAGGGATGTTGTGGCTGTGCTGCCTTGGAAATGTTCAAGGCCAGGTTGGATGGTGCCTTGAGCAACCTGATTTAGTGCGAGATGTTCCTGCCCATATCAGTGGGATTGGAAGTTGATGATCTTTAAGGTCCTTTCCAACCCAAATCATTCTGATTCTATGAATTATACTCACATAACAGAGGGTAGGGTAGGCAAACACCTATTGCACATGAAGAGGCATAGTAGAACTTCTTAAAACATAAACAATTAATGAAGATAAAATATGCACGGATTACTTTTTGGGAAATTATTTTCCATCAGGCCATCAGGCACTAATTTTTTTTCTTTCTTGCAATGAATGTTTTCTGAAAAATAAAAGTAAATTATGGTTTGATTTGTTCAGATTTTTATAGTTCCTGACTCTGACTGCAGGAAGAAAATCTAAAACAACACAAACTGAACTTTTCCTTTTTTACTGTCCAGTGAAACTGGAAATGCCTACTATGATAATAGCCTTTTGTGATAATTTTACTGCATTAAGCAGGAAATAAGATGCTGAGAGAGACAGACTAGCAGTGACCACTTGGGAGTTTAATTATAGTAACAAGCTTTCTATGAGAATATCATCTCAATGGTGAATAATACAGATGTATTTTAGTAACTGGACATTATTTAGATGCTTTGACTTGCAGCAAGTATTATGGACTTGGATATTTTTGTGTATTTGTTCAGTGTTAAAAAACCGATCATGACATGCTTCTCTGATATGACATGAAAGTTGTGTGTAATTGTGTTTTTAAATAGTCCAGATGTTCTACAAGTTCGATTAATTTTTTGGCTCTTGTGTAGTAATTACACAGCACTGCAGCAGTGGAGTCTGGTTGATTTTGAAACTTAAACAGGACAAAAATAGAGGAGATCAGTACAAAAAAAATATAAATTGCCTTGTTTTTATATATAAATAGTAATTTTGACTTCTTAATGAGCTGTGCTCTGAGTTGTAATTAATAATTCAAGCTAGATTTTTAACCTCATTTTTATGAAACTGGCTATACAGTAATATTTTTTACAGTATTTTCCCTGATGATGATCACTGAGCTCTAGGTTATGAAAAATCAGTCTGAGGAAACACCTGCTCTCATGACTCGTCTCACTGTAGTTCAGTAACACCACTGTAGAACAACTTATCCTACATGGGTTAATGTTGGACTTCTGAAATGAGGCACATGCAGATAAAAGCATCTCATTGCATTAAAAACTTATTCATTTCTTTTCTAAACATGAAAAATTTACAGATTCTCTAGAACAGAATGAAGAGAAAGCAAATTGTTTTATTTACTATTAAAGGTAATATTATTCTACTTAATGTGATTTGAATTGTGATTTACAAGTGAGTGATGGATAGGTTTTGGATGCAGAGGTCTAGTTACTAACATCTCTGAATTTTGCTGTGTATGTATGTGTGGGGAAGTGTTTTAAAACTGACTATCTTTGATAAATTTTCCCAAAATTCCAGTTTTCATTCATGTCTTTTGCCCTCAGTTAAGTCATAATTGAACCCTGATTTCTTAAAAGAATTGTAATTTATATGTATTGCTACATACTACTGGATTATTTATTTATTTATTTATTTATTTTTAAAGCTCTCTTTCACCTTATTGGCTCTTCTAATGTTGATGTGAAAAATGCAATGACCTTCAGTGGGCCTCTGGAGGACATGTTCGGGTACACAGTTCAACAGTATGAAAATGAGGAAGGGAAATGGTAAGTTGTGTTCTTAAATGGAAACTCCAAATTATCAAGTATTCAGTGACTCCAGTGTTATACTATTATATGTAAGCATGACCTACATGTAAGGGTTAGATTCAGTCAGTCATATTTCTTAACTTATGTGGAGTTCAAAGGAAAACTGGAAAGATGGGGAGATGAAAAGATCCAAATTTATATCTACAGTTATTTCCTCAAATACATAAATTCCTTCATTGATGGAGCAGAGGAAGTTCTGTGTTAAACCTGAGCCCTCTTTTTTCCATTACCAAATAAAATAACTATTTATATTTCCCTTGTGTTAATGTATTGCTCCTGTTTTACCTACAAAAGCTGTATTAAGTATTTTTTCTAAAGTTTTCTGTCAGAGGTTGTCTGAAATGAGGTTTTCAACTGGTGGGAAGATTTCACTGTCCAAGTATTTATAAATACAATAGTCTGCCTCCCCTTTTGGAGGGCTAATTGCCTTGCAATTGTAATATATTCACATTTGGACGTTGGAGCCATCTTCTTAACCTGCCTTTCATTCTTGTTTTCTTGAATTAAAAGTTGCATTTTGGTGTGCTTACTGGCATCATTGCTTCTTAATCTTTTCATAAACACTTGCTTATGCTTTTCCCTTGTAAGAGCAAATGTCACAGGCTAACCACTGGGCTGGAGGTCTGAAATAATGACAGGCTTGGCAATCCTGAGATCTCTGTTATTCTTTGCAGACTGCTCTGGTTTTCCCAGGATGTTGCCAGTGCTTTGCAATTCCCAGTAAATCCAGGGACTTTCACAGGCAGCCTAACAGCAATGGGCGTGTGGCTGTGTGACAGCCAGGTCAGACTGTTCTGCACTGCCTGAGCAGTCTCCCCACAAGCTCCAGGTCTCCCCACGAGCTCCAGGTCTTTCCACAAGCTCTGAGTCTGTCCACCATTGCTGTGGTGTTAACCATTGCCACAGGGAATGGTCATGGAAATGAAATATCAGATCCTGCTTTTGGAAATGTCAGCTCTTGATTGCCCAAGTTGTAGGATGCTTAAATATACACCTGCATCAGGGTCACAGGAAGATAATAATGACCTTCCTTGAGCTAATTAATACCTTGAGGAAATGGCAGCTATTCTAGGAGCTGATATTTTACAAAGTAAGCTACCTTGTTGTAAAGTGTCCTGAAATCTATCAAGATCAAAAAGTAGTAGTAAAAGGTGGAAATGGCAATTGTTCCGCTAGGTAAAGGAGGAAGGAATCTAAACTAGATCTACTAGAGTGCTAGATCTGAATATCTCTGAAATTAAACTCCATAACTTCTGTTAAACTGCTAATCGTTTGAGCTCCTTTCAGCATAGCAACAGCCAGAGAAGGAAATCTGTAGGTCAATAGTTAAATATATAAAGCAACTTCATGGTGCTTTGTCAACTGCTGTAATGCTACCTTGATACTACAGATACAGCTGTTCAGCAGATGATGTTCTGTAAACTTGGCTGTGGTTGTTTCTCAATAAAACTGGAGTCCCCTCCCAAAAATCCCCTGTGCAAAAAAGACAAAACAGCCTTTTCTGGCTACTTCTCTCTATTCAAGGGGCTGGCTGTTCGTGACAAAAAAGCAGCATGGGGACATGATCTTGCTGAGCACTGATCACCTCCCATGGGATGTCAAGCATACAGCTTCTCTGCAGTTCAATGGATGTCAAGGACTCCTGATAGACTGTGGTCCTGTTCCTAAGTTTTGGTTTAAAAATGTGTACATTGAAACATATAGCTTGAAAGAGCAGTCAGATCCAGTATATACTTGGAGCATTTTATTTTGATTTTAGAATGAATTAATTTCTTGTTAATGGAAAAAAATCTTAATGAATCACAATGTGTCGTTCCAGTATGGTGTTTTTGGAAGCTGGATTGTGTACTGGGTTTAAATTCTTCATTCTGTCTTTTTCAAATCTATAGGCTGCATTCTATTCAAACATCTGCCTGGAGTCACTAATTTATGATTAAAGTTTGAAATGTTTCTCCTGTTAACTCTTCACCTTATCTAAATGTCCAGGAGCAAATCTTTCTCAACTATTACTTTTAATGGCAGGATTTTGGTTCCCAGGTTTTGCTGTTAATCCAAGTACTTCTTTACAGTTTATTGGAGCCAGTTGTTAATTTGCTAGGTAATGCTAGGCTATATAGTGTGGCTACTGAAGATCTGAGAAAACCATGCGCATCTCTAAAAAGCATTTCTGGGAAAGCTGGATTTAAGAATGAATGCTAACTTATCGTGCTTACAAAGTATTATATAAGAATAGAGATTTTTAATGACAACCAAATCTAAAAAAAAAATGAAAAAAAATATGCACAGGATAAAAATCCTCAGTATTTTAAAAATTTGAAATTTTTGAGTTTTTTAATGATGAGAGGAAAAACTGTGTACTTTACATTGCTGTCTCACATCACTTAAGACTAAACTTGTCTCTTGGGTGCTTTTGAGTTTTTTCTTTCACATGTGATCTCTCAAATACATTTTCTTCTGAAATATATTAAAGATCAAGGAGATAGTAATAAAACACATATTTCCTTTTGCATTAATTTTAATGCTTGTCATCCACCCACCAGGATTGCCTTTTATTTCCACTGGAATTTAAAAAAATATTATTTTATTGAGTAATGTAGTATACAAGCACATTTCCTTTCTGCGTCATTATTAAGGAGGAGGCAGAATGGCCTCTTTTGCTTCCATCTAAACTAGCATGACAAATGCTTTACTTGCTCTCCACCCTGAACTCTTTGTATCAGACCTTGCTGCTGCTTTCCTCTCTCTGTTTGCTGAGTTTTGTGCCTTTTAAGAAAGAAGACATTTCAGGTAACTTATTTCATTTGCAGGGTACTTATTGGTTCACCATTAGTTGGCCAACCTGAGAAAAGAACAGGAGATGTATACAAATGCCCTGTAGGAAGGGACACCCAATCTCCCTGCATAAAACTGAACTTACCAGGTATGAAAGAAAAAAAAAGCTTTGTCATGTGGAGGAATAATCAAGAGCAGATCTTATGATATTTTAAGAAGTACTAGAATTTCTAATATATAGAATTTCTATATAGAAAATTTACCAGTGATCCAGAACTAAGTGAGTAGAAAGCTGTGTTTGTATCAAAAATAATTTTATTTTAAAGCTTCTCATTGTCCTATAGCAAATATGCTTATAGTTTTAGAATGAAATGTATATGTATTATCAAAACTTTATTACAACTGGAGTTCATTGACTGAGGCTCGCAGTCCTGGCCATGGAGCCAGAAAGGCCATAGAGCATAGATTCATAGATTTCCCTTTGCAAAATTCTCTGAAGCCGAGAGCCTTCTAAATGCTATCAGTAAGTATTGGATGAGAATGTAATTAGCCAGAATCAGTCTGATGAATCTTAATATGACAGAGGTAACTACTGAACATTTTCTTGCTCATTGCAAGAGATACACGATGTGGACAGGAAGACTGTTAATGTGAATTTCACTAAATACACTTGTGATTTTTTTAATCTCCTCTTTTCCCTTGAAAACCTTCATGTCAATAATATAATGTATAACAGTAGCAAACACAAAAGCTGTTAAATCATTTGAAAAAATGAAAGTTTGCTTTCTAATTGATAGAACTGTGTGAATAGTAATCTCTTGCTTTCATTGTGGTGCTATTTTTTTCTTTTTTTTTTTTTTTTTCTTTTTGCGGTTCCAGAAAACTATTTGAGAAAGCAACCCAGACAAGTTTTCTGGGATAAAAGCCAAGCTCAAAGTTTTTTCTTGATTGCTGCAACTGAAGAAGGAGGAGGAAGGGTGCTAAAATATTTGATGAAAGCAGTGTCAGTCTGGTTTTATTTTAGAAGCTGGAAGCTTCATGCTAGGGGATATATACTTTAACATTTTGTTTTCATGTTCCCAAATACTTAACATTTTAATCTATTTATAGCTTCTACTTCAGTTCCCAATGTTGTGGAAGTAAAAGAAAACATGACTCTTGGAACAACTTTGGTAACTAACCCAAAAGGAGGCTTTCTGGTAAGAAAGGACTTTTTGCCAATTTTTAAAAAAAGTGTTTTTTGCTTAGGTACCATAACAAGATTTCACCCTTTTTGATCTCTTAAAGGCATGTGGACCACTTTATGCTTATAAATGTGGCCGTTTGCATTACACAACTGGAGTCTGTTCTAATGTGAGCTCCACTTTTGAAACCATCGAGGCAATTGCTCCATCTGTTCAAGGTATGCGTGCCACAAGAATTCTCTTGTGTATTCAAAAAATACAAAGTTCCAGACAAGACAAATGTATACACATAGGCATACCAGAAAGTATGAACTGCTTAACTTAGCTACCAGCATTACCAAGTTAAGTAAATGTTTTCATTGTCTGTATATAACCTAAATTCTTGCTACTTTCAGAATTTATCTTAGTATAAACAGTTGTTAGAGCACTATGTAATATCCAAACACAATTGCTAAAAATAGTTGCATATGTTTTTTAATTATGGCCAAAACCCTGTTTTTAAATAGTGATGACATATTAAGACCTAATGCAAACCCAATTTGGTAATATAAATAAAAATCTTAAAGATGTGGTCAAGTGGAAAAATTAAAGAGGAGAAGACTGGCATTGAAGAAGGTGGAAGTCACTACTAAGTAGTCCAGTTACATGATCTTGTCCCATTCTTAAATTTCTACTTACAAGGAAGGGCCTTAAAGGGAACATAAGCTTCATAAAATATGATGCAAAAGTTCATGAATGACATTCAGTGCCAAACTTGTCAGTTCAGTCCCACTGAAGAGGGATATGAATTTCTCACTATTCACAAATGTAACTGGAACTGTGAGATATATTTCATCCTTGTTATTATCAATTCTTACATGGTAATTTGTGTTGCAGAGTGTAAAAACCAGCTGGACATTATTATAGTCCTTGATGGGTCCAACAGCATTTATCCATGGGAGAGTGTTACAGACTTCCTAAACAGCCTCCTGAGAAACATGGATATAGGTCCTCAGCAGACACAGGTAACATGCTAGGTATTTTGTGATTGCTTAATTTGCAAGCAAAAAAAGAATTTACAGGAAATGGGATGAGAATGCCATCTATGGAGCTCCTCAATTACAAGAACTTATGCCAACGGAGTACTAAAACAAAATAGCTGAAACCACAGCTAAGTCAGTGTCTGCTGCCAAGTAGCAATGCTGGGGAGGCTGTCCCTGCATGTAGCACTCAGGTTGTCTCCAGAGACCAACTTTCTAACCAAGATACAAAAGATAAGTGGATTAAGTGAGGCCATTTGAATATAGTCTTTTCCCACTTCCTTCCTCTCTACAACCTCTCTTCTTGTCTTCATTTGTACTTCGTAAAACAAAGGTAATTTCTGCTCCTCTGAGGTGCACATGCATGGTTCAGACAGCCTTTGATTATAATTTTTTTTAAGCAGCATTTAGTATTTTGTACTGTTGAGCACTGAACATATAGCTTTTAGACATTTGAAATCATAATTAACAAGCGGCTGTTAAACTGCATGTTACTAATGGCAGAAATTACTTTTATATAGTGGGCGCAGAAGGACAAATTCCCATCTGCTGTAAATCAGCACAGTTCCACCAAAATTAACAGAACTACAAACAATTGCCCCAGCTGAGGATCTGACAAATGTTTTACGGTCTGCTGAATAGAGTTCGTAGTCATTCCGGCAGAACTCAGGGAAGGATAAAACATGGACAGTAGGATAAATTTTAATAGAGAAGGCTGTATTAACAACAGAAGAAACCAGGTCTTCCTTGTACTTCTCACATTCCCTCTTCCAGAAGGATTTTTTCTGATTCTGTGTGATACTTGGCATGTTGCAGGTCCATACTCAGCATTTTGCTACTTCAGATTTAGTATTCAGCTCCAGCTTTCATAAAGGAGACTGTGAGAAGGTGTAAAGGACACTTCTATCTGCAGAGAATATCCTTGTCATTTTCTAAGTTAATTGGGTGAGCTACCACCCAACTTCCCTGTTGGCTGTACTGAACACTGGCTGATAAAATTATTACTTAAAACCCATCAACTCCACAATGGTGTTCTGTTATTTTGAACACACTGTTCTTCCAGATATTGTGAGGAAAAAGGAAAAACACTTTGTCAAATTTAACAGAAAGAAAAAAAATATAAAAAATTCTTACTGATCCTTTAAACTGGTGATTACTCAACCATGTGCCATTTTGGGAAAATACTTAAATCTGAACTTCCCAGTACAGGGCAATGTCTGCATAGAAGTCACTATAGCCTTTGTGGGAATAGAACACAGGGCAATCAGCTCTGCTACACCCTCACCTCTCTTCTTCAGACTGCAATTCTTAAATTTTTATATTGCCACACCTCTGTTATGTTCAGTTTTGGAATCCTGCCTCGTCTGTGTGGCTCAGATTGCACACAAAAGGTCCCTTGCTGGCCTGCACTCCAGCAGCCTGCCCTCTCCACCTACAAAATCCATTCTACCCATGATTTGGCACAGTTACCCTTTTCTCTTGCTTACACACTTGAAAACGTCTGTTTTGGCATTTGGTCGCTAAGGAGCAGGAACATTTGAGAGGGAGATAAGGATGGGATGAGGGGGGTGAGAGGCTGAAAAACTGAAAACGGAAGGCAAAAACTAGGTAGAACTTTCTTGCTTTCTCTTACCTTCTCTTCCCGCCCCCAGAACATTTCCCATCACTCTTCTGTCCTCTGAGCCCACTGCTTGGGAACCCTGGCACAATCAAAATTATAATATCACCTCTACCCACACTGTGTCCTTTCTCAGATATTGTGTTTAGATAAATATATATTGAATGGGGAAGAGGAGATATGACAGGACAGGCTCATTTCTTCCCTGTACTCTGGGAGCACAGAGTAGAAAAAAACAGAGAATAGTTTACTTTCTCTCAGTTTAAATAGATTTTCTCATGTTGGTTTGAGGATTTTTGTGAACATAGAAACTGGTGGACTTTAACTGACATCAGATTGTTTTCCTCTTGCATGGGAAAGGAATGAGGTGATTACAGAATAACTCCTTAGCAGCTTGGGCGCGACTTGTTCAAAATCATGTTTTGATTAGAGGCTTGTGAGATATTTTTTTTCCACTTACCCCATCCTGACCTATGGTCATTAGATTTGTGGCAAGTCAGAAGAGAAATTCCTCAGTGTCCCATGTTTGGCAAATTTGAAAGTGAAAGGCAGATGATTCAGATGCAAAAAGCCAAAGTTTATGGTATAATTTTTTCAGAAGTATTTCCTCCCCGTACTCTTTCCATTCTTTAGAAAATCTGCAACAACATACTGACGGTTTAGCTGCATGTCCTAAGTTATGGATAAAAGGAGTAAAGGAAAAGTTACAATACAAAAGTGCAGAAGGCAGAAGCAATTAAAGGAGAAAAAATTGTGCAAATAGGAACAAAATATGTGTCTCAGTCTTATTCTACATTTTAATGTAAATGCAAAGCAAGGCAGGGCTTTTTTTTTACTATTTGTAGAGATAATTGTCTTTTTAATGTGAAAGTATATTTTTTAATCCTTTACATTTGAGCAACCTTCTGTGGTTGAAGAATGTCAAAAGAGAAAGCACAGTACTTTGATACATTAAATTCCAGTATTAAAGCACTGTTGGAATGGCTTTCAGAACTTTTCAGACAGATTTTATTTGTCCACTAATACATAAATTAGGTAGTTATAGGTGTTTGGCCTGTACCTTATTATGTCTCCAAACTACCTAATTATATCTCAGAACTAATAAGTCATTCCATGTCATATCCTATGATCAGTTTTATCTCCAGAAGAACAGAAGCAAATTAAAGAGGTATCAAAAAGATTCAGCATGAAGAAAGACCTTTCCTTTTTTAAATTCTGCCTGCACCTCTGGAATCAAAAGAAATGTAGCAGGATTTATTAAATTTTGCCTTGATTATGGTATTTTTAGCAAGGTTTCCAATTGAAGCTTAAATGATTTATCCATTGGTGCTTACCAAGGGATCTCTCCTTTTCTTTTACTTTAAATGTAACCTAAGTGCAACCATAAATAATTCTCATTTTTCTCCCATCCCAGTACTGAAAATCCTATAAAATCATCTCTGTGTACTAAATGTTTTCCCTTTCATTTTTTCTTGGGTTTTTTTAGCAGATAGATTATTTTAGTTACTTATTGGGAAGCCTAGAATGTACTATCCAGCTAAGGGTTTATATTCACTTACAGAACAGCAATAAATAATTGCCTCAGAAACGTTTCGTCCCAGAGCAGAACAGTTCTTCCCTTGCTTGTTCTTCCCTACAACACTTTTTTTCACAGGAACTGGGGACAATTAAGGAATTACTCCCTTGTGTATTACAGAAGCCACGGAATGCTAGGGAAGGAACATAAACTTAGAAACTACAAAGATGTTCAATAGATTATGGTCAGTAATGCTGGGAAAAATACTAGGTTTTATGAAGAAGACTAGAACTATGTCTTTGTGTGCAGTAGCATTGCATGTTCCAGTCCCAAAATGAAACAAGAAGACCAAAACATAAAACATCTGTAAGCATATTTCTTAGGAACTTGATAAAGTTTTGCAGCTTGATCAGGTTTATTGCCCTATAAAGACACATTTGCATCACATAGGTGTAATTTATGGTTTCCATTAGATTAAAAGACTGCAAAAGCTCAGACCTTCATTGCTATCTAATATAATTCCAATTTTACAAGGTGGACTTGATTCTGTGATCCCGTAGGAGGCTGGATCACTCAGCCTAGTAGTGTTCTGTAAGTTCTGAGAAGTTTCTCATTACACTTTTTTGAGGAATGGCTCATCTTTGATTCCGTGAAATATGTAGAACATGCTGATCAGGGGTTTCAAATCTTGTGCTAAGGAAGGGTCCCACAGAACAATTGTATCCCAAAAGATAACCACATGCCCCTCTTCCTTCCTGACTTACAAGCTATGCAACACAGTGCAGTTTTCCAGACTCAGATGTTCTTCCCATTTGCTTCCTGAGAAGGAAATGCTCAGAATGTTTACTTGCTGTGTTGATGGACAATGTTTCCTTTCAAATAGGAAATGATACAACGCAGTGTTAGCCTGTGGTCTTTTTCAGAAAAAATGACAACATGAACACAGGTCTTTAGAATCAGGAAAGTCTGGCAGATGCTTTTCACCCTGGCAGCAGTCAATAGTTAACTTAATCTTTGTCACCATTAAAATCCTGAAAGCTGCCAACAGGGAGACCATGTATCCATAGGAGCAGTCTCCGTGTTGTACAGTCATCTCTGGCTACACTTGTGCATGGTCTTGGAATGCATGAGGCACTCCTCCTGCTCCAGAAGATGAAACAAAACAAAAACCTGTTGTTTACCACCAGTTAATGAGTAGCTTTTTAAAAGGACTAGCAGCACCCTGCTCAGGTTATGATGCATGTAACAAAACAGTTGCCTTGGAGAGAATGGGTTAAAAATTTAATCTTCAGCTCTGGGTATAGCCAGTGCCACATCACTGCTCTTAACAGTGATACAGCATGTGCCCCAGCCTGTTGTGTCAACACTGTGCAGGATTAATAGGCTGCTGCCCAAGAGAACGTGCAGCCTCTGAATGCTTGGCTGCAGGTAGAGTACAGAATGCCTCCAAGGGAGAATTAAAATATCTTAAAGGGAAGCAAATTGTCATAACTTTGAACTTAGCTCAGCTCATCTGGATTGGATGGTATTTTTGGAAGGATACAGAAATTAAGTGGAATAGCTTTTTCTGCTACATACCATTGTAATTATTGTCCTATAATAGTAGGTATCTAACTCTTCATAATGATGATAATATTGGTGTTTAGTATCAAATATTTATCCAATTCTAGCCCTTCTCCTACAAACACATACTGTGCAGAATCTGAGAGGCTATGCAAGTACTTCAAAAGCCACCCATAAAGCAATTATAAAGCATGTACTAAACCACTTCTAAAACACTATAATGACGTTAACATCCCAGAAGTTGTACTGATCTTCAATACCTAATGCTATAGTGCTTTAAATAATAGATGAGTGAAGCATAAATATGCCATGTAATACTGCATTATTCTGAATAACACCTATAAATTGCCACGTAACATAAAATTGAAATATGCTAATGGAATATTGTGTGTAATCTTCCCAATAAAAGCTGTCAGGAACCTGCCAAAACATTAAAACGGACAGAGATGAACAAGAGGAATTAATTAATATTTAAGATTATTGCTCATCTTTTTATTTCACACTTGTTTTTGCAGCAGATTCTTTCAAGCATTTGTGGTTGGGTTCCAGGTTCCAATCCCATGCATTTATCTTTCACACAAAGATCTGTCCTGATGAGGTCATCTAGCATATTTCCATCATCCTCCCCCATTCCAGGAGCAATCCTTTTCTTCACATTGTTCCCTCTGGCACTTGTGAAGTGTCTTACTTAGGCTTACCTGCTCATGGGGGGAAGACTATGTTCTAAACTGGCCTGCTCTCTTCATAAAGATAGGTTTACTTGGGTCCTCCTCTCAACCCGAGGGCCTAAATTTGTCCTTGCAATGCTGTCTCTAGGCTAGTTTTAGGGAAAGTAAACTATCAGATATATGATGATATCATATGAATGAAGAGAGCTGTGAGTAAATCATGACCTTGACTGCTGTAAGGAAAAGATAGTTAGGGAATTGTTCTGCTTTGGCCTAGAGAAGAGCAGAGCTGTGCAGGTTACCCCAGATGAGGAATTTTTAATAAAAACAATTCAGAAACCTCAAAATCTTCTATGAGATTGAGTGTCTTCTATCCAGTGTTGCTCAGTTGCTTATAGGTGTTTCACACTGGGGGAAACACACAGAGTTCATTTTCCTGGCTGTTTCTATAGATGGGCATTTACCCCACTGCGGGAGACATAGGCGCTTCCTTTAAGGGTAGTTGACTTTTAACACGAACTACATGTTTCAGGTTGGAATTGTTCAGTATGGGCAGACTGTAGTCCATGAATTTTTCCTGAATACATACTCAACAACAGAAGATGTGATGGCTGCAGCCACAAGAATACGTCAGCGTGGTGGCACGCAAACCATGACAGCGCTGGGAATAGATATGGCAAGGTAACACAAAATATTGTCCTGTGTATGTATGAAAGAAACATAAACGAATACGGTGACGGTTCAGATTTTATAAACTGAAAATATGATGTGGTTGACAGCTTTAAAAATATTTAGGAGGAGGATAGCTGAACACTCTGTCCAGTGTCTAGAGCAGTTGCATAGTAAAAGGCAATTTGTGCAGTAGTCAACCCTGAAAAGGTGTCTGTCTCTTGAATGGAAGAAACAGATACAGAGAAGAGACACAGAACAAGATTCTAGTCCTAAGAAAAGTGCTTATAATCTCTGGTGTCCACAGAGAGCACGTAGGAACTGTATGTCTAGAGGGAAATCAAGATTATCAAGCAAGAAAAAATAGAACTTTGCAATGTTAGTTTTTCTTCATTCTGACGGTAAGATAATAATGATGCTTGAGCCCACACTTACTATATAGCATAGAAAGTTTATATCTAAATCATTTGAAGCTTCTGAATCATTGAGAGACTAAAGTTCTGATATAGCAATAGTTTACTTAGAAACACTTCTTTGATGAGAAAGTTAAATCTAACTTTGAAGAACAGTCAGTAAATGGAAAATCTCTCAGAAACTTTCAAACTGTACTGCGTTGTCCTGGTATCTTTCCTATTTTCTATTTTTTTCCAGCATGACACTATTCCATAAAAGATTGCGTGTGACCTTTCCAAACAACCATTTAGTAAAATATGCAGCATCTTTTTGAGGAACTATTTGATTATCTGACCACAGTTTTGTTGATATGATGCCTTAAATCCAGTTGCATTTTTACATATTTGCCAGTAATGTTTTCCTTGATGCTTGAAGGAGCCTGAAAAAGTTGAGATCAGAGCCAGTAGAGAATTTTCAAATACACAGAAACCACATGTGGTACAGAAAATCCCTGTGCATCACAAGCTGTTGCAGACTTCTATAAAAAGAAATTATGAGCAAAGATCACCTCTGTTCTTGCAGTCTTCCTATCCATCCACTTTTGACCAACATCAGAGGTAGATCTGAGCTTTCACTTGTGTAGCTGGTCTTAGAGTTGTGTCATATTATTCTAGAAAGAGGAAGAATTGCTTCCTTCTTTCTGCTCTAGAGCCCTAATCCAGCTTGCCTTTAGTTCCCTCCAAAGTCTGGATGAGCACCTACTCAAAACCTCAGTGCCCATTTGCTTATCTGTGGCTGTAGAATTCATCCAGTCACCCCAGCTGCCCCTGCTCACTCCTGCCACATCCACCATACCCACTTGTAAATATGCAGAAGTGTGCTGGTAGCAGAGTAAACACTTCAACCAACTGATAAAAAAATACTTTGACCACCGCAGTACAGTGGAAATATGTGGAGTTTTTGTATGTAGGTCTCAGGCTGGGGGATCAAACACTCAAAAGCTGTCTTAAGGTGACAGAAATTTATTTAGAGAGGGGAAAAATTCTTCACAATCCAACACTGTATTTTCTACTGTTGCTTTCAAATGAACGAATAATGAATGAATGCTGGTGAGAGTCTTTGCTTCTGAACTGTCATGTAAGTTCCAATTGTTGTTGCTTGTATTTGTTCATTGTTATTATTAAATCTCTTTTTCCTGCTGCTTACTTAATATAAAGTAGTTTAGGGCTGACTATGCAAATATGATGCATGTGCTAAAAGCTGACATTGTCTTTCTGTAAACACTTTATGCTCCTTTTAGGAAAGAGGCTTTTACTGAGGATAATGGTGCTCGAAGAGGAGTACAAAAAGTGATGGTTATTGTGACAGATGGGGAATCACATGACAACTACAGATTAAAAGAAGTGATTGATGATTGTGAAGATGAAAACATTCAGAGATTCGCTATTGCTGTAAGTGAAATTTAATGGGAAAATTCAGAATCTTAAAAGCATGTTTCATCTTCAAAATGTTATTTCTGTTTTTAAAGTTCATTTCACAGAATCTTTATGGGAATATCGTCATTTCAGAGAGGGAAAAAAGCCTGAAAAAAAACCCACTAAAAATTTGTTGTCTGATGTTATAGCACATAACAAAATGCAATCTATCTGTCTTCCTGACGATAACAGGTGTGTGTGTGTGTGTGAAGAAAAAGAAGCAAGATTTTGAGGGACTCCGTAAAATCAAATCCCTTCTTTTAAGAGCACAGTAAATCAGTTCATATCTTCTTAGCAATCTATAGACACATTACCCACGTAAATTTTTAAAATAAATAAATTTATAAAAATAAGTAATTGTAAAAAAAAAAACAAACCTGAAAATTAATTTGTGGCAAAGTTAGTAGCTGAATGAGAAAATGCACATGTTGGAAGTTAATTCATGTAAAGAAATATCAAAATATTAATAGTGGAATTGTTGTGAACTTTACACTGTTTTTGTGGAAGGAAAATCACCTCTTTTCTCTTATTAGTTTTCAAGGTACATTGAATTGTTGCTTCTCCATTCCTACCTTTCTTTGTTTTGGTAGAGTGGGATGGTATGGTACCATATAACTTCAATAACAAATTATCTTTACTTTAAAGAAAGATAGAATCCAAAGTCTGAATACAGCAGCCCACCAGTTTTCAATGTTTTCCTTCATAAATCTAGAGATCATTAAAGAAAAAGTAATTCTTGAAGCTACAATAGTTTTTAGCAATAAATCAATAAGCAGAATTAAATTTTAATTGCTCCCATATCCAGGAAAGAAGCATGAAACATGAAAGGTTTTTTTTTATATTTCCTTTTCAAAGCAAGTTAAATATATAGAGCAATTTATTTTTTTTTTTTCTACAAAAGACAGTTGTCAGTCTGGGAATTGGAGAAGTGAGTTATTTTGTTCTGAGGCATCTGAACTTTTACAGCCCTGATGCTAAAACTGCAAACAGAATCTAAAGTCTTGTACTGCGATGAAATTGTTACACTAAATGCAAATATTGTTTTTATATGTATTTATAGGACAAATCTGCACACAAAAAGTAAGAGGAAAAATGACTGTTAAGGAAAGCAGACATTACACCATACAGTTGCTTTGTTTACTATTGCTGATACTTTCAAAAAAAACTACTGAGCCCTCATACAGCTCTGTTCTCATTGTAAAAATTATTTCAAATTTCAATTATTGAGGGAGGTCTTAGCAGAAAAAAATTAAGGTTAAACAACATTTCCCAATTCTGTGACAACCTGCCTCAAAGTTATCTTTTTAAAAGGGTATAAAATGTAACCTAGATTTCTTGTTCTTTTTTTTTTTAATTCTCCTTAGATTCTTGGCAGCTACAGCAGGGGAAATTTAAGTACTGAGAAATTTGTGGAGGAAATAAAATCGATTGCCAGTAAGCCTACTGAAAAGCATTTCTTCAATGTCTCAGATGAATTAGCTCTTATAACTATTGTTGAGGCACTTGGAGAGAGAATATTTGCCCTGGAAGGTATGACATTATTTCAGATTTTACTTATATGCCTCCATTAAAGCTGAAGCAAATAGAAGATGACCTGCTTTTATCTTCCTTTGCAATGTGTTAGGCTTCATAAAATGTGTTATGCAGGGTTTTTTTCAGCTGATCCTAAAAATGTTTTACAATAGACATCAAAACCTTGATAACAATGTGAAATATATTCAGATGGGTTTCAGTATTTGGAGACAGAAACCTAAAAGGGTAAGTATCAATAACTGGTTTAGCTGGTAAACATGAAGTTGTCTTCCCTGAGGTAAAAAATCATTGTCAAGCCATATCCTGATTACCCCATGGTTATGTGTTTGTCTGCCTACACCTTTAAGTTCTCTTCTTGGTTAGTTATTAATTACAGAATATTAGTTTACAAACGTGCTAACATTCTCATAATGTTTGCTTGCATTCTCCATCCGATGCTCTCCAAATCTCTGTTTGTTTCAAGAACAAACTGGTAACGGAAATCTGACTTTATTTGTTGTAAATGATACTCGACAGCTCTGGAGATTTTCATGTCATACAAATAAAAGATCCACTTATTTGATCTTATTCTTTTCAAGCAGCTGGAATAGTGTAGTTGATAGATGGAACAAAAGATATTGACTCAAATGTCAAGAAATATTACAAATGTGAGAGCGTGTTCTAAAGTTTTTTAAAATTTAGCTATATTTCTGAGACATATTTAGGTATTTTTAGTGTATCATTTAGCTTGAGCAAATACTACTGTTTTCAGCTGATTATTAATAAATATTCTTTCCAAAATATATGTTCTTATCTTTTTACTTTCTGTAGATAAGGAGAGAAGAACTGGTCTTACCTGTCTTTTGGTGATACGATATGAGACAAGAAAAGTAATTTCCTCTCCCTGTGAAAGTCTCAGAAATCACATAATCTGGCTGCATAGGAATCAGAATAGAAACCAAAAATGGGAGCTTAGCTTTTAGTTAAAACAGACCAACGTTGAGTTGCTCCAGTGGGTTGGTAAGGCTGAAGCTAGAAGATGCTGACTGAATCAGTTTCTGTTGATTTGCCAGGCACAGCCTCCTGTCCCTTCCCAAAGCATTTCAGAATCCATTCTAGATTTGCCTCTGTGTCCATGGATGCAGCTTTGTGGCAGGGGAGAAAAGCAGATTGAGTCTGTCCTTGCCACATTTCTTGTGACAAGCCAATTTATTGGATGAGTGCAGTGTAGAAGAGATTACTGAACCCCATACAATGTAGCTGAATTGACTGACTCGAAATTCTGTATCTGAATCTGTTTAGATTCTCAATCCAAATAGCCTCTTGCTGTTTTAGTAGTAAACTTGATTTTTTTTCCGGGATTCCTTTTTTGTTTTCAGTTTTGTCCTTTAAAAAATTGCAAAGGAAAATTGAGAGAGAATTTTTAAAAAAAATCAAAAAAACCCCCATACTTGACAGCCAAATGATTTTTACACATAATCTTTTTCATGTGCCTCTGTGTCTCATGGCATGGCCTTCTGGCTTGAGCAGCCATTGTTAAGGTTTATACAACTTGTAGGCAGGCACAAATGTTTTTCCCACAAAATATCCTTTGTAGAATGGCTGGCAGTTTAAAACTCAATGGAAAATTTAACTGGGGGCCATTATCTAAGCAGCATTGAGAGCTGTACACACCAACAGTACTGGCATTGTCCTCTGCCTCAGACTGTGACAGTCCCATCTTTCTCAGCTCATTAAGGAGCATCCTTTAGTCCATGAAAATATTGTTTATCAGCAAATGTGCAACTTAAGAGTTTTATGCTTAAAATGGACCTTTTCAGTCTTATCAAGGCAGCTATATCTTGCAACTGCTGATGGCCTGGGTGTTTGCATGTGAAACTTTTTGTGTTTGATATCATGTCTCTTTTCTGTGACTGGCTATAAATCCCAAAAGTTAGGAAAGCCATCATGTCCCGGGGAGCAACCTCTGTGGTTTAGTTGCAGAATATCAAAAGTTCAGTGTTATTTAATAGTCCACATGGACATGCAGCAGCTGTAGCTTACCATGCCTCAGTTTCATTTCCACATTTGGAGGTTCTGCTTAGCACGCAGCTGGTGGCAGATTGTGAACTCTTCCTGGACAAGCATCAGAGCAGATTTTTTAGTTCCCCTCTGTTGCCCATCTCTGTACCTTACCCTCAAGGAGAAATCTATGTCCAGAATATAGTTACCTTGTGTGTGCACAAGGTGCATAATAGTCCCTGACTGTTGCTTTTAATCAGAGAAAGAGACAGACCATTCTCTGCCCTGATGATATTTCAAGTGTACCTGGGAGCAAAGCAGCCAATCAGACTTCAATAACTAGCGTAAGACTACCTGATAAGACACTGAAACTGGTACTAAATCACCTGATATCTTTTATATTCAAAGTCACCGAAGAGCAACAGGACGATTTTCATCTAATTGCTGAGCAGGATTTTAGCTCCCAAGCCCTTCCCTGAGGCTTATGAATCTTGGACAGCTGATATTTTCCTATGTTGTTTCTTACAAAGGTTCATACAAACACCAAGTGGTTTTCATTTAAAGTTCTATCAGATGCCCATGAAGTTTTAGTTGCTTGAATACAAGGCAGGGGTTACATGGCTGGTCTTTTATTGTTCACTTAGCTCGAGTGGAAAATGGCTTAACAATATTAATCAAACATTCCAAACATATTTACCATCAGCCTGAGGTCAAATCTGTCCAGTTTTAGCCCAGAAATATTTCTTGGACAAGTTCTGAGACATGATCTTTAAATGGAAACTATTGTACTTAATGGTAGCATTTATCACAGGTCTTAATTTCTTATTAAGAATAGATTTATTCTTAAAACAGACATTACAAAAATTTGTTTAAAAATTGTAAAATTTTATGTCTATGTTGCATTATATTTTGCATTATGAAACATATAAAAGATGAAATTTATTAGATAAAATCTATGTCAGACTATCTTCACTGAATATTCTAGTTAATAAAGCTATCTGATACTACCATATGAGTATTTTAACTACACTATTCAGTTACTTTTTTCAGGATGAAGCGAATTTATTTTGAAACTTCTTTGTTTTCTTTTTTTTTTCTGTTTAATAGCAACAACAGACCAGCAAGCAGCCTCATTTGAAATGGAAATGTCTCAAGCTGGTTTCAGTGCTCATTATTCCCAGGTAAGGAATTTTTTTTAAGTAGATGCTATTTAACAAACTAGATATGTCTTGGTGATAGAAAAATTTGGAATGAGTATTTCAGGATCCTTTGTACCATCATGTTTGCTGTTGGAAGTTTTCGAGTTTCTGGTAATCCAGCTGATTTTTTATTCAAATTTATGTGAAGAATTGTTATAAAAAATTAAACCTTAAGAGAATAAGTGCATTCTCCACATGAATTCTAAATTTAGTGCCAATGGCAGAGGAGTTGGACTAGGTGATATTTGAAGGTCTCTTCCAACTCAAACCATTCTATGAATCTATGGAGTACAAAACTGTTCTCTCTAAATGTTAGTGTATAAATTGATTGCACTGCACTGGTGAAGTTGAGGCAAAAGATATGTAAAAAGGCTATTTCTGTCATGGATATGATCTGCATTATTATAACAGAGCATATTCTTTTGCTAGTACATTGGATATCTCATTTCTCAGGGAATAAACTTATTAAACTGTGATGCAAAATCCCCCAGGATCTGTAGTAGCAGAAAATCACTCCCTGTAGTCTTATTTTGTCCTTGAAAATCTAAAAGTGTCCATTGTGGTGATTTGTTCAGTGTGTACAAATTAAATGAAACTTTTGCATCAGATCAAAAGAACTGGGAAGAGTTAAGGTTTATAGATATAAAAACATAGGGGCAGTGGAGAAGAGTAACTGGAGAATAACTGGACTGAGCAAACACTGAGCAATCCAAGACAAACTGACACACAGAGCACAAGTTTTAACAGGGCTTTGTTTACAGCTCAACATATCATCAGTAAAAAAGAGAATAAAAGACCTTCATTATGATTTAACATAAATAATTTATTGCAGAAGTACTCTGATTATTTTCACTTTCTGCACTACTTCAGACACGATGTAACGTACCTTAGAAACAAGTATTATCCTGATGGGGAGAAAATTATTTCTAAGACTGTCTGTTTGGTAGCACATATTCTTGAATTTCACAGACAACTGACCTCCTGTCATCAGAACCTCAGTTCAGAAGTGGATTTTCAGTTGTTTGTGCGTTGACAGACTCAGAGTCTCTGGTGTCTGTCTCATCTAGAAAGCTGTTTTCATGCCTTTAGGCAAGAAAGGTCGGCAAACAAATTCTTGTTGACCAAAGGCTCTTCCATGGCATGCAGGACTTAGAAATTCAACAGCGAAAGGTTCAGGTTTCTGAAAGCTTGTCTGCTCAATGCATTTAAGTGTTGTATTCTCTTATTAGTTTTGCTAAATCCCTTTGTCTTTCTATTTGGCCTGGAATACTGGGCTCAATTTCTAGGATTTGTGTTTCATTGTTGTTCATCATCCTGAATGACCCGTTTTAAAATTACCTTTTTCTTTAAAGTCCAGTGTATTTTTAATAAAAAATGCAAGACGTGATTTGATGGTGGGGCCATACTATAAGAGGAAAAACAGGGCTAAATATCTAACTACACATTACCTAAAAGTGAGTGTCAACCAATGAACACCTTAAGATGGTTCATACAGCAGACAGGCTGTTTGTTTTTTTCTGCATAAGGACTGGATCATGCTTGGAGCTGTTGGAGCATATGATTGGAATGGCACAGTGATCATGGTGAAGGACAGTGGTATTTCTATGCCAACTAATGATACTTTTCGTGACAGGCGTTCAGAAAAAAATGAACCCCTGGCAGCCTATCTAGGTAAGCAAAATAGCCCATCTTGTAACAGCTTTTGACAAGACTTGTTCAAATCTCATTCACAAAGAGTATCTAGCAGAATATTATCTTACTTTCTAGGAGCCTGAAAAAATTATAATATTTGGACATGTCTACTGGACGATTTTCTTGTTTTTTAAAAGCAAATGCTACCTCTACGATCAAAAAACCAGTGCAAACACTTATACACTGAAGTATATCTAGAGTTTCCCCAATAGAGATGTCTAATCTGCTTGGACAAGATTTCACAGATTCCTCTAGGATTTTTATCAGATTTTTTTTATGCCTTGTTAATTAAAATGTTTTATAAAATATTCCATCTAAATTTTTCTTTATCAAGTTGTTTCTGTTCCTCAAGGGGTGAGAACAAGTTTGCCACAGTCTTTTTTATAATAATGTTTTGTATATTGGCAAGCTATTGTTTTCCTCTCAGCCTTTTTTACCAAAAAGCACCAGTGGCCTTGCTCTCCCCTCTCATTTTTGCTTTCTACACCTCATGGTTCTGTTTGTTCTACTTCCTCATTGAAGCCATATTTTCATTGTTGAAGGGTCAACACTAGCAAGAATACTTTAATTTTTTTCTCTAAGCACATGACTTGTCTTTGCAGAATGCCATTACCTATTTTTTTATATCTCAAATTCAGTAAAGACGTTTTAAATTTAGACCCTATCCTCCAAACTACCTGCAACCCTGGCCACAGTTTTGAATCATCTGCAAGTGTTTTAAGGCTTCTCTCACACAAATTGTTAAATTGTTGTTAATGTTAAAAAGAACTCATTTCAAAGTCTCACCAGAATCACATTTGGTAGACCCCATTATGAGATGGAGTGACAACAGTTCTTTGAATGTATCTTTTCAACCAGTAATTCATGAGTTATTTCATCAGTACCATCATACTCTTACTCTGTGCGAGAACGGCAAAGTGCACGACTGACTACACAGAGGTGGTCATCACTCTGAGACAGTAGGCAAATGCACATCCGGCCCTTTTAATTAACTCAGCTATTATTCTCTAGCATAAGACTCAACATGTAGTTGTGCAATAACCCTTAAAAGGGCTGTGAATCACAGCAAATGCTTTTGATGCATTCTGTGTGTGCTTCATCTTGACTTCTGCTTCCTAGGATATACCGTGAATTCCGCACTGACGCCTGGAGGTGTGCTGTACATAGCGGGGCAGCCACGATACAATCACACTGGCCAAGTTATCATTTATAAAATGAAAGGAAAAGAGGTACAAGTACTTCAGAGGCTAAATGGTGAACAAGTAAGTATGCATTCATTATTAACATATGAGAGGAATAGAGCATGAGATATAGAAATAGCTACTTAAAATGAGAACTCTATATTAGAAGAGCATATGAAAGTGAGAGCTGTAAGCAAGAGGTGAAGGAAAGCTTAGATAGGTGCTCTGGTGTAGTAAGTAATGAAAAGTGAACTCTACAGTAGTCAGAGATCCTTGGAATTTTCTCTCCATGGGTTAGACTGTCACCAGTGCCAAAGTGGTTGTAGCCACCTCAGTACTTGCAACTTTGTCAGTCTGCTGAGCAGAAGGGGTATGTCACTGGCAGGAAAGAGGTGCAAAAGCATCATCTGGGATAGCATGAAATATTAAATAACTGCTTGTCATATTGAGTAGCAGCTCTCCAACAGCAGTTCCTGCGGGGAGAGAACATGTAATCACACAATTGGAGATGGTAGTACTACTATAGAGTAGTATAGTACTATGCACATGAGAGCTGAGAGACCTGCCTGCTCAGGTTTTCCCAGTCTGTAGTAGAAACTTTATTTAGGAGAATTCAGGTTACCTAATTTTAACCTATAGCTGGTCTCTGCAGATCAGCTTATCAGTCCTTATCAGCTTATCATCTTCTGTGAGATGAGATACATCTTGCACTAGAAGGGATTGCTTCTCATGTTAAGTGTAAAGGAAAAGCAGAGTGTCTAGCTTAGTTATGGAGTTAATCAGATAACTCTCACACCTCGTACAATCTATGAATGTATCTAGCTCTCTGCAGATCTTGTTCTTCTGCATCTTGGGGCAGCTTGGGAATTTTGGAGGCTCTGTGCCCTGTATTGTCTTATAACTTTTGTCCACCAGCCTACCTTTTTCTCCTGGCAAGCCTAAGACAATTGTTTTTTCCTCCATCGTATTGTTGTCACTGAAGAGAAAACTACCTTCCTCAAGACACATTCAAATTCTGTCTTAAGAAATTCTCCTTCCCTTAGTAGGTAGAAGGCACAATTTGTACCTTTCAGACTCAGGAGAGTTTAAACTTGAATGTATCATTCTTAAATTAATAAAAATCTGACAAAAAAAATTGAACACAGAAAACAAACTTCAAAGGCAAACAAATAAAAAAGATCTAGACTCACAGAACAGAAAAGAATTATAGAGAAGAAAGAAAATTTCTGCCTAATGGTTAAGATTTGACATTGTAAGCAACTGTAAAACAAGTCTCTGAATAGAGAGAATAGAAATGTTGCTTGATGGTTTTGACCCTCTCTGATTTATACCTTACATTTTCTTGCAGATTGGCTCATACTTTGGAGGTGTTATTACCACAATTGACATCAACAGGGACTCATATACAGACCTTCTTCTTGTTGGAGCTCCTATGTATATGGGAACTGAGAAAGAAGAACAAGGGAAAGTGTATGTTTATAGTCTGAACAAAGTAAGGATGATGTTTATTGACCAGAAACAAAACATTTTCTTTAACTTTCACAGCATCATAGAATCACATAATTATTTGCATTAGAAGGGACTTTAAAGATCATCTAGTTTCAAGTCCTCTGCATAGGAAGAAACACCTTCCACTAGACCAGGTTGCTCCAGCCCCATCCAACCTGACCTTGAACACTTCCAGGGCAGGGACATCCAGAACTTCCCTGGGCATCCTGTTCTAGTGTGTCCCTTCCTAGTGTCTGGCCTCAATCTACCTTCTTCCACTTTAAAGCCATTACCTTTGTCCTAGCCCTTTTAAAAAGTCCCTCTTCACCTTTTTGGTAGGCCTTGTAGGCCCCCTGCAGGTACAGTAAAGCTGCTATAAGGGTCTCCGCAGAGACTTCACTTCTCCAGGCTGAACAACCTCAACTCCCTCAGTCTGTTTTCACAGGCAAGGTACTCCAGCCCTCAGATAATCTTTGTGGCCCTCCTCTGGACTTTCTCTGAGAGTTCCATGCCCTTCCTCTGTTGGAGGCCCCAGAACTGGAGACAGTTCCCCATGTGGGGTCTCAGGAAATCAGAGTAGAGGGGGAGAATCAACTCCCATGACCTGCTGGCCATGCTTCTTTTAATGCAGCCAGTTGGCTTTCTGGGCTGCAGGTGCATATTGCTGTCTCATGTTGAACTTCTTATCAACCAGCACCCCCAAACCATCCTCCACCTAGCCTGTAACTGTGTTTGGGGTTTCTCCAGCCCCCTGCTCTCAAGGCTTTCTTCTTAACCTCTTGCTTTCTCACCTTTTTTTTTTTTTTTTTTTTTTTCCTAATGGAGTATATTATACAGATAAGCACTATATCCTGTAAGGTGTGATACGACATGGATGCAAATTTGTGGAATTCATTTTCTATTGCATTTTCATTTTGCTTTCATGGATCAGGGAGCAGTAAGGCTAATCCATCCTAAAAACTGTGTGCTTCAGTATCCTTGTGACTTCCTTACCAACCTAGAGATGAACCCTGTCCACCCAAAAACTTTTAAACATGTCATGTTTAAAACTGAGAAAATACAGTAGCTATAAATTGGTGTCTTAGTTTTAGTAAGTCTCTCCTCACAATGTCTATGCCTACTTTTCTACTTGTTTTTTCTTTTAGTCTAGAATAATTGTGTATCATTTTTCAGTTATCAAAATATGTTCTAGAAATGAAGGTATTATAAATACTGTTGCAAGAAAAGGACCTGGAGATACTGGATCTGTTTGACAAGGGACTTTTCCAGTTTCTACAGGCAACACATTTCTGGTGGATAGGTTTGGCAATAAAACAAAAATTCCATGTCCTCCAGTAATGTGAGGGTTTGAAATTTGTTGTTTCTTTGCTTCCTTTTATGCATGTCCAGATAAAGGAGATGCAGCAACTGCTTGTTGCAGTTAATATCTAACATGGAACTCATGGAGCAAATCTCTTGTGACGATTGATTATAAACCATACTGTATGTGTGTTTGTGGTCAAGGATGTGCACTGGACCAGCAGACTATATGTGTTAGGTCAAGGAGTATGTGCCTACTAAGGACAGAACTCAATCTATGTAAGAGAAATGCTGTATTTTGTTCTGGAAAACTGTTTTTCATCAGAAAATTGGCTTACTTTTCAGATTAAGATAATGCCTTTAGAAGCACTCCTTATACTGTCTTAAGAATTAAGTGGTTTATTTACAATAACATGCAAATACAGGTATGGTGTTATACTTGTCTATGAAACTCAGTCTTCAAGAACTACTCAGAAGCATCTAGACGCAGGAAGAGAGCAAGAATGTGTTTCCCATCCACTGCTCAGAAAGAACATTTGAATTATAGTTACAGAATCACAGTTTCTACAGTGCACTTGGTCACTAGGAATAGGATGTAATTGTTTCATTGTTTCAAAATTAATTTGTTTTTTTGGATGGGACCTCTTAGAAGGCTGCATTGCTAAACTGTTGATAAAAATCCACAAACTCTAAATCTGTTCTTTCGCAGACAAAGTTTGACTATCAGATGAGTCTTGAACCTATAAAGCAAACATGCTGTTCAGCAATAAAACAGGACACCTGCAAAGTTCTTAAGAATGAGCCTTGCGGTGCACGCTTCGGGACTGCGATTGCTGCAGTGAAGGATCTGAACCTTGATGGATATAATGACATTGTAATAGGGTCTCCCTTAGAGGATGATCATCGGGGAGCTGTTTATATTTATCATGGCCGTGGCAACACAATCAGTAAAAAATATTCACAGGTATGAATTAGAACTTTGCAGATTGGCAGCCACCATGTGTATTTAGAACAAATCCTGTTTTCCTTCATAACAAAACAAAAATGTGACTTCACTTGACTTGACGGTCTGCTTTTTAAAATGTTCTGTACTTTTAAAGTCAGTCTGATTTAACTGAATTTTATTTTAATGATATCAGAAAATATTTTGCATGTTTTAATTACAAAACTTAAAAGTTGTTCTCTACAGCCAGGAAAGTAGATATATTGCAATGCTGAAAATTTATAGTGTGTTCATCACCATAGTAACAGTCTTAGCACTGTAATGAGAATTTAGTATATTTGAAGAGTCTAAAAGCCATCTAACAGTCAACAAATGCATCTTGAATGTACTTATAAAATCTTTCAACATGCACTGCATAAAACTCTTAATGTTTTTCACAGCGTATTGCGTCAGGTGGAGATGGGGAAAAAGTGAAATTTTTTGGCCAGTCTGTGCATGGAGAGATGGATTTAAACAATGATGGGCTGATTGATGTCACCATTGGAGGCCTTGGTGGGGCTGCCCTCTTCTGGTACGGATACTCACAGTGGCCACAGGGCCTGAAAATAACCATCTGTCTTGGAATACCAATGTAGCTTGCAGGCACTACTGCTTGGACTGTTGTGAGGATACTGGTTTCATCTCATGCCTGGACACTGGATATGAATTTTCATATTTTTATTTCTGTCTGTAGTAAGGAGTATAAAATGATGGATAGCAGTATTAAATATAGGAAAGTTTTAGAAACCTTGTTAGCCTCTTATGAAGACTTTTCCTCTTAGACCATATTCAAAATAGAAACGGATTCCACTTGTGACCCTGAGTAAAACAGAAAAAAACACTAAGTGTTCTCTTTCTCACATTACATTGCATATTACTTGTTAGCAGCATCAAGAACAGTTTGAAATGTAAAGGTATCATTAGGAAAATTCATTTGGCTTTCTAATAGGAAAACTCTAGTTAAGAGTCCCTACAGAAAATACTGGAAAAATAAAACTAAACTTTCTCATTATCAGTTAACTCCTTTTCTTTAACAAAAACAAACAAACAAAACCAACCAACCAACCAAAACATTATTCAGAGGGAATATGAGCAATATTTTTTTAAGGGAGAAGAATTACCAGTAAGAGGGGTAAAAAAAATGTGACAGGTAACCCCTCATTTCTAAAGCCCAACTAAAATTCTCTCTCTTTCTGGTAAGATAATTCCTTGCTTCCTGTCCTTGTTCTGCTGTTCTACCTAACTGACCTGATAGGTTATTAAGTTTGTCAGGTCTTGCTGCCATCATCAATCTGCCATTCTCACTCTCATCTGGCAGATTGTCTTTCTGAAACAAACATAACACCACAAGGAAACTCTGCAACTATTTTCCTGCAATTTTTGTACATTGATACTATACATAGGGTGTATTGCTTGTCTAGAGTACCACGTATGTATATAAATTAACGTTTAACGCTGCACATTTTGTAAGTTCACTCATAAGTTGAAAAAATGTTGCTGCTATTATTTTCAATCACTTTCTTTCTGTGCATTTTTGTTAAGGTCTCGTGATGTGGCTGAAGTAAATGTTTCCATGCAATTTACACCCAAAAGCATCAATATCCAACAGCAAAATTGTCAGATAAACATCAGGAAAACAATATGCATAAATGCCACAATTTGTTTTAAGACCAGACTAAAGTCAAAGGAAGATACATTAGAATCCAGTAAGTAGAAAAGCACTAAACAAATGAAGCTTTATAGTATAAAACTGCTACACTTGCATTGTATTATTTCTCAAAAAATGGAATGCACACTCTTCTAAATTCACTGTTCAAAATGCATTGAAGGTACTGGGGGGAAAAAGAATGTGTAGAAGTAAATTGGTTCATAATACCAACCTTAACTTCCTTTGCAGATCTGCAATATTGGATTACTCTTGACTCACAAAGACAAATATCTCGAAGCTTGTTCATGGAAAGCCATGAGAGGAAAATGCAAAAAAATATAACTATCAAAGGGTCCGAATGTATTAAACATAACTTCTACATGTTGGCAAGTAAATCATTTAAAGTGTTTTTTTTGCACACTGATATTATATTATTATAATTATACTATAATAATTATAATAATTATATTATGATATTATTGATATTATGATTACCCCAATGTATTCAATTAACTGTAAATTAGAGAACAAAATCTGCGTCCAGAATTAATCTCCAAGAAGTGTATATTAAATTAGTTTTGTAGTTAGGATTTATATATTTGTATATACATAGATATAAACCATTTACTTATATGTACAGGCTATTTACCTTTGTCTCTTGGTTTTCATCTGTCTTAAGAAAGACAGATAAAAAAACACTTAGAGGAATCAAGTGTTAGAAGTTAGCTAACACTGGAGTGGTTAGCAGTTTAGGTGCATTAAAAACACAGCAAGGTGAACGTGAGCTGGAAGCCTAGTTTGCATATTAGTGCAATTCCTCCTACTAAAATATAGTTTGAAAAGCTGAAAATTAGGTTTGGGGTAGAGAATACTTACTCATTGAAAAACAAAAATATAATTAGCAGCAGTGAGTCTGAAATTGTAAAGATGATAACCAAGGTGCAGAGTGGAGTTGTGTAAGATACCCACATTTAAAATGTCTAGTGACTTCATAGTTGTATCATAATTCCAAACTAATGATAAATGATGCCCAGAATTTGCTTCTCTTTGCTTCTCTTAACAGCAGCCCAGATTTTGAATTCACACAAGGTGTTACTTGCTGAGCCATTAAGCACAAGTAAAAGAGGAAAGTGTATGAGTTGAATGTTCTGAGGCACTGTTAAATGAAACTGCATTAAATATGCTTAGGCTATGTGACATTTTTATGATGAGACACACAAAAATATTAGTAGATATTTATAAGGACTGGATTGCACATTAACTGCTTTCTCATCAATTGCAAGCACTCAAGTGCTTCTCTAGCCAGAATGGAGACAGTGTGACTGAAAAATACTTTACCTCAGCATTGTTTGGGTTTTTTAACCTCCATAGACATTAAAGTAAATGTCCATAACAGCGATCTTGTTTACTTTATGTTCTAGGATAAGCCTGACTTTCAGGACTCTGTAAAAGTTTTGCTGGAATTCAATTTTTCTGATCCAGAGAGTGGACCTGTTCTTGATAGCAATCTGCCAAATTCAGTATCTGAATATGTAAGTCAGCAAGATTCTGATTTAATAAAATATTTAAAGCTAAATCTGTAGCCCACACAAGAGCTGAAATATTGTCCATAAATTGGCTAAAGAGGGAGGATTGCTGAGCCTGTCCAGAATGTGTTTCCTCTGAGTCTTCAGAAATGAAAAGCTTGATTCATTGAACTTGTGAACCAGCCTGAGGTTTCAAGCTGTCCAGACTGAAGGCAGAAGAGATTACATGCAATTTCTTTGTAATTTTTTACATAAATAGAGCAGGGGAATGTTAGTCATATATTTTCATGGTATTTGGCATATATTATACTGCTGTTTTTGCCTCTTCTTCTAATCTGTGTGAATCACTTAGATGGGTTTGAGTAGAAAGCTTATTTTTCACCTTTGGTTTTTACAGGAAATTGGCATGTTTAGCTGATTAATATTAGGGAAGACTTCTATGAGTACCAAACAGAACACCTTATATAAAATTAGATGATTAATTAAGTGCAAATATTTAATTTTAATAATAAATGTAACAAAATTGAGAATATAAATACTATTGTTGCAGATTCCTTTCACCAAAGATTGTGGAGCCAAAAATAAATGCATTTCAGATCTTGTTCTGAAGGTAAAAGCAAGCATAGCTGGAGACAGGTAACTACACTGGGTTCACTGAATCACTTGATATCTGTACAAAATTTCTATATAAATTCTGTGGTCAAATATGAAAACACTGTGGCATAATTTGCAAATCAGAACCAATATAGTCTGGGCACTGTTGAAGTTCCACTTCATGATAAAAAAAAAATATTCAAATCTTAATATCTCCAACATCCTTACTTAATTTTACAGCTCTTCTCCATTCATTGTAAAGTCACGCAATGATAAATTCACCATCCAGCTCTCTGTGAAGAACAAAAAAGACAGTGCCTACAATACCAGAGTTTTGGTTCAGTATTCTCCAAATATTATTTTTGCTGGCATTGAGGTAGGATTTTTTTCATATTATTGCATTTGTCATAACCTATATTAATAGAGAAATATGAGGAAGCCTTATAATTAAGCCTGAATTTCACTGGTCTGGCGTCATCTCAGTTGACTGGAAGAGATTCCCTTGTAGTACTGTTCTTCCTTATCTCTCTAAAAGACTATATTTATCGTTACCTGAGTTGACTCTTCCCTAGCTTCAATTAATTACAGATGCAAGCTCACAATGACACTTAGACAATAAGTGCTTGCATCTGTGGTGAATGTCAGTACCATGAGTAATCTGTGCATCTGTAGAGCCAGAAATACCTCTCGATTCATCAGTACACCTCTGGTGGCTTTAGAATTCTTCTTCTGCAAGGATGTAGAAAAAGCACTGTCTTGTTAGGATAGCATAGCTAAGTGTCTGCCTTATCCCCACCTCAGACAGCATTTCCGAAGTAGATGTTTTTCTGTCTCAGCAGATATGCTATGAATTCACCTCAGTTCAGGTAGGAAACAATAGAGGAAATTTGTCGTCTATCAGCAGTCTTGATATTGCACATTAAGAGAAGTCAGGGGTCCATAGCACTGTTGCTGATCCTGTGGCAATGATTTATAGAGTATGAATATAACTTCTATTGCCAAGTTAGGAACATATTTAAATAATTATGTGTAAAACTGTATACCTATACAGATGCTGACTTGCTAACCACATGGCTAATTTGCGTGATGTCTAGTTTGTAATAACTGCTAATCTTCAAGACACTTTTACTAGAGAGGAATAATGGCTAATTAATGTAGATGTCTATAGTTGGAAATTGTTTTTACGGAAGTTGTGTTTTTCTATTTTTGTTCTAGTTCAGTTAAGACTTTGACTCTAATGTTGTTTGGATGATGAATAGCAGCAATGGCATATATGTTCAACAGGCCTTTGATACTTATTCAGAATTTAAAGAGACTTTGCACAGGGTCATTATTTCACTTTCTTTTTCCTTTAGGATATACAGAAAGATAGCTGTGAATCTAATCACAACATCACTTGTAAAGTGGGATATCCATTTCTAAAACCTGCAGAAGAGGTAAAAAGTCCCCCTGCATGCAAATTTTTCTTGCTTGTTGTTGCTCTAAAGTTAGGGGAGTCTCTATCACCTCTGAATTTCCATTCTCTTGTGTTCACAACAAAACTATCCATGCATGTTTCCCAAGCTACCCGTGACATGAACTGTTCCAGTCCAGGTAGAGAAGCAACACATCTTCAGTACCTGGGCCATCATCTGTGGTATGTGAGCAGGTAACTGGTGCATATTGCTATCCTTGACACTGTCAGAAGGCAAGTGGCACACCTGGATGGAAGGATCCATCTCCAGATGTATAGGATATTGCGTGGACTATACGGATAGCATATTGGATTCTGTGGCTTTACACAGGTTGGAGAGCTTATGACTTTAATTATTTTATATATAACATTTAGTCAGTTGGTTGGAAAGAGAATAATCTGGTACATGGTGTTATGGTCTGGAGTAACATTAAAATTTATTTTGTTTTGGATCCACAAGAACAAAGTCCAACCAAAGGTCGGGTCCAAGCATAAAATTTAATTTAACAATTGGCACAAGCAAATAAAAGAACCAGGCATAAGAGGGAGAGAGGAAAAGGAGAAGAAGTAAGAGAGAGAGAGAGACAGAGAGAGAGAGTGAGTCAGAGTCACCCCCAGGGCCCAGCTGCCCAGCGAGTTTCCTCAAGATGGCGCTGATCCTGGACAGGGCCCGATGCGAGATGGCAGTGGGTCAAGAGACGACCACAAGGCCACGGCATGGACAGCCATATATACCCCTGAGTTCCTTTTGGTTCAGCTGTCAGTCAGCTGCTGCAGAAGCCAGGTTGATTAACACCAGAACAACCAAGGTGTCTCCCCACCCTAGCCAGAGCCACTGGAGCAGGTTCTCCTGGAGGGAACTGGCTGTCATCTTCACACAGCCATCAGGTCTTACCTCTTCCCAGGTGCCACCGCGCACTCCATTCCAGCCACCTCAGCCAGGTACATCAGCATCAGTACAATCAAGGTGGCTTCCTCCACCCTGGCCAGGGTACTTGTTCCAGCATTGCAGGCTGGCCCCCAGAAAAGGGGTGTCCACCCAGCTGGGGGTTCTGACCTCTTGCAGAGCACCACCCCCTGCTCAGCTCTGGCCAGGCCAGGTACATTAGCATCTCCCTCCACCCTAGCCAGGGATGTTCACTTCAAAATTGTCCTTTTGAGGCAAAATCCCTGTCAGTGAGATCAGCGGACTCTCACACATGGAAATGATAACTTGGATCTGCCAAAGCCAGATAACAAGACTTCACCTCTGCTCAGTGGGGAGTGAGGGACCTCTTAAGCAAAGAGTCCAGCTTGAAGACGTCCAGTGATAAGGCTGTATCTCCTGCTGGAATAGGCAGGGAGCTTTAGCTAAACTAAGCCTTTGGAAATATGCATCTAAACCTCACATAAATCATTCTGACATTGGATGGGGAAATAGCTATTGTATGCAACTATCTTTCTTTCCCGTTTGTTGCCTATTCCTCTGTCATATCACGTCTGTGTTACAGATGCATAACAGAGGGTAGATCAAGATAGATGTCCTCTTACATGGCCTTCCGCATACATGTTCCAGGTCACATCAAGAACTTGTAGGAATCAAGTCAGCTTTTACATTCTTGCAGACAAATAAGCATACTACCCAATGCAAGTGTCTACAGTTCTCCATTCCCAGCTTTACTGCATTTTTCACATTCTGATTTCATGCTTTTATTGTTAGTATGTCTCTAGTAGTAATCCCTAAATTTAGAAATTTCATACTCTCCTTTGCATTCAGAAATTAATTAATCTTGGATTTACTAATAAGCGTCCCCGGCATATTCCTTTTTAAAGCCTTTTTCTGACATTCTTTTTTTTTATTTTTATAATTTTCATACGAAGAAATATCTAAGATCACTTTGTTTGGGTCACTTTGTAATAACGACTTGTACCAGTAGGAAAAATAAAGGTCTGGGCTGAAAAATCCTGCAAAGTAAACACATAGTAAAACTTCTGCTTCATATGAAATTACCCTCAAGTATCAGGATATGAAGAGGGACATGTTTAAGACAGTGTTCCAAACTTTTATGTAGTGCCAGATTGTGACTGGTTTGCCATAGTTATAATGAGCAGTGAATTTTGTGAGACCCAGTAGTTATTTATTTACATAACATATTACATACAACATATGTAATATATGTAACATAACATATAACATATTACATTGTAAAAATTTCTATTTTGTATTTTAGGTGTTTTACTATATATTAAGTGAGATTCCAGCTGCCTTCTATAGGCAGATTAAAATTGCGAAGCCTTAAGCTTTATTTCTTCCTCACTAGAAGTTGACAAGAACAGTTGGATTCTATTAAGAATTACTTCACTATTATTTCTAATATACTATGTAATAATTTTTTCTGAGTCTTCTCAATGCCGAAAATTATTGGTCTAGACAAATATTTAAAAGTGTGTTAATTCAGAAAAAGAATTGTTAAAATGTGAATAAATACTCCATAGGTAAATGTAGCAAAAATTCGCTTTTTCAAAATCAGATCAAATGTTATTCATGGACTTTTATGTCTTCTTTTTTTTTTTAACTTTAAATTTTTAATGTATTTCTCCAAACAGATTTCCTTCAAAATATCATTTCAATTCAATGCATCCTATCTCCTGGAAAATGCCACTGTTCATGTATATGCAACAAGGTTAGTTGCAACCATTACTCATTTGTGATTTTTCTTTTTCCCCTTAGAATGCTCTACAGCTTTGTGTTACATAGTAAAACAAGGACAAAATTTCTGAACTTAGAAGGCTTTAAGCAATCTGTAGAGCTGGCAGCATTACAGATATGAATCAGTCCTGAAGTGGACTGAGTGGACTAAATAAATAGCTGTTTATCTCTAGAATTTTAGAGTCACAAATGACTCATAATTTCCAGTAGTTTTACCTTCAGAAAATGTTTATTCTCTTACAAAATCACATTTTATGCTAAACAAAAAATGTCTGGCCCCGAAAGGGCAAGAGCATTGCAGAAGTTGTCTGTAATTAAGGAACACACTTGGCCTCAGTGTTTGCTTTCCCTGTAAAATGCTGGGACAGCATGAAAGTAGTGGCCCTTACTTGGTCCATTTTCACTCAGTTAACTCAGTCTGCGGTTTTAACAAAAACACATCTCTGAGCTTGGGACTGGGGCAGGACTTTATTTTTTAGATACTGGAAACAGTGTTTTAAATTTAATTTTCAGAGGTAGTAACCAACTGGAAGTTAATAGTTTGTTCTGATGCAAAGGGCTGTAGATATTTCAGGTTTTTTAAGATCCTTTCCCACCAAGTAGTCATTTTATGTCTGCGCAGTCTTATCTGACTGGTATATGTTGTTTTATTTTAGTGACAGTGAAGAACCACCTGAGACCTTGAGTGACAACAGAGGACATGTTACAATTCCAGTAAAATATGAAGTAGGATTAATATTTGTAAGGTATTGATGCTTCTCTGGACTTTCATTTACTAGCATGGTAAAAGAGCAGGTGTTCAAAGAGATTATAGTGTTATTTTGTTAGTGAGCTTTGCTCAGGATCTAGAGATGACAGTTTCTAGGTTCATAAACAGGAAGCACATTGAAAAGACCAGTTACAATGAAATGGAGCAATTACTGTCCCTATCTTGCTGCATCTCTATTTTGTCTATTTAAATTTGATCTGCAGTTTGCAAGTACAACAGCAGCTTTTGTTATTTCTTGTACTTTGCCCTATTTATTCAAAAGTATTTCAGGTACATGGGAAAGCAAATACTTCCAGCTTCCTGATGACCATTAGTTTGTATAACTACAATATTGTATGGTGTAGTGTTTGTTTTTCAGCTTCAAAAAATTACCTGTAATTTTAGATTCTCCAGAGTTTGTTTTTGAGTTCAAACACACACTTGAATACAGGTCTGGTAGTATACTTTATTTTCAAAAATAGCTAGAGTTTAGTTAAATTCCACCCCTGAAAAATACTCTAAATATTACCAGTAGACTACGCTGAATGGTGTGCAGGTGTAAATAATCAAATCAAATTAATTTTGGAGGCATTTCATGTTCCAAATCCAGCTTTTTGTTTGTCTCGGAAAGAATAAGGCTGAATTTAGAACATGGTTGTTTTGTTCTCTTTTACTTAGTTCTGTCTTTTATAGGACTCTGCCTTTTTCATGTGTCAATATCCAAGATAAATCTACAAATAAATAAGACAAGTAAAATCAATCCCTGATGTATTATTTTTGGGAAAAGTATTTGCTCAGTTTGTAGCTTTAACTGAATAAATCATTGAAAATATAAAAATGAGTACTGCACAGAGAATGGATGAGTTGAACTTCAGTGGAAGTAGCAGTACACTCTTAATTGCAAGACCTAGTTCTGGAGGATTCATGAAATAATTAAAATTCCTATATTAACTGCTAGAGTTTCATGAATTCCATATGTTTATTGGGGGTTTTGTGCTTTGTTTTTTTGTTTTGTTTTGTTTTTTTATCCACAGTGTTTTCAAAGAACACCACATTATAATTTCACCAAATGATACGGTTCCTAGTGCTATTAACACAACTGAGCAGATTGGGGATGAAGTTACTCTACATTATAGGGTAAGAAACAATTAAAATTCTATAATATAAGCACTGGCTTCATTTTTTTTTCCAATTTGTTTGAACCACTTGACATGATAGCCTATTATTTAAATAGCAGCTATGCACTATGTTAAACCTTCTACATTGGGTATTTTGTGTTTAACACCTTTTTCTTGCCTGCTTCAGAATAAGGTGAGTCAAAGGTTCTCAGGGTGGTCCACCCCTGCAGAGGAGTCTGATGAGGTTTAGAGCTGTTGATCTCAGCAGGAGATAGAGAGTATGTCCTGGTAAATGAGAATTTGACCTACATTCATTGCAGTTTAGAACAGATATTCACAAAATCCAGTCAGTATGAAAAACACAAATGCCATGCTACAAGAATGTTTTATTCCTAATGAAATGAGTACTGCAAGCTAAAGTAACTTGGGAAAACTATTTAATGGACTAGAAGCCCAGCCTCAAGTTGCAGTAGGTCTGAATTCAGTTATCTTGAGATCATCTTTGTTTCCAGTGCCAAATCCAAAGCTGAAAATGACCCAATATACAAAGGACACAAGTCTCTGAATCAACTTCTAGCTGTAACTTCTGCTTTCACTAAATAGCAATGGCAAAAGGGTTTTTTCCCTATTTTTTAGCCCGTCTACAGTGTTTTAGTCAAGTTTAGTCAGTCAACTTTAGTCAAGTCTAAAATTTTGAGTCCAGTAATCTTTAAACACGCTTAAGACATTATTAATCTCATTTCAAAATATTTCAAAAAGCAAGAGTTCATCATTTTACTTTTTGTGTAACTGAATGAAATGTTAAAAAAATACAGAAGAAAAGAAAAACACAGGAAAGGAAACAATCACTATCAAATACCAAGAAAATAAAGAACCTATAATTAATAATATTTTTTTTTGTAGATCGAAAAAGGTGAACACTTCCCAATGCCAAACCTCACACTGCAGGTCTTATTTCCCAATATAACGGAAGCCAAGAACACTCTTCTCTATCTTACTGCATTGTCACATTCCCAAGTAAGCTAGAAATTTGTATTTTTATGATTAATTTAAATCTGAAATGTATGTTATAAGAAACTGCAAAATGGGATTATGCCTTACTTCAAGGTCTAGAACTACTCCAGCACTCACTCTCCCTTCCTGGGCACAGCAACAAGGACTCCTGAATCCCACACTTAACCTTCCTGTCTGCTTGGTAATGAAGAACCTCTGTGGATTCATGTGCAAAAGCTCTTTAGCTCCTTTAGTAGCAAACTTGCTGGTTCACAGAGTAGTCATCTTGCATGAAGCTCGTTTGCTTCTATGGATGTTTAAGTAGCTGGATAGAATTTACTTTAAATGAGCTCATAAAAAGCTCATTTTTTGTTTGAATAATGATACTTGTATATACCTACCTTATCTGAATTTCACATTCTGCACTCTTGTAATATGCAGGATTTTTAATGTTGGCTTGTTTCCAGAGCATTTTTTATAATAGATTGGATATTCAGATAAGAGTAATACTTGTATTTCTACTAACAGAATGCCATCTGCCAAAGTAGTTACCCTGTAGACCCTTTCAGGATCAGCACTGGGAAACCGTTTGTGTTGACTAAAATAAGAGAACCTACAAAGGATACAATTATGGTAAGCATAGATACAGTATGTATATTCATCCCAGATATTAACCCAGCTCTTTGAACTGAGTACTTCTGCAGTTACTTTGTAAAAGTGTCTCTGAAACTGTAGGCTATGGAAACCCACTTTGTTTAGTAGCCTGAAGAACAATCACTATGTCAGCTATCTATATTTTATTTTGTATAAAGCCATGTATGTGTGAATGAATTTGGGGGGTTTATTGCTTTGTTTTAGTTTAGAAGATATATAAATAATAGTAGCACATTTAACAGCTGAATAAATCTTCAATTTCTGTATCTACTCTGTAGTTAATGAATAGTAATATTTTAAAGGCTTTTTTAGACATCCAGCTGAAAATACTTCTAAATGCTAGCACTCTGGTCTGACAGATTTTTTCTGCAAGTGGTAGAAATGTAATTGATGATCCCGTTTGGAAAGGATTAGTGTCCCACATTTAGGTGGAAGAATTCCAAAGCAGTTTTGATGCAGTAGTTACGTTGTCATGCCTGGGGCAAAACTGTCTTGCTACCTCCTCAGCAGAGAGATACAAGCTGAGTTTTTGCAAATAAAACCAGGAGAAGAGTATTTACCATGCTTATTATAGTCCTTCACATAGGTGATAAAGGTCTAGGCTAAACGAGTGTTTCCAAAGTGTTGAAGAAGTTGAAGGTAATTCCACTGCTCTCCCATCTAGCAACACTGAGAAGCAGAGATACTTAAATGTTCACACACACATCCTGCCCTGCTTAAAAGGATTTGAATGGATCAGGAAACAATGCAGAGAAGCCATAGCTGTGTTGGCAGAAAAAGTACTAGCTGTTACAGGCTATGCCTCCTTCAGGAGTTTTGGTGAGGGCTTTTGCTTGTCTACCTGTAGTAACAGGGGTTCCTCAAGGCTAAGTGAGTCTGCAAAAACTGAGTCTATTCTAGCACAGCATGAATATTTCAGCTCATTTTGTATACTGCAATATAACTTTTACATAAAAAGCCCCAGTCTAGAATTGTTGTCAGCAAGTCTATGATTAGTATTTGTAGTAGTTTCCATGCTTTTATTACAGTAATAGGACAAGTCTCTTCTTGTTAATTCATTCTGGTGCCTTTTAAACAGGACTGTGATACATACAGCTGTGCATCTATAAACTGTGCCCTGGTCCCATCTGATGTGTATCAAGTGAATGTTTCACTAAGAGTATGGAAACCTACCATCATAAAAGTAAGTACATCCCACTGGTATTCAGAATACTGTTGGGTTTGAGAAACTTAAGGAAATATTTCTAATGTATATTAAAACTATTTCCTTCATTTCTTAAGTCTCCAACATCTTCTAGTATTTGAAATAATATCTTTCTATTTTGAAATTTCCTCAAAACTAAGTTACTTGCATTTTACTATCCTTAAAGTACTTCAGGGGTACTTAAAGTAGCCTTACTCTTAGTACTTAAAGATACTTACTCCTACTAACTAAGCACTTAGAAGGAATTTAAAAACATAGTAAGGCACTTCTTACTTAATCTGTATTTATAATCTTTTTAAAATAGTTGCTTATGCATCTATAAATTCTATTTCAGCAGATGTAAGGAGGGCTACAGAGAAGCATATAATTTTTAATGAGGTTTTAACCTGGAAAGATTCACTGGAAAGGATTTTTTCATCAGAAAAAGCAAAGGAGAGTCAACCTGAAAGCATACCTTTGTATTATCTGATGGTTGCAAGAATGACTAGGCTGTCTTCCCACCCTTCTCATTTCTACAAAGCTTTATACTTCAGTACCTGATGATAAAACATATCCATTTCTTTCTTCTTTCAGGCAAGTATTCACAGCTTAACCCTTGTTGTGAAAGCATTACTTAGGAGTGAGAATTCATCACTGATTTTGAGACATGACCATCAAAAACTGGAGGTATGAAAATGATAATTCCTAGGTTTATACTTCACAGGATTTCTTGTGCTACTGAATCATTTATTTTCATTCCAGGGAACCAATTGTTACCTTGAGTAACTCATTATCATAGTCTAAATAAAAGTAAGATATTTAGTATTGCAGTAGAAATGTCAGAATTAGTCATGTGATGATACCAAAACCCCATTACCCACCAATGTACCTGGATAAGAAAAGGTATTACCTGAAATATTTCTGCCTGCAGCAATATAAAGGCTGCTTGAGTCTATGAAAATTAAAAGCACAATTAATATTCTTTTATGGAATCAATAGGATCTGAAAGGTTGTTGTGGGTCATTTAGAAGTGATCTTACTTTATACATTATATTTTCTTTAGTATTTCTTTATTATTTCTTATCATTTCATTACACAAGATATATATTTCAAACAGTGTCTTTTCTACTTCCAAGTTCCCTGTCATTTTCTTAGATAAGCACGTATATAATTTTATAGTAGTGGTGTCAGGTGTAAATAGAAATGCCTTTAATTTTGCTAGATTTATTACTTTTTCCTCTAATATTCTTTCTTCCTAGATGTAGTGGTTAATGCAGTGCTTTTCTGTTTTGTACATGCAGGGCCTTACTTATTACAATGTATATTTTTAAGTGAAAGTTTTACTGTGGGTCATTATTGTCAGTTCCCCCCAGATTTAGAGCAAAGTAGTATCCAGTGTGAATTACATCTTTTGCAAAATATTTTTGGAAATACAGATATCACAGTTCAACTATTGGCTAGTACTTTATCCAGACATTTCTTTCTCTAGATTAACAGTAAATGCAGGAACAAAAATACAGATGAGACACTTGCAGATAATGACAGCTGCCTTTACAAACCAGGAAATTTCAGAAATAACCTTAAGACATAATTTCAAGTCATATGTTAATGTTCCTCTCATCAATGCTTTTTTGAACAATAAATCTGTGTCTCTAATAAATTCCTAAGTTAAAATAACTGAAAATCCTATGTGGTCAAGTTTATTTAAATGTGAATATTCTTTATTTTAGTTTGTTTGCACAAGATATCCCTGGTTTAAAATCAAGTTAGTACTGGCACAACCTTTTACAATGATTTAAATGTTTAGAAATGGTTCAGAAGCTTGTTAATCTGCCATCTTTCAGAGGTGAATGGTGAAGAATATACTAAAGAAATTCCCTAACATACACTTGAACTACTTCATGGTTTTGGTATTCTATCCTTAAAAAAAATGCCTACTGACTTACAGCAGGGGCAACACTCACAAAATGAATGCACTTCAAAATTGCTAGAGAATATGTAAATATAGGGGTTTATGTTAGAGATTATTTCTTCTATTTCCTCCTGTGAATTCCAATGCTTACAATGAAGTGGTACCTAGGAAAATTACTGCATACTGATGCAAGTCACGCTGCTTTGTTGATATTTGAGGACATGTTATTTGATACTTACTTTCTGAACACTTTGCAGACTATGATTAAGATCTCCAAAGAATTCCCACCGGGTACAGTTCCATTGTGGGTTATTCTCCTGAGTATCTTTGCTGGACTTTTGATTCTTGCTCTGCTTATATTTGCTTTGTGGAAGGTAAGTTGCATGTTCTTGTCTTCATGAAAACAAATGAATATGCTTAAATTCTCTAATGAGAACCCCAGAGACATTAGCGTTATCTAATAAGTGAAATCTTGTAGAAATGACAAAATAACTAGTAACACTGTTTTTCTGATGTGTAATGTGCGTTCTAACCAGTTGAAGTCTGTGTTGTCAGTATGTTTTGAAAATAAAAGTTGAAAGACATTCTAGTGCTATTGAGGGTTTACTAAAGATGTTAGGTTATTGTGTCCTTTGATAATTAGGTTTTCTCTTTGTGCAAGAGACACTGTGCCTGTGGTATAAGTGTTGCCACAAGTGGGCACTCTTCTCCGACCTCAATATTAGTTCATACTTCTGTCGGAAGGTTAGTTTATGAAATTCAATATTTATAATCTCCTAGGAAAATAAAAATGCCAAGTATAAAATAAATCTTTATCTATTCAGTTGAATACCAAATATTAATAAGCATTTTAGCCCTTGACATCATGTGAGCATAACAGTGATTCAGCAACCACTCTCTATATATTAACTGTACTTCTTTGTTCTGCTGTCATGTCGTGTTCCTTTTCGTTCGGGAAAAAACAGTGGTCTACTTCACTGATAAGATATTAAATGACATTTTGCTGTACTGAAAGTATTAAAATAGTAGTAAGAACCAGATCATGAATGCTACCAATACTGGTTGTATGCTTTGAGCAATTCATAGTAATTTTTTTTCTTTTATGCAGGCTGGATTTTTCAAGAGACCACTAAAGAAGAAAATGCAAAAATGAAAAAAAAAAAAGAAAAAAAGAAAAAAAGAAAAAAAAAAAAAAAGCAGAAGTTTTTGCTCAGGTCTGCCTCAAAAATGTCACTGTAAAATTAAAAACTTACACATACAGTGGTCACAATGTTTCTTAAACTCTGGTGCATTAATTAAAAAGAAGCAGAACAAAAAGAAATAAATCAAGCACACATGCATACAAATGATGCAAAGGAAGAATAAATAGCCTATTACATTTTGTGATACTTAAGGACATACTATCCTGTTTTACTCGTTTTTGGAGAGTGACTGAGTTTAAAGATTCTGAAGTTTTTCAATATGGAAAATGCCTAAGCCTATTTTTATATACCTATGTATGTGGACTCCTTCTTCATTCCAAATTACATAACAAGTCATCTTTTATGTATATCACCTTACATTTTTCAAAAGGAAAGAGTGTAATTTCCAAAACTTCCTCCTTATGTCAGTTCTGTGAGACCAGACTGCCTGTGAAAAAGAACATGCAAAATTTGAGAATTTACCAAATACTGTATGGTAACTGATGTGTTGCCAATTCAGAAGATAGGAGCACCTGCAGAATCTTGAGTGAAAATTACTGAAATGCCTTGGACTTCTCTTTCTGCTTGTTTTAGAGTTTCCAGCTGGATACAGGCTTTTCCAAGAAAGATTTTTTATGGTCAAATGAACCATAAAGGATTGATCTATTAAATTACATAACTGTTTGAACTTGAAACAGATTTTTGGCAGGCCTAAAAATGTATGCACAAAACATTAAAGTCCATCTGATTGTACACTGTACTCAAATAATCCGGGGCACAATTATGTCTGCAAATTCAAATGTCTTTCTTTATGCAGTGAATGCTTAGAGGTGCCCTGAGAGTTTGACTCTTGCTGTATATCTTGCAGTAGCCAGAGGGGTGCTTTCTTAAACTGTCACTGTAAATTTATTGTGAACCTATTTAATCCAATGAGTCTAAAGTGAACAAAATTATAATTAACAAAGAATTACAGATAAGGAAACTCAGCACCGGAAAGTTTTTTTTTAAGTATTATAAATCACACCTCATCCTGATACTTAAAAAGTTTCAAAAGTGATGAAGGATTTGCATACTAAATAAGCACTTAAAATGTTTATTTTGTGTTAAAGAGTAGAATTTTATATGTGAATACACTGAAATTTAGATAGCAAAACATTTCTGTGAATCTACTTAGACTATTCTGTTTCCTTCTTTCTTTAAAGCACTTGTTTTCCTTCCACAAGGATCTGTCCCCAAGGACTCTTGGGTTGTGCCTAGTCCTTGAGAGTATCCTGTATAAGTTGCAGCCATACAAAATTAACAGAAGAAAATGTGGGCATGCTTTGTTGCCTCAGCATGAGATGACTTGATATTGATTGCCAATAGATCAGAATATTTTGATGAGTCATATTAAGTTTTGCCTCACCAAGGAAGCCAGGAAAATCTGACAAATGTCACTGAAATGAAAAAAAGTTTTAACTTTGCACACTGCCTTTATAGGGATTGCTTTAAAAGCAATAATATATGTTAAAAAGACCTTTTTTTTCTGTTCTTTTCTTTAAGAAGAGACCACACACTGAGTTGAACACTGTGGCAAGTGCAGCATGTGAGGTGTGCCAGAAGGTGCATTATTGTTTGAAAGGTGTTGTAATATTCAAGTCCCTTCTATTAAGTCCTAAATTAGAGAGATTAGTTATTGGGAAAGGATGAGATATATGCGAATGCAGCAAGTAGGATTAGGTCTGATATTTCTCCTTGTGTCTGTGGGAAAGGTGATTGCTTCATAACAACAGTCTGCTGAAGGTAGCAGCACGGCTCAGAGGAGAGGGCAAAGCATTCTGTGGGAACGCTGTGGGTGGCTGTGCTTAGCAGAGCCTGGCAGAGCCACCAAGTCTGCAGGCAGACTTGCTTGGTGTGCTGGCTGCAGGCCTAACAATGTGCCCAAACCAAAGGGGTATGAGATGAATTGAGAGCAGAGGAGGAAGACCTAAACGAAAGAAAAAACTTATGTAGAGGAGTTGTGGATGGAATCCCTGCTTCATTCATCCTGAAAGTCAAACAGTCCTCAAAAAAAGGCAAAAATCCATTTGCTGAACAGTGAAGATATGTATTTGCAGAGGTGTTTTCAGTCCCATGTGAGATGCAGGTTTTATTTTAAGAAAAAGTATGATTTTTCTGATTTGTTTGAAAGGTTAAATGACATTTGTTCCTGTAGCATCTGAATGCCTCAGAATTGTAAATGTGTTCTTCCTCATACGATCTCTGTGAAGGCGTAGCCATGCTGTTATCCTGTTATGGTTTTGTGAAGTAACAGAATTATGAAAGAATTGTGAATCACCTGTACACACATACAAAGTCTGTGGAAGCAGAGGAAATGCATATTCCGTCCATTTCTTATTCAGCCCATTTGTTAACCATGAGGTCATTTTTCCTGGCTTCATAAAATTAGTCACAGGTTGTATAAACCAAACATCATTTTTATGCATCATACTTCTCTTTTGTTTGTTTCACTTTTTCATTATGATAAGCTGTTAGCCAGAGATTTTTACTTTTCTGATGACATTTCATGTCTTTTAAATAGTTAGTTTCATGCCTAACTAATAAAATGTCAATAGAACAGTCTATTTTCCTACATAAAGACTATGCAAAAATACATATGTATTTTATCAATGCAAAGTATGTTTGAGATCAGTGTTCCATTCTTTTTAGACTTCCTTTGCACTGTAAAAACAGTAATAAGCTTCATATAACCACACTGCTTTCCTCTTTGTCATGATGCTTTCTCCCTTTTCACAGTTGTCCTCTTTTCAGATTTTCAATTGCAGTATCTATTTAAATATAATTACTTAATGGGGATATTACTGTAGCATATTATTCTTACGTAGGCTAACTTAATAAAATAATTATTTTTATCTATAGGAGCCTTTGCACACTGCACTGCAAGAGCGGTATTTACTGCTTTTCACTTTATATAACAGGAAATCCTACTGAACGTAATCTTGCAAACACCAAGAACATCTCACTGAAATTTTTTAGGCACAAAAAATTATCAGAACAGCATGTAATCTGTTTTGTTCCTGTAAAAAGGCACAACAGGGTTTTAATATGATAAGCTGTTACCAAATAACTAACAAACTGAACATTTTTTAATGAACCAGATCTTTGCAATGGAGGGAGTTTGGCCCAGCTGAGTTCCTAACTCCAGCACTGAAGTGGTTAATCTTAGAGGGAATGGACAAGCTACATTTCTGTAGTGTAGAATTTCTCCAGAAAGGAGCAAGAGCTTTAAACCATCACTACTGCTTCAGTGTGAGGCTGTTCTAGAAGCTGTTGGTCCCACATGGAATTTTAGAAGACTTAGAAAACAGCATCTACATTAGAGCTGCTGCTTTTGTTCCTGTGCTTGTCTGGTGTCACCCTAGGCTATACTGCAAACCCTTGCTGCACACACAACTCACCTATCTATCCAGAACCCTTATCTGAGCCCTTTAATACATACCTGTGCTGTTATTTTAAGATGGTTCTCCTCTGTTGCCAAACTTGAGCCAAGGGACTCCCCTTTCAACCACAGCCAAGGGTTTTCATCTCACTTGGCACTGTGAGGCTGGGCTTAGGGTCACACTCCACTAATGTGTTCCACTTAATCTAATTGTTTTAATTTCTTGAGTTAACTATTGTGTAAATTATGATCCCATTCAAAAATAAAAGCAGAGCAAGAGAATCAGAATGTGCCATTGTTAATTACAGCCCATAACAGGAACAAGAGGGAATTTGCATTCTTTTTAAGAAAATCACAGCATTTTATACAGCATTTTATTTTTCCTGTAAAATTATGACAAGTGTTTTATTGATTAAAAAAAAAAAAAGTCTATTGAGCCTTCTTTGTAGTTTGTTTGAATTTCATTGACATAAGAATAATATGAGAGGTGTCTGAGGACTGGAGGAGAGCTAATGTCAGTCCATTCTTCAAAAAGAGATAGAAGGAGGACCCAGGGAACTACAGGACAGTTAATGTCTTCTCTGTCCCTGGTAAGGTCTTGGAAAATATAATTCTGGACATCATCACAAAACATGTGAAAGCAAATGGGAGACGTCAGCATGGATTTACCCAAGAGAAATCATGCTTGACCAAACTAATTGCCTTCTATGATGTTATTACTGGCTGCATAGATGAGGGGAGAGCCATGGATGTTATCCACCTTGTCTTCAGAAAGGCTTTTTAATCCTGTCTCCCATGACACCTTCATTAAAAAACTCAAGAAGTGTGGGCTGAATGAGTGCACAGTGAGGTGGGTTGAGAGCTGGCTGTGTGACAGAACTCAGAGGGTGGTATCAATGGAGCAGGGTGAAGTTTGAGGTCCATAGCCAGCAGTGTTCCCCAGGTTTCAATACTTGTTCAATGTGTTCATCAGCGACCTGGGCAAGGGAAGAGTATGTCCTCAGCAAGCTCACTGATGATACAAAGCTGGGAGAGGTGGCTGACACTCCAGAGGGCTGTGCTGGACAGGCTGGAGAGCTGTGACCCGGACAGGCTGGAGAGCTGACCAGAGAAGATGAGGTTTAAAAAGACTAAGTACGTGGTTTGCACCTGAGGAGGAAGAACCCCAAGCACCAATACCGGTAGGTTAGGGGTTGACCTGCTGGAACACAGTTTGGAGGAGAAGGATCCAGGGCTCCTGATAGGTAATAAATTATCCATGAGCCAGCAGTGTGCCCTTAGATTCCTGGCCTTCCAAGGGAATCTCAGGGCACACTAAGAAAGTGTGGCCAGGAGGGTGAGGGAGGTCATCCTCTCCCTTTACCCTGCCACCTGAGGCCACAGTTAGAATACTGCATCCAGACAGTGGATGCAAGGAACTGCTGGAGAAATTCCAGCAGAGGGCAACAAAGATGACTGAGGGAGTCAACACAGATGACTTGAGCCTAGAAAAGAGAAGGCTGAGGGGAGACCTTGTTAATGTCTACAAGGAACTGAAGGGTGGGAGCAAAGAAGACGGAGCCAAACTCTTCTCAGTAGTTCCCAGTGACAGGATGAGGGGCATCAGGCACAAGCTGGAAAACAGGAAGTCCGATTTAAAAATAAGAAAATACTTTTTTACTCTGAGGGTGACAAGGCACAGGAACAGGGTGCCCAGGGAGGTTGTGGAGTTCCCTTCTCTGGAGATATTCAAAACCCACTCAGATGCATTCCTGTGTAATGTGCTCCAGGTGATCCTGCTTTAGGGGGTGAGTTGGACTCGGTGATTGCTAGAGTTCCCTTCCAACTCTAATAATTCTGTGATTCTGTTACATACAGGCATCTCAGCACCTGAAACAAAATCCATCTACCTGTCAATAGAAAGCTATTATAGAAGTAAGTGTTCCTGCACAGCACAACATCAAGAAAAGCTTTAATATGGTCAAGCTGTCAGATAGTCACATTTGAAACTTTGCAGAAGGCCATGCAAGTTCTTGTTTCATTATATTATGTACGCAAAAATTGCAGACACATTCATTCACCTGTTTTTCCTGCCCAGAGATCTCTTTACAATTTATTCCTATGACCCAAATAGTCTGTTTTCCTGAATAGCTGTAAATTATTCACATTGTATTTCTTAATTCTTAGTAAACGTTGTATCAAAATTTTCTAGAAGACAAAGACTGCATCATTTATATCACAGTTAACTTTTAGAAAACATTACAGACCATGTAATTACTTAAGTGTTATCTCATCAGAGACTACTTCAAGAGTGAATCACAATTCTCTAATAGCAACATCCTGTCTAGTCATAGGGGCGTGCTTACCAAATGTCCTACTCTGCATATATCTGATCACTAGAGTGCTGGACATTTTCCATTGGTGTATTTAAATGAAAATCAGGGGAAAAAAGCCAATTCTATTTGTAATTGTTTTAGATTGCTTTTCCATGGAATTATATAAGAACTAGAATCAGCTTCTTACAGCAAGAAATGTAATATTATATACCATTTGCACAAACTGGAATATATAATTCACTGCATTTATCAGAAGTAACCTTAACACTTCAGAGTTGAAAGGCAATAGAAATTCATACATCAAGTGCAATTTGAGCCCTGAAAGAATGAAAACTCATAAAGATTAAAGCCCTGATAAAGTTTTAGTAACAACTGGCTGATACAACAGCTTAGACAGCACAATTTGATTCTGTTTAAAGGAATAGATGATAAAGTCATATGATAGAATTATAAAATCATAAAATGTTAGGGGTTGGAAGGTACCTCTAGGGATCATCTTGTCCAACCCCCCTGACAATGCAGCATAACCTAGGGCAGGCCACATGCAATTAATTGTTTTAATTACAATTTAATGGAACCATGTTTTAATTACAAATACTGAGCACTGACACCCCAGAGATACAGGACTTTCAGGCAAAAAGAGGGTGAGTAAAAGACCATCAGGCAGATTTTTCTTTTGATGTTATTACAATGGATCCTTTACAGTTTTTTCCCTCTCATGTACTTACTGCCCTTCATGAGTACATGAGAAGTACTCATGTACTTCTGCCCTTCTCCTTTTCTCAGTGTTGTAAGTCTTCTCAGAAAGAACAGAGATTCCTCAAGGGCATACTGAATGTTGCACATCCGAGGTATTTTCAAAGAAATGGGAGAAGCAGCAGAATTATTCAAAGTAGACTGCACATTCAGAGCTAGAGAGCACATTGTCTGTCCATCCTCTTTCCATCCCCTTTGCACATTCTATTCACTTTCAGAGGTGTCCATGCCAAAATTCGACTCCCCTGTTACAACTCAGCTTGATTTGGTACTAGAAGTCAATACTTATTGAAAGTTTCATGTATCTGACTTAGTATTACTTATGGCCCTTAAAAGTCTAGGCTAAATAATGCCTACCAGACTACCGGGAAGCTTCTTGTAGCAGAAAAATTAAAAGGCAGAACAAGTACATCTTAATTCCACAAAACATCTACCATGCTTTCTAAACAGAAATATTTAAAAATATAAATAAAGGCATATTCTGATGAGACAGAGGCTCTCATGATCTCATCGTGTACTTACAACTCCTATCTGAGAAATATTTTTAAGATAAACACAATTTTTTTTTAGTTCAAGTGGTTACTGCAACTGCATCAAGGTTAATGCTTTGGTAAATGGGCGGAAGGTGCTGGGTAGCACACCAGTTATCCTAGAGAGTATGAAATCATGCAGGCTGCATTAGCAGTCTCTCATATATGGCCTCACTTTCAGGAATCACAGGTGGATGGGAATATTTATTCACTGGCTATTTTATTTCCCACTCATATAAATGCGCCATGAGAGGCACAAGCAAAGCATTGGTAAAAATAGACACACACTTTGTGTTAGGTAGGACACAATTCAGTCAAACCACCATTTGTAACAGATAATTGAGTGCAGGCTGGAGGCTGGAACAGAACTAGAGAATGATACAGCTGTTGCTGAGGATATGACACCTATGCTATATGCCTTTTGACGGTTTTACTCTGAGCTCTTGTCTTGAATATCAATTTCATATTTACTTTTTCAGAGGAGATACTCACTTTGAAGACATTAATATTATTCTTGCGGGACTGCTCTTCAGATTACAACACTGGCATACTTGACTTTTCCTGTAGTGAAAAAGAGCATTAAACTACTTACATCAAACTACCCACGTCTACTGCATCTTCTCCATAAATTGTAAATTTTAAATATTCAATCGCATTTAGTCCCTCCAAGGTTCATATGAAGTGATTTAGAATTAAGTGCATGCTGACCCAGATGGGCTTTCAGATATTTTGCCGTGGTCTATGTTGAGTCTTTGTCACCTCTACTAGAATTTTTCTATTAATTTTTAAGAGGTTTTTGGGAAAACAAGTTACTTGGTTTAAAATTTATACTCTGGGAGGGCTTGTGTAGCAAAGTAGGTTACTCTTGATCATCATGAAATTAATAAGCTCCCCAGAATGGATTTGGATGGTTTTAAGAGTGTTTGAGAAGCATAGGGAAGTAAAGAAGGCAACCGAACAGATTTTAACCAGTATGTGCCTTTTGTCTGCTTTTTTAACCTATCTGTACTTTATTTTGTGTCTGTCCATGTGTGTGTAGATGTCAGTTTCCATCCACACCAATTCCTGACTGCCTTCTTTCAGTGTTGCCTAAGTCCTAGAACCATTGCAAAAGCTGGAGTTGAGAATGCACAGGCTGGCAAAGGGGAGACTGAGTCCTGACTGATTTCGGTTAAAAAGCACAGCCAAAGAGTGAGACAGAAAGAATACGTGACATGGTACTGCTGCACTTTCTGACTTTTCAGATGTGAACACTAAACTCAGGAATGGGCACTAACCTTGCAAGGCAGCTTGCCTCCTACAGGGTGTGCATGTGTGTGTCTCTGGGGAGGGAGCTCAACATAACCCTTTACATACTACCCTATACATCACACATTACTTCAGATGTCTGACACAGCAGTCCTCCTGAACTCATGAAGTTCAACAGCTTTTCCCTTTAATTCCACAGTGCAGGTATTTCTGAACCCTATGCAGAGAGTATATTGCTGCCTGAATCAGCTGTCCACCCTTCTGCATGCAGAGGCTTTCAGAGGAAACAATACTACAAGATTATTTTCATTTGTCCCTAATATTCTGCCTTCTATGCAGCTTCTCAGCAGGGGCAAGAAACAACCTTGTTAACAGTATAATAGTAAGAATACAGAAATCTGTCTATTAAAGTCAGGTCATCCATTTTATTCTCAATAATAGTTTAAATGGAATTAAATAATAGAATGAGCTAAATACTAAAAATAAACAGTCTTTATATATACATCAAGAAATCTGTCTTCCTGATTACTCATTATAATTAAATCAACTGAAAAAAAACTAAATTGGCCCAATAGCAGAAAAACATAAAAGAACCAATATTAGGTCAGACAAAAGGTCTATGTAGTACAAAGTACATCAGCTAAAGGAGATGATGTGCGAAAAGCATGACCAAGGCATGCAGTTGACCAGCTACTCATAAGCAGTCTTCTAGTCCCCAGGCTTTTTGCAGTTCAAGGTCTTCTTAGGCTGGAAAAGTTTCATCTGTTTAGCAAACCTTGTTGTATCTCTCTTCCCTGACCCTGCCTGGGAACCGAGATTAACTTTAAATATCTGCCTCCCTACAGCACTGTCATCTAGGAGAAGAATTGTCTTCTGTTTGTGCCGATCTTGCTGTGTGGTAGCTTCACCAGACATCCCTCCTCCATACAATATAAAAAAGAGAATACAACTGACCCTGTCAGAATGACCCATGCCTCTTCTAGAATGTATTTACTAATTCCTTTTAAAAGCAACTCTTTTCCAGAACAGGGAGCTCTGATTTACTTAATTAGTCTTTATACTGGAAATGTTTACACAGCACAGGGTCTGCTAGCTAAAGATGGATCAGAACTATTCATAAGGTGGGAAAAGTACTCCTGTCTATGAGTTGGCAGGGCTCATCAAGAGGGTGTTACACTAGGTTTGAAGAAGGAAGGAGATAAAACCAGGTTCACTAGAGATGAGCCTAGGTGTGAAATGCTAATATTGTGTGTGAAATCACTAGCCCAGTTCAAGTGCATCTACACCAGTGCATGCAGCATGGGTAACAACCAGGAGGAGCTGGAACCTGTTGTGCAGCAGAGGAGCTATAACTTAGTTGCTGTTATAGAAATGTGTTGGGATGACTCATGACTGGAATGCTGGAACGTATGGCTATCAGCTCTTCAGAAGGGACAGACAAGGAAAGGAAGGCAGTGGGAAAGAGAGACAGGGGGGCAGATTGTATAAAGCTCAATGATAGTGATGATAAGGTCAAGTGTTCACTGGTAAGGATGAGGAGGAAGGCAAATAAGGAGGATATCCTGTTGGGTTTGTGTTATAGATAGCACAACCAGGATGAAGAGGCAGACATAACATTCTACAAGTGGCTGGAAGAAGTCCCACAAGTTCTTGCCCTTGTTCTGGTGGGAGACTTCAACCTACTAGACATCTGCTGGGAACATTAAATAGAGAGGAGACAGGCTAGTAGGTTCCCTGGGTACATGAAAGATAACTTCCTGACACAGCTGGTGAATGAGCCCAGCAGGAGAGGTGCCTGTTCACAAACAGGGAAGGACTGGTGGGAATATGTAGTAGTCAGAAGACATCTTGATCGTAGCAGTCATGAAATGATAAAGTTCCTGATCCTAAGTGGAGTAAGGAGGGGGTGAGCAAAACCTCCACCATGGACTTCTGGAAGACAGACTTTGGCCTGTTCAGGACACTGGCTGAGAGAGTCCCTTGGAAGGCAGTCCTGAAGGGCAAAGAGGTCCAGAAAGGCTAGACACTCTTTAGGAAGGAAATCATAAAGGCACAGGAGCATGTGCTGTAAGATGAAATGGTGGGAAAGATGAACAGCCTGGCTGAAAAGGGAGCTTATTCTGGGATTCAGGAAAAAAAAGGAGAGTTTACCTCATTTGGAAGAAATGGCAGGCATCTCAGGATAAATGCAGGGATGTCATTAGGACATACAGTGAGGAAAGCAGAAAGGCAAAACCCCAGATGGAGCTCAATCTGGCCAGTCATAAATTACATTAAAAAATGTTTTTACAAATACATGAACAATAAAAAGAGAGCCAGGGAGAAGAATCTACATCCTTTATTGGATGGGAGGGAGAGGGAGAGAACACTGCAACAAGAATAAGGAGAAGGCTGAGACAGCCTTCTTTACTTCTGTCTTCAATAGTCAGACTAGCTACCTCCTACCTGCTATTCAGTGCCCTGAGATGGAAGGTAAGAACGGAGAGCAGCACAGCTTCCCATAATCCAGGAGGAAGCAGTTAATGCAGCTTCCTGCCGTGAGCAGCTACAGCACCTGGATATCCACAATCTATGGGGCTGGATGGGATCCAGCTGTGAGTATCAAGGGGCCTGACAAAGGAGCTCACCGAGCCTCTGTCCACGATTTATCAAAGGGAGGTCCCAGATGACTGGAGGCTTGCCACTGTGACATCCCTCTACAAGAAGGGTGGGAAGGAGGATCAGGGGAACTACAGACCTGCCAGCCTGACCTCAGTACCAGGAAAAATTATGGAGACGTTAATCTTGATTGTACAAACATGGCAGGTGCAGGACAGGCAGGGAACAACGTCCAGCTAGCATTTTGTGGGTTCAGGAAAGGAAAGGCAGGTCCTGATCCAACCTGATCTCGTTCTGTGACCTGGTGGCCCATCAAATGGACAAGGGAAAGGCTGTGGATGTTGTCTACCCGCACTTTAGAAAAGCCTTTGACACCATCTCCCACAGCATTCTCCTTGAGCAGCTGGTGGCTCATGGCATAGACAGGTGAACTCTTCACTGGGTTAAAAACTGATTCTACGGCTGGGCCCAGAGAGTTGTAGTCAGCAGAGTTAAATCCAGTTTGTCACCAGTTGTGTCCCCCCCAAGCTCAGTTTTGGGGCCAGTTTCGTTCATTGTCTTTATCAAGAATCTAAATGAGTGGATTGAGTACTTCCTCAGCAGGTTTTCAGAGGACACCATGTTGGATGAGAGTGTTGATCTGCTTGAGGGTAGGAAGATTCTGCAGAAGGACCTGGACAGGTTGGATTTATGGGACAAGGCCAACAGTATGAGATTCAACAAACCCAAGTGCTGAGTCCTGCATTTCAGTCACAACAACCCCATGCAAATCTACAGGCCCGGGGAAGAGTGACTGGAAAGTTGCCCAGAGGAGAAGGACCTGGGACTGATGGTGGACCCACAGCTGAATATGATCCAACAGTGTGCCCAAGTGTCCAGCAAGGTCAACAGAAATAGTGTGTCCAGAAGGAGAAGAGAGGTGATTGTGCCCCTGTACTCAGCACTGGTGAGGCTGCACCTAGGGCACTGAGTTCAGTTCTGGGCCTCTCACTACAAGGACAAGGAGTTGATGGAGTGTGTCCAGAGAACAACCAAGCTGGTGAAGAGTATAGAGAACAAGTGAGAGAAAGAGGCTGAGGGAACTGCAGTTGTTTACTTTGAAGAAGAGCAGGTTTAGGGGAGATCTCATCTCTCTCTACAAGCACCTTAAAGGAGGTTGTAGTGAGGTGGGAATTGTCCTCCTCTTTCAAGTAAAAAATTATAGGACTAGAGCAAATGACCTGAAATTCACAAAAGGAGGTTTAGACTAGGTATTAGGAAGAATTACATTACCGAAAGAGTAGTCAGGCACTGGAACAGGATGCCAAGGGAGGTGGTGGAATTACCATCCCTGGAGGTATTTTAAAAACATGTAGATGTGGCATTTCAGGACATGCTTTAGCAGGCATAGTGGTTTTTCTCCGGGTTGACGGTTGAACTTGGTGATCTCAGAGGTCTTTCCCAGCCATGACAATTCCATGATTCTGTGGTTCTGCAGCGAGGCCTTTCTTAATGTGTCTCAAGATTTTCTATTTCTAGTGTAGGATTTGAGATGATTGAATCAAAATTGCATGAAGTGTTAAACAAGTGTGGTTTTCACAGTAGCAGTGCAAACAGTGGTGAACTGCTGTTTTATTCTCTACTTACTGCCTAAATAATTCCTAAAATTTAATTTGTGTGTTTTTGACCTTTCCCAGTTTAATATTAAAACTGAATTTTTACTAATGTCTAAACTATATCCTCACAGCTAATTTTAGCATTTCCTTTTTACGTTTTTTTTAGTAGCTTTTTCTTTTTTCCTTCAGTGCAGCCCTTAACATAATGTTTGTGTTTCAGACATCTCATGTCTATCAAAAATAATGACTGATTCTTGGTTGCCCTTCCACCTAACACCTTCAGACAAATCACAGTAAAGGAGTGACCTGGAGCCCTACACCTTAGCCTCCCTGTGGGCAAATTACATCATAAAGAGCCCTTCCCAGAAATACATTAAAAAAAAAACACCCGAGTTTTGCATACTACAGAAACTCTGACTCTCTAGCCACCCATCACGGGTGACAAAAAATGGAAATCAATGTTTTTCCGAGAAAGCTGTAATTCATTGTACATTTTGTCATAACATTAAAAAAATTAACTAGGAAACACAGATAGGTTGCAAAATCCCACAATAAAACTGATTATTAAGTATGCATTCACCACAATATTTAAAAATACTAAAAAAAAAAAAAAATCAAATCTTTGCTCAGTACCTTCCCTCTTCAACACTTAATTTCTCTTGAAAATGTAAAAAATATAGTGACATTTTTATAACAGAATTCATCAAGCTGCTTGCTTCCCACAATCTTTACCAAGAAGAGAGTTTATTTGGACCTTGGCAAAAAAATTGTTTCTTCTAGTGTGCCAGTAATCCATATTTGCATAGAACAAAGCCTGAAACTTTGTGAACCAGCTCAGGCAGATATGGTTTTTTTTGGCAAGTGTCCCTATGATCACTGACAAGCAGACACAACAGGGTGCTATAAAACACACCATTAAACAACAAAGACAAAGAGCAAAGATAAAAAGCACTAACCAAACTGTTCTATGAATATTTTGGTTTTAATCAGTTTAGGTGAACTATAATAAAGTTTTCTGAATAAGTGTAATATGTAAAAATACCTGAAAACAGTTAAAAAGGTAAAATACTGTACAATATAAAACACCCGGATTTCTATAATATGCAATATACAATTCAGGATTATATGCTTACCAAAAGCCTGATAATCTATTTAAAACAGAAGTATTCTTATGAGGCAATATTGTTAAAGACTACAGTTCTCATAGAGTTTCTTATGAGCTACTCATTTTAGATATAGACATACATTGGTCTGAGAAGCAACACTCTAGGAGACAGCCTTCGTGTGTGAGAAAGTATTTTTCAACAGTATCTCTGGATGAGGAAGAAAGTCTAGTACCTTCAGGGCATATTTATAATTAGAATTATGTAACTGAATCATAGACATTGTTTCTAAGGAAACTGAGACATCTTAATTTGTGAAGGTTACTTTAGGGAGGGGCAGAGAGGTATTCTTTATTTTATCTGTTAAGAATGAAATATTTAATCTGTTTGTTTTTTTCTTTATGCTGTGGGTTGGGTCTTTTCGGTGGTTTTATGGTTTGTTTCTGTGTTTGTTTTTGTTAATGTCTTTTCATTAGCATCCACTAATTAGTGTCCTTTGTGGCAATACAGATTTTCTTCCCTGTCCCAGAGCCACCCAACCATTTACACATTCAATGCAGACTTTCCAGATCACCCTTTGCATACTGGTCAGCGGCTGACACTTGGTACTGAAGCTGACATTCCTTCCTTCAGAAACTGCACCTTCAAGTGTCTGCAGGGCTTCTGTGACATCACAAAGAGGAAATCCAGGGACTGCAGTAGGAGAAACATGAGTAATTTCTGGTAAATGATTGACTAAGGCTTTCAGAGTTCGGAAGTGACAGTGTCTTGAGAAGTGCTCACAGTGAGCCCATATACGAGTTCATGTGGTAGGATGAGTAACGTATCTATATGTCCTAAAGAGTAAATTCATGAAAGAAATCAATAACAGTTATACAAGGAGAGATCCCCGTTGGACTGCATCAATTATCTTAACCTCCTAAGTGAGCTTTCTTGAACTACGCTATGTCAATGAAGAGTCAGTATCCAAACAAATAACCACAAATAATCCCACCTGTTGACAGGCCTCTTAATTTTAGACAGCAATTCAGATTCAGAATGTTAAAAAGTAATAGAAATCTAAGTGCTTCTTCTATAGCACTCCTGAAAAGTGCTACTTTTATAGCAAAGACCTTACAGAAGCCTTTTACGACCTGGAGGGGGCCTGCAGGAAAGCTGGATATAGGTTTTTTAAAAGGGCATATAGTGATATAGTTGTTCAGAGAAGTTCTGGATATTCAAGGCCAGGCTGGATGACAGGAGTGCTGGCCAAGATGATTTTTTAAGTCCCTTCCAACTCAAGCCATTCAATGATTCTGTGAAATAAAAGCTGTGGTCTGTGCCAAACACAAAGGACCATGACCTAGATGCAGAGAAAGGAGAAGGAAGGAAACAATTCTATTCCAATTTTCCAGGCAAACTGTCTTTTTCATTATTTTTGGTAATGCCAAGAAAGCGAAAATTATTCAGCAGATATCAGTGTTACAAAATAGAATGCATCCAGTATGAAAAGGTAGCACCACACATTTAGATATTGACCAGAATTCTGGAATGCTTCTCAAATAATCTGAATTTAAAGTAGTCCAACAGTGCTGACAAGGTTAGATAGGCTGAGAGCTGCACAGCTCACAGACACCCTGGACTTCGCACTTCCTTCTTTGCAAGTGGAATTCCTCACCTCCTGATTCTTAGAGGCTTCAATTTCCATTGTCTGCCTGGATATTGGCCTGGCAGCTAAGTCAACACAGGCAGTATTTCGCACAGGTAATAACTTCCTCATCACCACTGCCAGCTTCGGATTAGTTGTGTGGCAAGGCTTCTGGATCCTGTTGCACTCCTGCATAGCCGAGGGCATATTCTGCAGGAATTTAATTTAAAAGAGAAGTTGCAGACTCGGTGTCATTAAACGTCCAACTCACAGCTCAAGGAAATCACCCGCTCTACTCAGTCACATAAACTCACGTTTTCCCACGATGCTACATTTTTCTGACTCAAAAAGAGGCATCCCAGCCCCCTCAAAGCATTGTCTCAGGGTACCTGAGACTGAAAATAGGGGAGAGCTCAGAGGCAGAAGCCGCCCGCAGAGGCTGCAGGGCGCCCCCGGGACCGCCCCACCGATCCCCGACAGGACTGCGGGTGGCCGGCCGGAGCTGCTCCGAACACTCGGCGCCCGTGGCGTGCGGGGGACGTAGGGGGGAGAAGGGGGTGGGGGCAGAGAGGAGNNNNAGTGGGAGTTTCGGGGAGCAGCCCCCGGGCGCTGCCGCCGGGCAGGGAGCAGAGGCGGGCGGTGAATGCCCGGCCCGGCTTCGGTTTCTGGGCCAGAAGCGTGTGTGGCTGTGGCTGTGGCTGTGGCTGTGTGTGGCGTGCGATGCATCCGCGGCGCTTTTAAAATAAGGTTAAACCTCTAAATTCCTGGAGTGTCGTGGAGCTCACCTTTCCATGAAGTGTGTGTGTGCTGGGGGGCTGGAGGGTTTTACGGTATACATCTATGGTTATACGGTGATTGTATATTTTTATGTTCGCTTTTATTGTGAATGCTGTTCTTACTTTGCAAAGAGTCCTCTGTATCTATTCCCACCCTGTTGAGCAGATGTGACTACTTGGAAGAGGACAGGGAAACTTGAACCATCTCCTCTTGGCCGACTAAATTACCATTACATACATTTTCCTGGGAACTGTAAGCCATCATATTCACTTGCTGTGAGCAAGTTCCCAATCACTTTCAGAGTTTGAATAGTACTGTATAATAGAAACCCTAATTAGCAAGTCACTGAAGAAGCACCTTAAAATGAGTTTTCACTGCTGAGCTGTTCCAACTTGTTCTTTCAGTAACTATAGCAAGCGCCTCAGTGGAATGTGTGGCTGCAGGGTATGAGATAAAATACAAAAATATTAGCCAGTGATGAGATACACAGTATGCAGACAACCTGGTAACTTTTTATAAAAATAATAAATCATGGAAGTATCAATGAGCACACTCACGCTGCACTTTAGCTTAATCCATCCATTGTTCTCCTGGTTACAGTCACTGCACTCCATAACCATTAACATCCCTCTAATTCATGGGGTCCTAGGATTTGCAAAGATTTGTAGGGCAGTGCTGGAAGCAGAAGGACTGATTGTGAGGTTTCCTTGGTAATGAGACTGACAGAATCGGTATAGGTCTAATTTGTTCAGGCACTGTCTATGATTTGTCTTTATGTATACAGTTGAAAGTAGTCTTGATTTTGATTTCAGATGTGTTTTGACATTTGATGTTAGTGGATGTAATTGCTGAATTAATACCCTCTTAGGGCTTTTTGATCTTGTAGAAGGGAAAAGAAAGTTTCAGAGTGGGAGCATTTCCCCTGAGTGACTTGGAGTCCTGCTGTGGCAGTACTGTTGTAGCTCTTCCATAATCACTTTCAAACTAATTGAATTCTAATTATATTTTTTTTTTACTTTTGAAGGCAGTATCCTTCAACTTAATTGTGCTAGCTTAACTGATTCAGTAAGTACTTAGGGAAAATATTACAAGTTTATTTTAAACTTGATTTTAAACTTAAAAATCAGCTATACTAAGGGGAACACACAGGGATATTGCTTTGTTGTGTCTCAAAATTCAAACAAAAGTAGTGCAATCGTTAGTAAAGGTGTAGGTTATTCATTGTTGGTGTGTACTTTTGTGTCTGGAAAGTCACTAAGACTTTGTAGATGCTAAAAGAAAGGAATAGGAATGTAACAGAACTACCATTATGATAATATGACTTTCCTACCAATCTTGTTCCTGTTGACTGGAAAGTTCATAGCACACAGAAGCAGGTTACATTGAGAGGAATAACAATAAGTGAAGGATTTAATAAGGCAGCCTGTACAAAATAGCCTAATGCTTTCTCTTGTAATGCACTGTTCTTGAGTACCTGTGGATTTCGCATCTAGTTCTTTAAACTTATATTTGAAGCATGCAGGTTTTTCCATAGCTTGTTCTTATAAATTGGGGCCAGAATAGCCCAGCTCTTCTGAGAGTGAGGCCAGCGGAAAATACAGTAGCTTTCCTGGTCCCAATTCAGGTAACATTTCCTTTGGAAAGCTCTGGTCCCCTTGTGATTCAGAGGAGGTATTTAAAATTTGCCAGGAAGATACTGTTTGCATTGTCTTGAAAATATACATAAGTTTGGCCAAGTAGCAAAACTTTGGAAAATCATACTCCTCTAGACAGAAATCTGGTTTTAGCAGCTTGATTTTAACATAAATTCTGTCTATTCTTGGTGTGGTCTGACTTCCTCTGATATTGGAATTGTAGTGCAGTGTAGCTGTTTCTTTGAGTTCTAAGTCTATAGATGCAAACATAAGAAACTTTCTCTCGTGTTTGCATGTTATGTGGTATTTTTACAGGAATCTCTGTTGTTGTTTGAGGCATTCTGCTTTCCAGTTTGGGACTGGATGTTTGTCTGGTCAGCTGCTCATCTGTACTGCATGCTGTTAGCTCATTCCTGGCCTCCGGGTGAATCAGGTTGTTCTCACTTTTGTAAGGATAATTTACATCAGAGTCAATTCTCAAGTGATTGTGTGTCCCAAAAGTCTTGTCACCCAGTGTGCAAAAAGCTGATCCACACCCAGAGGCAAGATACTTGCTTTAATATTCTGTTCTGTGCAAAAAAAAAGGAGCTAGGTGGTATTCCACAAAGCAACCTCAATTTCCTAAAATGCAAGTACTACTCTTATATACAGAAACATGTAAAATTACTTTATCTCTGATAACTCATGTATGTGTTTGGTTAACTAGTTCTTCACTTCTATTTAAAGTGACAGTGCTTAAAGATTTCTCCATGTATTCTCAAAGAGTAGGGGCTTCAATATGTTAACAGTACATTAATGTGCTGATGAGATCCTCATACTGGGCGTCCAGTTAGTGTTTTCTACCTAGTGCTGAAGGCTACAGCCAAGATAAGTGGCGGCAGCATGTGTGTGTTTACTTCTTTCCTTCCTTTTTATCTGTCTTGCAGTCTTATGTCTAAAGGTTGGGTCGTTGACTACTTGAAATGTACTTTCTGTAATTCTTGCTGTTTCCATGACATAAGCTCTGTTTTTATTCTTTGTGTCTCTTTGTTCTCTTTAACGTGATTTTTTCCCTCAGATTTTACTTGTTTCATTTAATAACCAACATCAGAGGTGTTGGAGAGCCATGCCATGTGGGGGAAATAAAATTTAGTGTGACCTCACATATACTTTCTTCGCAAGCCTTCACCTTCAAGCCCACCATAGACATTCCAGCAGCAACCCAGGATGTAAATGATGTGTAACTGTATTATGGTCTTAAAATCTCCACTCTGTGAAGTACACACCCCTCACACTATTTATCTCTGAAGTGAAAAATCACAGCTAGGTAAGGATTATGCCTTTTGGGCCACAGGTGTACCACATGAAGGCTTTAAGTCCTCAAAACTCTCCGTGAGACCCAGGCAACCTGGAGGACAAAGCAGCCCTATCTGAAATTAGGACTAGGGGGAGGTAGTATGTCAAATGTTGGGTAGAATCCAGAATTTCCAAGTGTCCCTTACCGATGAAAAATTGTAGTTCTGGAGACCTTGTTGGCAATGGGCTGGATAGCCATATAGAGAGTTTTAAGAGGACCCCACTAACAGTGTCTTTCTTCAGACAACTTCTGTTTAGACTGGGATGAAGGTTATGATAAAAGAACAAAGTTTAACATGCAGAAGTTAGGAAGTGTCCCCAATAAGTTAGCAATGTGGATTTGTCCTTTTCTGCACACCAGCGCATCACGTGGTCCCTTTGGTCCACATGCACAGCCTTTCTGCTGTTGTTGCCTGTGAACAAGGAAAAGTAGTGTGGTCAGAGGAGAGGCAGGGAGGCCTTGCTTAATTTTGAAATTATAAGGTGCTTTATGAATGTGGAAAAAAGGTAGAATGAAGAGAAAGGAATTCCTTCCCCTGACCCCCTTTCAAAACTCGATTCTTTCTCTCCTTTTTTTGTCGCAAAAGCAGAGTGCAATTTCAAGCGAGTCATTTAAATCAAATCTTTGACATGTGATTGGAGCTTTTGTGTTCCTCTCTTTCTCTTTGCTCAGCCAGGGGTTCTCAAAACTGTAGCTGCATTTTCCGTTTCTGGTTAAGCTGACCTGAATGTGGGGCTGACTCTGCAAGGACACTTCTTCCAGCTGAAATCTGGTCCCCCTGGCCCAGAATGCAATGTTAGGTGCCTTGGATTCAGTAGAGACATTTAGACATTTTTTTTAAGAGCATGAAAAATATTTGCATGTTCCCACCATGCTACCACTGGGGCTTGTTCTGAGGAACAGGTCAGGGACCCATTTGTCTAAATAAGTTTTTCCTCCTTTTGGGCCAGGTCGGTTTTGGAGATGATCTAAACTGATCCTGGTCACTTGGGCAATTTATTTGTTAGTGATGGAATAGGGGAGACTCAAGAACTCATGGCCAGAGGAGGGAGGGAAGCTGGAAACGTCTCTTTCACTGTTAGCCAGGACTTCCATTGGCTTGAGCTGGTTGTGGAAGCATATCTTGACATGCAAAGCTGCTGTGTATTCACAGCTGTGAATGAAGTCAGTGGAAATTGTATTTTGAATGTGGTAGAAATTCTGAAAAAATAAGGTTCTAGTGGTATCTAGTGATATCTGAAAGTGATAAGTATTTTTTACCTTAGTCTTATTTTTTATTGCTTTCATGTGGGCTAAGGATGCTCTCTCATGTCAGGTGAGTGTTGACAAATTCTGTCACTTGTAAATACCCATATGCTTATGGGCAAGATAGGTACAGACAAATCTACAAGGATGCTGCTAATCAGCCGGTGGAAGTAATATAGATAAAACGTACAAAGTCATGTGCTGACCAGCAGGTACTAAACTGCTTGCTGAACAGCAAGTAAAAATGTTACATTTAGTGCAATAAATGAAGCCAGAAGTCCATGTGAAAATGCAGTGTTTATTGTAGCATACATGGACACACACCAGCTTTAAAGCTGTACAACCCACCTTAATTTCTGCATTTCTTACTCTTAGTGATCATTTTTTGTTACCTTGCTCTTCTATTGCTGTATTTGTGAGTAATGTTAGTGTTAAAAATCATTCTAATATTTGGAGTGTTTGAAAGCAGGACCCAAATGTGAACCCTTCTTAAACTAAGACTGCATCTAGTTTTTTCTAGTTAAAAGAGTTCGTCAGGTAGCAGGAGCCCTACTATGTATTATTTTTGGCATTTTGCCCTTCACAGCATTATGCATTGAAGTAAGGCTTCATTCATACTGTATCACAGGACTTATGTTGTGTACAAATGATGTTTATTTTAGAAAGCATGCAGGGTATTAGCATCACACTCCTAAAAACACTAACAGTTAATATTAATTTGTGCATAATTTGGACATACCAGCAAATTTTAACTGTGTGCTGTCTGGCTCCAGAACAAGTTTCAAGTTGTTCTGTCATGCAGTGAGACAGAATTTTCAGCTAAGAAGTCAAAGAAGTGATAGGATTCGTATTCCTTCATTTTATTGCATTTCTTAGCCACTATATAAATGTTTTTCATTGTGGTCTTCACTGTTGTTCATTTTGAGTGGATGGAAGTGTGTTCCTCATGTACTTTGTGTGATGTATTTTCATAAGGGCTAAATAACTGGAACTGCTAATGTAATGACAAAGTTGAAACAGCTAAATGTGAATAAAAGACTTTACTAAAGGTTTAATGCAGGTAAAAAGGAATTTCTCCATCTTCAGCCCAGTAAAACAAGTTGTTTTTCCCAGCAGAAATCTTGGGCAGTCTCTGTCCAGTGTTGTTATTTTCGTTTAAAGGTTTCCTTTGTTAGGCTCTGAGCAGGCCGGTTCCCATTTCCATGGTGACCATGCCGAAATGCAGACGGGACACAGGCTGGATTCTCATCAGCGTAGACATGCACTTGCATACCAACATGTTATCTGCTTGGCTTAGGACATTTCCATTAGCAGTTTTAATGTTTAGCATTTCTTTTTCACACAGTGATCTCTGTCCTTGTGATAGTGCACTGTATTAGGATTTCAGACCCCATTAGTTCTCTACCAAGTAGAGTGAGGGAGAAAACAAGTTGATAAGTTTTTTGGTTTTTTGGTGGTTTTTTTGTGTAAATAAATCGGCTGTACTGTTCCCATTCAGATTAGTCAAGGACATGAGAAAACTGTCTTGGCCTTAGTTTCTATTTCTGTTAAAAAAGATAACAGAGAAGGGTTTTTATTTATAAACCTTTAGGTGAAAGACTGACATGTATCTGTGCTAAGCAGTTATATTAACGTACACCCTTCTTAAGGCACAGATAAAAGGATAATAAAAATAAATCAATGTGAATTACATGGGATAAATGATACCTTCTGTCTATATTAACTGAGTGTGAGTGTGTGTCTCTGTAAAGAAATACATGATGGCATTCTTCCTGCTCATGCTGCACTCATCTTTCTGGAAGTGGAGAATACTAAAGGCATCCAGTAGAGTCAACATAAGCTGTGTGGGCATTTTCATCACTTCCAAATAAGCCCGGAAGTTCTGAATTACCAGATAACTCAATATTCTAAGTGCTAGTAATTGTTACTTTGAATTAGTCTCTGAATCTTCAGAGGGTTAAGTTAGTTTTATTTTCTCCTGGAGGTGCATGTTCTTTAAAAATATAGTAAGACCTGCATATTATTCAGGACTTAAAAGAGGAATTATACAGGCAAAGAAGATCAGCACAGACTCTCTGAGTAGAGGATGAGCAAAGACATTTTGTATATAACTGAACTGCATCTGCATGGTTTAATATCACACATGATCAATGTCTCAGATTCTTTCATCACTTTTAAATTACTGGTAGAAAAGGTGAAGAACTTGGAAGTTAGGGACACCCCTGGCCAAACTTTCTTGCCTTAATGTTGATGTTTTGCCCTCTGAATCCTGCTTCCAAGTTCATAATGCTTCCTTTATGTCATACAGAACAGTATGTAATTACTCAGATCTTCTTGGCTAATTCAGTTTGTTGTTTCTAATGAAGAGACAAGAAAGAAATCTTGTGTAAAACTTAAATCTGTAAAACACTGAAGAATCCCTGATAGGCACCTGTCTGAAGCAGAAGCCAGTGGGGGTATCTTGTACCCTGGGCAAATATTGTGTTCTAAGGTTACCAAGTATCTTTGCAATGGAAGGTGACTCATATGTTTCTGTATCTGTATCCTTATTTTTATTTCATTTTCTTTTTGAGGAATCATAATAGCTAACTGGAGAAAAGCAAAACATTTTATTAAATAGTTTTTCAGAGATTCTACTACAGAGGCCTGACCTTGGTGTGTATATGCCCACCAAATGGGAACATATTTAAGTGTTCCCATTTAAATATGCCTGAAATCTGTATAGGTTAAATTTAGAATAGCAGGAATGACTGACAGTGAAGTAGCTTTCCTGTTATGATGGGCAAAACGATAAACAGAGAAAAAAATCCACCAGCCATTCATAGATGCTAGTCCTTTAGTAGCTCTGCTAATAGTTATCCATTTGATTCTAGCCAAATACCACTTCATTTCACTGTCTCTGTTCTCTCTTTTTGTTGTTGTTTTTGTTTTCTTTTCCAAACTGTCTAGAACCAGTTAATCATACTAAACAGTAAAAAAATACTTTTAAGAGTCTCTGGAGTTGTCTTTCTGAGAGGCTGACTGCTATAATAGATTTTCCTTTCCTGAAGACAAAAAGCAACTGTTCTGCTTTTGTGTAAGTGAGTATTATCTGCAGAAAACTCTTTTTAAATGGTCATAGGCCCTTCTCTCTGATCCCCAAATGTACAATGGTTGTATTTTACAAAAAAAGATAACTTCTTTCTGAACTCTGACTAGAGAGCCTGTCACATACCCCCCCTGGGCATCTGGATACTCCGGTATCTGATGTGTGGGTAGAGGGCTGGGAAAGTGCAGGCTGCAGACCCAGTTCAGCTGAAATCTGGTCCCCCTGGCCCAGAATGCAAGAGTTAGGTGCTTTGGGCTCAGTAGAGACATTTTGGCATTTTTTAAGTGCATGAAAAATACTTGCTTGGCAAAGCAGGAAGGCTCCTGTGCACTTAAGCAGTGGGTCGGGTGGAGTGTTTGAACTCTGTCCTTCCCAGGCATCTACATGAGGTGCGTCTTTTCCTGAGGTCATGGGTGGGGAAGAATTTTGGGAGGTAGGTGATTAGTTCAGCTTTCTTTTTCAAGAAATATCTGCCTGAGAAATGATGGTAATAGTCACCTGGGAACTGTGAGTTTAGTTCTTCCTTGAAGCTCATGGCAATGGAGACTTGCCTCTCAAACTTCCCCAGAAGCATCTTTGTTACCAGGAAGTAAAGGAGTCAGAGAAGCAGAGAACTGCTCTCAACCTCTGCTTCTGAAACCGTGTTTCAGCTCATCCCAGGATGCATATTCATATCTCCAAGAAGACAAGTAAAGACATATTTTGCCTGTAGCCTAAAGTCTAGGGCACCTAGCTGGAGGAGGGGAGTTCTGAGTTGGTCCTTCTGGAATGCTGGTGCAATTAACATTTGGTAAATAGTCTATAAAAAAGAAAAAAAAAAGTTATTTAGCTATTTAGTTAAATTATGAAATTATTTAGAGCAGAAATTGTTTAATCAGGAAGCATTCATCACCCCTGGCCATAATACCACAGTGGGGTCTGCAGTAGAGTAGGTTACCTTCTTCTTTGACAGGGGTGCTGGTACACTTGCATATTATTCTAGATTTTAATGTGACTTTCTGATATGAAGACTAGGTAACAAGTATTTTAAAATTCATTCTGGATTAGGCAGCTGCTGTAGTCTGGGTTGCCTCAGTTGTTTTCCAGATTTTGATGAACCCAGATTGTGCCTAACTGTTGTCAGAATTGATGATTTCAATGTGCATTAAAAAGTAATTTTAGGTAAGTGATCACGACCACCTAGCCATTATGTCTGCTATAGGAAAACAAAAGTTTTGATAATTATAGCTCTTCCAACTATTGTATTATATATCCTGTGGTGACTTGTAGGGTTTTTTTGTTGCAGGAAGCTGATGCAGCAAAATTTACAGCTAAGTCTGTTCTTGTTTCTGGGGCTCTCTGTGTACAGTGCAGAAAACTGAGCTTCTGGCTAGCTCTTGAGAAGCTGTGAGTGAGGGTCAGGGTCCTACATGCTGTGTCCTCAATGCTGTGATAGTAGGGTTCTTTCAAACCACCAGAGTCCTTGCTCTGCAGGTTGTGAGATGAACTGCAGAATTGTTCATGGTAACAGTGGATCCCTGAGCCTTTTTCTAGTTTAGCTTTTTCCAGTGATTTTCCACAATGAACAGTGATCCAGTGTGGTATAACACTGTTATAATGCATGTTATAATACATTAAAATTTTCATGTAGGCTAGATTGTGATTTGTGAAGGACACTACGAACACCTTTGGTTGCTCCTGATCTTGATGCCTGTGTGCATACATGTTTTTTTATCTGTGTAAAATGTTTTTTTAGCAACCGAGATGGGCAAATGTGGCAAATAGGATGTAGATACAGCAGCTGCGCTGGTGTGATGACATGAATTTCCTCTCTTACAGTCATAATGTGGTTCATGCTTCTCTGACTATATTTGGAACTATTGCTTGTTTGAAAGAAGGGTCAACAGCTGATGAGGTGGACACAAGGGAAGCGAATTTGCTAGAGTGAAATGTCTCTTGAAAAGTTAGTTTTTGTCATAGGGAAGCATGTGAAGGGTTTTTTTTTTTATTCATTACTTGAGAAGCCAGTGACCTAATTGCATATATAACATGTATGTGTGTGCAGCATGTTAGCCTCATGTACTTTTAATGCTCATGAGGTACTGCTGAGAACAAATCATGGTACTCTAAGGACACAGTTAAAACAATCCTATTTGTTGCACCAAGATGAAAGGAAAACTGCAGGTCATGTTAAAAAGATGCAATTTATGTGAATTTTATGGAAAAAGAAAGTTTTTCCCACTGAAGTTAATGATGAAAACATGCCAGGATAGAAAATTTGTGTTTGCTTGAATACTTGTTTTCTTTATTAAAAACACATAGGAAGCTGTCTGTTTTGCAGGATCTTCTCTTACTTTGGAATCAGTCCTTCTGTGGAAAGTAGGCTGTTGAGATTTCTTAACTCCAGATGAAAAGCAGCTTAGTCTGCTCTGGGAGCCAAGGAGGACAATGTATGGGCCACAAATAGGGAGTTAAAAGAAAAAGACAAGTCTGTCAGAGGAACTAATGCAGTCCTGGATAAATTTAATCAGATGTTTTCATCTGCACCAGTGCAACTTGTTGGAGGGAGAGAGAGAAGGGGAGGAAGAGGGGTGGGAAAGAGGGTTTGTTACTAAATGAGGTATTGTTTTTCCTTTCTTCTGGGTGGGCTGGTTTTGGTGTTTGGTTTTTGGTTTGGTAGGTTGTTTTGTGGGTTTTTGTTTCATTGGTTGCTTTCTTGGTTGGAATTTTTGTGATTCGTAGTTTATTTCTGCACTAAATTTTAGTACAACAAATCTAGTTCTTGTCAATCTCTTTGCTCCTTTTGACTCTTGTCAGAGGTTCATTCTGTTCTTATTTAGAAGGTTGTTAAGTTAAACCAGTGAGAAACTGGTGTCATTTAAAATAAAAATCTATTAATTGTGATGATGAAACCGCTGTTTTTAGAACATGAGCTTAAGATACCCCATGCCTTTGCAAGCATATACTAATGAAGTTGTGCATATTAAAGAAAAAATTAGAAAAAACAGAGAATAAAATATAATAAACAAATGAGAAAATACTTTTACTTATATTTTTTACTTAACTTTTACACAGTATGGTCAATATAAGATACCTTTCCTGATTGAATTATAAGTAGTCCTCTATTTTCTCTGCCTTAAGGGGGTTGGATTCTACATAGTCTGTACTTTTTATTACCAAAAAAAGGGATTCTGTTTTTGGATAGATTTTCTCTCTGAACAAGTTCATTGCAGTGAGAATTGATCGGTGTCTTCTGAAAGCCTCAATGAAGAATATCTGCACTGCTGCTTGGTTTGTTCTTTGTGTATTCACAGCCTTGTCAATAAAGCCTTCAAATCACAATGTATTATGAAAGCTATTCAAATTATGGGTTGTTCATTCTGTAAGAATAGTTGCCTAATTTCAGTTAGATTATTGCTCAGATAACATAGTTTCTAATTAATAAGGGAGTAGCAGGGGAGGAACTTTACTCTTATAGTGTAAGAGTAAATGTTGTTGCCTTTTAATAAAAAGCAGTAAATATACTTAAAATGAAGCAAATCCTACTTGACTTACTACTTTCATGACCTTATTACTTTCCCTTCCTGCCTTCATTCCACCTTTTATCTAATATTTCAAGGACAGTAGGTGATTATATTGTGAAAGGTATCTGTAGGGGCCTGTACTCCCTCACTAACTTTTGGACTTGTGAGACAATTTCAGCAAATTTTTGCAGAGGGATGAAACAAATAACCAGTTGCATACTGGAGTGATACAAAAGTGCTTTCACAAGTTCTCTGACAACTAAGGAGATGCAGTGTGACCTTACAGAATACAAAACAACAGAAAACCCACCCCAAAGAGAGCCCTTAGAAATACTCGGTCATCAAGAAAGCTTGAACCAGTGCACACAATCTGCTGTGAGATGAAGCCAGAGGAAAGCAAGAGTTATGAGTTCTCTTATCCCATCCACCCCGTTCTTTTCTCTGCCCACAGCAGGGTCTGGCAGGCTTGAGAGCCCTGCCAATGTGTGTTCTTTGGAGGAAGAAATCTTGAGATCAGGGGGGAAACTTTCTTTGTGGAATTTAGTGACTCTGTTGGAGGAGATTAACATAGAGGGTAAAATAAAATCCTCTTCTGGAGAGAATAGTTACTTCAAAAAATGCTAGACTGAGCAATTAAGGCAGTGTAGGCTGTACACTTCTCACTGGCTGCCAGTCTGTGAAACTGCTCTGGGAAGCAGACAGTAATCAGTGGGATTTTCTTGATGTTTTTTTCCAAAACAAATTTATGTATTCAAACACCCACGCAAGAATGAATGCACTACTGCCTTGGTTTTACTGTAATGCCAGGTCATGGCCTTGCTCTTCGTCCACCCCTGAGTCCCCCACCATGGTGATGGCTCTGGAATAGTCAGGGTCTGCTGGTCAGTGCTCCTAAGCGGTGGCCCTGCTACTGAGCCCCTGGGGGGCTGCCCACAGGAGCTCTTTTGTTGCCTCTGCTGGCATCCTTACTGGTGTGAGTGCCCATGCACAAAGACAAACAGCCACTTTGCTGGATTGTATAACAACCTTTTTCTGTTTTATGACCAATAGCTTTTAAAAGAAGTGAACACCATACTCTTAAGGGAAAACAGTGATGAAGTTTCCTTCGTTGTAAAGTTGTTTCCTATTAACAAGGTTAATACTATATAAATTTAAACCTAATGCTTAGTGTGAGGTGTGTCCTGATAGACTCAGTGGTCAAATGCCATCATAATGTCTTTTTTCTTTATACTGTGATTGCTAGACCTGTTTGATGCAAGCTATAAAAGCCTCTGTTTGACTGGATGTTTTAGTGAGAGATGAGACTTGGCATGCCTGAATCTCTGTGATATGGGATTCTGTCATATATTGCCAACTTAAATTGGTAAAAGTGAATGTGTAAAGTGATCGAAAATAAAATTTTACTGTTTAGACTGAAAAAAATTACATGTTTATTATGACACTTATGACAAAAAATGCAGGTTAACAGTATTTTTGTTATGTTCTTATAAACATCCATAAATTTATTTCACAACACACAAAACCCAATTTAATTTTCCTATTCAATTAAACAATTTTTAATTATACTAATTAATCTGGATAAGAGCTTATAATCAGACAATAACCATGACAACAAATGATTGCCCAACTGTCATTTTCTTCTTGTTCACTTTAAGCAGAGAGTTTTGCTAACAAAATCAAAACAATTATGAACTGGGTGTATCTAGTGTAAGCTATTCAATAAAACTTGCTTCAGCTTGTACTTGAGCAGCAGCAAACAGAGGCATTATAGCTGTCATAAGCCATGTCCTTTATATTTACAGAAGAATTTCCACATGTTCAGGCTTAAATGTAGACAGTCAGAACTTGTATTGTTTTTTGTCCTACTAGGAGTGAGAAAATGGTGGTGCAGCTGCTGCACCCCTGTACTGCAGCTCCTGTCATATACACTGCAATAATATGGTTGCTGAAATATGAGAATTCCCAGAAAAAAAAAATACCATGCAAAGAGATATCAGAATTTATCAGAAATCTTACAGTTCCTTTTGTACCATTTAAGATCTTTTTCCTAACTTTATTTGCCTGAAGGTTTATGTTGGGAGCTACTCTGCTTAAGGAAGCTGCTCTCTTTAAACCAAAGTGCCCAAGCCCCTACCTAGTCCTGGGGGAGAAGCTGCTGCTATTGAAGTCTTCAGAGGGGCCTTCAGAATCTTTAGGCTTGTATCTGGCTTCCTTTGTTCCACACAGTCTGTTTATTTGGTTGTAAATAAAGTGCCATTTACAGACAGAAGTTAGGAAATGGATTTTGGCTTGCCCGAATTACCTCTCATCATGATTGTCCAGTCACAAAGTAGGAGTCTGTCACCAAAACCTACTAAAATGCAGATAGTGAGTTAGTTTCCTTTATTTCAGGGCTCTTAAATTATCAAAGTTCATTGCCTGAAGGCAGACAATAGATAGTGAATCTTTCCAGCCTATGATATACTTGGAACATAGATGTTTCAGTGATTGGTACACTTTTAATGCATAAGTTACCCTCTTATTCTGGGATAGACTTGAGATAGGTTTGAAGCAAACTTTGCATTTTCTATTTTTTTTGCTACAAATGCTTGAATTTCTTGTTATGAATTCTGTACTTAGGTAGATGTACAAAATGGATAAAAGATGTCCCTATAGTGTAAGCAATATAGAAGGTGAAGGAAAATGGTAGAAAAATGTCAAGTGTATTATTGCAAGTATGTACTTGCTCGGTCCAAACTGAGCAAAATTTGTGTGGAGTAGGTAAAAATAAATCAAAAACCTGCTAATGGTATAAAAATATGGAATTTAAAATTACTGTAATTGAAATATGCTGAAACTGTGGTTCTCATGACGATGTTTGTGGTGTGCCAGAGTGCATTTGCCAGCTTTTCTTCCTTGATTTTGCAGAGCAGTCACGAGTGAAAGGCAAAGCTGATCCATAAGACTGTTGCAGATGACAATGTATCTTCAGGTGTGGGGTTTTCTGCTTTTTTCATTGCTCTTTTCTTTTACCTGCTCAGAAAGTGAGAATGGTGGGGGCAGTTTTGAGAATAGTCCTTTGGTCTGGCAGACAGTTTTCCCATTATTCCAGGTAGAAAATCTGGCCCTCAAAGAGCAGTGTTCTGATACTGCGATAATGAGAATTATTAAAATGAATAAAGTCAAGCCGCAGCGGTGAATAGGAAGGATGGGTGAAATGGTTCAGTGAAAATCCTGTGGAGGAAAAAAAAGAATTGCTTCCATGGTGACACCCATGGGAACTGCAAGGACTGGGTATTTGCTCCTTGAAATCAGACCCATCGTGAAGGAAGGAGGACCGCAAGAGCAGTCCTGGAAGGTCCAGGGAGGGATGCTGCGGGATGCCTGAGGGCAAGGAGGAAAGTGGACAGGCAGCACAGAACCAAGCATGTATTGAATTGACCCCTGTCTGACTTGTCGTAGTGCCTTAGGGAAATTTGCACCAGCACAAGGACTTCCCTTCATGCTGTGCATTGTGACATCTGCGCTCTGTAGTTTTACCCAGTTCTGGAAATTTTTGCCCTGGCTCTAGCATTTAGTAAAACCCTTGCACTGGACACCATCTGAAACATCTTTCATGTATTTGCATCAAAGTTGGCCAATGCACTTAGAAGAAGACACATAGCAAAGTTCCCATTTGGCAAGCAGTGTGATTTGTCAACAACCGTGTAACACAGTCCAGACCAGAGTCTTTCTCTAGATGTCATTGTATTTGGGTTCACACTAGAAGTGTTTATTATTCTAGTATGCTTTTGGTCTTCATTTGAAAGTCAGGGTTTATTTCCACATACAACATATAACTTGGAGAGTTATTCTTCCTCTGTATTTACATGTGGGATGTCATTGCAGTATGGTCTTCTTTGGCCTCCATTAACAGAGGATTGCTAAACTGTGCTTGACTTCTGACTGAGGATAATAGAAACGGAAAACAACAGGCCCAGAAATAAACCTAGGATGTGACATGAGTAAGACATTTTTATAAAATACAAGTTTATTAGATCAGAAAAGGATTACTGTCAATAGTCAACAGCTATCTCAACTCCTCTTTTCCCTCTCCCCAAAACCCGGACTTGAACTGTGAATAGATGTGGTTATGTTAAGTGTTAAAAGTATTGCAAAACACAGAGTGGTATGTCTATACACATCCTCTTCTCCAGTCTTAAATAACATGACTCAGGAAATACATTTATCTCAAAGGATGTTTCTCAAGGAACTATACTTCTGGCATGGGGTGATTGCTTGCTTTCCAGAGGCCAGATGTAGATAATGGTTGTTTGAAATAACTAATATATGATTTCCTGTTTTGAGACTGTGGTAAAACAGTAGTAAACTGTGTGAGTTGTATTTAGTCTTCTGCTAGTAATATTTGTATTCTCTATGCTGTGGGCAAAGGTACAACATTCACTGAAATTTTTTACATGTCATGAACTTGCCTGCAAACCTGTGGTTGTAGTTTAATGTTCTCACTGTGATTTTATTATTGTTACTACTGTGACATCTAAGATACTGTGATGGGCTGTTTTATGCTGATAGGATCCCTGTTAACATTGCTTCTTAAGCTGATTTTGGGAGCTGTGAGAGAGGGTTACCAGTAGTAAGCTCTCTGCCCATCAAAGTACAGAAAGACTTAGCATTCAAGCTTGTATTTTTAACAGGCAAAAGATCAGAACGTGTCTGCTTAAGGGTCCCTGTTATAAGGGATTATTGGAAAGGCTGCTACTTCACTGCACAATGACTCATACTAAACAACTATGATGAGGCATAATTTGTGTGTAGAGGAGATAAAACTCATTCTGTCTGAGCACACAGGAAGGGAGGGGATGTTGAAAGATGTTGTTTAACCCATGAGCAACTCTGTGTGCCTGCCTCACCTGGGAGCATCAGGAACTGCACCGTGGAACCCCACGTCAACTTTTCTTCAGTCACTGACATTTGCAAGTGCCCAAGTAAAAGCAATTAATACCATGACCACAGCAAACTTGTTTCAGTGTGAAGTGTCATGATTTATTAATGCAGTTCTCTCTTTCTTGTTTGTATTTCTAAGTTTTCCTGTTTGGACAACTGTTCAGACTGTTTGGACTGAAAACAAAGGGTTCTCGCATGATAATGAATGGACTTTAAAATGGAGGTTTTCTGATGCAGTAAATTATCTGATTTTTGTTTCAGCTCTTCAAACATAAAGTTGCAGATGGACACTAGAATGCAAACAGTATTAGCAGTCACAGTTGGTACATTTTCATTGTGATGTACCCCAGCAGACTGCTGATGCATTTGCTATGCTATAAACTTCACTCACATGTTAAAGCAAAGGTGGATAACAGATCTCTGAATCATATTTCTTGCCTCCCTTCAGTTAAAACATTCCCACTAGTAAGGCTACTTCTGTTAAGGCAAACAGTGAATGAGTCACAATATTGTAACACCTGTAAATCGTTCTGGCTGGGCATTGCACTCAGGCAGATGGGTATTGCAGGGAAAAGGCTGTTTTTTTTCTTGCGAATGCCTAAGTCTCCAAGTTAATTACTTATGTTGTGGGAGTTGGCACAGATGAAGAGCCTTTTTCAGTGGGACTGAAATTCTTCTTTAATTGCTTCTGTGATAATCATAATCTTTCTCTTAACAGGCATTCTTCATAACTTCTGTGAAGCATACAATGTTGGGCTTCTAGAAGCTAAAATATTTTCTGGTCCATCAAGAGAGCAGTTTGGATATGCAGTTCAACAGTTTGTAAATGAAGAAGGCAAATGGTGAGCGATTTGAACAGCATGTTACGTGTCCAGTTATATCTTTTGTAATTCCACGTGTCATTTAAATGTTATGGTTAACTCCTTTTATTTATGAATTAAAACTTATGCTATTAAAATAGAAGTTGAGATACTCTACATATTTATGCATGTGAGGGTTCAGTCTTTTTTCCTTTACACAATGCGAGGTCTTTTCTGTTAATCTTTTACTTTCATCTTCAGCACACCAATTTTCTCAGACTCACAGTTACTGTAGAATTTTAATTCTCGTTTCATTCCTCTCTGTAGCAATAGCATCTTTGTTTCACATATATATATGTGGGATATTTTTACTTTAACATTGTTAAGATTAAAACAAATTGTTAGGGCTGGGAAGTTCTAATTATTAATATTAAAATTTGGTTGAATTTATATAATTTTGTGTCTGATACAATATTAGGTGGATGGCATATTTCAATGTATATAATACAGTTCTAGCAAAGGCTTTGTGTTTGTTGCATCCACTGTTGCAACCATATTGGGCTTGTTGAGTAACTGGGAAAGTATTTTTTTTAGTAATGCAGGTTTCAAAAAGAACTTTAAAATATTAACCCGGGCTAAGTCCATTTAGTGAAAAACATAATACATGCAGCCTGAGCAACCACAAAGCTTAGGGTGTCTTTCATGTCAAGAACTGTATGTCTATAAATAGTTCAGTGTTACTGAACTACTGTAATTGGCTATGGCTGTAAGTTAACAGAAAGTTACAGAAGTTTTACATATACATGTGTGTGTATATATATATATATACATTTTTATATATATAAATATTGTAAGCCATGTCAATGTTTTAGATGTGTCATTCTACACAGGTTGAAACTATCAGAACTAAAATAGACAGAGACCAGTATACTTGCTTGTGTGATCATGGAAGGATAGTAAGCAAACAAACATTTTTTCAGTAAAAAGATAGTATGATGTCAAAATCTGAAATCCATACAGTTAAAGTTTGGAAAAGCTGAGACAATAATCTTGAGCTAGCTGAGATACATACGCATAGCCCCGAACTGAAACACTATCACGTCACAATTGGTTGCATATGCAGACGTGAGACTACCTAGATCTCACAGTACTACTGGTTTTACTATCAGTGACAAGCAGGCAAGGGAAGAGAGGAGGGCTCTATCCTTCAAAACTAAGAGCTCAGCATCTCTTCTTGCTCTGCTGGATAGGCTCCCAATCAACCTCCACTCATAGCCTGACGTGGTGGCTTCTAACTGCTTCTCTGCCTGCTTTAATTATGTATTTAGTCACCCACACATCAGTGCTCTCTTTTTTAAAAAACTTCTGTGTAAAGCCATTGAAGGAGAACTAGAATGTATGCTTGAAGTGAGTATTTTGGTTTATATGTTGAGAAATTATGCCTTGTGTTTTTACCTTTTTGTAAGTTTACCTATAAGCTTCTACCTGGAGCACTAGGTTCCAAACTCACCAAAACTACTTAGGTTTTACATGTCCTTACTCTGTTTTTACTTCTGATAAGAAAACTTCACTGTCACTTTCTTGGATAATGTGTGTTGGAGTTTGGGAAAGAAAGTAATTTAGGATTAACTTTTTGTATCTTCTCCCAAGTATATGAGTATTACAAATCTGGGAGACTTTTCTGTAGAAAGACATGTTTGTTCAAACACTGCACAAGGTCTAACCACACCTCTAAAAGTCAGGGGAATTTTATCAGCTCTTGTTTAGTAACCATGACTTGCTACTCTTCAGTAAAGAAAAGCTCTTTTTGGTATCCCTCTCAGTAATCATAGACAATCTTTAGAAAAACAGTCATAATTTACTCTCTTGTCTTAATTTCTAGTCTATTTTCTTTTCCTTGAGACACTAGGGCTTTTTCTTGTGAGCTTTATTTAAAAACAACAAAACAAAAAAACCCACAAAAAATCCCAACAAAAATCCAAAACAACACTCAAGCTGTTCAGTAGAGCTATTTTGTCCTGTAAGTGATGCAGAGGCTGTAGTATGTCCCTATGTTTATACAAAGGGACTGTCATTGGGCAGTAAGAATATAATGATGCACTTGAGAACTCTGTTCAGTCACTATGGAGCTGCTCATCACATCAGACACTGCTTGGGTGGCACCTCTCTCTGAGGGAGAGATTATCCAGAACTGAGTTCCATCAGAAATTTCATCCCTTCCTAGACCTTGCTTCTGTTAATAAAACTACGTGCTGCTATATTAAATGCAGCTTTAAAAATCCTCGTGTTCTATCAAAGAGGCAGAAAAGAGATTCAGAAAATACAGCAGGTACTAGTTAAATTACTCAGCTGTATTTCTGTGAGGTACATCTCCTGAGGGGAATTTTTGCAGAATTGGGACTGCATGTAGCACTGTGTTATGACTTTTTCTGGGATAAGAGGAAAGACAGTCAAACATGGAGGTCAAAGTTATAGAGGGGGCCAGGTATATGTTGGGTAACTGTGACACAAACCAGCAAGGGACCTCTTTTTGTGTAGAGTCAGATGATCCAGGATAATTGGACAATGCTGTGCATTGATGGCATATGGTGCTTGTAAATAAGGACAAACTTGTAAGTCAAGCATAGCTTTTCAGTGTCTTGGTGTGAATTTCGAAACAGGGGCTCCTTAGTGAGCTCAAGGAAAATGGTGAACGCCAAAGGAAGTCATTAGAAAAGTTTAGACAGTCCACCACACAAGTAATTGGACACAACAGAGACTTCATTCAATTTACACTTTGGTTCTTCCTTGAACCTTAAATTGAGACCAAGCTCTCTGTTATTTTATAAATTTAGTCTCTTAGAAAGGCATATTGTACCCTGTTAAGTTCATTCTGAATGTGCATGGGCTGAAAAGTGGCTGATGATATTCTGCAACAATAACAGTACTTACTCTATACTGAGATTTGATTTTATGTCTATCTCAGATGGGGAAGATTGAATAGCTGTATATAACTGTTCAAATACTTTTTTCTACACATACCTGTAGTCAGACTGTGGAAACATCCCACAACAGAGATAAAATCTCAGTCTGCTAAAATTTGTTTTACAATTTATGTTATGGGATTTTTCTTTTATAAAATATTTTGTTTCATTCCATCTCACTTCACTAATGACATGTTCATGTGCACTGCCCTTACTGATGTATAACATAATTATAGCACTACTAAATAGTTTTAGAAATGATTGAGTGATGCTTACTAGCCCAGCAACCTTTCTTTTGAGGTGTTGTGTTACCCCTTCAGAACAATTTTTTTGATGAAAAGACAAATCTGTGCAGCAACTTCTGCAGAAATCAACACTTCTTTTTTAAGCCTTCTTTTTTCCTGAGGATAATTTCTACCATAGGTTTCATTGTTTTTTTTCAAACAGATTGCTGCCATTGTTACAGCTTCATTTTCCAGTGTCAGCACCGCTACTAACATTGAGTTCTTCACCCAGCTTTTACTTCTTCCAAGTTCATGTCTTACAGTTTGCCTTTTTCCTGCTTGGAGCAGCAGCTCTGTCTTCTGTCTTCTAGGCATTTAAAATTTGTCAGTCAAGCTCTCTTGCCATAGCTCACTTTAGGTTTTTGAAGTTTAGATGTTGATAAGTGGGTTCTAGAGTGTCCAGAGAAGCATCTATGAAAGTGAGGAGTTTTCTGGTCGTTATATCTAGTCATTGCTTCCTGGAATTGTAGGGAAAAGAGCCATATGGTTTAAGAGGTCCATTCAACTTTTATTTTCCTATATCCTATCAGCCACCTTTGTGTTTAAAAAAACATACCAAGGAGCAAATGCATGAAAAGAAAGGAGAAATCGGGAGATATAAAACATGCTCTGACAACAGCTGGGAATTGAGCCCTTTGCCATGAATTCTTATTTTGTTTTCTGCTACATCACACTTTGCCATTTACTAGCCTTGTCATGGTCTAATTTCCCAGAAATAATTCCTGTTGCACTTTGATCTGCCACTCCTGCAGCCTGTGTGGTATGGCATTGCTGCTGAACTTTATTTGACTTCATGTAGTTTCATGGCTTTGTATACGATGTTGGGGGTTGATTAAGGAACTGAATATTCACATCAGTGACTATTACATGCTAGTCAGTACAGCATTGTGTAAAGGTACTCTACAAGGACACATAGGGAAGTTTTGTAAAAATAAATATTTAACTTGTGTATGAAAAAGACCCTAAATAATGTACTATAGAAGATACAGTTTATTTGGAAACAAGCATTTTCAACTAGTTTAGTACTCATTTCTTGCATTCGTTCCTGATACATTCTGTTTCACTCTGCCTCATCTGCATTCTGTTTAATCACAGTAAAAAAATATTTTTGTATTTAGCAGGATGCTAGCCAGTTACTTTCTTGCTTTCTTCACTTCTGATATTTTGGATAGATACACATGCATTTTCCCATAGCCATATTATGTACATCTCTACTGTAATGCTTTATGTTAATTTTGAAAGGCAGCTAAGACTTGCTGATTCTTAATATAGATTAAAGCTACTAGGAAGCTTAGTAAGGCTCAGGATACAAAAGAAATAATAATAAGGTTATTTCCTTTAAGGTTGGCAATGACATGTAGAGGGCTAGGCTTGGCAGAAGTTGGTTAATAACTTTTTCTCAGGAGTGTGTGGATGGTTAGACTAATCAAGGAAATAAGGAAAGGAGTTTAATTACTTCATTAATTTCTGAAAATCACAGTGTCAGTTCTAAGTGTTAAATTCTGTATATGGAGTGGCATTTTTTGGCCATAGTTATGGAATTCAGGTTCATGGAACCAGGGAGGTTCAGCAAAGGGCAAAGTATTATAGTAGCTTCCAGTAACATACGAGGATTTCAAGCTAAATGAAAGACCACATTAAGTTTGCTTTGGGTATAGTTGGCATAGATTTAGATTTGGAATTTAAATTATAAGAGTTTTTCTTTTTTTATCTTACAGATTTCTGTTAGTATGTGCAATAGCTCAAGATTAGTTTCGGGGCTAGTGAAAGTAAGATGCAGTTGTCAGAGCTGGAGTTAATGTTGAGGTTAAACTGAAATTTCAAAGCCCTTGTGACTGGCCATGGCATGAGTGCATATATACATGCTGAAAAGGAGATAAACTAGAGACAAACACCATCCACAGTTTAGAAAAAGTAGTTATGTCTGTAGCAAAGGTGAGGGTTGGAGTTTGGGGACAGCAAATACTCAAACAGCCTTGTTGTTCCCTTTTTCACACTCTGTGAAACTATGTGCTTTGTGCTTTAAATAACAGATGGATGCAGAAGCCAGTGCAGTGCAGTGCAGAGGTTTACCGTAAGTTTTATAACCAGATGGAGCAGTGCAGGGGGTATTTCTAAGATACACTAGGGGCATTTTGTGAACTTGTGTCATCTTGCAAGAGCTCTGAAATGTATTTGCCTTCTGGGAATCTTAGGAAACAACATACCAATAGTTACAAATGTACACAGTGCTCTGTTTGGCTTGACAGTTCATGCTGAAAAGCTGTTCCAGTTTCAGATACTACACATGCAGTTCTGCTGTCCTGCTTAAAGCTGTCTTCTGTTCGTGCAAAAACTGTGAGCCCTTCCTCTCTCTGACAGCACAGTTAGCATTTTACAACTGTAAGCAACTCTGTAGTACCTAGCAAGGGGGAAACAGTAACACTGTGTCTTACTTTTGGCAATCGCTGTTGACCAGATCCAGCTCCCTGTGTCCCTTCAAGGATTTGTGGGTTACACCATCTGCTGCCACGTGGCCAGTGCAGTAGTTTCTTTTAAGATCTGTTTATTTGGTCCTGAGCTACGCAGAAGATGCTGTATTTCTCAGAAAACGAAAAGATCATCAGAGGCCTCCTCACCAGTAGCATAGCATTCACTTTTATTATTTAGAGAGATGTGACATGATCCTGGACTGCAGGTTTAGAGGTGGTACAAGTACACAAAATCTTCTTCCTGCTGCTTGTGTAATCACTATCTTTCAGAAGGTAATTAAGAAGGGGCTAGGTATTTTCAAAATAGTGCTAACACACAAATTGCAGTCTGAAGTTACCACCAACTGAACTGGTAAAACAGAGTAACATTATTTCTGCTCTTAAGTTTGTGTTTAACTGAGATGAAACAAACTGGGGAAAAAATGCGGTTAGCAGTATTTTCTTTGCAAAAGCTAAAAAGGACTCAAAATCTTACTTTTGTATTTTTATCAAAGCCATTTTATTCTATAAAATTGCAGCAGTAAAATCACATGATCCCTTGAATGTTAATATGATATATAGCAATTGCTTTGAAACATACTTTCATAAAATTTGCTCCTTACAGTGCAAGAGATTTACATTTTCTGTGTATAAATTTTTGTTGGGTGACAATTTTGCTTTTAGCAACCCATTGGCCAACTGAAAATGGTAGTTTCTTATGAAATGCCATATTCTGTAGTGGCGTCTCATTACTTGTCCTTTTACTGTCCCATAAATGCATTACCTACTAACATAGTCTGTTCTGCCTGAAAGAAAATACATATTGGTGATGGTGCAATACCCCACAGTCCCTGCTTTCTAATCACCCATTTATTTTTTCTTATCTGTTGAGATTATCCTCTTATGATCATGTTTTGCCTTATTTCAAAGCACATTAAACTGTATGAAGAATTGTCCTTCTCTTCCAGTCCTTCGCACCTATATGCAGTCTTGTGTTTTCACTCTCTCAGAGAGTTGTGCTGAAAAAATAGGTGTTCTTAAGCATTTTTCCTGGGGGATGAACTAATTGGTTTAGTGAAGGCTTTCTGATAAAGGGATCTTCAGGAGCTGATGTTGGAGAGCAAAACTTACAGCGGATGAAAGAATGAGTCAGAGAAAGTGCATCACTTCATACTGTAGGCACTAACTATCATAAGCCTTAATTTTCTTCCTCAGGATTAAGTAATTCACACAGCAGACTGTTACCACCTGTAGTACTTTCCTTCTAACTCAGTGTGGTCAAGGTGTGGTAGCTTTCAAACTCAGACATAAACATTTGACTTTTGCTGAGCAGATCCTGTTGGAAATGTTCCTCATCAGTTAAAATAATAATTTAAAAGGAATCAATTAACCTTTAGCTGACAGGACAACTTTTTTTGTCTCTCAATCCCCAATATATATATTTCTAAAATTGGATGCCTCTGCATATGCCGTAATATCTTTTTCTGTATTACTTCTGACATTATGACATAACATCATAGAAACAACAGTTTATATCTTTGGCACAGCCTAATCCCCAGAGATCTCTTCACCAAAGTTGTCCCAGGGAATCCAGTGTATTAACATGCAAGTAAAGCTGCTTAACAGCTCTGGAGAAAACTCCCAAGTGCCTTAGGTGCAATGTCTGCTAAAAGTCTCTTTGCCGTCTACCTAGTGTGCTCTGCAATAATGCTGTTAGACTTTTCCAGCATCATTGAAGTCCTAATGAATTTCCTGTTGCTTTAGGTTGTTGGTTGGTTCACCATGGAGTGGCTATCCTGCTAACAGAACCGGAGATATCTATGCATGTCCTGTCAATATATCCAAAAATAAATGTGAAAAACTTAACTTACAAGGTAAGTTGTAATAAATAATGTCTCACTGCAATTGTTCAGTTTTTCCTCAGTTTTGTACCAGGCCAACTGTCTTATTAGATCTCTATCTAATCTATCTCTGTGCACAATCTCAGCAGCTGGCATAGGCCCCCACACTCTTAACATAGGACTCAGAACATTCTCATTTGAAGTAGCACTTAGTGAATATATATTACATAAGCCTTTTCTGTCTCTGTGGTTGCAGACTGAATATGAGACCATTTTTTCATTCTATGAAAATATGGGGCAGCTGAGTATGCTGAGATGCAAACTTTACGTTTATTTGTGGTGCAGAGCATTTCTGTCCTCCACTGCTCCTCCCAGCTTTTTTGTCTAAAATATGACTCTGAATCAGAGGAGTCTGGTGTCCAGAGAAATGTAAAAGTATCTGTTCAGCTGCAGCTTCTCAGTCACCCAAAAAATACTCAATAGGTAGACCTTTTCTTCCTCTCTTTGCCTTCAGTTTTCAGGGCAATTACTCTAAATAGCAATATTTAATTCATGCCTATAGTTAATGGTTAAGAAATTTCTGACAAAGATTAGCTTTCATCTATTTTTGTCTCAGATTTGTATGCAGCAATTTAGAAGAGGCATCTTAGATTCTGAGAAATCAAGCTTTTGAGAAAGAATTCCAACTTATTAAATTGCTTCTACATCTCATTTACTATTCTGTCATTACTTAATCTCTTTCTTGTTTCAGCTTTAATAAATGTTCCAAATGTGACTGAGATAAAGGAAGACATGAACCTTGGCTTGACTCTAATACAGAACTCAAAAACAGGAGGATTTTTGGTGCGTATCAAGGACATTCTCAGTACACACAGGAATTCCTGAGAAGAGTGAAGAAAATAGAATTCTCCACATTTTTTTTATAAGTCCAAGCAGAAAGTTTTTTTATTATGCAACACAGACTAATACATATTTTGTGTATTTAAAAATAATCCATCCCACTGTCTTTACGTAGGATCCAAAATTAGTAAAATGACAAATCCTCTCCTTTGAGGAAGAGCATTTAATCGAAGATTCTGCAACTTAAGTCAGACAACATAGGCAAGAATATTTACAGCATGTACATCTTTAAGGCAGCCTTATATAGTTCTGACTGTCCTTTCAACAGTCAGTAGGGATTCTCTCCTCCAATATACACAATTGCATAATGACCGTGCTCCTGCAGTGTTAGGATTTCCAGTCCTGTGGCTCTGTGATACGTTTTATTTAGTTAGTAAGCTGGAAGAGGATGCATTTTCTATGAGTACATTCTGCAAACCACTCTCCTTGAAACCTGTAAAACAGATTTTGTAATTGAAAGGAATTTAACACCTGTTTAATGGTTTTTTTTTTACAATCTTCACCTTAAGCATTCGAACTGATGTAGTGTAGGTATATTCTACTTCGATTCATACATTGTAGGCATGTGCAATAATTAAGTGAAACAATAAATTGCAGACAAAATATCTTTGAGGCTCACTTTAAGCTTTGTATTTTTCTCTTGCATCTTTCTAGTAATCACAAAAATATTCAAAAGTTTATTATCTTCATTACCACCTAGCCCAGTTCACTGAAGTACTTAAAAGTAGGTCTAATTCCAGCAGTTCTCTTGAGAAAGTCAATTATAAAGTTAATTATAAATATGTATTGTATGCTAATAATATTAAGTTAATTATAACTTCAAAATACATAAAAGGTGTTGTTTGGGAAGACACTGATTATAAAATATTCAGGCTCTTGGATAATGCCTTTGGTTACTGTTAATACTGTCTCATTCAGACCCGCTTTTAATCAGTATTAGTAATTACAGTGATATAAAATGTCTTATGAAGAAAAATTTATGATTTTCTGATAATACTTGAACTCTCAGTTAAAAATAATTTCTGATCTGACAGTATTGATTGACTCTTCTTAAATTGCATAAAGTAACAGCAAAAAAAGGTCAAATGATAAGGCATGAAGAGCTGGCCATATCTTTGGTGACAGGAGTTCTTTTTGATACAAGGAGAACAGTATATTGGAGACAGGTGCTTATTTTTGATTCAGCCTCAAGAATTTTCAAAAGCCTCACGACTTAATTTTTTCAAAAACTGGACAGCAAGCAAAGACTGTCTACTTATAATTGCAAGCTGCTTCCAGCCTGAACTTTGCTCAGATGCTGTCCCTGGCCTCTGTAACAGTCTCTTTATGTTAAACTCAGGCCTTGCTTCTCCCAGCTCACTGTTCTCCTTCCTCCTGCTGCTGCTTCTCTCTCAGCCTCCCTCTGCTTGCACCAGTCCATGCTGCATCCCTGGGCTGCTTGGATGGAGCCTGGCCCAGCTTGGCGTGTCTGTGCTGTCACTCATGAGTCCTGCTGGTTCAGCTGCCTGATGGCATGTGATTGCTTCCCACAGGTATCCTAAGTACAGGGCAGTCATTTCCACATGCTCATTATGTTTTTCTGAGGCATGCTTAGTCCTGTTGGAAAGGTGCTTAAGAATTCCAATGATGGTTAGCAACCTTTTTTTCCAGATTTCTGATCTAAGTTGCTATCAGCTTGTTTCTGGGGAAGTACTGTGCCTTTAGTTGAAAAGAACAGCTCCCATCTCACTACATGTGAAATTTTCCTCCTGCAACTAACACCCTACTATCATTTGCCTTTGTCCTTCGCTTAGCTAAGCTTTCCTTATCTTGAGGATAGCTCTGCTTACATGCTGTCTGCATGCTTATGGTCATCCTGCAGTCAGCCAGTGCCCAATCCATCTGCTTGTGTCTCTTCCACACAATGAGCTTCCAGTGAATGCACACTTCTTAGCAATGAATTAAGAGCAAGTCTTTTCGCCTTTCTAGTATTCCACTTTTCAATTCCATCAATTCTTGATATGTGATCTCTCAGTTTTCTCCTGCATTAATGATGTGTCTTAAATTTCTGACTAGCAATGCTAGAACATTAGAGCTGTTTTGTTGGCTGTTTCTTTATGGTTTTTTTTAAGGCAAGTTCAGCAAAGTTTATTACAGCATTTCTATTTTTTTGGTCTAAGATTAACATCGCAATTTAGAATTACCACTAATACAGAAGAAAACTAGAATATGAACAAATGAAATGTACCTAAAAAAATTTATTTAAAGTTATTTTTTTAATTTAAAGACTAGTAATTGTCCTCCAGCTTCATAGTTCCCCATATACATTATTTTGTACCTCTCACCTCTGTAAGTGTCTATGCTTTCCAGAAAAACTAATCATGTCCCATGTAGCAGCTAAAAATACCACTTATCTCAAGATTAGATAGCATAGATATACTTGGTTTTCTGCTGTCTGGAAGTCTGGCATCTTCTTAAATATCTTAGGATAGTTTGATGTGGTCTGCCATTAGTAAACCAGTGTGAGATTTTTCGTTTGTCTATTTTCCATGTTCTCCTGATTGGATAGGGCAATCACAAAGTATATGTAATGGAATAATTTTGATTTAATTTATTTCAGAACTGTTGCACAGATTTTATGTAAAGGTTTTGTTTTTTCCTTAAGTTCCTAACATTGTAGAATCACAGAATGTCTAGGGCTGGAAGGGGCCTTAAAGATCACCTAGGTCCAACACCCTTGCATGGGCAGGGACACCTCCCACTAGACCAGGTTGCTCAAAGCCCCATCCAACCTGGCCTTGAACACTTCCAGGGAGGGAGCAGCCACAGCTTCCCTGGGCAGCCTGTGCCAGTGTCTCACCACCCTCACAGGAAAGAATTTCTTCCTAATGTCTAACCTAAATCTACCCTCTTCACATTTTAAACCATTACCCCTTGTCCTCTCATTACACACCCATGGGCTGTGACCCCATCATAAGAGGCCACCATATTAGTCAGGCAGGGCTTGCCCTTGGTGAATCCATGCTGTCTGTCCCCCATCACCCTTTTGTTTTCTGCTTGCCTTAGCAGACCCTTCAGAAGGATCTGCTCCATGATCTTTCCAGGCACAGGGGTGAGACTGACTGGCCTGTAGTTCCCTGGGTCTCCTTTTTTTCCATTTTTGGAAATGGGGGTTATGTTTCCCTTTTTCCAGTCAGCAGGAGTTTTACCAGACTGCCATAACTTCTCAAATATGATGGACAGTGGCTTTGCAACTTCATCCACCAGTTCTTTCAGGAGCTGTGGGTGAATCCCATCAGGCCCATGGCCTTGTTCACCTTCTAGTTCTTTAGGTGGTCTTGAACCTGCTCTTCATCTACAGCAGGAGGATCTTCCTTTTCCCAGCCCCTGCCTTTGGCTTCTGCAACATGGAGTGTGTGACCAGAATCCTTGTCAGTGAAGACAAATGCTAAAGTAGTCATTGAGTATCCTGTCTTTCTCTACATATTGGCTGACCAGCTCTCCTGTTTCCTTCTGGAGTGGGCCCACATTTTCCCTAGTCTTTCTCTTATCATTGACATACCTATAGAAATTTTTCTTGTGTTCCTTAACCCCCCCTTACAGATCCAGTTCTCTCTGTGCTTTTGCTTTCCTCACCTCATCTCTTGCTTCTCTGGCTGCTTCTCTGTATTTCACCCTGGTTATCTGTCCTTGCTTCAGTCCTCTGTAATCTTTGTTTTTAGTCCTAAGTATGTCCAGGGGTTCTTTGCTTATCCACACTGGGCTGCCTTCCTCTTCTTTGGGACACACTAGTCCTGAGCCTGCAGGAGGTGACCCTTAATTATGGACCAGCTTTCCTGGGCTTCTCTCCATCCAGGTCTTTATCCCATTCTGCACTATTAAGCAGATCCTTGAAGAGAATAAAGTCTGCCCTTTAAAATCAAGTGCCATCAGATTACTTTGCACTTTCCTCACTGCCCTAAGAATCTTGAATTCTACAGTGTCATGGTCACTGAAACCTCATCTCCATTAATTTTTACATCGCTTATCAGCCTGTGTCTGTTGGTGAGAACAGTCTTAGCAAAGCTCATTTTCAGGTTTGTTCCTCTACCATTTGGAAGAAGAAGTTGTCATCAATGCACTCAAGGAACTTCCTAGAGTGATGGTACTTTGTTCTGTTGTCCCTCCAGCAGATGTTAGGGTGATAAAAGTCCCCCCATGAGGACCATGGCTTGTGAGTGCAAAGCAGCTCATACCTGTTTACAGAGGGCCTTACCCACTTGGTCACCCTGGTTGGGTGGCCTGTAGCACACGCCAACTATGTTATCTCTTTCCTCTGACTTATCTTTAATCCTGACCCATAGTGTCTCAGTCAGCTCCTCCTCCATCCCTAGGTGGAACTGCATGGACTCCAGCTGGTCACTGATGTAGAGAGTGACACCCCCTCCTCTTTTGCCCTTCCTGTCCTTCCTGAACAGTTTATATCTAAACAGTTTATAGACATCCATAAAGGATCCATCACAGGAGCTGTTCCACCACGTCTCAGTGATACCAATAACATCATATCCCTGAAGGCAGGCAGACATGTAACTCATCTTAATTCCCCATGTTTAATGCATTTGCGTAGAGGCATTTGAGGTGGGCCCCCTTTGATGTAGCCTTACTGGCAGGGCTTGTATTTTTCTGTACCCATGCCTTCCTGTTGGAGTGATTCTCTTCCAGGCCCATCTGTTAGTGGCTCTGTCCTTAGTGGGGCAAAAATTTTTCTTGAGCTGAGCTATCGGTTTCACCCCTATTGGTATCACCATGCTATCCCTAGGCTCATCTCTAGTGGTCACAGTTTTATTCCCTCTCCTCTTCAAACCTAGTTTAAAGCCCTGTTGATGAGACCTGCCAGCTCCCAGCCAAAAAGCCTTTTCCCTATCCTGGATAATTCTTCACCATCCCGTGCCAGCAGGTCTGGTGCCATGTGAACATCTCCATGACCAAAGAACCCAAAATTCAACCTGTGGCACCAGCCTCTAAGCTGCCTGTTGATCAGGTGTGCTTTCCTTTTCCTTTCAACATTCCCTCTCAGTAAGGGAACTGAAGAAAACACCACCTGCACTCCTGAACCCTCAGCCATTCAGCCCAGCGCCCTGAAGTCCCTTTTTAATGTATTGGGGGAAAAAATAAAATCACTCCCCTCAGATATTCTCATCACAAAATGCTGGCTTAGTATCTGGCCTTTTTATTTAGGTACTTGTATAAAAACCCGTGTACCATCAGAAGTGTGGCTGTCATGCAACCAGATGGTTGATCCAGCTGCAGGTGCTTTTTTTTTTTCCCAGAGAACATTTTAAGCAGAGAAGCAAGATTGTATTCCCCATTAGGCAATGAAACACATAGCTGAGGGATAGGTGAGACCAGGAACAAATTCCACCTTTTCGCTGCAACCGAGAAGGAAAGTATGCACTGTGAGGTTGCACCTGCACTACAGACCGTGAAGACTTTTGACCTGTAAATATTTTGCAAAAGTGAATTGTCCTTTGGAACAAGGCTTCTCAAATTAATAAACGTGTTTGTGTCTGCTCGCTGATGATAAAACTCCTCAGCCTGGTCACTGTATCGGTGACCATGGGCCGTCCTCAGGGGAGCTTTTCTCCTCCTGCTTGAGGCGATTTGCGTTCTTGTGCCTCTGGTGCCATCTGCTGGTTAGTGGGAGTACTTCGCAACCTGTTAAGAGGCGAGCAGATGTGTACCAACAGAGTTTGCAAAGCAGGTGGCTTAAAGCAGGACATATTCCTTACAGACCAAGTCAAACTCCTCCGGTGTTATAGCTGCCATTATTCTGGAGGGTACAGGTTGGAGAAGGAGGCGTTAGGAAGATCATGGATAGAAAAAGTCTTTTAATGAGACAGTCTGTGAAAAGGGGTTACACTATCGTGGTAATTGCAAGGGATTTGGCCTGATAACCAGAGAGGGCTTCTCTAGTCCTATACACTTGTAGTCCTGTTTATTCTTTTGTGCATGGGTGTGGTAAGAAAATTACTCATTGTTTTTATAGCTTCTTTTTTTTGTGTGGTTTTTTTTTTAAAGACTTGTGGTCCTTTGTGGGCACAACAGTGTGGAAGCCAGTACTATGCAATAGGAGTCTGCTCTGAAATCAGTCCAAGTTTCCAGATCCTAAGAAGCTTTTCTCCTGCTGTTCAAAGTAAGACAACATGTGCAAAACAGATTCAAGTGAAAAAAACTTACCAGAATAAATCAATATATGTTGTGCTGGGGACTCTTAATTTTCTATGTTTAAAAAAATGTAATGTATAAAAAGTGAAGTCCTGTGATTCACACATAAGGACTCTCAAATCACGCTTTGATGCTGATGTGAATGTGGACCAACCCCTTTGAATTCAGAGACATTGCACCTGTACAGGCTCAGAATCTGCATGTGCTTCCACTGAGCCCTCATTCTGGAAAAACTTTCCTGTCTCAAACAGTGTTACCTGTGTGAGACCAAGATGAGCACTTCTAGATTTCACCAAAGAGCTGTAAGTTTATTTAGACTGAAAGTGCATTTAATCTTCATTTTTTGCTTTTATTTTAGAGTGTTCCTCTGTTGTAGATATTGTGATAGTTTGTGATGAGTCAAACAGCATTTATCCCTGGGATGCAGTGCGGGCATTTTTGAAAAAGTTTGTACAAGGCTTAGACATAGGCCTTAACAAAACCCAGGTAAGTAAAAGACAACTTTGAAAAAGACTAAAAACAAAAAAAGGCAATGGGTTTTCTTGGGAATTTTAAATAAAACCAAGTGTGTTTTTGCAAAAATACAGTACCCCTCCCCACAGCTGGTTTTCTGTTATCTGTATTGGGTTTTTTGTCTCACTGCTAGCCTGTTTCAAATGGGATTAATTACTTGATTCAAAACATAAACCAACTGAAATAGAAATGTAGGTTATATTTAGAGAAGTTATATCTCTTTCATGCATTAGGTGTAAAAGTAACTACAATGCAGTGTGTGGATGTGGTAAAAGTTGAAAAGATTTTTGGGCATTTTTCATTCTGCTTTCAACTTTCAAACTGGTGCATCTTTAAATAGGAGTTTTTCATGCTTGGTTACTGTCTGATCTTTGAAATTTTTTTTCCTTTTAATTTGGTGATGGTAAGAATTTTTTTTTTTTTGCCTTTTTAAAAACATTTTCTGTCTTTACAGTTGTCCATTTTCCTTAAACAGTTCTGGGAACAAAGACTTGGGCACTGGAAATCTCTCTCCCAAAGGCTGCCTTCTTCCTTGGGCGACTTTGGAAGTGAGCTGCTTAAAAGCTAGGCTTCCTGCTCAGTCCTTTCTGAACCTCACCTTTAGCATCATTTCCTCCTTTTTTTTTCCCTTTCATACTACATGTATATCTTAGCATGTCTTTTGCTTTACCTGTATTAAAAATCAAGAGGGCTTGCAGTGCTGTCAAGTAACTAACCTTTAGGATTTCCTTAGAAGAGATCGGATTGAGGTGCTGTCAGCTTGTAGAATTTTTCCTGTTTTCTCATTTTTCTTAGAGCTCCCTGTATTATTGTTATCCATCAGCTCTTCAAGAAGTAACCAATCAAACATTTAATATGTAGTATTTCAGATTGTTTGCATAACACATTGTAGTCCATAATAAATGACATAAGGTGCAAGAGCATTTCAGCTTTCATTGCTTCCCAAACTTGTTAATATTAATTGGGTTTTATATGTGTTAAAAGAAAGATATAACCCCATGTGCATCTGCAGATCTTTAACTCCAGTTTGACAAATGCGTAAGCATCGTGTGATAATCTAACATATTTCCTTTATTGCTTAGGTGGGTTTAATTCAGTATGCTAATGATCCCCATGTAGTGTTCAACTTGAGTACCTATGAAACAAAGGATGAGGTTGTTAAAGCAATGGAGAGAACGCAACAGAAGGGAGGAGATCTGACTAATACTTTCAAAGCTATTGACAATGCAAGGTAAAACACATCAATGATCACTGTGGTACTATTATAATTTAACTTATGAGGCAACAGGCACATCCTAAATTTCATTCCCACAGGGACTACATATGCTGCTGGGGAGGGTCCCAGTACCAGGATAATCCTTCAGGTACATTTACAGTGCTCCATATAGAACAGCATAGGAATATGTAAACTAGACTTGCTGAAAAGCTTGTCTTTATCAATTTAAGGTTAAACTCTACTCTACTCTAAAGTAGATCTGGTACCCAGCAGTTTTTTGGGCTGTCACAGGTGTTACAGATGTCTAAACACAACAGCACATTGAGCCCCATGGACAAGCTTTTAGGAAAGATTAAAAAAAATATTAAAAGAAGTTAAGTTTATCTAGGCATTCAGTGGTACCAGTAACATTCAGATTTGCAGGTCAGCTTTGGTTAATGGCAGAGAAAATAGTCATTTGTTGTCTAGTGCAGCACTAGCAATATGAAAAATAAGAAATACTGAAAACAATGTTACATGACTCTGAATAAATATACAAACCAGGTCTGTTTCTCAGCAGGAAGATGCTGTTTTGCAGTTGAATCAAGGAAAGCACTCTAGGCCAAAATACTGAATGCTGAATCAAGTGGTCTTGAAAATCTTGCCTAGGGAAAGACTCAGTCTTCAATGGCGTATCTATTTGCAGTAGTATTGATTAATACTCTTCCCCTTTTGTTTAAACTTGTTGGACCCAATTTCTTGCTATACTGGTTACAAAACATGAACAGTTCTGACCAAAACAATAAAAAACAAACACCAAAACAAAAGCCAAACACCTTTTTATTTATAAACATTTGTACAAAGAAGTATTGTTTTCTCTAGAATGTACATTTCTATCAGAAATACCATCTTGTCCAACTTGGTTGTTTTTTTCCTACCTCCTTGACTACATTTCTGATGGCTCTTTGAGCAGTGCTTTGAGAAAAAACTATTAGCAGCATAACTGAAAATTCTTACTACATATTTCCAGATGAAAAGCACTACAGGTGCACCTTGTTCTAAGTCAGTGATGGACATTGTCTTTACAGTATATATACCTAACTGCATCCATTTTCAATCGACGTGTGATAAATGCAATATTTTATAACAGACAGTATGCCTTCTCACCTGAATCGGGAGGACGCCCGACAGCCACAAAAGTAATGGTTGTTGTGACAGATGGTGAATCACACGATGGCTCCAACTTGAAAACAGTGATAGATAAATGCAATGAAGACAATATAACCAGATTTGGCATTGCTGTAAGTAGTACTATAACTATACATATAACTATTTTTAAAATATTATTTTATTGTATACAAATGAAAGTGCATGTTCTATATACGCTGTATATAGTGCATGCATTTTTTACACTGGTGAGAATAAAATTAGATGAAATTGATCTTTATGAACTAGTGAAATACTGTTTCTCTTTAACTTGTTGAAAAAAAACAACAGCAGTATTATCTGAGCAACTTCGGTAGTTTTTTCCTTTGCCTTGGTTTGTGTATTTTTCTTGTCTGAATGTTTTTGTATAGAGATATACTGCCCAATAAGCAATTTAGTAATATGAATGAAAATAATAAATCTTTAATATTTAGAATAATTACTTAAATAATACAGAAGAAAATGGACTAACACCATTATCTCCTTAACTCTTCTTATTTTGTTCTTTTTTACCCTAGGTTTTGGGATACTTAATCAGACATGAACTTGATACTAAAAACTTAATTAAAGAAATCAAAGGAATTGCTAGTCATCCAACAGACAAGTATTTCTTTAATGTGTCATCTGAGGCTGCACTACTAGAAGAAGCAGGAACGCTTGGAGAGCGCATTTTTAGTATAGAAGGTAAAATACTTACTGTGTCTGAAAAAATTAAGTGAGATTCTCCTAGCTGATGAACAGGGATTTTATTTAGCTTCACCTTAGTGTAGTACTGTAAAAATGAGGGGCAGCTGGAGCTGTGGGCTACTCCCCAGGAGGGCTCTGGTTTGCGCAGGTGTTCTCCAAGCTAACCCACACTTCATGAGCCTGAGCTTCAACTTAGTTCCTGCAGTTTGTGGAAAATATTCCTCAGTGGCTGAAAATTTCAGTCAAATCCTTTGGCTTTAGGTATCCACTGAGGACTTGTCCCCAGGCGCACAAATGTACTTGGCACTATTATTACCAGAGGAGGAGAGGTAATTCAAAAACTAGAGTAATGCAATCTGTGTGACATCTGCCAGGATCTGTCCCTTGTATATCCCAGGGCTCTTTGTCTACTGTTTGTAGGAAGGTGCTGTAGAGGTCACTCAGAGACACTTTGTCCCCCAAAAAGCCAGCTTTTTAAGGGCAGATTAAGACCATGCTTGGGAGACTGGTTACCTGCCCCCAGCACTACCTAGGGAGATTTTCATGGCTGCAACTTTCTCTGCTCAAGATGGAGTCTTCTCTTTTTTTTCACCTTCATCTACTGTTCATCAAGCTCATGCCACTAATCAGGTCAAGGGGACTGGGTGAGCTTGCCCTCTTGGTTTTATTGTAGTCCCATTTAATTCTTGTTACCTGATCCCCATCCACTCCAGGAAATATTCTTGCACGTCAAAAGTACTTTTCAAAACAACTTCAACAGTTTTGTAAGTTCTATATGATAATAAAGATTTATTTGAATGTTGAGGACATACAGTTATTAAAGCTTCTAACTTCTGTACCTTATTAGTGCTTCCTAAGGAAAACAAAAAAAAAGATTAGCCCCAGCAAAAACACTGTAGTGGCTGATTGAAGACTCAGTCATCTCTATCATCATAATCATGATCATCTGCATTTTTGTGTTAAAAGACTCATAGCATTGTAGCTTCATTTTACCAATCTGTTCTTAAATCCTATGATTATGATACAGTTTATTAGCTCTCGGATTTCTGTTTTGGAATGCTGGAAATGTTTTATCAGAATTGGTGGATTTTGAAAAAATAACATAGAGTCCCCATATAGCTACACTTAGAGGCAGCAATACTCAGTCTCTTGTGTGATTCTGTAGTGCTTACTGTATGTGAATATTTGCTTTACCAGGTACAGATCAAGGTGATACATTCCAAATGGAAATGTCACAGGTGGGCTTCAGTGCGTATTACTCACAAAAAGAGGTATGTGAATTTAATTATTTAATGATAGAAGTAGATACAATTACACAGACATGAATGATGAGAAGGGCAACAAAATAAGAGAAATAAAACACAAGGACCATTTTTAAAGATTTTTTTTAAATGAGGGGAATATCAAATTATTGCCTTTTCTCATTGAATTAAAAAAAATCTATTTCTAATAGATATTATAAACCCCTAAAATGAAAAAAATACATTAATATGTGAAGTTGAATAATAGTTTCCAGGTAATGATTTTTGAGATGTATAAATCCATTTATTTCAGTGATCTGAGTTAATGTAGAATGAAAAATGCAATTGCTCCAAGTTATTATTTTTAATAACTCAGAAAAACTGAAACCATATTGTAAAGCTGGTATATTTCTAGGCAGTCACCAAGATGTAAATAAATAAAGTCTGGAAAGAATTAGTGTAAGAGTTATATAGTTAATAGTGTTTGTCTAAAGTGCATTTTACTTACAAATGAGAAAAAAATAATAAATCAGCTATATTTTTTCTTACTAATAAATTTTAAGACTATCTTGAGCAAACAGGTCCTCTGTGGTTTAAGCAGTTTTCAACTGAAAATTCAGGAAGTTTCTTTCTCATAGCCCTTGAAAATGAATTAATTTTTATGGAAAAGACCTCTCTATTTGAGGTGTTTTTTTTTAAAAAATGTAGGTTTTAATTTACTAAGCACTTGATTCTAGGTAATGACAAAAAATAAAAAATATGGGGGGGTTTTCTTCAGGAAAACTACACATTGGTATTCTTACTGCAGTTTTATGTAACAGTATCTCAGTTTTGTAAAGAATTCTAATAACATGAATAAACTATGTTTTTTTCTATACATTTCTATACATGTCTAAGTATTTCTGCTTTAAATATTTTCTATAACCCATACTAATTGGATTTTAGATTTAATTGTTCTCTCAGGGACATCTCCTTACAATTCATTTAAAGATTGAAATTTTGCATCCTTTTTCCGTCAGCTTTTGTGTTCTCTCATTGGCAGTTTTGTTGGGAAAAAAGCAGGGGGCTTTATCTCTTTTTTTTAACAGTGTAGATTGTCTGATCCTCAGTATTCTCAGGATCATGAGTGCATAAAAGCATAGACTTGTCAAGTCTAACCCCAGAGTGGACAGGTTTAGAAATTATCACTCTTTAAATAAACACATTTTATCTTGAGGTGCAGTGCCCTGGGTGCTAAAGCAGTCACTTACTCTCTTATAATAGAAAGGTGATAATCCCTCTTAATAGAACAGTAAAGTCCTGCATGTAAGTGGTAACTATAAGCAGCTCCAGTCAGCTGCTTGCAGTAATTAGAATCACAGATTCACAGAATTCTCATGGTTGGAAAAGACCTCTCAGGTCACTGAGTCCAACTCTAAACCCAGAAAAAAACACCATGCCCACTAGGGCATGTCCTAAAGCACCACAACTATGTAGTTTTTTAATACCTGTTGGAATGGTGACTCCACTACCTCCATGGACAGCCTTTTCAAATGCCTGACTACCCTTTCAGTAAAGAAATTATTCCTAATATCTAGTCTAAACCTCCCCTGTCCATTTCCACTAGTCTTATCATTACTTACTTGAGAGAAGAGGCCAACACCCACCTCGCAGCCTCCTTTCAGGTAGTTTGAAAGAGCAGTAAGGTCTTTCCTCAACCCCCTCCAGACTAAATATTCTCTCAGCCTCTCCTCATAGGACTTCTCCAGACCCTTCACCAGCTTGGTTTCTCTTCTCTGGACACACCTCAACAACTCAATGCCCTTCTTATGGTGAACTCAGTACTCAAGGTGTGGCCTCACCAGTGCCCAGCGTACAGGAGCACAACCATTTCCCTGTTACTGCTGACCACACCATTTCTGATACAAGCCAGGATGCTAGTGGCCTTCTTGGCCACCTGGCTCATATTCAGCTGGATGTTGGCCAGCACCCAAAACATACATCAATGCCTTAAACACAGGGATGTAGGAAACTGCATATGAGAGCTTAAGCATTGCTCACACTTTTTCTGAAATAGGTAGTTCTATAATGTTTATTTTTGGGGTTTTTTTAAAGGATGTTCTGCTGCTGGGTGCTGTCGGGGCCTATGACTGGAGTGGAACAGTAGTTCAGGAATCTTCAGACAGAGCCACAACCTTTCCAAGCCATGTGTTTGAGAAAATTCTACAGGACAGAAATCATAGCTCTTATTTAGGTAAGGGACTGAAATACAAATCTGAAAATGCATCAAACATACTAAAGAATTTGGGAAATTCTGCTCTAGTCAGATTTCTGTTAACAACTGATTTAAAAATATGAAAAGAATTTCGTATCTAGAAAGATTTTATGTACTGGTGAACAGTTAGTTGAATGAAATTTTTATTGTAGTTTAGAAGTCGTTCTCATATCAGTCTGCTAAGCTGAGAAAAAGACAGGCTTTGTCACAGAGACGTAAAAAATAATGGGATTTGAAAAGGCTGCTAGTATATCATACTGATAATTCTCTATCTTCTGTCTTTATGCTTGTACATACTTCCCCAGTTACAGGAAGATGAGAAGCTGCTCACCTTGCTGTCATGTCGTCTGTGCTTGCTCTTTTCTTGGCCTTTTCCAGTTCTTTTTATCATTTTAGGGAGGTCTTGTTTATAGCCCACATGTATTTTCTGGCACATGTTTTTGTGACCCTTTTGAAGCCACCCAGTTTCTCTTCTCAGTTCATTTAAATATTTTCTGCAAACTTGCAACATGCCTGCTCTGGCAGTTAACAGCAGAATAATGCCACTGCATTGAGCACACATGACTTCCTTATCATTAAAGTTATTGAATGAGATAATACTTCTGCGTTTAACATGCTCTTTTTTCTGTGGCTTAGTATTACTTGTGTCCAGCACAGTGAATAAATCTAAACCTAAGCTAATGGTCACTAGCTCTTTAGCATCTCCAGAGTTTCTAATATTCTGATTTCTATTATGATTACTAAAAGGTCAGGTCATTTCCCTTCAGCACTTCTCCACAAGGCACTTTCTAGGGTATTGGATTTAGTCTCTTTGGAGCAAAAAAACTTTGCTGCTTTTTCTGTCCCTTCATTTCCTTTCCACCTCCTTTCATCCACCACTAAGAGCTCTCATGCCAGCTCTGTCTCACTAGCTTCAGGGAGCTCAAGCTGACAGGCTGCTAGCACATCACAGCTTGCTCAGTCAGCCTCTGTTATCCACTGCACCCTGTCACTTCAAATGGCTCTTATGGTGTATTGATTATGAAAGTGGGGCCTTAACTTGCAGAAAAAAAAAATCTTATTGCTTGTTGAACTTCTAGTTTCCAATGATGTTGTCTCCCTATAAAAAGAGTGACTGAAAACAAATCTAAATTAGTCTGAAATATGTAAGAACCAGGGCATAAACCTTTTAGACTGGGCTCCTTACGTTGTCCTGCTGCTTGCCAAAGACTACATGTTCTGCCCAGTCACTGGGAATTTGTTATTCAGTTTAAACTACAGTCTTTATAAAGGGTGATTTTGTTTATGTCTGTTGAAATAAATTTGCTGTAATTAAACCAAAGTAAAATTAAACCAGTGTAAAATATGTAATAATGCTTGCTTTGTGGTGCTCATACATGTTTAAAATACTTGCAGGTATTAAAAGACATTTCCTGAAAGCAAATAATGTTTGAATAATGGGAATGAGGATTAAAATGTTCAAAGTAGTCAATCAACCTAAGCTCTTCAGCTAACAAGCTATTAATGTAGCCTGGTGTAGTCAGCCAATACACTGGGTGGTGTTTTAATGAACTGTGGGAAAATACACTGCAAGCTTTGCAGAAGCTAGGTGTTCCTTCACAGTTTGGAGGCTGGCTCAAATGTTCATATCATGTTTCTCTTTATTTATTCATTTGAAAGATACTCTTTGCATCTTTTTCCTATATTCTTCACAAGCATCACATTTTTGTGGTCTTCGTTTTACTGAATAGGCGAAACTGTTGCCCCATGGTATTCTGCAAACCTGCTTCAACTTGATCTGTGGGTCATTGTTTTCTCCAGACGACTATTGCAAATTTTATGTGTGTGTGACAGCTTAACTTCCCATCTGGAAGAATCATTCTCTGTGATTAACGTACCAGATTGACTAATCCTCTGTGGCTTTATGGATAACCAACTGACAGCATGTAGTTAATGGTCTCTTACACATGTTAAATGTTGGCTTGTCTCCCCAGGTTATTCTGTTGCTGTTCTCTCAACTCAGAGCTCCATCTATTTTGTTGCTGGTGCACCAAGATCTAACTACACTGGCAGAGTAGTGGTTTATGATGTTGACAGCAATGGTAATATTGCAATTGTGCAGTCCCAGAGAGGCGAGCAGGCGAGTATATTTTGGTCATGAACACAGATTTTGAAGGCATCTGTTTTTACTGAAACAGCAGTAAATTGCAATTCATTTGTTCTGAAAATTTCTTCTTTCTTACAATGTATTTAGAATTCAATTGAAGTTTTCTCTGCCACTAGACTATTTCAATGAGATTAACTCTTAACAGCGTTTTAGGAAGTCATCCAATTAGTGGTAACAGATAATATACAAAGCTTCTTAATATATCATTCTTTCAGCACTTCTAAATAGGAGAGACTCAGTGAGCTCCACTCTTGTCTGAGAGGCTGTGAAGTAGATCACAAGAGAGATTTGAATGCTCATTTTCTTGTTCTCCATTTAGAAAAGAGAAGCGAGTTTAGATACTTGAATTTTGTTTTATTATGAGACAAGTCTAAGAGTAAATCAGAGATTGGGCAGTTCTGTGTGCACAGTTTTATACTACAAAATACACTTCCCATAGCCTATACTCTGTTTGCATCCCATCATGGTTCAGCCCCATCCAGAACTAAGTCTCACACAGCTACTTCCTCACTATCCCAGAGTGATGGGGCAGAGAATCAGAAAAATAAAAGTGAGAAAAGTTATAGGTAATGATAAAGACAGTTTAATAGGTAAAGCAAAAGCCTCACATGCAAACAAAACAAAACAAGGAATTGATTCACTGCTTCCTGTTGGCAGACAGGCCATCTGCAGGAAAGCAGGGCTCCATCACATGTACTGGTTATTTGGGAAGACAAACTCCATCACTCCAGACATGCCCCCATCCCCACCTTTACATGCTGAGCCTGATGTCACATGGTCTGGCATATCCCCCTGGCCAGCTGTCCCAGCTGTGCCCCTCTCCCACTTTCATGTTCACCCCCAGCCTGCTTGCCAGGGGGGTGGGGTAAGAAGCAGGAAACTTGACTTGTGTAAGCACTGCTGAGCAAGACCTAAACCATCTCTGTGTTATCAACACAGTTTCCAGCACAGATTCAAAGCATTGTCCCATATCAGCTAGTATCAATAAAATTATCTCTCTCCTAGTGAAAACCAGCACAATTGTTATTGCTGAGTGGTAAAGCCATAGGAGAAGCTACTGGGCAGAAAAAGTGAACATATGATAAGGGTATGATTCTTCAGACACTGGAGAACATTATATAGTCATTTCATTCCAATGGGCAGTTTCATTCATTAGTATTGGAGTATTTCTGGGTATGTATTTTCTGAGTCAGGTGCTAAAACATTATTCTTAAGAAAATCCATGTACAAACACAACTCATTGTTGATTTCAGATTGGCTCCTACTTTGGTGGTGTATTGTGTTCAGTGGATGTTAACAGGGATTCTGTGACAGATGTGCTGCTTGTGGGTGCACCAATGTTTATGAATGACCTGAAGAAAGAAGAAGGCAGAGTATACATGTTTTCCATCACAAAGGTAAGAATGGCACAGCAGCTAAGTGAAATCACCTTTCTGTGTCTCTATCCATACTAAGTGTTGATACTTCAGATTACAGCTGGAGGGATTTACTGTTGTTCCCTGGACTACAGTTTTCCCTAGGAAAAAACAATCCAAACTGCAATAGTATTTAGTGGCAGCGTCTGTTCTGTTAAACCAGAGAGCCATCAGAAGAGTGATGCCTGGCCCCACAGCCAGCTGGTGCCACAGGCTCACTAAAGCCAGAATTGCTCAGGATAGCTTCTTTAAAGCAGACAGGCCATGTGCATGCTGGAAAACTTTTGGCCTTGGATCTTTTCAGGGCCTCTAAGTCACTATTCAGTGTATCTTTTTCGAAGAGTTAGAAATATTTTAAGTGCTATTTTTCGTAATGAGAAATGGAGCATATTCTTTTCCTGGGGTGTGGTATAAGGGCAGAGGTAAATGGTGCCAAGCCTGCCTGGTTAGAGGGCTGTGGATGGAGCCCTTCTCAGTGCAGTTTCGCCCATTCTGCTCTTCAGGAGCAGCTGCAAACTTTCCGCTGAACTATTTGTGTGTGTAATCTCGGAATAAGCCAGCTGGAACAGACCAAAATGGAGTAAATAAGCAAGTTATTAGCTAAGGACTGTTAGTGACCAGGGGCCTGCAGCTTTAGCTGGCTCCCTGTTAGGCACTGTCCTAGGCATTGTGCACAAGTGACACCACTTCAGTGAAAAGCATACCTCGAGTCTTTTGCTAGTTAACTATTTGCCATTTGATTTTGGTTTGATGCCTTCAAACACCTAACAGTATTCCCAAAACAGTTTTAATAAATGCTCTTCTGCCAGTTTTCTGCATTGTTCCATAGACATTCACAGTGGATGGTTCCTATTACTTGTGTTGTCTGTCTTGTTCAGTGAAGCTATGTTATTAGTCTGATGGTTGAGTGAGTGATCGTGGGGTTATATTCACAACTGTAGTAGGTGTCTAGGATATCTGTACTAACAGTCCTGAAGCCTCTGGAATTTGTGAACAGTCTATCAAACAATCATTGGTTGTCTGGATATGTAAGGTAATACCTGCCATCCATCAGAGCAAATAGCAAATGGCCTTTAAATTCCAATCAACTAAATAGAGAGGAAGGACTATCCTCCTCAGCTGCATGTCACAGTCAGTTCTTCCTAGAGCAACAGAGAACTGCACTGTAATGCAATTACAGGGTAGATGGAGATGCTGGAAGGGGTACTGTTGGAAGTTGACATTGGTCTATGTGACTGGAATTAGACATGAAATACAAAAGAAAACAAAAATAAAGGAACTTGTATTCTTGTTTTGAAAACTGAATAAATTGGAATATTATCCTTATAACATTAGTCTTTGTCAAATATTAGGTTTAAAATTATGTAAAAATTAAGAGTAATGGTGGGTTTTTTGTTTTGTTTTTTTTTTTTTTTAAAGAACCTGGCTCTGTGCAATTTGCCTTTGTTGTGCAAGTAACACTTTCCTAATAATTTTTAATAAATAGCTTGGCTGGTATTTCCAAAATTTCAAGTACAGTATGATAACAGGTTTAAGATGTGAGCAATATTTGCCAGAAAGTTGAATTTAAACCAGTGTAAATGTAATCATTTAATTCTACAGATCTCCAATCTTTCTTCCTTCATTGACACTGGAAAGGTCAGGAGTTTAGCATTTGGACACATGTTTTTTGCATTAGTTCAGTTAGGAAATTCCATTTCTGTTTCAAAGAATTATGTCCAGTTACATAATTTCCATTCCCTCTGCATAAAACTGGCAATCCAAAACTGGAAACTGTATTTTTCAATGTATTGTGAAACTTTCAGAACAGTCAGATGAGGACAGTGAGAACATTTAAGCTTCATACATATGGTTATATTTGCTGTTAGTTCTTTGCATAGTATGGTTTAATTTTGCTGTGTAATGCTTGCCAGGACTCGGAGACATAATGCAAACTGAATGGCCAATACAATAGAGAAAGAATTCAGGGCTGAGCAGTCCAAGAGAATGTACTGGAAAACAAAACCAAAAAACAATGCACATAGATACTGCTCCTGTGTCTAATCTGGTGCAATGATAGCTCTGTTTTTGCTTTTTGTTCCTTTTCCTTTTTTTAAAGGGAATTTTGGCTCAACAAGAACTCTTGGAAGGTCCACAGGGATCAGAAAATGCTCGCTTTGGATCAGCAATAGCAGTGCTTGCAGATATTGATTTGGATGGCTTTAATGATGTTGTAATAGGTGCACCACTGGAGAACCAAAACTCTGGAGCAATTTACATTTACAATGGATTTCAAAAGACTATACGTACCAAATCTTCTCAGGTAATTAATGTCACGTCATAATGCCATATTCAGTGCCTTTAGAATTGATAGAGTTAAACAGAAGAATGTTCTGTCTTGAAACTGGCTGCTTGTTCATCCTCTTAAAGGAGTACTCTTATTCTCATGGTTTATTTCAGGTTTTGTGTCTCTCCACACTTCAGGTGTCAGCCGGCCCTGGTTGATGTGGTGCTTGTAACAAGCATATGGAGGAAAAGAACTTGCAAGAGGCTTCATGTGAGCCTCTAACAATTTTTGGTGCTTGCGTTTTTAATACCCATTATTCAGGAATGTAGGGTTGATGTACCTCAATCAACCGCAGCTCTTTAAATTTTAAATATGATGTATTAAAGGAAGAGACTTTCAAGGGTCTTTGCACATCCTGTATGCCAATAGAATGGTAATTTCAGTGTCACTGTCTATGCACTTTCTGGTTGCAGAAAGTATTTGTTAGAAGTTCTGTTAAGCTTCCTATTCATTGAGTTGCTCAATGTGAGATGGAAAAAGTTTCCAGTAAGTACTAGCTGGCATACAACAGTCAGTTGATCTACTCCCAAGACAGAAAAATCTAGTCCATTGTCTGCTCCAACAGGGGAGGGAAAAGTACTTAAAAAGCATCTGAGAAAATGTCCACAAAAGCATTTTGTTTAAGTAATTCATTTCTTGTAGAGGGAATATCGGTGAAAATCTATTGCTCAGACTGCTGTCTACGGGCTTAAGCATGCTTGTGGCAGACTCAGTAACCAAACTCTCTTTCCCAGAAAATTTTAGGATCGGATTCTGCTTTTGGACAACAACTCCAGTTCTTTGGAAGATCAGTAGATGGCCATCGAGACTTAGATGACAATGACATTACTGATCTGTCAGTGGGTGCTGATGGAAATGTGGTTCTGCTATGGTTGGTAAACTGTTTTAGGAAGGAACACTTAATGATTCAGTTGCAAGTTGAACATTTAGTTAATTAAAGAGAAAAAAACCAAACTAACCAAGAAGCTCTTTCATTCTTTGTGTTCAGAGCTAACACACTTACTTCTTCATCACTGCTATTGTAGCTAGGTGAAAAACAGTGTTAGACTAAGCATGTATCATCAAACCATCAAAAAGCCAAGGCAGTGTGGGGTCAGAAACTGGATGGTGGGGGCTCCTGGGAGGGATCTGGCATGGGATGGGGAGGGCCAGGAGACTTTCCTGTCCATTGCTGTTGTGCAGGCATATAGCCCAGAGGAAAGGGGCAGCAGCAGGCATCAGGGAATTTTTGGAGAATGTTTTTAACACAAGATTGTCCTTCAGTAGCCACAGTATAGTTTTGATAGCTGAGCCTGAGATGAATTAAACCACTTCCCACATGACCTGCATGACCTTTACTGGCTTGGTAGGCTGAGCTGGGGGAAAGAGTTGTCCTGCAGCGTAAGGACAGGGAGCAGTGAGAGAGCTGGCACCCATTTCTGGCAAGAAACCCATCTTTACTGGCAAGTGGCCTTTGCCAGAGCAGTCTAAGTACTTTCTCAAAGAAAAAAGGCTTTGCAGAATCCAAATTTTCTGCCTCCCTAAGAACTGTATATTTTCCAGTAGATCCTTCAGGAGCTACATTAAAATGCAGCTTGCTTTCCTATCTGTCGCCTTGTCTTCTTGCCTTAGGGTCCCCATTGTATGAAGGAAAATATTACTGAGTTGCTGCTTTTCTCATAATGAAAAAAGATTATTAAAAATGAAGGGTCAGTTTGGATGTTTGGCCCACAACAGAACTGCTGCTGGTACTGGTGGGACTTGCATTAAGGAAAATTATGCTCCTTCTAGTACCACCATTTATTTAGATTTGATTAATGAGAATGCTCATTTTTCTTTCACTGTGGCATTTGGTCTGATTAATGAGTTTCGCTTTTGATTAAAGTGTTTGGTTTTACATGCAGGGTTCCTTTGAAACTGTTCTTCAGAATCTTGATTAATTACAGGAAAGTTGTTTTTCTGAAAAATATTAATTAAAATGAAAAATTACCCTTCTTTGCCTTTCCATAGGAGCTCAGTGACTTCTCTAAAAGAGAAGAAGAATGTTAGTTATTGGGAAAACAGGACAAGGGCTTCATTCTCTGCTATCTTAAGGGAAGGTTTACAGCATTAGGGTAAAGACATTGATTATCCATTAATTGACATTAAATTAATAATTTATTGTCATTACTGAAAGCTACTGTATCAACAAATTCACTTTTATGCAAGGAAAAATAATCTTGCTACTGACATTAAAAAATGGGAACCAAGAAAATCTATGTTACATTTATAGATAGTAATAGACAACAGCTTCTGTATTACCCAATGCTATTAAAAAACTACTTGTAACCTTTTAAAAATATTTTTCAGGTCACAAAGCATTGCAAATGTGTCCATAATTGCCTCGTTTAAACCTGATAAAATCAGTCTGCTGAACAAGAACACAGAAATAACTGTAAAAATATGTTTTCAGGCTACATTTAGACCTGCTAAGAGAAATAATCAAGTGGGTAAGAGTATTTCAATGACTTGTCTTAACTTAATTTCTTCAGAAGTCCATTATTCAAATGTGAAGTTGAAATTCTAAAGATGCATTTGACTGAGTGCCAACAAAGGCAAAATCAGTATTAAAATTAAGTGCTTGAGAAGGTTTTTTTCAGACTTTCTTTCATCACTGGCTCCATAATCTTTGAAAAATGGAAAGGAGAGTTATATCCTTACTGTTCAACAAACCCCATAAAATATGATTACTGAGAAGCTGATTTGTTTCAATGACAGACTGTAGACTTTTTTTCTCTCTCTTCAGAAAAAAAATGTAAAAAATGTCCATAGGCTCAATGCAGTCCTAAGTGGGAAATAGCTTTTCCTTTCAGAGGACAGAAGAGCACCAAAAATTTGGGACCAGCACTAGCCTCTCATGAAGCTATTTTGTTGAACGTCATAGATAACACCACTTGGAGAGCTTCAGTGCCGCCTTTAAGTACTCTGTGATTGTGACCTATAAAATAATAGCAAGCTTCCACCACATACTTGTCATAATTTGGAAAGAAGAAGTTATAAATTAATATGTGATTGATGAGAAGATGCAGATTCTTCACAATCTCAAGAGTTCAGGGATATTGTTGCAGGGCCCTTTTATCTAGTGTAATCCTGGCCCTGCTGGCTGGCTTCTTGCCTGAGCTGCAGGCTTACACATCTGCCATGGAGACTGGATAGACTGCCATTTAATGTGCTTTCTGTGGATGAGAACTTACATCAGGATTTAAACCTGTTTAACTGCTTTGGAATATAAAACAGGAATTTTTTTCATTGGAGACTGCTCCGTGTTTAACAGAGAAAAAAAGTAAAGTATTTGTTGGGGTTTGGAAAGCCTGGTTACTCTGTGAAGTTGAGCGTAGTAATAAGATCATAGGCAGTCATACTCAGCAAAAAATGTACTGTTATTCTTCTTGTAGCTATAAAGTACAATGCAACATTGGATGCGGATCTCCAAGCCTCTAGAGTGACTTCTAGAGGATCGTTCAAAGAAAATAATGAAAGGTACATGCAGAGGGACCTTGTGGTACGTCATAAGAACTGTGTTCATGATGTCTTCAGTGTACAGGTAAGCAAAATTGGAAGCAGCCTTATGTGAAAAAACTTATCAGAGGAAGATGTTGATGAATATTTTGCCTTTAAGGTCATTTTCATGCATGACATACTCAGTGATACACATTTCTCAAATCCCCCCCAGCGGAAAAACACTTGTTAAGAGTCTAATTTCAAGGAAAATAATAACTGTAAAATTCAGCGCATAGTTTTAGGCATGAAGAGGCAATTTACTAATTATGTAATTCAGTCTGACATAACACAGAGGCCATAGTCCATAGTTTCAATAGATTTTCATTTCTCTCTGTAGATTCTGATGTAAGAACTAAATGCATTCATGCAAATGGTTTCTCTCAAACTAGCATTTCTGGTGCATTCTAGGTATACACCTAGGAAATCAGTAAAAAGCAAGTCTCCTTCTTTCTGTAGAACCAAAGACTAAATACAGCCATGAGAGTCCCTTTAGGCCCCCCGCACGATGCTAAGACCGGTGGAGGACTTTAATTCCTTCTTTTCTTTGCAATGCAAGTATCTTTCACTTGTTGATGACATTTAGTCATGTGGTGGAGTCATGAGCCATAGGGCTTGAAGAGTATTCATCCAGTACTAAGAAACGGGAGACATCAGATTCATTGTGTTTTGGTGTGACACAGGCCCAGCTGCTCTCTGTAATGGTAAAGCAGAGTGGATTAGGAATTCGACCTCTGCAGCCAGGTGGGAATGAAGGCCACCTGGTGGTGGGTTTTGAGGACCAGCTTCTGCAGCTGCAGAGAATCTGTATGTTCCTTAGCCCTAAAAGTGAATGTGATTAATGGAGTCTCCAGGACTCCTAGGAAAACTAGTTTTATCATGGAATAGGCACTAGAAGCTCTTTAGGAAGAGAAGCCTACACTAGTCAATCTCAAAAAGCTATTTCAGTCAAGAAACTAAGCTTTAAACAGTTTTTCCTGTTTAGAGCAAGTATGATTTTACTTACTGCATGTTCTCAATGTACAGCAGAATTATCAACCTTATCCTGTGCTGTGTTGACAGCTATTATCTGAACCATATGTTTTACAGGAACCTTCTGATTCAGTGAATTCACTTAGTTTGCGCATTGACATTGGCCTTAAAAATCCTGGCTCCAGCCCTGTCCTTGATATATATTCTCCTACATCTGTGGCCTATAGTGTAAGTATGCAGACTTATCAAAAAACATATGTCTATACACATGTCCATAATGTGTGGCCCCCACAAGCCCAAAAGAGGTACATGCCAGTGAAAACTGGTGTGAAGTCACAGGGCTGAAAGCAGGCACCTGGGGGGTATCCCCTGGTTCCTTTAATACCTGTCTGTATTGCATGAGCTTACTCACACACACACATCAGCCACCATGGCACAAGAAGTGTGTTGGTTGAGCCATTTCACTGATGATGTGAACTTCTGGTCGACAGCAAAGATGAGCTGGCTTAGGTTAGTTTATCTTACAATAAAAGAGTCCATGAAGGAGAGATGGAACCCCTTTGATTTTATCACATTTGTTGTGGCTTAACAAGAACCTGTATGAAGCATTCTTACAGATCAGTTGAGATGCAGTAAAATGTTACTCAGTGTTAACTTGTTCATATGCTAGAGTTTTTAATGCTCTTCAGGGGAATTTTTCTTATCAGCAAATCAAGAATGTGCTTCACCTCAAAGGTGTTTGCACTCTGCTGTCTGTAGACAATTTTAAAGTTGAGCCCTGTCATTCAGGAAATGTTTTGGGTTTTTTTTGTAGATTCCATTTATTAAAGACTGTGGTGAAGATGAACTTTGTATCTGTGATCTTGTTCTGAGTGTTCAGCGGAAAGCAGATGATGGGTAAGGATGGAATCAGTGGAATTGTTAGGATTGGGTGTTAAGTTTTCAGCATCTGGTTTGTCTGTAGGCTTTGGAAGAATTTCTAGATGACAATACGTTTTTCATTCAACATCTATTTAGAAACAGCAGGGACAAAAAAGCAGTAACATGTCTGTCTAAATAACTTACCAAAGAAAAAGAAGTATTATAAGAACACAGATATAGATGTAGGACTCTCATCAGCTTAGACCAACCCAAATTTTAATACCTTAGGGCTGAGGACACAGTGAGCATTCAGGATAGTGTCTGGCTGGTTGCTGTAGGGAAAAGAACATACTGGAGAGCAGCAGCAGCTGCAGCAGCTGTCTTGGTCCCTCCTATGGGGAGCAGTAAGGATCCTGCATCATGCTGTGCCACCAGGGAGCCAAAGTCAGCCATGCAGGCAGCACATATTCCAAGTCCATACACAGATATATGCATATACATACAGCATGTGGAGAGATGGAGCTGCCTCATCTTGCAGATGCCATCTGGATCTGCCACCCACCGTCCACCCATCTTCCCATGAGGATAGAGCCCTTGAAAATCCAGCAAAGTGATTTTGAACATACATAATCGAGGTCTTGAACTTTGAGACGATACTAATTCCATTTATTTTTTTAAAAACACCATCAGAGAGTTCCTTATGTCAAAGGGCTTAGAAAACAGAGCTTTTTAGTGCATAGAATGTAGGAAATGTCTTGCAGTGCTTGTTATTTGTTTTTGGCTACAGGCAATACATTTTCATGATCCACAGCTGCTCTAGTACCTCTGTTTACAGCAATGGACTTTATTTTCCAACAGCAAACAGCAGTTTGTTGTCAGCAGCAAAAACAGAAGACTAACATTCAACGTTAAACTCAGAAATAAAAAGGAAAATGCATATAACACCAGAATCCAGGCTACATTTTCAGACAACTTGTTTTTCGCTTCATCATCTTTACCGGTATGTGATACCCAACCTCACTGTTTCCGTTACTGCCACTGATTTTTGAGGCTCTCAGAGAATTTATTTTTTTTCTAAATTTGTAGCAGTGCCTGTCCCAGGAAAGACTGTGTGTACGAATCTCTCCCTGTTTATTTTCTTGCATATCAGAATTATTCCCTTTGGCATATCAGTTTATTTAGGTCAAGGAGAGACCCTGTCAACCCAGCATAAAAGTTGGCAACCTGTTGAGTTTGACCTAAGCTGAGTATGTCAGTAATCTTTTCTTCACTTCAGGCCTTGGCTCCTACATCTTCTGCTTGACTCCCAGTAACATACCTGACTGTCATTGCTGTGCCACAGTGAATTTGTATTTGATAAATCAAGCATGCATCACCGATGATGCGGCCTTAAAGCACAGACCTTGGATCTAGAAATAATGTTACTGCCAAGGTTATGTGTTCCAGCTAGACAGTTAATCAGATTGAAATGATTGCTATACCAGCAGGGATCTGTTTCTTAGAAAAGGGAAAATTATACATACTATTTTGGGGAATGCAGTATATCTATAATCTCAACTCTTGTTCCCAAACAATTCATGAAGGATAAAATCCAGACTTCAGAGCTTGGCTTATGTGGTCAGGCTACTACTGGAGAGGTGCGTGATAATCCTAGGGGTGAAACCCAGAGCAATCCCTATACTGAAGAGAGAGGAGGGGTAGGAGCATTCATCACTGCCCAAGAGGAGCATTTTCCTGAACAATGAATTGGCAGAAATACTCCACATAGCGCTGAGGGTGCTCCTCTACCTCCCCATCCTGTTGTGCAGCAAAATTACTCATTCCAGTCATGCCAAAAGACCACACTGGAGCTAGGACTTTATTTTGCTTTAAAAGACCATTTGCTTAGAAATATTCAAGCCTGGAAGTGAAGTTTTTGACCAAAAATACGCCTGCTTCAAAGCAGGAAAAGAAGCATAAGTTGAGAATGTATGGGAGTTAGGTTTTGGTTTGTTTGGTTGAGGTTTTTTTGTAGCATAATTCATGAATGGTAAATGTCTGCTAGGGATGCTTGTAACACAAGACAATACATTGTAATGAATTCTTTTCTAAGTGATGATAACTGGGTATGTTCTACGAGTTTGTCCTTGATGTAGGGCAATGCCATGCTAAATATTCTGCAAAGTAGTAAATAAACTCTTATGCATTGTAGATTTTCCTACAAAAAAGTACTATGATTTCCCTTCTGCACTTAACTTCCACGTGAGAGTACTTAGCTAGGTCCCAGGTCACATAAATATGTCTTCAAAAGTTCTGAAAAATGCTGGGAAAAAAAAAAAAAAAAAAGCACCACAGGAGTTAATACTGATGGTGACCTGTACTCTTTAGTCTGTATTTCTTCCTCCAAGGCCAGCACAAAATTCTGACAAGATCATTACACATCACAGGAAACTGAATGGGACTGTACTTGTCCCACCTTTCTCCAGCCCCTCTCCTAGCCATACCTGTGCGTCACCCATCTGCTGCACCTCTAGGTATTAGTGTCATTTCACCTCTTTGTACTACTTCTTAGTGTAATACACGTTGTGTTGAAGACAGAGATGGAAATTCCTTTCTGCTTTTCAAAACCTGATACTAAGATGGCTTTTCTCACTATTTCCTCTGCAGAGTGATGGGACTGAAGTCTCGTGTCAGACAGGAACAGCACAAAGTACAGTCATTTGCCAAATAAGCTATCCTGTTTTCAGAACAGGGCAACAGGTAAAACTTTGAATGATAGCCAAAAGCTTTGCTGTTGTTGTTTCACCCTAAGTATGCATTTAATCCTGGTGAGGAATTCTTATATTTGGCAACAGTTAACTTCTTTTTGAGTCTGAGCATCATTAAAAGCAGAAAAAAAGGACTAAACTTTTGTGGCTACCTGGGAGAATAAAAGTAAAAAGGTTCTCAAAACACATTTGTCCTTGCCCATAGCTTTGGATGTTGAAGGCTGAGGGCAGATGCAGGGACCATTTCCAGTTAAATCCCTACTGCTGCCTGAACCCGGGGCAGCTCCCTCTCCTGCTCTGTCAGTTCCATCTCTAAGAAAGCAGTATTGCTCTGAGAGGAGGTGGGTGGCCCACACAGCTCTAGGAGAGATTGTATATCCTTATTTCTCATACATCCTGTAAATCTCAGGATATCCATGGTTTTATGGAACTTATTTTTATTCCTCAAGGGCAAAACAGAAATAGGCTTCCAGCCTCTAATACAAACAAGTGGAGCAATAAGAAATTTGCTAAAAAGAATAGAAACCTGACATTTTGGGGTGGTAGGAGGAAAATTAAAATTTTAACATTATGTATAAAAAGTATGTCTGAATTTTTAAGGGCACTGATCAAAGCATACTTGTTGAAACAAATGGAAGAAAGGGGTAAATAACAAGCTTGTGCTAATGCTAGTGTTCAGTCCTGCATACCTTTTGTTGCAGCTTATAGCTAGTTATACACAATATAAAAATGCAAATAACTCATGTTTATGTAACATTGCTAATTTTTAGGGGAAAGCAAGAACAAAGCAATAGTGGATATTAGAAATTACTGAAATATTACATAGAAATCAGTGGAGAATTCAGATACGGAGGGAAATTCTAGATTCTCACACATATGAATAATTACTTTGCTACTGGGAAGTCCTTTGGATTTTGTGTGTCATTTACTGTGCGTTTCTTGTATCTTCCATAGGTGTCCTTTGATATTAGTTTTGATTTTAACCTGAAAAATCTTCAGAATGAGGCAGTTCTAAGTTTTCGTGCATTAAGGTAAAGTACATAATGATATGGAAACAAATTAGGCATTAGTACCTTGGTTATATAAAATAACATTGTAACACCTCACTTAAATCTGTTTTGATGAACAGTGAAAGTAAGGAGGAGCAAGAACAGGACAACCAGGTCAGCTTATCAATTCCCTTGCGATATGATGCCGAAATTCACTTCACAAGGTACGCTGAATAATATGAAGAATCACTGTCTCTTTGCCAAGGCTTTTGAATATATGATCCGTCTTAAAGGGCCACTGTAATATAGCTAAATGTTGTTTTCATTTTGGAAGTAGTATGCAATTCCCACTTCATCTACATTAGCAGGAACTTCTGTTCTTCCAATAATACCCCATGTAAAAAGTTATAGAATGTGTAGTAAGAATTCATGGGCCCATGTTTAGCTTGGTACAAATGTTACAGATGCTCACATGAATTGAAGTGGTATATAAACCAAACAGTGATTGTGGTTTTGATAATGTAACTAATATATACTGTAAAATAAGGCTGGGCCTCTGGGCTCAGTAGTGACATTGGATCAAATCTGGAGTTAAACTGATCAAAACTAAATAAAATAACAACAACAAAAAAGAAAAAAAAAATCCCCAAAGCAAACTTTCAGCAAAGAGAGGAAAAAAGAGAAAAAAAAAATTGAGTATATCTGCTGACTTGACACTTGGATCAGGGTATGATATTTTACTTCTCATTAAAGAAAAGGATTTTTCTTTACATTTCCAGGATAAGCTGCATGTAGTTACATTTGATGCAATTGGTCACCAAGTCTTGGTAAAAGAATACTTTTGTATCCCAAGGAATTCCAAAATTTGTGAATATAATCTGACAGAAAATAGTCATTATTCAGGGAATGATACAGAGATTTCAAAAAGAGGAAACTGCTTAAAAATGTACAGCAACAATAAATTCAGAAACTGAATATTAAAGATCTCTGTAACTACAGCAGCTGTTGGTCGCAAAGAGTGACCTGAGCTGGGATAGAGACCACTGTATATAGGTATCCAGTTCTGGAGTCACGTGCAATTTTTTAGAGTACTTTCATTGCAGAGAAGCATTTGAGTCAGTGATACAAGTTCTTTCAGCTCCCTGAGAAAGCTACATGAGACTTCAGCAGAAGCAAGGTGTTACTAAAGGCCACAGGAGCACAGAGACTATGGGAGCATCTGAGTAGGAGGCTAAAAGAGCAACTTAGGCAGCATCTTAGGAAACTGAGATAGTACAAACTTGAATCAGCAAATACAACTGGCTGAGAAATATGAACAGAAACTCAGTGCTTCAGAAAAGGCCAGACATGGAGTCTGTAAAGTGAGTTACTCAAGGAAAAACAGGGGTTTGAATTCAGGTACATCTCCAAAGTATGAGAAAATGCAATTTTGTATGCAAGTCACGGTGTGAAGGAATTTCTACTGCCAGAAAAGGATTAGTTCCAGGACATGAATCACCTTAGAAAGAACCAAAGGAAATACACATCAGGCCAAGGTGCAATATTAAATGCGTCCCATGGAGTTAGCTCATTTTTACACTCTTCCACTAGGGAAGATATTTCCTTCTTGTGGCAAGTAATATAGCCAAGAAGGAACCTTTTAAAATACAAGGAGAAAAAAGTGTTGTTTTGCTGAAGGAAAGCCTTTCTAAGGAAAATTTCCTAATCTGGGTTTCTAGAAGAGATGGGAATTTATTTTAGCAGTGAGTCCTGCAAAAAGAAGGAATTATTCTGGAAGCATTAAACAGTAAGAGAGCAGGAAATGCATCACACCAGTGTTTCTAGGAGTCTTTGTGAGGAAGGCCTTCAAAGAAAGGGCCCATGGAAGGAAGAACAAAGGATTAAAAAGGATCCACAATGCAGTGTGGAGGACCACAACAGATCAGGAAGCACCTCTGAGAGGCTGCACATGCATTAAATTGAGACTACAACCATTAATTTGGCACTCTACGAGCAGATGTTAGCCAGATTAAACAGGGAGAGCGGCATGGAAAATGTGGGTGGATTTGCATGTTATGCTACAGGAATACTTGATGTAGGAATCATGACAGTCCCTGCTTTTTTTTTAACTCATTCCCCAGCTTGCTTTTTGACAGCTCAAATTAGCTGTCAGTTAAATGAAAGTTAATCACAGAATGTGTTGGGTTGGAAGGCATCTTAAAGATCATCTAGTTCCTACCTCCCTGCCATGGGCAGGTACACCTTCCACTAGACCAAGTTGGTTAAAATTCCATCCAATCTCTCCTTGAACACTTCCAGTGAGAGAGCATTCACAGCTTCAGTGGCCAACCTCTTCTAGTATCTCACCACCCTCACAGGAAAGAATGTCTTCCAAATATCTAATCTAAATCTTCCCTCTTTCAGTTTGAAGCCATTACCCCTCATGCTTCCACTGACATGCCTTTATAAAAAGTCCCTCCCCGGCTCTCCTACAGTTACTGGAAGGGCACTACTCCCTGGAGCTTTCTCTTCTCCAGGCTGAACAACCCCAACTCTCTCAGCCTGTCTTCATAGCAGATGTGCTCCAGCCTTCTTATCATCTTTGTGGCCCTTCATTACCTTCACTCCAACTCAGGGACACTCCAACAGCTTCATGTCCCGCTGTGTGTTTTGATAGCTTTTGTGTTTCTGGGGTCTAGAACTGGACACAGTACTCTAGTTGGGCTCTCGTGAGAGCAGAGTGGAGAGAGAGAATCACCTCCCTCAACCTGCTGGCCACATTTTTTTTGATGCAGCCGAGCATGTGGTTGGCTTTCAGTGCTACTCACACATTGCCAGCTCATTCTGAGCTTCTCATCAACCAACACGCTAAAGTCCTTTTCCTCAGAGCCACTCTCAATGCATTCTGTGCCCAGCCTGTAAATTGTGCTTAGGACTGCCCCAACCCACATGCAGGACCTTGCACTTGGCACAGGCCCACCTCGTAAGCCTGGCAAGGTCCCTCTGGATGGCATCCCTTCCCTCCACCATGTTGAGCACACCACACAGCTTGGTGTCATCAGCAAATTTGCTGAAGATGATTGAAGAGCACAGTGCTGGGATGGTTCAGCAGGGGAGCAGCTCACGGGTAGAACACAGTTGCCATACACTGTACAGGTATGGCTTTGTCTTTGAGCACAGTCCCTACAGGCTGAGCCCCTCAGCACCACTGGCTGTCATACCACACCCTTCCATCACACACCTGTGCTAGGCTTTAACCACCCTTATGATGCTTTGGAGATTTTAATTTTGATACCAAAGAAGGTGGCCCAGAGGTGACTGAAGACTACATCCCATGCACACAAGCAGGGTGCTGTGTGTTTCCACATCCAAGTAGTGTGAAAACAAGCCTGCCTGTGGTCCATAATGTGGGGTCCTAGGATCTCCCTCAGGGTGTGTTGGTATTTGCTATTATAGATGTACCAAGGAGAACTGTTGTGGATGGGTTTCTGGGGAGGGAAACCACTGGAAGGCTGAAAATTGTCGTTTGTGCATGGCAGAGGTTGGGTGCAGGAGGCTGAGAGGAGTCTGTGTCTCCACTGTCTCACTCAGAGGAGCCTGTCTTACTCCAGTGCCCAGCTTCAGTACACCATGAATTTTCTTTGTAAAATCAAACAGCAGTACAAGTGTCTAAGTTTTCCTCTGACTGTACTTCTGATCTATTTCACAAAGACTCATCCAGTAACGTATGTTTTCAAAGCAGCTGCTAAGGTGAAACTTCTTTTTTTTATGGTTGTTAACTAGGTTTGTTGACATCAACTTTTATGAAATATACTCTGGTCATAATGTTCCTTCTGCTGTGAATAATTTTGAAGATATTGGCCCCATGTTCAACTTCTCAGTTAAGGTTTGTAAATTTTTCTGGTTCTGGTTCAAGAAGCTGCCTTACCTCATCCTATAGCCTGGTCTCAAAACATAGTGAAAAAACATCTCTCATTTCACTGTCTGATTTTGATGCTTTTGAATCAGTCAAGTAAGAAAAAAAAATATAAATTGCAAATATCTGTGGAATAAATGATTACGTCTTTATGAGGTTAAGAATGAAATTTGCACTTCTACAAAATAAGTATGGAGGGGGATTGGTCCTGCATGGTTTACAGATCTAGAAGATGGTTAATTCTTAACTTTAGGCAAACTTAGCCTGTTTTTTTCACAGAGTGTATTTGACTTGTGTTGACATTATAAAAGAAAACAAGTCTTTGCAAGCTTGGACTTTGAAACTTTGAGTTATTCAAGGGTTAAGCATTCAAGCCAGATGCAATAAATAGCTAGGTCACAGAATTTATTACATAATTCATAAAATATTAGATCCAAATATGCAATGTGGAAGAAACATAAATGATGTTCCATTTACATTCCTCTAGCTGCTACTCTAAAGAAGTAAGTAACAGGCCTACTGGCTGTAGCAAAATATTTGCTTTTCAAAACATATTTCATGCAGTTAATATGACCTTTGCTAAGGAAACAGACAGGGACCTGAAGCTATACAGGAGTAGACTTTCTGCTTTAACATTAGCAGAATGTAGTTATTACCCTAGTAAGTGTTTTACTACAAAAACATTGATGCAGAAGTAGTCCAGTTCTTCCATACTCAACAATAATTTCTGATTTTCTTGCTGTATCAAATAATTTATGCATGTGTAAGTATAGCTACCTGAATTAAATGTGAGTTACTTCCTTTGCAGGTAACAACTGGAAGTATTCCAGTAAAGATGGCATCTGTAAAAATTTATCTTCCAGAACTGACCAGCAAAGACAACCTGCTGATGTATATAACTGCAGTAACCACAGACCAGGTGAAGAACTGAATTATGTAAACTGCTGTATTTTGGGGTTTGATCAGTACCATAAACACCGACTCTTTTCCTCACAATGTGAGGCCCTTTCTCTTTGTCCCTTCCGTATAAAGGAGGAGGACCACAATGTCAGCAGTATGGCAGTCTATTATTTGGCAGGTGTGGATTATATTTACGGTCCACTGCTGACTTTTTGTATGGCTCTGGAACTCTTTATCTAGGTCCTTCTCCAAGTTCATGGGAAGGCTATAGTAAAAATGAAACTTTTAGTTCAGGACAAATGCTTCAGGTCAATTAGGGGGAAAAAATACTGTACAAGCCTTTTAGTTCTGATCAAAACTACAGTCTCTTAGTTCCCTGAAATATCCAGTGTTACATAATTCACAATCTAGGCTTTCATAGTCACCATCTCATCCCAGAAATATAGATTATTATGATGACTACAAACTCCCAGGTATGATATATTCCAATTTCACTCCTGCTATCTTCCCTAGGCCAGAGGTGTTACTTGTCAGGCTCAGATAAACCCACTGCAAATAGGAGAAAGACCCTATTCTGCATCCTTTGCAAAAGAGGACTTCAGAAATTCCAAAGAACTGGTGAGTAAGACTCAGGGCAGCAGTCCCACTGCACAGGGGCACGGAGCTGATCCTTACGAGCTCTGTGGGGACAATTGTGGTGAGGGTGGAATTCCTTGGTTACAGTGCAGAAGTGCAGCCTACAGATGTTCTCACATATACTCACTCCCTCTGCTTCAGATAAAAGTTGTACATTCTTCACAGCCTGCAGACACTCAACGTGTATGCACACAATGGCAACAGTTAAAAGAACATTTGTTAAAGTGTGTGTTTTAATACATTGTATTGCCTCTCCTTGCTCTTTCCCCTGGAAGAACTGTAAGAATGTGAAGTGCAGTAGCATCTCATGCAAACTGGAAGATGTTATGCTGAAGGGAGAGTACTCGGTGAACATCTCCACCCGAATCTGGAATGGAACTTTTGCTGCTGTGAGTATCGGCTGCATCTTCACGAAAGAACTCAAATGTTTCCTTGCTTCCAATATTTTTCAAGGTTCAGTAAAGAAAACTTCCAATCTAGAAATATCTACCTTTACTTTACATTGTTATGTGTGTTCTTCCAGCTTGAAAACTTGAATCTAAAATTAAAGAAAGCAGTGAGTTTGCACAGTGGATCTGACAATTTTCAGTAGATCACATAACCCAAGAAAATGCTGTGGTAATGCTACCTTCATGGCTGAAAAAACCCAAACACTTTTCTGCATCTGTTAAATTAATTTAATGTGAACTACAGTTTCCACAAAACTACATAGGACAGCAGAGTACAATATCATCATAGCCTGGAAAATAATGTTGCTTTTTAGCTTTTAAACGTCACAGCCTACATAGTGTTTTTAAGTCACATTAAAATATAACAAGACCGTTGGTGCTGCCAGTTATATTTCTTAGAAAAGTTCTGGAAATTTTAGAGTTGATGTCAGTGAAACAGCCCTGCTTAAAGACCTAGAGATTACTCAGAAATATCCATCAATAATACCTTGACTTTCCTATTTTAAAACACCATGAGTCCTCCAGCATATAATTCATTATGAATTACCAGACTTTTGAAATGAGACCATGTTTGCTTCTTAGCTAGGCAACCAACAAAATTCTTGGGAGTCCCAGGTTTGCCTATAGTGTCATGAACATGATGTCTTCTTAGTTTATCTGGCAAGTCTTACGGCAGGTATTGATTTTTAACAGCAGGGTTGTTGTCAGCTTTAGCATTCAGGACTTAAACGGAAAAGGTCAGGTTGGTAATGTAATATACTTATGCAAGTGTGTGAAAGCAAGCATCTGACTGGCTTTGAAACTGTCTTTGACTGACCTGGCCTTGCCTCAGAGAAATGGCTGAAGCAAAATAAGAGACCAAAATGGCAGTGCAGGCATTGCTTCTGTAATGGCCAGCCGGTGTCCCTGTGCTCCCAGTGGTGCTGTGGGAAATGGGTCTCTGTGCCCACCGCAGAGGGAGAAGAGCAGCAGTGAGGGGGAGGTGTCTGCACTGCCATGCTTCTCACCTTTTGACACATGCACAGAAGGAAGTGGGATCTAGCACAAGGTTCCTCTTCACATGGGAAATGTGATTTTTGTCATCTTTTTTGTTTAAGCTGAGGGAGCACTATCACAATTTGAGCCATGGAGAGGAACAGTGATAGAAAAAAAATAAATGGGAAAAAACAGAAGCACTGGATAGAGGTGAGGGGGGTAAAAGGGAAAGAACATCCAGATTCCATTTCCTTCAAAGGCCAGAGATAAATCCGTGTCTGTCTTTTCATGCAGCTCTATTTCTCCCTTTCTCACTGCTATTTTCCCCCCAACAATTCTCTCCTAGAAGCAGTGGCATCTTTGACATAATTATAAAAATGGATATATAATCAACTACTCCTATTTTGCTTGAGCTTTATGTTAAAGAAAAAAGGCAAGTTTGCCAGCTTCATTGCAAATAAGTTAAACAGCAAAATTCAGTCTGGGTAATTGATTCATTATAACTTTAATAGACACATTACTTTGGGACAAATATAAAGATCAATTTTGGTTTTTTAATTTTGTGATTATTTTTTTCTGGTTCTGAAGTATTCGTTTGAAAGTGAGAAATGTTAGTATGTCTGCATTCTGATCAACTTGCCCTGTAATACAAATTTTATTTTTTTTTTAATCTCTTTCAGTCAACTTTCCAGACATTACAACTCTCTGCAGAGGCAAAAATCGATACACATAACCCTGAGTTATTTATAATTGGAGAGAATACCCTAACTGTAAGTGACAAATAAGTATTGTTACGGTCCGGAGTAACATTAAAATTTATTTTTGTTTTGGATCCATGAGAACAAAGTCCAACTGTAGAAGGGGGGGGTGCGAGCATGAACTTTTATTTAACAATGGACATAAGCAAATAAAAGAACCAGGCAAAAAAGGGAGAGAGGAAAAGGGGAAGATATAAGAGGGAGAGAGAGAGAGAAGTGGGAGAGAAAAAGAGTAAGAAAGTGGGAAGAAAGAATGAGAGAGAGAGAGAGAGAGAGTGAGTCAGAGTCACCCCCAGGGCCCAGCTGCCCAGCGAGTTTCCTCAAGATGGTGCTGATGCTGGACAGGGCCCGATGCGAGATGGCAGTGGGTCAAGAGACGACCACAAGGCCACGGCATGGACAGCCATATGTACCCCCGAGTTCCTTTTGGTTCAGCTGTCAGTCAGCTGCTGCAGAAGCCAGGTTGATTAACACCAGAACAACCAAGGTGTCTCCCCACCCTAGCCAGAGCCACTGGAGCAGGTTCTCCTGGAGGGAACTGGCTGTCATCTTCACACAGCCATCAGGTCTTACCTCTTCCCAGGTGCCACCGCGCACTCCATTCCAGCCACCTCAGCCAGGTACATCAGCATCAGTACAATCAAGGTGGCTTCCTCCACCCTGGCCAGGGTACTTGTTCCAGCATTGCAGGCTGGCCCCCAGAAAAGGGGTGTCCACCCAGCTGGGGGTTCTGGTCTCTTGCAGAGCACCACCCCCTGCTCAGCTCTGGCCAGGCCAGGTACATTAGCATCTCCCTCCACCCTAGCCAGGGCTGTTCACTTCAAAATTGTCCTTTTGAGGCAAAATCCCTCTCAGTGAGATCAGCGGACTCTCACAAGTATATTTTCTCAACTTCTCCAACTCCATAAAGTGGTAAAACTTAATTTTTAGCGTCCTTGAGGAGTGCATAGCAAATTACAGACTCTGATGGCATTTGATTAGGTTGAACTAATACATTGTTTTGTGTATATACAATCTCCTCTAAGTTACTATATATACTTTTTTTAATTTCAGCCACATATACTGCTACATAAACCACATTTAGTTAAAATCTCTTAGTTGAAATAGCCAATACCATTGAAGACTAAAATGCAAATTAGTAAGGGAGTCAAATGTCTGTGAGAATGTGTATCATAGCCCATTCACAGACAATGGGCAATTCAGTTAAATATGTACAACTGTGGTTATTGATTTATCTCAATGTGGAAATAAACCCAAAATTCAGTACTAATTTTTGTCATTGTTTCTCATGGATAACTCCATTTCCTGGGAAGAATCTCTAAGCCTTTTATATTCAGGGAAACCTCCAGTACCAAAGGAGGCAAAGGGGAATGTATGTGTAGTTTTGGAAATAATGCCATGTTTTTGCAGGAAAAGTACATGGTTATGTTTGAAGTGTCCGACTTCCTCAGCTTTGTGGCACAGTAGTATTTCTGCTAGGAAAAGCAACTAATTTATAAACACTGCAAATATTTGAGCTAATTGCACAGGCTTTTTAGGTAGCTAGTAAACCATTATTACTTAGGTATTTTTCCATAGTTGGAGCATGATACTTCCAAATTTACATTACCAGCAGTTGTGTTGTTGAATTCAGGAGACCCAGAATGTAATTATTCAAAAGATAACTGATTAAATCAGTTAACAAATAAAAGGTAAATCTTCAGCTAGGCAATGAAACACCTGCAACTGAGACATTTACAGTTCTGAGGTAGTGAACCTGGAGAGTTATCCACTGAGCTGCTAAGAAACACAGTGATTTTGGTGAGGCTTACAGCCTGATCATTACTCAGTCTCTTGCACTGTGAGAAGTCTTGGAAAATGTACTCACTGTTGCAGGTGTGCTCTACCTAAGGCAGACAGTTTGCTTTGACACTTCAGTGATGGTGTCAGTACTCAGCACTCCACGTACTTCTTGGCAGGCCAGCAGTGATACCTAGTCTTTGCACTTACATGTCTTTGCCCTTACATGTAAGACAGTGCAGAAGCCATGTGAGTTGATTTGCCTGCTTACCCTGTTACTTTGGATGACGGTGGTAGAATTCATCTAGCTTAGTCATCCACGTCATAATTAGCCCTCCTGTAACTCCTAATCCATAGAAGGAACAGGTATTTCCAAGATGCAATTCATCTCATCTTAAAGATGATCCTGAATTAAGGGTGAATTAAACCTTGAAAGAGCTTACAGTTCTTCACTGGAAGCCAAGGAACTATAGATATAACACTAGATGAGGTGAACTCCAGCCGTAGCATCTTACTGACAACAGTTTGACTTCTGGAAAGATACTGATTTTAGTACCTCTCTAACAGTGCCACTTCACTGTTAATCTAATGGCAAAAGCATTTCTAGACAAACTACACTTACATATGATATTGACTCATTCACTTGGATGAGCTGGGTTGCTTTGTAGCCAGATGAATTAATATTGCCTTGTGGTGCTATGCAAAGAAGCTGCTTAGGTATCTTTACGTAAAAGCTTTCAGATTTTTTCCAAGTTGGAAAGGACTGCCAGCTGGAGGATGGAATGCTAACCTGCTGTAATCATCATTATGGCCATTTTGTTAGAAAATATACAAAGCCATCCTGCCGCAATGGAATGAATTCACATAGCCACACCTAGCACAACACTGGAGCCTTCCAGCAGAAAATACTTAAATCACTGAGATGTCAGTCCAGTGCAAGTTTCCCTGAAAGTTTAAGATTGAATTACACCAGACAAATGCACTGAGCAAACCACCCTGAGAAAGTAAACCAACAAGACTTCTTTTATCAAGTTTCAGGAAGGAAAACACCTTAATACTGGAATGACATACCCTTAGCATGATGTCCAAAGATTTGAAAGTTAATAAGTATTGCAGCAAGGTCTCCCTGAGCAACTATGTTAAACATAACTATATAGTTGGTCATAATCTGACTCAATAGGGTATCACCTGAAATCTAATTTCAAGACACTCTGTGCTGTTCTGGGAGCTCTAAGGTATTGCTTCTGGTTCAGGAAGAACAGGTGTGCTGGAAACACTTCTGTTTGACCCATACATCTTAGAGCAAATTCATGTAGTTTACTCAGGAGAAAACATTAACATGAGGAGATCTCACAAGCTGTTAGTGGTTTCTCATTGTAGGAACAGCAGGCTAACAAAACAGAAGTACCTGCTCAGCAGGAGGGGAGAGGAGAAATTTCAGCAGACATAGTGAGTGGATGATGGTCTCTGGCCTCTGTGCCTAGTACTGCCTCCTACAGCTGCCAGCCACAGGTAACAGGCTCTGACAGCACTCGATTTAAAGTAGTACTCCAGCTGATGAACAAATTTGTTATGAGCAGATGGGACTCTACACCAGGGTGCTCCCTGCCTATGTGTAAGCATCTCTGGTTTACCTAGTGATGGTGTGTCCATGCATTATGGGAACAACTCAAAGAGTTGTTACTTGACAGGCAGAAAACTGACAGGAAGAGATTGCTTCTCTGCCTGTTGTGTATGGCCAAGAGTGATGATGGCCCTTAGTCTTTGAACTGTAATTGCTGTGTGGTGTGGTGGTGCAACCAGGTACCTGTGGGCAACGGTGAAAGGCCTACAATTGCCTGGTCTGCTCCAGCAGAATGTGTGCAGCCCAGCCATCCTTGGTAAGTGAAGTAGTTGGTTTACAAATCATAGTTTATATGCAGTGAGCATTAACGTCTAATGCACAGTCTCTGTTTTCAGATCCCAGTTACCATAACGAAGCCAGAAGAGAAAGCTGAAATACCAGTTGGTGTTGTGATTGGCAGTATATTGGCTGGACTCCTCTTGCTGTTAGTATTGGTTGCTGTTTTGTGGAAAGTAAGTAGGTGTTTATTTTCTTAAAAAGAAAAGCAGAAAGGAATACATTTGGACTATTTTATTTGGGATCTCTTCTCTCTGGTGCTAAGCAAAACCACACATGCAGTTGGATAGTATGAGTAGTACTCCATTGGCTTTGTGCCCCTCATGAAGCATTTAGAAGGGCTTTAAAAATCAAAATTTTGAAACTGTTCCCTGTAGAAACTGGCAACATGAAGATGATAAATGAGTTTCCAATGGTTCAAAACCAGGGCTGTGACATTTACTTTTTTCTTTTCAATGGTGCCTGCCTCCTTCCATAACTTGCTAGCTGGGCTCTGAGCTCCTATGATATTCCCAGTGGGCAAGACTGGGAATTAAAAGCAAGGAAGGTGAGAATATACACTGAACAGACAAAAAGAGATCCAAGGAGGGCAAGGGCAAAAAGTAATTTACAAAGGATACCTAGATTACAGGGAGAGAAAAGTTTTTCCATGTGCCAGGGTGTTGGTGCCTGAAGGGCTCCTAGTCACAGCAAGGAAGCAGGGAGATGCCTGTACCTTGGCAGAAGGCCATCTGGCTACTCAGCACTGCTCTTTTAGCATTTAGGTGCCCCAGACAGCAGTTTTAGGTCCCAGCTCCTTTCACTTTAGAGATAGGAACCGTCTACAAATCAAATATGGTATTTGTGTGCATGTGCACATTCATTTCTTATCATTATGCTGTATTAGCTTAGCTGAGAAATGCAACTATTGATAGTGATGTGTGGTGTTACTCTAATCCTTCTCACAGCTTGGCTTCTTCAAGAGACAATATGAGAAAATGACACAGGATATAGAAGATGTTGATGAAATTACAGAACTCACAAAGGACAAAGACTGAAGAAGATGAGTTATGTGGATAAAGAAAGGAGATCTGAGCCACCAACAGCAGTTGTGATCCAGTTGGTCTTCAGCTGGAGTGCCTTAAAGCTTAGTAACATGTAAACATTTTTAATGGAAGTGTCTTTGTATAGATGAAAAAATTTACAGATTCTAGTCTATTATAAGAGTAACTGCAGGACAGTTTGGTTTTACAAAAATGATTTACAGTGCTTTTTCTTAAAAATTTTTGCCTTTCAAAAAAACATAGCTCTTAGAACTGGCAGGTCCAGAGTTTACAGTACCATTGTGCCAGGAACCATGCCCCTGAAGTAGAGCAATTTATTTCTGATTATTGTGGAAGAGCATCAGTTTATAATTCATCTGACAAGTATCATATGTGTAAAGGACATTTTCTATTAAGTTCATGATGAATGTGTGGTGAATACTGCTTCCACACTGGGAGAAGAAAACTCATTTTTTCATTAACTAGTTCCATCCTTATTGTTTTAGAAAAACAATTTGCATCAGCAAACCTTTGTCTTAACAAATCTATAAAGTAGAAACTGTGTATGAAGATAACTGTCTGAATGCTACAGGACAACTGGATGGACAAACTGTTCCAAAAGTTCATCATATTCCTTGCACTAAGGTCACAATTATATTACTGAAGTACATTGTTTTGGGAAGATATTGCCAGATGATATGTATAACTGCCTTCTGCATACCCTCTCTCCGAGAAGAAATGAGTTTCATAATCACTTACAGCATGTTCTCTGCAACGTTAAGACTGGTTTTCAAATCTCGAGAAGCACTGCCATTACTGTTACACTGGGCTTTATGCTCACACCCCCTCTGACATCTGTTTGGCTTTTGACATAAATAGGGAAAACAATCAAGATCTTGCATTTAATTCTGTACTGAAAGATTTTGGAAGACCAGGAGCATGAAGCGAATTGAAGGGGATGACTTGAGGAAGTATGTATGTATGTTAGGACAGAGGATAGTGATGTTCTAAGCTCTGTAAATTGTTTACTGCACTTGCTTTTTAGCATCTCAGTGCCCTCCAGGAGACCAAAGTTCCATATGACCCCCCAACCTGTCACATTTTATTTGGTCCCACACGTTTATGTCTTAATGCAGTTAACTTATGTTTTAAACAGAAAGGTACTGTAGTGGTCTGGAAGATGCTCTGAGCACAACACTTGGGTGAATGTGTTGGTTACACACCTCAAGTTTATCATGTGCCATTGTGCTGCCTGGTTCTAGTGAAAGCTCAGTTTTAAAGAGACCCATGATGTGAGAGACTGTTACATAGTCAGGGGAACTGACCTTCTGGTTGCCTTTCTCTCTCATGGCTGACAGTTACGCTTGTAATGAATTAGGAGAAAAGCTACATCTGGTATCCTCACATACACTGCCATGCAAGTGAGATCATGTCCAACTTGATGTGCTTTACTTGAAAAATAAAACATTTGAATGTGCCTAATTCAGAACTCAAAGACATATTTCCGTTACCCCAAAAACAGATTATAATTATACTTAGGGCACCTTTCAGATTATTTTCTGAGAGACTCTTCAAAAACTAGGCTTGAGCACAATTGAAAATTCTAGTCAATCTTTTAAAATCTACAGTAATGTCAGGAGCCAAGCACCTCTTTAGCAAATAATAGCTTCTTTTTAAGTGACACCTGTATTGTGCTCCATGTAGTTTTAGATGTGTTTTGGGTTTATTTGTTATCTATGAAATGTTAGGTTTTGGGTGGGTTTTTTTAACATTCTGAAAAACAATCCAGATTCAATCTCGATTGTCAAACAAGATTGTTGCCATTAACTGAGTTTGTTTAAAAAAATAAAAAAAGAAAAAAAAAAGTAGCTAGAGCATAAGATCCTGACTTGTAATTATAAAAGCCTGAGAGCAAATGCTTTTAAAGTAAGGATAAAAATTTGTCTGCCTGAATTCTTACTTAAGCTTGTGAGGAAGCAAAGAAAACTGTACACCCATATACATGGGAAGCTCCTACATAACCAGGGTCACGCACTCCAGGCCAGAGGGGGAATTTCACAATGCAGCAGATGGCACCGCCTTTCATTTCTGGTGCTGCTTGCTAGAGAAATTTAACCAATTAGCCAGATTTCCTTCTTCCACCTTAAGTGGGAGGTACAGGTCAATATCTGACATCCAGCATCTTCAGGGATTTAGCTGTTTATCAGTTGGGTAGCAATCCACTTGTCTTCACTGGGGCTTATTTTGTCGCAGACACCAGGATTTCCCCCCTAGGCTGGACATAACACTTTGTCCCCAAATAAAGGGAAGGCATAAAAATGGGTAAGGTTATTGTATCTTAACCACTTCAAGTTACTATTTTATTTTTCTCTTACAAGTAATACTTAAATGGCTAATTCAGTTGTAATGGGTGAGTTCATTGCACTTTTAAGTTGGCACAGCCGCGAATAATGCTGGAAATATTATGTATATTTTGTATTATGCGCAAGGGGATAGCTGTTGTGTTTGATTTTTTTTTTTCTAGGTTTACTTTTTTAAAACAGCACATTGCAGATGAAATACTATTCTGAAATACTGAGCTTCAGCATGTGCTTCTGTTTGTGCTTGCAGCAAAAGAAGTCAGAAATACCTTCAGCAGAATCAAGCTCTATCCAGTTCTGGGCTTGGTATCTAGCTCCTGAATTCCTGAAGTACTAGAATCAAGTCCAAAATCAAGAGCTTGTTTTATATGATCCTCTGTATAGATTTGGGATGTACAAGAGACTTTATAATCATACTGACTTCTGAACACTAGCTTGTAAGCTCTATGAAGAGCAGGGACTGTATCACTGTGGTGCCTACCTGAAGGCCTAACAGTGTTACTACAATAAAAACAAGAATACTGCTGAACATAGGCTCATTTATTTTTAAACAGCTCTCTGAAGAGAAGAAATGCTATGAAAATGCACGGCACAAAATGAGGCCAAATATGTCTTAATCCAGTAGCACACCGTGAAAACCCTAAGAGAATGACTCTGCTAGGTATACAAAGAAGCTGCACTTGAAGTCTTGTATAGGTATAGGTTAGTATAATATAGTATGGTATAATAGTACTGGCAAGCTATACTATAGTGTAAATCAATTCACCTTAGTGCAAGATACCTACATTTAGATAGCTCTTACCATGGTCAGGCCTTCTGTAGCCATTGAGTTATCATCAATGGCATCTAAAATTACACTGTATTCTACCACACTCATACCCTGTACTTTATACTATGTACAGAACTGGTCAGCAGAAGCATGTCCTGACACCACATATGGCAACTCCCCACCATACATTGGAAAAACTGCAGTATTTCAGCAGAAGAGCAGTGGGAAAAGAAGAAAGCGAGGAACTTGTCTGTGAATAGGAAGACATTAGGCAGACAGACATGACAGAAACCACTTGAAAACTACTTTCAAGGAGCTTCCTTTTTTTTTTTTTTTAACACTTTTAACTCCTCCATACTTTTAACAGTGCTACATAAACATACAGGCTAACAACTTCAACACTTCTATAATAAAAAATCAGATGGCCCTAATCTTCTTTTATTGTAAGCCAGATTCATTATATACTAACTTGACTGTATTATGCTTTATATCCAAAACTGAACTACAAAAAAAGCTTGCAAATTAAACACTAAAGAACATCAAAATATGAAAATGTGTCTCAAAATCTATTCTCTTAATTGCCTCAGCTTTTTATTGCCTTTAAGGGCAATAAAATGTACATCATTTACACAGCTCATAAATGTTAAAAGTCCTCCTTTTTAATTCAACCTTTCTGCCTCATTTATGATCAATTATTCATAGCCAATCAGAGGCTTTGATGTGCTTGCAGTTCTCTTAAAATAGTCAAAAATGGAAATTTTAAAGCAACTGCTATAAGATGCATCAAGATGCTGATTTTGTTTAACACTTGAGAAGATCAAATTGTATATTTGTTTTGTTCAGTTAAAAAATGTCCTAGAGGCATTCTAAGAAATTGCTGATTTATAGTCATCAGTCTGTTCTTAATTCTCTTTCTTCAAGTACCTCCACAGGACCCTCAATGGACGAGTTCAAGATTGAGCTTTCAGAGTTTTTGGGAGAGAAGGGCAACACTGTTTTTACAGACAATTTTACTTTGTTAATAATTAGTTTCAACAGGTTTTCTTTCTTTTTAATGCTTTTGATGGAGCAAATGAATCCATTAGTCTTGAACAGCTAGGGGAAAAGGAAGCTGTAAGCCAAAAATCTAGTTTAAAGTTGAGCAATCTAAAGGCTTCTTTCCTAAGCATGAGAGTGGCAGATCCATGTGCCACAGCCGAGGGGAGCACCTGTACTCCCCAGCGGAGCCAGCACCTGGGCCGCCTGTGAGCAGCCCCTCAAGCACAGCCGTCTCTCGGCTGCCATCTCCTGGGTAGCCTCCTTATAACACAGTCCCCCCTTCCAGCCCTATCCCCTTTCACTTCATGTCAATCCATCAGTTGCTGTTTTCATGGTACGCATCAGGCTGAGAACTTCTCTTGAAAGCAGAGCATAATGAAAGCTCAAAGACAGGACAGGAAACTCGTACACAATGCTGGTACGTGGACACTCTGCAAGACAGCAGGATGGATCAGTGTATTCAAACGCTGGCAACCAAGGCCAAGACATCTTTTCACAAAGACTAACTCTTGCTCTGAGGTCAGTTCCACCAACACCCCTCACCGGGCAGCTACAGGACTCAGGTGGTGACCTTCTGGTTTGCAGCACCTGAGCACAGGAACATTTGTCTGCACTAGGAGCCACGACCTCTGCAGCATGCTGTGACACAGCTGAAAGAACCACAGAGGGGTGGGACTACCCTTCCCTATAGCCAAGGAAGGTAAACAACTGGGCTTGTCCCAGAAAGCCAGGACTGCATCATATACTGACCTGCAGCTGCCTATCATCCCACTCCCAGACCTCACCAGAACACAAGGTAACCCCAGGCAGCACCCTAGTCCAGCTGTGTGGAAACCAGGACATCTTTCCCGAACACACAGAGACAGCTGGGATTCATCTCCTGGCCTTGAAATTTGGAAGCCCTTCTGGGTCCCTCCAGACACAGCCTTGGGCAGCTACCTCAGAACAGGCATTTGCCCTCTTTACAGTGGCTCCGTAGCAAAGAGGACAGCCCTACAGAGGGAGCTGGGACACCAAGTTCAGAATGTGGACTTAAATTTTAGTGAGATACATTTTACCTCTAATTATGCACATCATCCCTCCTAGGGGCATTTCCATTTCGATTTTAGATGCCAGCTGAGGAACCCAAAGTTACACAAGACTGATACATCATTGTTCCAGAACAAAGCAGTACTTGCCTCATGCACAGCTAGAGACACAAAATGACATTTCATTGTTTTGACCATGGCAGCGCACACACATTGTAACACTCAGCTGTGACTCAGTGCAACATCTCTTCCATTCATTGTTCCTAGGCACTGTGGGGAAGTACACAATTATTCTTTCCCTTCTTTTCTGCACCCTCCTTCCCAGCTGCATTGCTAATGGGGAAGGTGCACTTAAGGTCACCCTGGAGAAATCTTCCAGGACACTGCAGCACTAGAGAGACACTTGTGCAACACAGGAACTGCCCCTGACCACAGGGGCAACTACATTTAACTGTTGGAAAACCCACTCTTCTTCTGCATCAGAGCATAGCACCAGTATGTGAACACTGCATAGATTTTACTTTATCCATAAATCACCCACTGCAAGGCAAGCTAGCCATTTATTTTTGTGAAATTAATGCAATGATCAGTTGCATAGTAACAGCAAACATGAACGTAGAAAAATTAACACCAAAATGGGAAAGTTCGTGCATTTCTTTATTGTCCAAAGCCAAAAAGAATTATTGGACAGAGCAAGTGAGCTGTACTCAGGATTCTGTACAATTCCTGTTAAAAACACCATTCAAATAGCAGAAGGCTTCTTTCCAGTCTCCAAACCAAAGGAAAATTCAACCCTGAACTTGCTCAGCTCTGCCTGTATAACAGGGCCCACATGATTTGGAGACAGTGTATGCTTAAGTACCCAAGGAGCAGCTGCTGTCCTTCAGAGGAAGGACTCATTCACTTCCACTGAGGAAAGTACATTACTACATTAACAAGTACAGTATAAGCATGCTTCTGCCTCAAGTTTTATGGTTCATTGGAGCTTGCTTAACCCAGATACAGTAACCCTCACTATGAAAACTGAGATTACTGAGATTGTGTTTTTTTCTCTTTTTATTTTGTGTAGCTAGCAGCTGTTTGTAGAGTTTTGCTGCAGACACAACGAAATGGATTATACAGCTCAAGCCTGTGTTGTGTGATGTAATGATACATAAATGAGTAAATACCATACACAATGGGACTTTGAACTTTTAGCATCAAAACACTACCATAGCACAGTACAATAATATAAATAAAAACATGTTGCTCAGATGACCAACTTCCAGCCAGTGTAAGCACAGGCATACTTATTCTCTTTTAACTAGGTTTCAAAGCAGTAAGTGAAAAACTGCATTAAAATGCTAAGTGTGAATATAAACGTATATATAAGCTGCCAAAGGTTCAGTAGTCTTTCCTTTAAAAAAACTAATCCATTTCAATGATAATGAACCCTAAAAAATCTGAAGTCAAACTACTAAAGCTAAATAAACTTATAGTTGTCTAGTTGTAATAATAAATGAGTGGATTTTTTTTCTGCAGCACCATACAGTTACACAGCCAACAAATCTCCTTCAAAATTAATCATGTCTAGACATCATTAAGTAGGTAGAAGTTTGCATGTTACAGCTAATGCAAATTTGTTAATGGCTAACCTTGAATCAAGGTTTATCCATATTTTTTAATGCAATAGACTGATAATATCATCTACACACTTCTGTGGGAGCTACTGCAATGTAGCCACTAATAAAAAATCAGAAACTCTGGGTTATGGTTTATATTACATTATTCTCAAAAAGTTTAATCTATTTCAAGTAGCTTTCACGTTACAAGTACAATCTGATTCTACAGTCATATAAAATTAAACTACTCAAGACTTCTAAGATTTAAAAAAATCCAGTTGTCCTATGGTGACCTCCCCGTGCAGAGAGGGAACACAGACTACCAGTGTAAAGGCATTAAAGCAGTATACATTACAGAGGATTTAACACCTTTTAACAAAGAATTTTAGTTAAGATTGTTTTAAAACCTGACCCCATGCCAAACTGTACAAAGAGTTTACTTCAACAGAAAGTCAGGAACACTTAACCTAATTATTACTCGTTCATTTCATTGAGTCTTAAATTCTTGAGATTGAAACATCTATTACAACTGCTTAAAAACATAGATTCTCTGTAGAAAAAACTCAAAGCTAAACCAGTATGCTCATGAGGAAAAGTAACACTTTATTTTTAAAAGAGTACAGTTATTTTTCTGAATTTGCCCAAAAGCACTCCTTGTTTTCTTTCCAAGAATATTCATCCTCATAAATCTCCTGCAAATATAAACAAAAAACAGGAAATATGGTGGGACTCTGTTACATGTAGCCACAAGCCAGGCCAAACAACCCGACAGCCATCCTGCTATTCTTAACTGATCACAACAGGACTTCACAGCACTTGGCTGGCAGAGAAAAGAGGGCAGCACCCTTGGAACATACTGACTTACATGTGGTCAAATGCTGTACCTCGGGGCTGAGCCCCATTAAACTTAGAAGGACCCATCTGTATTTAAGTCAATTCAAGAAACAGATCTAGAAGATATTATGTAAAAGCTGAGGAGTACACAGCACTCACATCTGAAGTTACCCTTTTTACATGTTGCCATGTTGACCTACTGTACCATCATTTTTTGGACGCTTTTTAAGGGTACACAAAATGTCAATATTAAAAAAATAAAATTTATAATACACAAAATACACTAAGTGTTAGATCTTCAGGACAGACTGGACTGCCCAGCAGCAGTCCATTCCCAAGCAGCAAATTCAGCAGGACTCTTAAGTCCCCGATTGTTCTTTCTGAGACCACAGAACTCCAGTCTCCTGAAAAAGGTGTCAGGAAAGTAGAGTAATGTGGAGAACATCACTGTCACCACATGCCAAGTTCTGCCTGGGAGAGAAGGCAGAGGTAATGCTCGTCACTTGCATGCAAGTGGTTGTGCAATGAGGGCTCTTTCTAGACCCAGGCTGGTCTCTCCTCACATTGTTGTGTCTTCATACTAGTTCTGGGACCTCTGCTTATCCCTTATTGTGTGCTGTTGCTTAATGCCTTGTGCTTTCTCAACGCCATGGGGATGAGGGGCAAACAGAAAAACACAAAATGGCACTTCTACTTGCAAAATGCAATGCTGTCCAAAGCAAAGTTCTCCACAAGCCTGTGCAGAATCAAGTTCTTTCACTCAAAAGAGGAAAGCAAAGTGTTCCCTCAGCTTGACCCCACGATGGCATTAAAGGAGAGGAGCTGGACAGTACCAGAAAGGTAGGGTCCTTCCAGGTGCTCTACCTGCCAAAGATGGGCCTGGCTGAATGAGAGGAAACTCACAAGTACTAGATACTGGCATCCTCTCAGGAGCAACTGCTGATTCTAATGCTTCAGCTGCAGCCTTTAGCCCAGCTATCTAAGACTCTGGCAGATCCCTAAAAGCAAATTTGTCCCCAAACATACCTTTTTCCATATTGGGACAGATGCTTTTAAGGTATTGATGCAGTACATTACAGCTTCAAGTGATTCTGCTCTGTGTGGAGAGGAGACTGCAATAATTACACTTGCTTCAGTTATTGGAACCACACTAGAAAGAGAGGAGGAACAGCAGCTTTAGCTAATGCTTAACATCAAGAGTACCCAAAAGTTGTGGCCATGTCACGTCAATATTCTGGCCACACGTTTTCCTGACTCATTCATACTGACTAAGTGTGAAGCCACGTCCAAAAGATTATACACTTTTAAAAAGAAATAAAACCACAACCAATATCAGTACCAGATGTGAGAATTCCACACTTCAGAATAAATAAACCCACCAGACAGTCGTTTTTCTTCCATTCTTTTTAATTTTTTTTTTTTTTTTTTTTTTTAAATGAAGTCTATGGAATTAAGAATGGGAAATTGCCTACTTGCAACAATACACAGGAAACTCACTGGAAGCTGTCTTAATAGTGAACAATAACAAGTCAGGAACAGCCAGTTCTTATCTGAAAACCTAAGAAATTATGTGTTTGCAGAAGAATTTGTGAAAAAAGAAATTAACTACCTCAAGATACACAGATTTTGCAATGAAACCTAATTTTTAATAATTCTGATTTCAAATTTTGAAGTCTTTTCTGTCTGGTGTGCTGTTTCCCAAACTTAACAGGAACAGCACATGGGTTTTTTAGTTCTAACAAGTCCCAAAAGCTGCCTCCCAACCTTCCCTCTTTAGTAGAAGTCCTCAGGCAAGCAATTAATAGCAAGAGAATTCTGTGGTACTTCAATGGCAGAGAGAAGAAAACAGAAAGTGCTGCCAATTTAACATTTTTAAAAAAAGATAAAACAAACCTACAGTATCCTCCTCTGTATAATAAAATCCCAGTCCCTCCTACCCACTTTCAAACCATCACACCACCATCACACCAGAACCCTGCAGGCTAAACATGGAACCCAGCACACACTACAACCGCACACATTTTTGAAACAATTTCTGTAACTTATCTCTGTAGTGAGGGCCTGATCCTGCTGCCAGGTTTGATGCATTACAGTTTATAGGGATTCCTGCCTGTCCTCCACAGCCATGCACCAGACATGGGTCAATAATTCCACTTGCAGAAGAATGAGGTCGAGCCATACATACCCAAGTCTATGGTGCACTGCAATATGTTTGACTGATGGCCATTTCTGTCTAACATCTCCACAGATTTTCTTTATTTCATTCTCTGCCATTGAAGTATATGCTTCATATTCTAAGTGAATCACTTTTTTACCTTCAAAATTATTTCTCGTAGTACCTAAATACAAATAATACATCAAAAGCACTGAGTAAATACATATCTATAATATACATGTTATTCTATGTATTTATTATAATATCTGATACATAAATACAGAGTAAACCCCAGGTTCTCCTGCTGTGGACAAGGTCAGCACTGTGCAAATATAAATTAACTCCCATAATCATGGCTGTGTAGAGATTCTTTACAGGGAAATCTTTACTATACTAGGAAGAAATCGGTTTACACATTATACAACTCTGCAGTCTGTAATGCCAAGGCTGGAACAGACTGAGGTGCTATTATTGCATTTTCCCATGCACTATTTAAAAGTCCAGCAGTACCATGATTTAAGCACAAGGCAGTTTCAAGGTCTGTACCACGTACATTAAGCATCAGGACATAGTTGTCAGCCTTGACCTTTACCAACGCAAGGGTAAAGTATTACTTTAGTTTCAAGCAAGATTTGAGTTGCAGGAGCTTTCATATAGGTGTGGACCTGTGGTTTGCATAGCCACAACATGTCACTTTCCACCTTGAACAAACTGTGTCCAAGGGGATGGGAGAACAGCTGCTAAGCAGTCCTGTATCCCAGGGTTGCTGTTATGTTCAGTCCTAGGACAGCCACACCAGCAGGGAAGCTTCTCACCACTCTGTCCCAGTCCAGCTGTTTAACAGCTGCAATGATCTTGTTCTAAATAATTCAGGATGTGTTTTCTAAACATCCTGGGCCCAGTCCCGGGATTTATTTATTTGAGAAGCACGAGCTTGGAGTGTGGACAATCTAGTTTCCATTTATTAGACTTTTACCACACCCAGAGATCCAGCTCAGAAATATTAAACTCACCAATGAAGAGAGACACTGCCCCACAGTATGGTGAAATGACCAGCTCCGACACTTCATCTACAGAGAGCTTTTCAGACTTCAGCTTGATAAAATCTTTTGACATGTCTTCGCTTTCATCCATAACTCCCTAGAAAATGCTTAAACCAAACAGACTCTGTTGTTGGTTTTGACAATACTACCATTGGCCAACTCCTTTTTATCCAGTTTTTTGTTCTTATCCTATTTAGGCAAGCTGGGTATCTATTGGCAGACAGAAACAGCTACTAAATTGTAGCAAGACCTAAAACTAAAATTCAAAAGAATGCCTGATGTCTCTGTCAATTTTCTTCTATTTACTGCACGTGTCTTAATCATTTACTGGTGCACCAGCTTACAGTTTCTGGTCCTCACAAGGGCTCTCTCCAGCAGGAAACACAAGTTAATCTCTCTCAGAAGAACATTGGGATAGAAGTCATCTCGACCTAAACAAAAAAAGATTTTTGGAACATTACAGAGAATTCATGAGATACTCCAGCACTGGATGATACTCCATAGAAAACTAAGGGAGAAGCCATACCTACCAAAGAGAGCTTGGTCAGACTCAGCCTCCACTAATTGGTGGGATGATAGCAACCTCGTCTCCGGGCTGCAGGACCAGGAGCTGATCTCCAAGAAGAACGTATTCCTGCCGAACAGCAAAAACCACTTGATCCCGAATGACAGCAAGCCTGAGGGGAATTGGCAGAAGCACACACAAGTTTCTTAATATAGCATTTGCATTTAACCATGAGATTCCATTAAACAACAAATTGGTGCACAGTCTAGGCCAGCTGAAATAAACACCACCAAGACTTACACAATTCTCCTTCCAATACACTTTCAAAAATACCGCAAAACCCCATCTCCTATGCTCAGATTTTCTTGTGGTGGCTGTGTAGAAACCAACCCACAACTCAGAAGTAAGGAACTCGATTTGTCACAGGTCTACATCAGAATGAACTGAAGTATATCAGACCCACTTCAGCAGCTTCTGACAAACAAGTAGTTAGTCCAAGAGGTAGCAACCATCCCACGTGGAATTAGAAAGAAATGTTCCCCTGGCAGTCTGGCAGGACTGGAGCCAGGTCTGGGATCTGCTGTTGATAGGGTGTGGCAACAAAACCAAGAGGGCAGAGATGGTATGTTTTCTGGTAGAACTTCTGTATACTCTTTTATTTCACACCTGTGAGATGTTTTTGTGAGAGTTACGAGCTCTGTATACCATCAGGCAGGAAATCACTTTCATGACTAAGCACAATCAGACAGTGAGTACAGGACAACAGCAGTAAGACACCGTAAAAAAGAATGTTAACATTTTACTTTAGAAGGTGCAGGCATGATAACTGTTACTCTTTAAGACTACGAAATCTGGTACAGACAGTGGAGGGTTGTATTGCCTAGAAACACAGAGTCATGCCAGAAGAATACAATTAAAAATCATCTTATTTCCCACCAGCCAGATAGACAAAAGTAGGCAAGGCACAGGCTTAGCAAAAACACAGTAGCACTGACTCAGAGGACAGACTGATGGGAAAGACTGTATGAAAATAAAGCAAGCCACTGAGGAACTAACTGAGCATAACTATGGAAGTGCCCGTTAGAAGGATGGGCTTAATTAATGTCTCTTGCAAGTTAATTCATTGGAGAAGATGGGTGGAACTGAAAAGCACTGTCAAGTACACTCATGCTTAAGTCTGAATATCTATTAGCAATGTGAATAGCTTCACAGAATAGAAGCTGTGGTCAGTGCTTTACAATTATGCTGAGTTTTTCCAGAAAAGCTAGGAGCAGAAGCATTTTTCAACAAGGCCTCTGTGAAGTAACTGCACATGCAAGACATACTGCCCCAAGACATAAATAAAAGGACGAAGTTGACAAATTATGGCAAACCAACGAAAGGTGTTTCTGCTGCTCCTGAAACCGAGTTATAGGCTGCAAAGTAAAATACACTCATTCCCTACTGCCTCCTCCCTCAAAACAGAGTTTTTCTCAACTCACTGAGAGGAAAAGGCCCCTGGTCTGTCATTTGATTAGACCTTCTCATTTGGAAACAGGGACCATTCCGAAATGGTCTTTGAGAGTAGATCTAATAAAGAAGGGTGGTGCTTAAAGGGACTTTGGCACCCAAGTCCAAAGTTATGGAAATTCCATTGAATTCAGCACTAAATCCCAAGGACTCCCATCCCCAAAATGGTATTGCAACTTTTGTCTATCAGACTCATTCGTGACAAGACTGAGCACCTTCCCATGCATTAACCTGAGGGGGATTTCTGCTCACAGATCCAAACAAGCACCAGCACCACAGGGGTCCTTACAGCACACTCCTAACACTCTCTCAGGACCAGACTCCCCATGAAATGCAAAAAACAGTGGCACGTTTATTTCAAAGCAGAGGAAACTGAAAGGTATCTCTAGCCTTTTTCCTATGTAAGGGTTGAGGCGCTGGAAGCCTGTGGCAGGACTTAAATTCCCTTCCTGACCTGCCTTCCAGAGTGTCATAAGCTCAGGCCGATGGCTAGCAGTACAGTTACAGGTAAGTGATCAAAAACACCCACATGTTATAATTAATTTCTTTTTTAATGCCTTGATTGTGCTTAATCCCTCCTTAAGACATCTCACCATCTCCGCAACACTCCGGCTCTGTTAGACATCAGGCCACATGTCTCAGTGTACACTCAGGCTCAACTTCTAGGGACACTGATTGGAACCCATCTTTCCTAGAGTACATAAAGATACAGCATTCCCAACTGGCCAGAAAACGAAACACTCTCCACAAGTTACACTAACACAGTAATGTCAACTGCTTCTATGTTATCCAAGTACTGATACATGCTCCAGCTCAACACTTAAGCACTAAATTTGTATTTACCAAAAACAACAAAAACCCCGACCATGTTAAGCTGTGCACCTCAGCAGGAGCCAAGCAGAATACCTTGGGTGAACCTTGACGATCTCCTCCCAGAGCTGCAGAGAGGTGATCTGCCGTGGCACCGAGAGGGTCTCGCAGCGCAACCCCGCTAGCTCCGCGCTCCTGGCGAAATACAGCACCGAGACCTACCCGGGGAACAAACGCCCATCAGGTGAGCGGGGCCGACTAGGAAAAAAACACACCTTACTGCACACTAAATTCTCAAAAAAAAAAAAAAAAAAAAAAAAAAAAAAAAAAAAAAAAAAAAAAANCAGCCGGGGCCCGCTGCCCAGGGGAGCCAGCAGCCTTCACCTACCTGGCAGCGCATGGAACCGCCGTCCCGGGGCGAAAAGCCCTCTACCTCGGGATCACGGCGGCGCCTGCGCCCGGACGGGGGCACCGGGCCTGGACCGCCCCCTGCGGCCTGTGCCGGGAGCGCGGTGGTGTCTCGCTGTGGCCGTCATAGGCCTGGGTAGGCCGGGCCGGGCCGGGCCGAGGCTGGTGGTGTGGCGGAAACCCGCTGCGGGGCCCTTTGCCCGCAGGGTAAATAATGACGGTGGGTAGATGGTCCTCGGAGGAAGGAAGAGGGTTGGGCGTGAAAGGCAGAGGAGATTGAAAGTGCTCCCCGGAAGGCATCCTTTCACTTCGGAGACGGCACCTTAAAAGTTGGATTTCCACGCGGGCCGAGTCCCCAGGGTGCGTGGGGATTGCAAATAATTGTAAGCATTCTATGTCCACTGCCTTGCATGTAATTAGAACAGCACATGTCCACAATAGGTTTACATAAATCCAGAGAACACAGTAGGTGCCGTTTCAGTGCCGAGCTTGCCACAGGATTTTGTTTCTACTTGGGCAACTGCTCACTTCAGCAGTTGCCTCCGTAGGAAAAACAAGTGATGAAGGGGGACTACCCTCCCGCTGTTGGCCACTGGGGAGGAGCAGAACGCAGTCTGAGACACTTTGCAGGTGCTGCAGAGATCTCTGGCAGAACCACGTCCCCTTGGGTAGACAGGGTTACTTCTGTGCTCTCTGGCTGGTAACACCTGTAACCTCAGAGCAGTAAAGCTCCTCCTGAGCGAGTCAGAGGGAACTCTGCAGTTCTTACCAGCAACGGGGAGTACATGGTTGGTAATGGCAAGTCAGGCCACAGGTGGAAAGTATGCGGCCTGCCTGGGCTGAGGAAGAAGGCAGACCTTTCTGTGTAACAGTCCTTGGTTCTGAGGTACAAAGACAATGAACATTAAAGTGATAAAAGTTTTCAAAAACATGTGCAAAGGAAATAGATTTCCATGGAGCATGTACTTTGTACTCGGTTACTTAGCACATGGTGTCTTAAAGTGCTGCTGTAGCAAATACACTGCGGCTTTTTCAAACTATTAGTTTGTGAATGATGCCCTGAAGATAGTGTGTATCGAGTGAATAAAACTATTGCATCCTTTTTTTCTCTGAACTGTGAAATACTGTATGTATGCAAAATAAATAGATCACATTGACAAGGTATGACCCAGCAAGTAGCTGGCATATTTGTCTGTGCACAAGCTGTGACACAGGTGTCAGCCCTTGGAGTGAAGGGGGTGAGTTGCTGGGTTCAGCTGGAGAAAATTAGTGTGTCAGACCAGAAAAGAGTGAGCTTTGAAAGATTTATACAGCTGATAATATGTTTATTTAGTGTTGAATTTGGAGTTCAGTCCACTATGTAACAAGGAGAGAGAAGTTACTGGCAGTGGATTTCTAGATCTTCTTTACTTGAACTCCAGCTAACGATATCTACATTGTTTATTAAAGAATGGGCCAGTCCTCAGCTTTATGTTGCATGTCTTAGCTAAATGGACTGTTTGTGCTTAGAAACCATAAGAACAGAGTAGGATTTGTGATTCAGACAATCTATTAACTGTGTTCTAGAATGGATTAAAAGAAGTTAAATGGTTTTAAAGCAAAGAAAAGGAGGAATTAAGCTAAGGTCAAAAGCAAAACTATTTTCAAATATCTCTTCATTCTGGAGATCTTCTGAAGCATCAGCTGTATGAAGAGGTGTGACTACTACACTGCTTGTTTGCAAGAATAAGTTTTATTCAGATTCTCTTTTTGGTTTTTTTGCTTGTTTCATGGGGCTTTTAAGAATCTAGATACCTACATAAGATAAAGTGAGAGATGTAGCTCTGGCAGAGATATGTTAGTTCTGTAGAAACCATCTTTACCATTTCTACATGCTAGATCCTCATGATTTTTCTTTCTGTATTAAATCCTTCTTATTTTCTTCATGCAGTCTTTGGTTTGGAGTGTAATTGTGAGTGTCTGCAATATATAATGTTTAGTTCTAAGTGCTACTTAAGTTAAAATTTTTAATTAAATCTTGTCCTAATTCATGGAGTCTATGCTTTAGTTTAGTTTAGTTTAGCTTATATATATGGATCCACCCACCCCTGTATTCAGCCTTGGTGAGGCCACACCTCAAGTACTGTGTGCAATTTTGGGCAACACAGTATGAGAAAGACATTGAGGTGCTGGAGAGGGTGCAGAGAAGAGCAAGTAGGATGATTAGGGATCTGGATGACAGGTCTTAAGAGTAAAGAATGAGGGATCTGGTGCCTTGAGAAGAGGAGGCTGAGGCTTGTTGCTCTCTAAAGCTACCTGAAAGGAGGTGGTAGTGAGGCGGGTGTTGTCCTCTTCCCCCTAGTGACTAGTGATAGGACAAGAGGAAATGGCTTCAGCTTGCACCAGGGGAGATTCAGATAGGATATTAGAAAAAAATTCTTCACCAAAAGAGTAGTGAGCATTGGAACAGGCTGCCCAGGGAGGTGAGGGAGTTCAGAAAACAGGTCGACGTGGCACTTCAAGACATGGCTTAGTGGTTACAGCGGTGCTGGGACTTGATCTTAAAGGTCCTTGCCAACCACGATGATTCTATGATTCTACCAATATGTATATTAGCCTCTCAGAATGCATTTCTTTTGGATATCTTTAATTTTAAAAGCTGTGATGGAGCCCTCCAAAGCTGACATTTCATATCGCACTTTTAAAAGCATCTTTGTTTCAATAAAGTTTATATTGGAAAAGTGCAAATCATAGTAAGCAAAATTCCCTTGCACCACCCAAACATACTGTGTGTGAGAAATTAAATTCTAGTAAAACTAAGAAGAGGCAGGTCTGTCATTCCTGTTAATTTACTTCTTACTTACTAGCAGCAAACTTTGAACTTCACTATCTAGCTGGTGAGTAATGAGACACGAAGTTTACAGTCTAAGGCAGTGATTCTGCAATATACTGTTGAACGGACAGGACCACAGCAAAGTCAACAAAACTTTATGCAGGTACACTAGTCTGCTGGTACTAAGCTGTTTTTTGTTATAGCTCATTACAAGAGTTGGTATAAAGCATGATTCAACACATTGGAAAAACCAAAGCAGAATGTACTGAAGACATTTCTGTTTCTTTTTACCAGTGATTTACTTAGTGTCACTGCAGCAAAAATGACTCTCTGGGACTATACACAACTGTGATTCTCTAACCTCTAGTAGATTTTCTGTTTCCTTTTGTTTTCTCAGGACTATTTGGTATAAATCATGTTAGTGCTCTAAATATCAGATTTATACTTAGGAAGTCTTCAGGGCACCTCTTGAATTCCAGTTTTACTATTGTGAAAAATTTAAATTTTGTTGGTTCTAGACCTGATTGCATTTCTGTTATATACTCATGATGCAGATACTGATGCATGACACATTTAGAAGAAGAGACACAATTCCTTTAATTCAAGCTTCCTGAAATAACCAGGAAAAATGAAAATTACCATAATCATGAGTAATCTTTCATTTCCTGTTGCACCCTTCATTTATCCTGGGCAGCCAGCCAGATCTGAAGTCAGTTTAGCATTAACCTGCTGCTACTGAGTTATTTTTTTAAAAAAATAAATCTGTTTGGAATGATCTAGAGGAACGCAAAAGTGAAGGTATTAGAAGTGTAAATTCCATAAATTCCAGTCATTCCACTGAATTCGGGTGTGAATTTGGCCTCAGACATGTCAACACTGGTAATATCTGGAAAACATCATCTTCCTATTTTGGGTGGAAGGAGAGCTGTTCCTTGCGTTTCCATGGTGGAAGAATGGGGAAAAAAAGGTGAAAATATGAATCTGTCTGAGGCATTATGACCTCTCAGTTTCCTGTGTTGAGGTGTATATGACCATTTGACCAGTGTCTTTAACAGTCCCCCTTGGCACTCTTTGAAATTGTCTGTTGCAAAACAGATGGTGCAGTAGTTACTTTTTGAAGGGCTAGAAGAGCATGACTGCATCTGGAATTAATCTGTAGCTCCCTAAACCAATAGATCACCCAGTTTTAAGAGAGCCTTCCAATGTAAATGTGTTGCACAAGTACAGGGAAAGAATATACAGCTTTAAGGCAGGAATATAATTCATAGGCACACAACTCTTTATGTTCAACTGTCTTATTTACAGGCAAGTCTTTTCTGCAAGAATTTATTTTCAATGAGGAACAACAGTAAGTGAAACATATTACTTCTTAAATGGCTTTTTGAAAAAAATCCATAGATTTTCCAGCTTTGTATAAAGTATTTTCCTTTTCTGCTGATCACTATGTTATTCCTAAAGAGATGACCGACCACTTTAATTTCTCTGGTGTCCTTTGCCCCAGAGGACACCAAGATGTTGTATAAAAGTAGCATACACATCAGCATGATTCAAATAAAGCTAACTGAGCTAACTGTGGAGTTTTGGCTGATCATAAAGCAGCATAACACATTTTCTGAAGAATGATGGAAAAGGGCATTAGGGCAGAACATGGTGATGCCAACATTCTACAGCATTCAGCAGCATTCTACAGAAGCATATACATAATCTTTACACCTTAAGTGTAAGCAAAAGATTAAAGGAAAACCAACTAGAATATGTAAGATGCCTGAAGAACTAGCCACTACAACCTGAATTTACACCTAAGTTAGACTACCTTTTGCAGAATATTCTATCACAATTGTGGTGTCCATGCCTCCAGAGGTAGGCAATGATACTGGTCTGAAATACTGTAAAAACTTCATCAAAACTTCCATTTTCAAGATGAGCAAAGTAGCTGCAATAATTATAAAGAGAAGACAGATATGGCAGCTGCAGTCTGCTTTGACAAGTGTCTACCTCAAAACCCAAATTCTGAACTGGTGGCTAAAGAAGCTGGTTTTATTTCTATCAGTCACCCACAGACCAGATTAATTCCTGCAGAGTTCCATTCTCTTCAGCAGTCCATTTTGTGAAGTGTTTCAAATTCTTACACATTATGATAATTAGCAAACAGTTCAATCTGGCAATATTTTTTATTTGCAGGCTTTTCACATCTTCCTGTGTTAGATGTTTTAAAAACGATAGAAAAACATAATGCCAAGTGAAATACTACAGACAAAACACATCCTGAATAATTCTACACTTAACATTTAGCTTTTTCAAGTAATAGAGTCAAAAAACCAAACACTTAAAAACTTTTCAAAGAGATGGGTACCAGAGAAAGTAGGAGTAGATCTGCAGTGACCCTAGCCAGGGGGCTGGCTGCAGCTTGCATGATGCCCTATCACCATACCTACCCTCCTCACCATCCATGTAACACCCTTGTTAACAGTCCGCAGATATTTATCATAACACAGTTAATGCATAAAAATGAATCAGTGTTCTTATTGCAAGTGTTGTATGTTTCACATTTCCAGAAAAACCTGGCTAGATCATTACTGATAATATCTTCCACTGGGGCTGATCCAACAGGAATTATTTCCACCAGCCTACGTCCTGTGCATGCTCAGTTCTTCTCTGTGCTGACTGACAAATATTTTGTCTGTATATTAGAAAGGCCTTTATTTCAAGGAATATTTTATTGGAATTGTTCTAAACTTGGGAAAAAAAGTTGTGTGATTAGCTTTCATAGCCAGCCACTTGATAACTTCTACTTTTTAATATAAATCAGTAGTGTCTGTGAGGGAGATAGATTGTGGCTGTGCAGTTAAGAATGAACTGTGCTATGTCCTGGCACCCAGCTAGGAAATTCTGCTTGGGACTAGATAATATAAGATTACCCACTCTGCAAACAGATATTGAGAGCCTGTCTTAAACAAACCGTCCAAATTCTATGTGCAAAACTGAGATGCTAAAGTTTCTATGGCTCTGTTTTGGCTAAAGTTTTCATTTTCTATTACATATAACAGCACACATATCCACATGAGGGCACCAGCTGACATTTTATTCTCAGGCCAATGTGCAATCTGTTTCTGGAATGAACATGTCAATCAGTGGTCACTCCAACTTTATACATACATAGCTAAAGTAGGGACTGAACTCTTAAATGTTAGATTTCCCAAATTTTGTTTTATTCTTTTTTGATTCTTAGGGCATCAGTATTTTTTTACTTTCCCTAAACTCCGCATTCAACAGAAATCTTGAAATAAAGTCTAATCACTTAGAGATGTGGGGAAGTTACATTTTTAAAAGAAATAAAATTAAAATTCTTTTTCAACGTGGCTGCATACTGGAATGTAAGCAAACTTTTATTAAAATTTGTAAAGGTTATTATTTCCTAGCTTTGAAAGGAGAACAAAAAAACCCAAGGTTTAACTTCATTTTTATTAAATCCACAAAAATATGCAGTGAACACCCATTCCATTTGTAGAAGTTATACAATCATTTTAAAAAAGCATAGAGCAATTAGAGCTCTGCTCTGGGTTAGGCTGAGGATTCAGGACTAAGACTGTCCAATTGCTCTCCATGCTGAACTCCAAGAATGCTGACCAGTGTAAATACAGTACAGGAACGATCGCATTTCCTCCACCAGCTCCCAGAGCATCAGGCAATCAAAACTGCAGAGGCTTGAGGGTTTCTTCGGGTGCTAGCAGACTTCGTGCTTTAAGAACGGTGTAAAACTATATCAGCTAAGTAGGAAAGGTTTCCCAAGCAGAGCACTAGGTTATAACAGAGATGACTATACACAACATGAAGTGATATAAAGAGTATTTTTCTTTGAAATCAACTGGACAGCATTTTGAAGGAGGGAGAAACTTGTCAGAAACTTCCAAAACACTTCAGAGGGTATTCACAAAAGCTGTCTTAGCCTACTGAGGCTAATCTTCCTAGACTCTAAATAGTGGAAACCCAGAGGATTTTTCAAAGAGTGATTCAGAAGAACCAAATTAACTTCTCTTGCTTGCCCCTGGCCAAAGCCTGTTTCTCCACTGAATGTTGGGGTGGTCTGGAGAAATTGGCCTCTTGGGGCTAATCATGGTGTTAGTGAATACTGTCTCCTGGTGACAGAAAAACAAAATACCATTATTTAAAGATTAGAGATATTATGGTATAGTATACTCCTCTGGAGTGGGGGGAGCCCAGGAATTTTTTTTCTCAGCAGAAAGCCACAGGGTTAGAAAAGTCAGAAAAGGTGTTGAGCTGAGGACTACCCTCAGCCCTTATTGCAACACAAATACATAGAAGCATGTTTCATTGCATGAGAACAAACAGACATAAAAAAGTTGTGAAGATGTGAATCTACTGGAAATCCTGGTGGAAGATACTGACTTTAAAGAATCTATAGGTTTTGGGGGTTTTTCTATGCAAGAAAATGGTAGTTTGGAAGGACGATATATTGCATCTATCACAGTAATTCAGTTTTACAAAATCTACAGAAGTACTCTATGTCCAAAAACCTCAAGTGACTGTTTTTGTGAAAGAAGTGAATATTCGTAGATGCCTCTATGCATCACTACACAATGAAAAAGAAAAGTGTCTGATAATTACAAATTAGATGCATGCCAGAAAATGCCAAGGTGTTTTTGTACATGTACCTGTGTTTTGGGATATTATCTTGGCAGTAGAGCTATGTTAAGTGACTATTTCCTTTCTTCAGATATTACCAATAGAGATGCAAGAGGTGATTAATGGATGCTTCTTTGTTCTAGGTCCCAGCAAGTGTCTCTGGTATCTCAATGACAGCTGCAGCTACAGGGAAGGAGGTAGGAGGGAGAGTTACTCGGTTGTCTTCTTGCATTGCTTTTTTTCCAAAGCACCTTTAACAGAAAGTAATCAGCAGACCCAGGAAGCCTTATAAGTGTTAAAATAAAAAGGGTTCTGGTTGTTTCATGAAGGACTTGTTCAGCTATTTAAGAAGGCCAGATAAGGTAAAATATATTAATTGACTGAAAAGCCTCATGTCTAGGAGTCACCAGAAGATTTCTAAAGATTCTGGATAACTGATTTTAACATACGTCAGACCTCAGTTAAGCTCAGAGTAGCTCAGGAGAAAATAAAATTTCCAAGTCCTGAAAGAAGATGACAAAACTAAGGATGCATAAAAGGGAATCCTGAGACTTCAGCATGCACACTGAGACAACAAAAACAATGCAGAAAATTTACCTGCGTTGCCGAGTAAAACTCTGAGAGGGTTAGTACCCTTAGCGTTTTGTTTGAGTGTTCATACCTGAGGGGAAGAATTGTGAAGCTGATAACACTCTGCGTTCCAGGGTCTATTTGGCGCATGTAATTAATGGCCTCTTGAGTTTAAGTGGTACTGACAACTCTAGGGAAATTTTGAAGGCATTGCAGGAACTACAAGAACTAAGATAAAAATGGAAAAGACTACAAAGTGAAGCAGTAGAGAAGAGAGGAGGCAATGCTGGCTAGAGTAGCAGTGATACCTGTGGGAAGCTTCTCAACTGAGGTCTGTCAGAAAGGATGGGAGGATTTTGACTTAATTTTAGCTGTCCACATGTTATTTAATAGGCATTCATTTTTTGCCTGTTCTCCTACAGTTAATGAAGATGTAGAGACATCTTTAGAAAGCAGCTCCTGTCTTTCACACTGTCCTAACTTTGATATTTAACCTGGGTATCTGCTGTATAGAGGCTGCTGCAGAGCTTCACTGACTATAGAGTGATCATCTGGAACTAAATTAGACACCTAACTTCTAAAGTGAAACATTTGTAGGTGGTATTGGGCATTTGCTGCTCGTGTCTGAATAATGATCACTTCTATGTGGTTTATAACTCTAAATAAGAAAGTTTTAATAGTTGTACTCTTCCTCATATTTAGGACATGGAGTACATTTCAGCTACTGAAAATGAGACCAAAATAATGACACCAGAGTAGCACAGGAGAGAGCAGTGATTCCAGATGCATGTTCACATATGTCTAAACAGAGTGCAGGCTTTGAACACGCAAGTCCTTGTACTGAGAAGCGGCCACTGTGGAAAAAATGTAGAAGTAACCACATGTGTGGTGTTTTCCTTGCCAGTCCTCTCTTGCAAATATATAAACTCAGTGAGAGCATGGATTTTTCTGGGTTCCTCTTCCTTAGAAATTCAATTCAGAATTAGAGTAAATTGGTTCAAATGAGCTGTTTCACAAACAGAATCCAAATTTGTTAACAACATGAAAGTGGTCCAGTACAAACCCTAAAGACTCCTGAAAGTTTCCTGCTTTTCCAGTGCTGTGTTTGGAATGTTAATTTTAATAATTAAAATTAAAATAAACAGAAACAAACAAAAAAACATAATAATCTGTTTATTAAAAGGATAATCTTTCCATGAGGAGGAACATTAACATGTTTTCCATGGCTTAACTCAGATGACTTACCAGATATCCCTACCATGGAAATGAAGTAGTGGTATGATTGGTAAAGATAAAGAAAACTGCAGTTACGGCAATTTGTTTCAAGGTGCCAAGACAAATATTTTCTAGTACAACTGATATTTGAGTACAATTATAGTGTTACTTTTTTGTTTGGTGTTTTGGTTTTTTTTGTTTGGTTGGTTTGTTTTGTTGGGGGTTTTTTTTTGTTTTGATGGGGTTTTTTTGTTTGTTTTTGGGTTTTTTTTTCTCTGTTTTGTTTTGGTTTATTTCAGGGCCACCCCAATTGTATTTCTGCAGCATATTTCAGCCTCAAGGCCTTTGGTCTCCCCTTCCTTAGCTAGACTTCTCCAGGCCTACTCAAATTTTTTATTTTTAATAATTATGGATGCAATTTTATTTAATAACTACATATATGCACATCCAGGGAACTGTTATGACTTTTATGTTTTGTCTGGATATACTTGCTCCTGGTTGGTGTTTGTTCTGAAAGACAGATAGCAGCAGCCCTTTTCACTCCACCTTTGTACTGAGTCTAGATACACTGCAGAATGGTTCAGGAATATCACTGGAGGTAGCAGCTTTAAGGAAGCCTACTCTGTACCGATGTACAGCAACTTTATAGGGCTCTTGAAATTGTAGAACTGGGCCTTTTTTAGAGACATGATGTTCCTCAATCAAATTCTGCAGGGCTGTTGCAAATAGAGAGTTAATATTGATTAAATAAAGGAATATGTCTTTGCCTTTCCATTTTAGAGCGATAGGTAGACCCACTGCTGAAATTCAGGTTTTCCTAGCTGGCCAGAATTTCTAACTAATCCTAAGAATATTCTTGTCAGTTTCTCTTAAGGCTATATATCTGAAGAGTGAGAAGTTAAAGTATCTGTAAACTCTGAAGCACACCATGTCCACTTGATAAATGCAGCATTGCATCTGCAGGCTTGAGTTTCACACAGCTTTCTGAAGTAAGGGTATTTATAGTCTCTTTTGAAGAATTCAAAAAGTTTTTTCAAAATTCATACCATCCTTCAAGTATTGCAGATAGTCAGTTAGTGATTACCCCTTTTTTAATAATTAACAGATACACTGGAATCAACCTGATGCTAATGATTAATGGCCTTACATTAAAGGTCTAAAAAAGGTATTTTATTGCTGTAGTATTTGTACACATGTAGCATTTCTAACTCAGTAAGTACTTTCAGCTAGTGTAGCCAGCTTTGCCATCAAAAAAAAAAAAGTGGTCTATCCCCAGCCAAAAAAAAACTGCAGAGAGAGTGTACCGGCTCACCATGCAGCTGCAGAGACATTAATGCCAGCTCAGGAGAGAAGGTACAGGTGGGAACAAGCAATAGGAAGGTGTGATCATTTATTTCAGGAACAGGGGGGGGTTTATGCCAAAATAAAATACTAGGTAACATTGCCAATGTAACAGTGATATTTAAGTAGAAACTCAGACTGATAAAATCTTTTGTTAATAATTCATAAATATAAGAACAGAAGAGTGAACTCAGATTTCAAAACTTCGGGTGTCTGATACCAGAATGTAATTATTCTCTTAATATTAAAAAGAAACAGTTAACAATTTGTACATAAAGATGGGCATCCTGCTGCCAGAGATATGAAGGTGCAAGTTAATGAAGCTGACTGCATTTCATCTGCTGTACATACACATCATCAACTGACCTATACAGCTGGGGTCAAGGTGCTGGAACACCCACACATGGCCCATGATTGCGGACAGAGGCAGGGGTAGTTCTGTGGTTGGTTTATCCAATTAAAATCTGACAAGTGTTTAGTTGAACTAGAGGACTAGTATTTGAAGTTACAAATAAAAGTGTCTAGAATAGTAAGTCAACTTCTTCCATTAAGTGAGGGCCTCTGGACTATTGAACTAATCTGGAATAAAGCTTTCCCTGTAAAAGTAAACTCTCTAAAGCAGAAAATGATATGGAATTTCCTTTGGTCTCAGTACTCAGATCTCAGACCTGGGACATTAATGTGATCTATAGAAAACCTAATGGGGGCTTAAAAGCTACACAGCCCCCTCCAGTCACCCTAAGATATTAATTTTTTTCTTCAGTGCTTCTGTTGCTACTTTTCCTGTGGTAAAAAGACCTTGGAAATGCTTCTCACAATGGACAGAAAATACTTCTTTTTAGACCTCTCCTCCTGAACTCCCATCTCATTTTCTCACAGTTCAGGCATCAGTCCAATTTAAAACTGGTCACGTCCATTTTTAGCCTCTTTATTACTAAGATTGAATGGTGCACACACTCATCCACACATAAATTATTATGACTGTTGTGGGACCCTGTAGCTTGCAAGCCTATCATAGATCTGAGCCTTTGCTTTGGGTCTTTCCCTTGGATTTGAACTAAGAGAGAATGAAGCTGTTTTATTTCTTTTTCAGAAAGTTGTACCTCAATGTACTGGTGCTTTTCCTCTGCAGCAAGATGAGCAGTAGTTGTTAGTTAAAAGAGCTGGTTTTGCAATCCAGTGTATGTGGTAAGGCATATAGTGTACATGAGGAACTGTGGTTTAGAAATCACTTCTACAGTCTTGTCCATTTTTCACTCCTGGGTATGTGACAGTCCTGGTTTGTCAACTCTCTTAGGATCTCAGAGATTGTGAGAACTGCACAGGGACATACCTAACTTCAAGTAATTACTGACCAGTCTCAGTATCCTTTGTACCACATCTGTACCTTTTTTAGGTTTTCACAATTCTCATTGACCCAGCACAAATAAAGAAAATGTAACGATGCAAATTACAGCACCACTTTAGCTATGCATGCAAGCTAGGAAGACTTTTCACCTCAGCCTTTTTATGTTGCTAAACAGAGTTTTGTCTTTTTGCCTCTTCCAGCTGTGGAACCTTCTTCTCTTCAGTCTCTTCAGGAGGCTAGGGTAAATTATAGGACATTGCTTTTTGGAGCTCTGAGAAAAAAATTAATGTCCTTATATTCAAAGACCAGTATTTTAAATAACTGTATATAGATATGCCTTATATTACTAGCACTTGAATGAGACAAAGAAGTAAAACCTGTCGTGGAACAGCATAATACCTTTCTTTCAAAGACTTTACATTTCTCTGTTTCTATGTATTTATATTAAAGCTTCTTAAATTCTTCTTAAATTTGACAAGTATCAAAATTTTTTTATTTTTAAGTCAGACTCCTGGGGCTTCAGAGACATTGCTACAGTTTAGTAAATGCAGAGAAAGGTATCTTAGCTTTAACAATTAGAACAGAAAGGGGAAAAGAATTTAAATTGTCAAGAACAGTTTGTGCTTCATTCCTTAGGAAATTAAGTACTTCGAAAAGATTAACCGTCTGTTAAACTAGATATTTCCTACTGTATTAAAGTTTTCACAGCACTGGTACTTCAAGAGGAAACTTCAAATTTTATTAAAATACATAGACTGGTTCTAGTAACTACCCTTTTTAAGATCAGTTTATATAACTTCATTGCCATGCAGACCAAAGCGGACTGGATCACCATAAAGAGGGCATGAAAACACAAACAAGCAACAGAGCCTGTTAGCATACATGAAGGTGAGGTACTGAAAGGTGTTCTAAGGGAAAGCAGATTATTCAGATGCCTTTGGACACATCCATAAGTAAAACCTATATAATTCTGCAGAAAAAAAGTAAGTATAATAGCACTCTGTAGGTGAGAAATCTGGATGGATAGTCAGGGATGTGTGCTTGTCACTGACATGTGCTGCAAAACTCTCCCAGAACTTGTAAGCCTCAGACATTGATGTGCTGGGAATTCACTAGCCTTCACTGAAGCAAAAGGTGACCATGGAGCTCAGTAGCTCTATTTCACTGAACAGTCCCAGGGGTCTAGAACTCCTGTGGTGGAACAGACAATATTGAAGAGTATATGACAGGGAAATGGTGGGTACTGATAATATGCAATTATACATACTGGTAAAATGTGCAACTGGGTAATTCTAATATCACTTGCCTTTAACTGTTGCATGTAAAAATAGTATTGGCCATTACATCAGTGCTACACTTAGTTGTGGGCAAAGAACAGGATAGTTGCTGTAAACAGTCTCAGGAAACACGGATCAGCGTCAGAATTCATTTAAACTGACCCTGACAATGAAGTGGTCTCATCATCAGGGCTCTGCAGCCAGGGCCCATTAAAATAATAATTTATTTTCATTGCTGTTTGTGAGACACCAAAAGTTTGTTAGCCTTGAAACAGAATGAACTGCCAGGAGTGTAGCTGTTTTGAGTAAATATTTCCAGAATTTCGACACACCATGGATGTCAATGACGTCCCTTTTGATGTTTGTTGTCCAAATTCCAGTACACAATGCTGAGCATAAAACACAAAACTGTAGGTCACTCTGCAACAGATTTATGCAAAGAAAACAAAAATACTAGTAGCTCCCTTATGTGCCATTTATTTTAATTTTGCTCTGGCATCTCTAGAGTTTCCAGATATACCAATTTCTGAAGAGGCTGCTCTTCCAAGAACAATTTTTTCAAGGAGTAAAAGGATAAAGGATAATTCTGTAACATGTATTTTTAGTTTCCAGGAGAAGAAAAAAAAAAAAAAAAAAATTTTTTTCATCTCTTCCAGGAAAGGCTTAGGCAAGACTTGATTTTTTAAATTTTTTTATTTACTTAGGGAGCAAGCACTGGACCTCTGAATCAGTTCAAGAAAAATGGACACCTGTTATTATTCTGGGAATTATGCCCTGAGGATGGTAAGGAAAATATTTTCAGAATGGTAGCTGGCAAGCACTGGAACAGGTTGCCCAGAAGGGAGGTGGAATCTCTGTTCAAAATTCAAGTAATCAACACACTGAATGACATCTGACCTGATACTGGAAGTAGTTCTTCTCTGAGCGGGTGCTCAGATTAAGTGGTGTCCCAAGCTCTCTTCCAGTGTCAGTCCTATGAATCTTTTATTTTGAGGACTTCTACAATAACTTCATTTCTTTGACTCTTGCACTTCAGTTCTCAATGGATTCCTGTGCTCAGAACCACACATTTATTGCCTGCTTGAACTTATCAGCCTGTACATCAGACTTGATTAATCAGTAAAATAATATAACTAACTGTGGAGAAGAAAATGAGAGAGCCAGAGGACTTTTACAAATCAAATGGGTATTTTTAAAGTGGGACACATTTCTTAGGAACTTGGATACAAAATGAATACTATTAGTCACTAACAACAGAAGATTATTTTTATTGGTTTTTTTCCACAAAACCCCCTACATTTATAGCAACCTAACATAATTTTCCTGAGTTGGGTTAACAGTGATCTATATATATTATTCGGATCAGAACTACATCATTGTTTTTTAATAGCCTGCGTGCCAAAATATTTCTGCATGCTTGCTGTTCTGACTACAGTTTCACATGGTCAGCAGTATTAAATTTTTGCAATCAGTGCTGAGACAGAAAAAAGCCCATCAGGTTCATGTTTTTCTACAGATAAGGCACAGTCTAGATTTTTGCTTTCTATCCAGGTGTAGGGTTTGGACCATAAAATGCTGATCCACAGCTGGAACCAGAGCAGTGTTTAGAACTCTTTCTACCCAGATTTTTCCTCAACCCGTTAGGTTGCAAACTGTTCTGTTGCAGAAAATGTCATTAGTTGTCTACCTCCCTCAGAGAACAGGAGACCTGGTTCCACTATTTGACCTCATTTTGTGGATTTCTTTCAGACCTCTCAGTATGTCCTTCTTGCTGACTGAGTCTCTGGGGATGTAAGAAACAAAGACCAGCACGTTTCTTTTGTCTGTAGCTCTGGGCGAGCACTGTGGCTTCTCTGGTTACCATATGTCGCAACATGCAAGTTCATGGTGCCAGCTCATGCAATAACATGCACTATGCTACTGGCTGAATAAAAGTACCACATAGGATTTATCTGCCTCACTTTCTTGCCTAGAGGGGTACACTTTTTCCTCTCACTCCTCCTCATTTTTATGCATGTAGAGTTAAGGTTTGTGGGACATAATCTGAATGAAAAAGTCTAATTCACCCAGTTTAATTGAGGGATTTAAATTAGGAGCATATTTGCCCTAGGCTATTTTAACTGACTATTGTCTGTTAAAAGAGTGGCATATTGCAGGGGGAGATGAGAGTGAGCTGAGTAACACCCTGGAATGATTTTCCCTTCTGTTTCAAGAGGTAGCTAACTATGAATACATTCCTGATTAAAGTATCCTGGTCTGCTACCTGGAATGAAGTGAGATTAAACAAACCTAAGTGCAAATGATAACAAGGCCAACACTTACACTCTCTACTCTCCTCTCCTCTTTTGAGACCCCCATCTAGAGTACTGTGTCCAGTTTTGGAGTCCCCAGCATATGAAGAAATGAGATTGTTGGAGCGAATGCAGAGGAGGGCCGTGAAGATGATTAGAGGGCTGGAACACTAGTCCTATGAAGGCAGTCTTGGACAGCTGGATTTATTCAGCCTGGAGAAGAGAGAGACTTTGTTGCAGCCACTGAGTATCTGAAGGGAAAGCTGGGGAAGGACTTTATGTGAGGGCATGTAGTGGTAGGATGAGGGGCAATGTTTTCAAATTCAAAGATGGTAGATTTAGGTTAGATATTAGGGAGAAATTCTGTACTGTGAAGGAAATGAGTTACTGGATCAGACTGCCCAGAGAGGTTGTGGATGTCCCCTGCTTAGAAGTGTTCAAGGCCAGGCTGAATAGGTAGAATGGGTAACCTGGTCTGGTGGAAGATGTACCTGCCCATGGCAGGGGGTCTTTAGGGTCCCTTCCAACCTGAACTATTCTATCATTCTTTTATTCTATGAATCCCATACAGTCCAAGCCATAATCTTACTTTCTTAGCAGTCCCTCAAACCTGCCCTGTTTAACTATTCTCCTGCCCTTCAGTTACCAAATACCAAATTATCAAATACTTTATTACAATGTGTCGATCCCTACCCCACAAAAATTCATTCTTTTATAGAGCTGTTGGCAACAACAAGCTACCTGGCATGTCCCAAGGTCCAAGCCTTCCTGCCAGCAAGTGCCATAGACCAAAGGGGATGGGAGCAGAGTCATGCAGTGGGCCTGGGCGACAGAAGAGCAGCAGCCAGAGGGAAGGCAAAATGAGGTGCTGAGCTGGGGAGTTGGAAGACAGGAAGATGAAGAGTGCAAGATGAGGGGATGGTAGAAAGCTTTGGGCTGAGAGAATATATATTTTGGTTTTCAGGAGGAATGTAGAACCCCTAAATCCTGGGGGGGTCCACGCTTGGTGAGGTCTGCCTTGGTGGAAAAAAATGCTCTGCATATCACCCTTAGCTCCAGCCCTTCCACTCTGTTACAGGATGGACTTCAGCAGTAACTCAAATATGATCCATGAGATTCATATCCTGGTTCAAATTTGATCCTGTCGCCTGCAAACACTGAGTGATAAAGTAGTTTAGAAGTACTGAAAAAGTGAAACATGAAGAAGCTAAAATAAAAAATACAAAAAGGGAAGAAATGCAAAGCTGAGGAAAGAATAATTACGGCTGATGTTCCCCAGATTCTGTAGGAATGTCTTATTTCTCTCTTGGTTAAGTATTTCCAGATCATACATACCTAGCTGTCATTTTGTCAATATTTAATAATTGTCCCCTAGTCACTACCAGGTGAGTCTGACTATCCTCCCACACTTTTGCGGTCAAAAGGAGCTTGCTCTATCTCTTGTCATCTTTGTTAGGTGCTGCACACATTTTTTTTCTAGGAAATTACTTCAGTCTGCTGCAAAGGTAAGTCCTGCTGTTGTTTGGAACTCTTCCTGTCCCACTGAAGCTTTGTGCATGAATAAGTGTAGTGGACCTGGTACATTCCTTTATACTGCCAAGCACAGATTCAGGACCATTTTGTGTCTCATTAGAGACACACAGCATCTTTTACCATTTTAAATTTCAGTGTTTTCTAAAAGACATTTTGCTTCATCCATAAAATTCTATGAAAGTAATGTCATGGCTTTGTGTGCCAGACTGTCTAACAGAAGACCCTGTTCTGGGTCTAGCAGTAGTGCTTAGATTTTTGTCTTGGAGTTTCCCTAGTTAGTCTCTGACCATCTATTTTTTCTATGATTATTCCACTATTAATCTTGCTCTGATACCAGATTAATTTTATAAATACACATGTAGAGGTGGTCCCAATCCCATCTGAACATTTGTGTGTACATTTTTGTGTTTATCTTTATCTCTGTGTGTGAGGCTCATTTCCAAGGAATCCAAATGTGGATCCAAATCTAAAACATCCTCAGATGGTCACTGTCACTGCAAAAGACTAACCCAATACTGCTGAGAACAACCTTAAAGACATTTAGTTTCTAAATCCTGATCCAAATTACTTGAATTCCTCTCCTTCTCTCATCCCTGTAATCTAGATTAAAGATTTTGGGAGCACAGGCAACAGAATAAAGAATATCAACAGCTGATATTAATTACTGTCTATCAATCCCTGAAGAGTTCTCAAAATATTTAGACAATCTGCTGTGAGTAACATTAGTAAGCTAAATGTGTGAAAGTTAAAAGCCAGTAATTGCAGAAGACTTTAAACTTCACCTCAATAAGTAATAATGACCTCTAAATATATGAGATAAAGAAGATAAAACAGAAAGCATAGTAAACGAAAAAAATAAAAACATTGTCCTCAGTGCCATAGAGGTCAAATGAATTAAATAACTCTAATGTCTTTCCAGAAAGAAAACATCGTTAAAAGCCTGGAAGAGCTAAACTCTGAGTTAATTCTTCATAAACATTCAAAGCATTTCTCCCTCCCTTCTATCCCAGAATTTTTCCTCAGGCCACTTGCTTGACCCATAAAAATCATGTAATCATAAAGAAAAAATAAACTTCTGACCACTAATGGAAGATTAAAACTTTGCAAGAAGTAGTGTGGAGTAATCAAGCCTTAAGCCAAGAGTGCATTCAAAGTCTGAAATACTCTCTATAAATACAAATATATGGAATTTTTTTTTTTTTATTATTATTATTATTACCATTATATACCGTGTATGCTAGTCAATTATATTTAATAAGTGTCAGTTACTAGCAGATTAATTTCATTTAAAGGTAAAATAATTATTAATTCTTTACAGCAGTTTTGCAAAGTAGTAGTACCAGAAAGATTACAATCGGTGCAATATGTGAAAGCTTATGGTGGATTCATTAGTTTAAATGAACTTGTTGGAAAATAATGTGTCATAAATGGGTCTTCTTTTACTGGTCTTGAATGCAAAGATTTCTCAATCACCTTTATTCCCTTCATACAAGGCACTGGGCAGGGATCTGTTCAGCATCCTCTGCCCTGCAGAGGATCCCTTCTCCCTCCCTTTGAAACAGCCTCACCTTCTTCCTTTTTGCTTTATATCTGCTGATCTTCTCCTTCGTCAGTCATGTCTAACAAAGTAAAGTAGTGAAGTTTAATATACTTCACTCTAGGGTAGTGAGTTTATTTTTTCTGGTCTATCTTACATTTGCTTATAAGAAATTACATTTCAGTGCAGCCCTACAACATTTTCATTAAGATGAAACACTAGGGGCATTTCCATTGAGATGAAGGATATGTTTCAGTTTTAAGACTGTTTCTCATGTGGTTCTTCAGTGACATATATTTTTTTTCCTCAAAAAAAACACTAAACACAACAAAGGGAATTGGCCTGGGGAAAATGCCACTGAGATACTGTTAAGAAGTCTGACTTAAAGCCAAGCAGCATATGCAGAGCGAATGCTCAGTCCACCCATTGTGCTCACAGCCACAGGGGGCTGAGAATAATACCCTATGAGATTTTAACCAAAGTGTGGTAAAAATATTCTGGTGTAACTGCCCCTGTTTCTCAAATCGGAAAACTCAGTTTTTAATTTAACTTATACTATGTTACTTTAACATAGTTTTTTACTTCTGTGTTAGCACTGCACTATTATGCATTCAAATAAGAGATGTGAAGAGAGTGCAGCCTGCCCTTAACATATGACAAAATTAAGAACTTTAACCCAAGTAGCAAACCCATTCCAATGCACGTGCTGAGCTGCTGATAAGGAGTTCCCAGTTGCTTATAAGGAGTTCCCAGCTGCAGAGGTTATGGCTATCGTGTGTTTAGTAGCTAGTTTGTTTCCTCAAAAAGCAGCCTATGAAAAGCTATTTCAGCCTAGTCTAGTTTTGAGCAATTTTTGGACTGTTTTAAGTAGGACTAAGGAAAAACTGCTTTCAGGACCAGGCCAGAATTAGGAAGGTAAAGAAAAGAATCCCCTTTGTTCAATTTCAGCTCTCATGTGTTTCCCCACATCATCAAGGTGGCCAGAGCAGAAAGTGGTTCCCAAAACTGTATTTGCTGGTGACAGCAGTTTGCTGCCTCTTGCTTAGAGCCTGGAACAAATCCACTATTCAGCCTTAAGGAGACGAAGGTTTGTTAGCTGGAATATTAGCTACAACCTTCAAAACAAAACTTCTTATTTTATTGTCACAGAATGCCTGTAAATTTATGAGGCCTTGGGAATACAATAAATTAATCGCAGTAGTACTTGTTTGTTTGTGTAAAGATTTGCAAAACAAGTAATAAAGTGTTGATGTGATTTTTTTTTTTTTTAACTTGGAAATCCATTAAACCTTGTTCTGGGTCTAGTTTCCGTCTTCAAAATAAGCTGTTCTGGAATACATCTAGGAAACCAGAATTTGATGAATGTGATTAGGATTTCATGAGTCACAGTCACAAGTCTTATCAAAAACAATTCATATCCTAAGTTTGATCTTCGTTGTATTCGTTCTTTAGCAGCAACATAAATTTTAGCAGTCTTCCATAAATTTTACAAAAACTCCATGATACAATGTATAGCATGGCAGAGAACTAAGCTAAGACAAAAAAAAAAAAAAAAACCAAACAAAAAAAAGGTAGTAGGCACTGACTTTCCATGAAAATAAAGGGAAATAACAATGCTAATGTTTTAATTTTATCTCTTAAAGCAATGAGTAATTGAATAGAAGCTTTCCTTTTAAGAGGGCTTAGATGTTCTTATTAGGACTGCCAAAAAGCTTAACATTCTGTTTCAGAATTTCCCAAATTACATCCATCTGCATAAACTAATAAAATATTAATTATAATTTCCTGTAGTTCTGAAGAGGTACCAATTCAAAAGCTGATATATTAAACATTCTCCACAATCTAATTCAGGTCTTATCCTTCATCTCACTGTACAGTACAAATTCAGTCTTTTACACCTAATGCACACTGAAGACACAGATGTTACTACACATTATAGCGATGCCAGCCTGAACTCCTGGGAACTTCCATACTATGTCCATGCTACATTTCTTCTTGAAGGAGTTCTGTTTTCTCAGTTGATTACATTGCACAGCTTTTATTTTTGGCAAGGATTTTTCAATGGAGTGACATGATGCAGAATGGAATAAGCTAATAACAGTATTGTACACAGAGCACCTTTCATCATGGCAGATCCCAAACAGTTTTACAGCCTGTACATATAAAAGTCATTCTTCACCTACCACTGAAAGGCAGTTACTGCTGGAGAAGAAAAGAGTAACCATACCAGGCCAGCAATAGCAGCTTTTTTTGAGTAAGTTAAGAAAAATGTCTTCATATGAAACAATAATGGGAATGTTTAGAGAGGCCGGATCTAATTACTAGCATTTGCATTTGGTCAACATGTTTAAAAGATTTCTTGTGAATACATGAATCAGTAGTGGTATAGGTACCCATAAATATTTCATTTGCCACAAGTTCTTATGGCTTCACATTTTCTCAGAAACAGCACTGTAAGCAGCAGAAAAAAAAAAAAAAAATCTAAATATCTACTTAAGGGCTGTTTTAACATGTACTCAAAGAAGAAAATGCTATTTAGTCACTAAAAGCTGCCTTCAAAATGGTCACATTTTATCCCAAAGCACTGGATAACTCTGACTCTTCGATCTGGTGTAGTTAATACAAAAGGGCATTTTGAATATGTCCAGTATATCCTGTCATATAAGAATCTGAGTCAGGGTGTCATTCAGTGCAATACTGTTCTGGCAGTGGCAACACTGTTGTATTTGCTCTCAGTGGTTTGTGATACATATGCATGCATTGGTACTAGTAAACTTGAATCCAGTGAAACTGATTACTCTTGATTTCAAAAATACAGTTAAGTTGCCATAAGTCACCCAAGTTGTGACAATTTACCATGTATGTTCTCCCAACATTTACTGGTTGCAAAGTCACTGACAAGAACTTGAAGTTTTTCCTTTGCAGGCTGTGTCTATTTGCTGCAGGTTAACAACACTCCCCATCAGTGGGCTCATCTGTTGTGCATCAAACTTTGAAGCCTGATCATGAGAGCCTGCTGAAAACAATTATTGAAAAATTAAAATCATCATATCAGGGCATTCAGGGAAAGACAGAGGGATCAGAGAATCCTCTGCTTATTGATACTTGTAGCTGCACGTAATCAACATCAGTGATTCGTGTGATACACTGCGTGGAGTAAAACCAGACAGATATGAGAGAGGCATTTATTCGGTGCTTCTTGAAAACTTGGAAAATTGACTGGGAAGTGAAGAAGGACATGATCGGTGCTTTCATTACCTGAAGGTTTATGAATTAAAAGTAACAGTTAATAGCAGTAGGGTAAGCTGGCTGTGAAATACCCATCAGAAGGAATAATCTCAGTGCATGTCAATATTCATTGAGTGGAAAGGATAGTAAAACTACAGCAATTAGGTCTGGGAGGTAAAGTAAACATGAAGGAGGTCAGGAGTCTGTAAAGTCCATACTGAGAGGTAAGGAGTACTGGAGGAAAACATGCAGTATTTAAGGTTTTATTCTGTGACCAGAAAGGCTTTCATTCATACCCTAATCAAGCCCGGATCACCTATTTGATCCCACCATTGTTCTGTCTCTCATTCCTCATCATTAAGATGGATTTAATAGTCCCTTTCTACGTCACAGAGGTCTTATGAGAATAAATATGCTACAGATGGTAAAGTACTCAGACATTAGAGTCCTCAGGGCCAGAGGAAATCAAAAGTTATATCCATGTATCTGTCTTTGGAATTTGTCATTTGAATTTTGTCATTTGAAATTGAATGGACAAAGTACCAGAGAACATGCTAGAGACAATTGCCTAACTTACAGCACATATTTTATTCACTGAATTTAATTTCCATTATGCTTATGAATTGTCCATGAGTGGTTTAGGAACACAAGAATTCCCACCCCACCAGGAGGAGAGTTTAATAGAAGGCAGGCATTGTGGCACTGCTGTGAGGAGAGCAGCGCAGTGCACAGCCTCCCTCAGGAATAGGCTCCCTCCTCTCCCCTGCGTGCACAAGACTGACTTCCACAGTTAGTGGGTTTTGTACATTTATATTGTTCAATCTATTGTATATAAAGTTTGATCCCAAATGTAATTTCCTGGAATATCTTCCCCCACCTCCTTTTATTTATTTGATTTTATTTTTAGATTTCTCTAGGTATGCATTGAGACTTTCTAGAGACTGAAGATCCCAGGAGGTAGGACAGTACGTTTTGCTCAGCAGAGGAAACAAAATGAGCCCATTACCATTAAACTATTGTGAACATAGATGGAATTTAATGAATTTGTCATACTGAAATAAGAAGCATTTCTGTATCAGCCAGCCCACCTAATGTATTTTAGCAGTGATGCTCTGTGTGTGGTACTGCCTAACAGTCCATTTACAAACTTGACTTATTTTCTGAGACTAGATAGGATCTGTGTTTGAAGAGATTTGGGGTTTGGTGCAAATATTTACAAATATTTATAAACAGAGCCTTGCTTTCTAACAGCAAATACTGTCTGCATTTCTAATCTGGGGCCCTTTTTTTTTTTTCAGTAATAGACATCCTATCTTTCAACACTCTGGTTTGACCAAAAGGCATTTTTTTCTTGATTAAATCTGTTTTCTTTAGCTTTTCATCAGGAAACAAGTCATTCATGCTCAAGATCACTTCCCTGTCATACAAAACTGCAAGTTGACCTTATCAACACGCTTATTGTTATTAACTAGTTCTTACAACAAGCTTTGAGATCATTATCTTCTTACTGAGCAGCTAGGATGTGAAAGCAAGGGTAGACAGGGTATGTGGGTATATGTGATACACCTCCAGGCCATAAAGAAATCATCAGCAGAAAGCAGATTAAAATTCCAATTCTTTGTCTGGTGTTGAGATGATGCCTTTTCCTTGCTAGTTTACCAGTTCATCAGGTAGTTATTCAGTGTGTTAATGCAATACAGTGTTTCTTACAGCACTAGGGTTTCAGAGGAACCTAACAACTACAATAGCAATGGCTGAACCCTCTTTATTTTTGTGCAGAGGCCAAGATCTGAAAGAAAGATAAAGCTCAGCCCTGGGAGTAGGGCACGGTTTTGATCCTAAGGTGAAGTTGCCCAAATAGATCACTAAGCAGTAGCTAACTAAGCTTTTCTGGTTTTCTGGGGAAAAAAAAAAATTGATTCAGAACTACAGTAAATCTTTCTTCTTTTACAGAAATAAGACTAAACTGCCCTCTCTAATTTGAATGCTGTTGTTTTCTAGGAGGGAGAGTGACTTCTTCAGCAGAGAGATATCTGCAAAATTCTACCGTGTGGTATATAATACTTTTTTTTCATTGAAAAATATATATATATTTAATTAATGAAAAAAAAAAACCCAAAACTTGTAGGTCTTGGGTACATTTTCCTATTAAATATGTCTTGGCACTTGCCTAGATTGTGGAGTAATTGTTTGCACAACATCATCCTTTAAATAGGTCAGCCAAATACACTCTAAGCATCAGATCTCACTTGGAGTTTTACAGTTGGGTTCTGTCTCTCTAATGGTCTGAATCAAAACTGTGGATACATCCAAATACCCTGAAGCAAGGGTATTGCAAATGCAGATCCAGTCTGTCTAGCACAAGTCTTTCATTTTCAACTAAGGCTACTTTTTTCTTGTCCTTTTTTCCCCCCTCTCAATTAAAGCAAAAGCACGTTGTTATTTAATGAAATCTAGGAGAGGTTTTTTTTCTAGGATATTTGTAAGTGAAAAATGACAAAGCTATTAACTTGTGATGTATCTTGAGTGAAATTGATGGAGAAGAGCAAAAACATGGAAATTCAGCACATATGTTTTGTAAAGAAAACCTATTGTCCTCTCTGGGAGGCTTTGTTTCCCCAGCTTTTTGGGCAATGCTGCTTTGGTCCATAAATCAATATGGATGAAAGTCCTGGTGTTCAAGACTATGTTATTAGTTATGGTTGCAGAAGGGCTTTTAAATTTGTAGTAGAATGGGCACCAAAGGTCTGGAAGGGACTTCTCATGACATTACAGTAGTTGTGACTGGCTGAGGTGATCACATTCTATGCAATGCTTAAAGTTTTATAGTAACTGATATTTGTCATTCTAGCTTAAAAGCAGAGTTAGAATTCTAGTTAATCCTGAACCATCACAGTGATAAATTTTCTGGAGGATATGCATTGCAATACTAATTTTTCCACAGTTTTGTGAAGTCTCACTTTAACTCGATTTCCTTTTTAATTTTCTGTTGTTGCTATAGACAAGGGTAGGATAAGATCTCAGTATTTCTTATGTCTTGCCCTTCAGGATGTAATTTTTCATAACTATCTTTAATTGAATGGAATTAACTTTTCTTTATAAGTCTACAAAATATAACACATGCTCAGATGTGCATGAATCAAAATTTGTATTAACCTAGGCCTAGTTTTGTGACAGCCATCTGGAACAGCATACCAGAGCTTGGTTTTGGCATTCTGGAATGTGTCTTCTGACCACACAGGTATTTATATTTTTGTGTTTCCTTTCATAAAAAATTACCTTCATATTTCCAAATTATTTTTTGCATAATGACAAAAGAGGTTTGTATGCTTTCTTCATCTATTGTTGCCAGATTTATTATCTGCTGAGCACTTAAATTTGCTCTTTCTGCATAGCTGTCTCCCTGTAGCCTTCCTGCAATGACAGCTGTGGTGTCCTTTTCTTCTCACAAATACAGTTTTTCACTGTATTTTTGTCTGTCTCAGATCTCAGATGCACCTTGCTCCATCCTCACCATTGTATTCCGCAGCTTGACAGACATAGACTAGAGCAACAGCTTTACTTCTGTCAAGAGTACTGCCAGGAAAAAAAAATAAATTAAAAAACCATTATCCCAAGCTTGTCACCTGCCTTCTCTAACTAGAAATCTCAGTACTTTATCACGCCTTTCACATTCTCTTCATTCAGTACTTCTGCTTTCCCATTTTTTTTTTGAAATTCCATCCAAACGAAGAGACTGAGGAGTTCATGCCAAAGGCAGCTGTCTCACTCTCCTCTATCTCTAGCACACCTGTGGGTGTTGATAAATAAATCCTGTTCAGGCAAACAGGGGAGCAGAGTAATGCCCAGATGACTTGACAGTTGGAAGGTTTTAATTATTTTGCTGTCTGTGACAGGCTGGCAGAGTGCTGCTCTTCCCCATAGCTCAGCACCCAGGAGAGTGTCTCAGGCACTTTCCATCTCATTGTATGGATGTCAGAGCCAGTGGTAGCACTTCTGTACTGGTGCAGTACCTGCACGTCCCTCCAAGGTCCTGTGCACTATGTGCTGTACCTAAATATTTTACAAGAGTAGCCCTCACCTTAAATATGCCAGTCTTTGTTACCTTGTGCTTAATTTAGTTCAAGTATCAAAATCAGGACAGTCTGTGTATGAAGCCATGAGAAAGGAGATGCACTTTTAAAAGTCCCATGTTGCAAATGCCAACATCTGACCATAAGTTTTGCTGGGGGTATTTTTTGAGTGCTAGTTATTATTGTCATGATTCATTTTTTGTTTTGTAACAGTGCCCAGATGTCCCAACGAGGGTCCTGCTGTACTTAACATTATACAAGAATGCAAAATGATACAGGCTTTGCCCTGTAAAACTTAACTTTTAGTTCATGAAGAAAATGTAGGATGAAAACCAAGGTGAGATGGGCTTCAGTGTGACTGGTTGTTGTAGTCTGGCATTGCTTGCCAAAGAAGAGCACTAAATCATGCCAGGATTTCTATGATATAGGAGAGCACTGATCAGTGGCCCACTGTGGCTCTGCCATCAGCTAGTAGCTGGTGTCAGTTTCCTGCAAGCTTTGTTCCAGGAGCAAGGCCTGAACCAGAACCTGAAGTTAATAATATCATAGAATAATAGAACTATAGAATGTCTAGGGTTGGATGGGACCTTAGAGATCGTCTGGGTCCAACCCCTTGCATGGGCAGGGACACCTCCCACTAGATCATATTGCTCAAGAACACATCCAGCCTGGCCTTGAACATTTCCAGGGAGTGGGCAGCCACAATTTCCCTGGGTAACCTGTGGTGTCTTGCCACTGTCACAGGAAAGAATTTTTCTTCCTAATGCCATTTCCCCTTGTCCTCTTACTACACACCCATGCAAAAAGCCCTACCCCAGCTTTCTTGTAGGCCCCTTTCAGATGTTGGAAAGGAACTATAAGGTCACCTTGGAGTGTCCTCTTCTCCAGGCTGAACAACCCCAACCCCAACTTCCTCAGCCACAGGGGAGGTGCTCCAGCCCTGTGGTAATTTTCATGGCTCTCCTCTGGACATGCTTAAGGATCTCTATGTCCTTATGTTGGGGACTCCAGAACTGGGCAAAGTACTCCAGGTGGGATCTCACAAGAGCAAAGCAGATACAGCAGTGGGGGAGAATCACAACTCTTGATTGGCTGTGTATGCTTCTTTTGGTGCAGCCCAGGACTCAATTGGTTTTGTGGGCTTCAAGCACACATTGACAGCTCATATTGAGCTTCTGGTCTACCACCACTCCCGAGTTCCTCTGCTCAAGCCTGTCCTTAGTTCTTCCCCTCCCAACCTGTTTTCATGCATGGGATTGCCTCAGCCCATGGGATTCTCTCAGCCCAGAACCTTGCATTTAGCCTTGTTGAACTTCATGCAGTTTGCACAACTCCACTTCTCAAGCCTGTCATGGTCCCTCTGGATGGCATCCCTTCCCTCCACCATGTTGACTTCACCACACAGTTTGGTGTCATCAGCAAACTCGTTGAGGGTGCATTTGGTTCCACTGTCCATGTCACCAACAAAGTTGTTAAACAGCACTGGTCTGAATACTGACCCTTGAGGAACAACACTTGTCACACATCTCCACTGGACACTTGAGCCACTGATCACAACCCTTTGGGTGTGACCAGCCAGCCAGCTCCTTATCCAGCAAGTGGTCCATCCATCAAATCCATGCTGATTCAGTTCCTGTACCATTTGGAGGAGGAAGTGCACTCAAGAAACTTCCTGGACTGCTGATGCTTTGCTGTGTTGTCCCTCCAGCAGATGTCGGGATGATTAAAGTCCCCTATGAGGACCATGGCTTGTGAGTGCTAAGTAGCACATCTGTCTGCAGAGGGTCTCATCCATTTGGTCATCCTGGTTGGGTGGTCTGTAGCAGACCCCCATTATGATATCTCTTTCCTCTGACTTCCCTTTGATCCTGACCCATCGTGTCTCTGTCAGCTCCTCATCCATCCCCAGGCAGAGCCCCATGGACTCCAGCTGGTCATTGATGCAGATGGCAACACCTCCTCCTGTTTTGCTGTTCCTGTCCATCCCTGTTTATACCCAGCCATCCCAATGCTTCAGTCACAGGAGCCATCCCACCACATCTGGGTGATACCAATAACATCATAGCCCTTCATGAACACACATCTGCAGCTTCTGTTGTTTATTCCCCATGCTCCTTGCATTCACTTAGAGACATCTGAGATGTGCCTCCTTCAGAGCAGTCTTACTAGCAGGGCTTGTATCTATCAGCACACAGGTGATAGCCTATGACTCCCTTACAGGCCCAGGGGATCTGTTAGTAGCTCTGTCCTCAATGAGTTGGGTGTGTAACAGCATCCCTAGTTTAAAGTCCTCCAAACTAAATAGGACAGCCTCTGGCCAAAGGCACTTTCCCCTTTTTCCGACAGGTGGACTCCATCAACCCCAAGCAGACCAGATTTATCAAAATTAGCCTTATCATCTAGGTAGCCAAAGCCCTGATTATGTCACCACTCCTTGAACAATTCCTGCCATTTTCCTTTGATTGGGAGGAATGATGAGAACACTGCCTGTGCTCCAAAGTCCTTCACTGCTGCTCTCAGAGTTCTGTAATCCTTACTTATAGTTTTCAGGTTACTCCTATCCATATTGTTGTTGCCCATATGAAATAGTAGGAGAGGATAGTAGTCGGTGAAATGTATAATTTTAGGCAATCTTTCACTGATGTCCTTAATTTGAGCCCACAGTAAGCTGCAGACCTCTCTAGAAAGTGGGTCAGATCTACAAATGGGTCCCTCAGTGCCCCTGAGAAGAGAGTACCCCACTATTAGCCATTGCTGATTCTTTTGGGCACTGGTTGTTACACACTGAGTCGAGTGAAATTCCTCCATGCCTCTGCTCTGCCAACTTTCCTGGATGAATTTAGTAGACAAAGCCATGCAGACTGAGGAGGAGGCATTAAGCTTGGTTAGTTTCTTTTCTTTAGTTCCATAATGAATGGGATAGAAATCCCTGACCACGTAACATTGATAGTCTTGGGGAACAAAAGGTGAAGAAAATTATTAAAAGAGAAGAAATGTCTCCCTGGCTCAGAAATGAAGGGGGAAATCCCAGTTCAAACAGATGGTCCTCTCTTGGCAAGGGAGTGTAACAAACTCTAGAAGGGAAAGAATGAAGAAGAAAAGGATTTCAAAAGGTTAGGCATTTTCATTTAATCCAATAAGAACTTCCCTTTGAATCTAGAGCAACTAATTTTCTATTTTACTTTCATAAAATAATAATTAATGTATCAAATTTATTATTTTATTAAGAAAAACATATTTTTCTAACATGCCACAGAAGTAATTTCTGGGAATACTGGTCATTTTGCCTAGTATACCCTAGTATAGGGATAAAGCGGTGCTTTTCATTTAATCGGCCATTTGGTGGCAGTACACGTCAGCAGCAATTTCTCATTTTTGTTATGTGATCATGTTATTCATTACAGTTTTGTCTCAACTTTCTTCGTTTTGAATGAATCAAGTGCAGGAGCTAAACCTTGATATATAGTTTTCAGTGCTGAGGGATTGCTACCTGCTCATTGAGAGCACTAGAAGAAACACATAAATGGGACATTCATATGAAGAAAATGTGTGATCAGTTTTTAATTAACATTTCATAATGCATCTTTCAGCTATGCTGAAAATAGTTCTTTTTTGCTTTCTACCATGCTCTTTCTAACGGACTGTGACATATTTTCATTGGAATTTGCTTTCTGTGGAGTATCAGTGGTATGCCTGCATTGATTTTTTTTCTTTAGATGCAAAAATGAAATGAAGGCAAACCAAATCAACAGTATGCACACAAAGAAGAAATTTCAGCTATATGGAAATAACCATGGCCACGATTTCTTCAGTGAGTCTGCGCTGTCCTTGGTAAGAGGTATGCTACCCAGAGTGAATGTTTTTATCTGGTACAGTTTAGAGAGACTCACAATATCCTGTTTTTAATGCAGCACAGGTGCTGGCAGATTGAGTTACCAAGTCTCATTAAATAATATATAGTTGTGAAATCATTTTTCTATTTCTTATACTTGGGTACTAGAGTGAATTGTTAAAACTAAGAAGAGGAAGGATGAAAAGGGATCAGTTATGGTGCTCATAGGTGTTGGCATTTGCTAAGCTCTGTTTTAATCCAAGCAACATTTCATTTGATTGTTTATTTTTGCTAGGATGCTTTTGAACTTATTTGTTGAGCTATGGTACTTCTTGGGAAATGTTTCTGGCTGTGAACAAATGCCATCTGTATTAAAGTAAACTTGTGTATGAAAAAGGCTCATTAGTAGAAACAGAAACCAGGAAAGGATCCTAGAAATGGCCTAAGGAGGGAACCTGTAAGAGTAATGGCAGGATGAAGAGCAGAAGCATGTTAAGCTTCAGAACTTGTACTACAGTCCATCTTCAAACTAAACAACATGTTGTCAGCTTGTATTAACATTATTGTGTGCTTGGAGCATGCTGCAGCCACCTGCAAGTCATTCCAGGAGAAAGAGAATTTCTGAAATACAGACATGGAGGATCAGAATGAACAAATTTTGTCGTATACACATCTGAATCTGTATATGCATGGTAATATGTATCTATGAAAAAAAAAAAGCATTAAAAGTCTGCATTTGCAAGTCTCTAAGAATTTTTAAAATGTATTTCAGTGTATGAGTGCTCAAGGTAGCAGTCTCAGATCTGGAAGTCCTTGACTTTTCACCAAGAGCTACAGCTGCAGACTAGTTTTGGGATCAGTTGGTGCAGCTATATTTTTGGATAGGAAATTGTTTTTTTCATTTCACCTTCCCCGACAGTCTGGCTTCCTGTATTTTACATTGTTTACATTTCTTCAGAACAGAACATTTATAAAATCTCACAAAACCTCTCTGCAGTAGACAAGAACTGAAGACTACTTTGGGGTTTGGGTTCTGGAAGTGGAAGAACCAAAACCATTAAAAATACTGCAATGCCATGCAATGGAGATATATAGAAACAGCCTCAGTTTGTGGGTGGGACTCCACAGAAGTGTTCATGTGATCAATAGCCTTGATTTTGCATCCAGTTAATAAAATATACTGAGAACACCATCATATTCAGTTCAGAGTTTAGATATTAAATTAAAGGATAACTCTTTCAATAACAACCAAACTTGAACTGAAACTATCCTTGAAAGATGATCAGCATTTTCTGAAGAGATTTGGACATACTGAACCTTATTAGCAGTGGTTGCATATTGAGTACTACCCGCAGATACTTCTTCCTGCTGTTGCAAATAACCAAGTTACTCTGAGTCAGAGAAGGCTTGTGAGTTTTCACTGAAGACCTCAACAACAGAAGACCTGAAGCTACCGTATTTTCCTCACCCTCAGTGGCTGTAAAGAAGCTCTCCTTTTTCTCCTAAAAAAAGAGAGGATTTCACTAGCTAAGGAGAGTTTCTAAATTAGTAGAGTTTCAACAGCTAAAAAGAAAATAAGCAATATAAAAGGCAATGATTTAACAACCTATTGTTTTTAATAGATGGTGTCTTATTTCTTAATGAGTACATACTTCCATACTTCAGTCAAAAGAGTCAATTGCAGTGTAAATAGGGAGATCACCCTGGAAGATGGATAGAGCCATTTATGTCTTCATAAGGAGGGAGATGAGCTCGCCTACACCAGGGTTTTGTCACATGAACTTGTATCCATGGAGCTGTGTGCTAGCTTGACCACTCTGTACTTGTTCCTCACACACCACACTCTCCCGTAAGCATGTCCTGGCTTAATTTGGTTCTACCATTAATGAATAATTTTTCTGAAGAGCAGTTATGAGTATAGTTATCAGAAGCATGCCTTCTGATGTTGTGCTTGCAGTCACTTGCTCATGTGCCAAGAACCAGAATATAAACATAGGGTAAAATCCTTCTGAAGACAATCTTGCTTCTGTTTCCTGTGTGAGGTGACTTACCCATAGCCTTAGATTTTCCTGCTGTCTTCACAACCTATCAAAATGTGTGAAAACTGTAAGCTGCTATGTCTTCACTAAGACTTTGTATTGTGCTTGTCACAATGTTTTGGTTAAGAACAAATCAATGTTCCTAATAAGGAAGCACCCTATGTATGTTTTCCACCTTTGCAATGGCATAATAAATCAAAGCTTTTTCATAAAGATTTTTGTCATTTTCATACTGCTGAAATAGTGGAAATTAACATAGTATCCTACGAATTTTTTTAATTAGTGAGTCTGTCAATAAGAACAGTCATTCCACTATCTCCAGTATACTGTTTACTGTGATGGAGCACAGATATCTTTAAGTAACAATTCTTGGTCAAGGGATAGAGAAACATTAAACTTTTACCTTGGAGGAATACTGGTTAGCAAAAAATACTTGTATTGTTAGGAAATACATGTCTTCTCACCTGCAGTGGAGCCATCTGGGCTCACATTTCTTGTGCTTTCTCTTGCTCATGCTCTTGCAACACTGTAAGGATCAAATCCTTCCACTGCCCCAGCAGTAAAACCATGCGTTGGCTACTGATATTTCTGCTTTAAATCATCCACATCACATTGCTTTGATGTGTGGCTACACTTCTGCAACTAAAAACAGATTCTAATAAAAAAAAATTAGGTACTACCCCTAACAGTTATTGCTTCCTGGCAGTACAGTGTCACCAGCATATTTAATGGGTACCTGGGTAGAAGGAATGAGAAAATACAAATTACTGTCTTCTGATTGTCAGATATCACCTGTCTGCATGTAATTTTAGACAGCATTCAAAGAGATCCAACTTAGCTTGCAGCCACCACCCTGAGCTTTGTCCTGTGCAGGACTGGCCAGTCAGAAATGGAGAAAGAAACTGTCAGGCTAAGATGCAGGTCACTTAGCTGTAATAGTTTTCCTCTGAGCACCTGGTGGGGTGTATCTAATTCTTGGTACCACACACAGGAGTGGTTCTTTAGATAGGAATACCAAATCAGAGGGAAATTCAATTGCTGTGATGGTGGGCAGCCTCCTTGTAAAAAGAGTAATCCACATGGAAGAATCCTAAAACTTCTGTACCTGACACTGTCCATCTTTTGACTATGGAGCTCTGTGTCTCACTTTCTAAAGGGAGTGTTAAAGACTGCAATTAATGATTGATGACATGATCAAGGCAGATCAGACATCCACAAATAGTGGCACAGTGCGGTAAGCTCTCCATAATGGTACCTATCAGAATTGTTGGATGAGATAGCTCCAGTCTTGGTATTATATTTTTGGGTTTTATTTCAGGAAAGCCAAATCAGTGAAGAAAACTTTCTCTAAGTATTGAAAACATGTTACATCTTTCTGAATCAGGAAAAAACCTGAAGTGAGGATGAGCATGCATGCAAAGGCATGGGATTAAGTTCCAGTACTCACAGAATCAGAGAATCATTCTGTTTGGAAAGACCTTTTAAGATCATTAAGTCCAAGCATTTCCTAAGCACCACATCTACACATCTTTGATCAACTCCAGGGACGGTGATTCAACCACCTCCCTGGGCAACTTATGCCAGTGTTTAATAACCCTCTCAGTGAAGAGGTTTCTTCTAATTGTCTTCTTGCGTGTTACGAGGGAGAAGAAACCAACATCCACCTGGCTAAAACCTCCTTTCAGGTAGTTGTAGGGAGCAATAAAGTCTCTCCCAAGACTGATTTTCTCTAGACTAAACAAACCCAGTTCCCCCAGCCACTCCTCATACAACTTGTTCTCTGGACACTTCACGAGCTTTGTTGCCCTTCTTTGGATAGGTTCCACCACCTTGATGTCCTTCATGCCTAAAACTTAACACAGTGTTGAAGGTGCAGCCTAACTGGTGCCAGTTGCAGGGGGACAATCAGTTCCCTTGTCCTGCTAGCCACACTATTTGTGATACAAGCCAGGATGCTGCTGGAATTCTTGGCCACCTGGAGACATCCCCCTCTTTGGAGAGGGATCAGTTGACCCATTGCCTTTGAATACAGCACATGGGGAAAACGACCACTGCATTTTCACTCTGAGCAAGCAGTTACATCCAGCCACTAATGGGAGTGCTTTAATGCCACCCCCTTTATGTCTACATGAGAGAAGAAAAACTTGTACTAGGGCTTTCATTTCTGCTCTTTTGTTTTGGGGCTTTTTTCTGCCAAGTAGGATGTTGGGAGTCAGTTCATGAATGACGCCAATTAGTGAAGTCAGAAAATGCTCTGAATGACCCAATTTTATAGTCATTAATTAGACAGTTACAGCACACATACTGGACCTTTGCTTGGCTAATATTGGCTTGATACCAAATAGATAAGGAGGTTGTAATCCAGTATCTCCATGTGTATGTTGTAACTGGTTTAATTTCCATACAGGACATTAAGTCCATCTGTCTCGCTACTCCTTCACTACACAGCCAGCCAGGAGTGAAGGGTTTTTCTGGTCTGTTTTGGCCATGAGAACTCACCTGATAGCATTGTTGCTGTCTATAAGGGAGGACACAGTAAATTCATCTTCATGTGAATCTTTAATGTAAAAAAGGTCTCTCGCTATGCCCTGGCCACTTCAAGCACCTGGTGAAGCTAGGACACACTCCTCAGGAGACATCATACTGGAACCATTGTGCTTTAACCAATGGGAAGGGTAAACACAAGTGAGGAAAGAAGAAAGGGGGTTGCTTCTGATGGCACAAACTCAACTATCCTTGGGAGGAAGGGAGAAGAAAGATAAATATGAAAATGAAAAAACATATAGCAGAGTGGAGACCAAGGGACTTGTCCTCGAGCCATGATCATGCCTAATTTATCCCACTTGCTAGCATGTGGCAGGACAGGGGCAGGAGAGGGGTAGAAAAGGCTGGAGAGCCCAAGAAAAGAGAGATATTTTAGTAATACCATACTGTAGACTTGATGCACTTAAAATTCTGAGCCTGGGTTTTCAAAAGATCTCAGACTTCTGGTTCACAAGCATGAAAAACATAACCCTGAATAAGTTGTCAAAAAATTTAGGCGTACAATTTAGGCATCTTAGAATGACAGAAAGTATCTAAGAGCAAGTTAAGCCAGGAGCTACCTTCTGTCCAGCAGCAAGCCACCAAGAGCCAGCCAAAAAAACCAGAAAGCCCAAGCAGATCATGTGTCTTAGATCTTGCCCTTTTACTCAGGGATGCAAGAAATGGTTTTATGCACTTGATCTGCACAACTAGGACCTTCTCTGGAAAGTGTATGTCTCTAAAGAACTAAGCAGGACTCACTTGTTTCTTTTAAAATGTAGCCAGAACTTGGGCTGTGCCCTTCAGAAATAGTGAGAGCACTCAGGGGAAACAGGAGGGCAACAGACTCAATTCTTTTCTCATCTCAATATACTTTAATCCCTCTTCCCCCCCTTCCAGAAGATGGAGATCATCAGGAAGGTACCTGATGCTGATAGGCTGATGAGGGAGGTAGAAAAGGACTTTTCTCACCCCTTCGGGAAAATCAGGTTGCTGTGCCAAAAATATGAAAGACTGACAGAGACAAGCAGAGTATGACTGTGTGATGTAGAGGTTAGATTTACAGCTAGGGAGCACGGTTCTGGTGCCCATATCACTGATAATTCCTGAATTTTATCTATTTTCTTTGAAATGCAAACCACAGTACCGTGAGCCAAAACTAGAACTCAGAATTTTTTCTACTGAGTTAAGCCACTTAATCACAAAAATTCTGAATTTTTTGTGGCTCTTAAACCTTGATGTCTTGCTGGTGCAGTGGCATATGTGTGGACCTTACATCTGCCCAGATAGGTTTACAGTCTGGTGTCATGACATTTCCCTCTAAGGGAGAAGGTATAACTCTGAATTGTCTCAAAGACAGAACTGGGCCTCACTGTCCATGCCAAGACTGGTAAACATAGATACACAAACACTGGAGGAATATTTAATTTTTTAAAAGTTAACTCCCTATTAACCCTCAGTGTTTCCAGGGACAGGCAGGTAATTTCAGTGTCATGTTTTGGACTTACACTCCTAGATCCCAAAGTATGTGTTTAAATCCTCTTTTGGAACTAGCCCAAAGCCCTGGTTAGGTCTGAACAAAGCAGTTACAATAAAAGGCACTGCTTTCGAACCCTTAGTTTTGGGTACAAAGTTCAATGAGTTCACAAAAATAAGCCAATGATTATGAAAGACAAGCTAAGGTGGCTCAGAGAGCAGGGGATCTGGCAGACCTACAATGCTCAGTTTCTACAGCTCATACATCCTCAAAACAATTTAACCCCCTCAAGCACCAGCCTGAGCCAACCTCCATGCAGAAATCTGGGATGAAAGTGAAGGACCAGAGAGCCTGACCTGCTAACAGAGTGCCCAAAAGTGCTGTGACATTGAAGATCACCCTGCTAGCACTGCCTAAAATACTGTGTGTACAGGGAACTGCACTTCAGGAGACCTGTGAGATTTTTGTAAGTGTAGCATGTCATATCCTCCATTGGTGGCTTACAGGGGATAATGGGCACCCTAGCATCCATGTCAAAAACACCTTTGCATGATACTAACCACTGCAGCACACAGTGCATGCAGGTGACAAAAATGCACCTGCAGTTCTTACTAATGTGTCTCTGTGCTTTTATGAGGAAACTGCTAGGGAGAATGATAGAAACAGTGGTTGGAAGGGCTCCCTAGACATCACCCAGTTGTGCCTCCCACTGGAAGCTTGAGACTGTGGGGTTCTTTCTAGTGCCGCATCCTTATTATTTTCTCAGCCCCCTTGCATGCTGACAGATTCAAAGGTGTGGTGTTCCATTTGGGCTCTCTGGTGCAAAAGCCAAATAAATGCCTAAGTGAGAACATAAAAGAGAAAGAGGATTCAGAAAAAAATGTCTAGTTTTAAACTACATGTCAAGGTCCTCAGGTAATCTCATTGCAACCTAAGTATGTGGAGTTTTTTTGCTGTTAACCTCAAGATGAATGGTTTGATTTAAAGACAGTAAAAATTCTATGTTGTGCAGGTGCCTGTACGTGTGGTTAGATTTCTCAGGAGGACATCGGGGACTCTAGCCACAGCAGTGGCACTCCCCAGTGCTGTGTGATGTCTGTGGGGTGTGAGGGGGAAGCAGCTGCAGTCCTGCACAGCCCTTTCCCCAGGTCCTCCTCCCCATCACCACCCTGTTTGCTTCCAGACCTGCGTACCCAAGACTGCGGACTTCAGGTTAAACAAAATGCCAAATGAATAGAGCAGAAACTAGTAAATGAGCAATAGTGGAATTTGAACACCAAAGGGCAGTTAGAAAAGGAGATTAAATTGAAATAATTAGATAATTTAATTCTAAATGGATGGTGAATCGTAGTTAATCCTATTCACTGCTTATGATAAATAGAACAAATGGCTTGTCAAAGTCCTGTTAGTTTTTCTATGGTTTGATAGATCAAGGTTACTGTTAGAACCATGACATTATGCTTTGTTTCCAACTGATGAAGGAATAAGATTGATTTGAAACATATGGTGAAAAATACTGCAGCTCTTTGTTTGCATCTGTTATACTTTTACTCGTCAGCAATTGGTTCATAAGTTGCTTTTCTATTTTTTGCTGTATTTTTTAATATATTAAGTGAAAACAGAGATTTTTTAGCAGATGCACAAATGAGAGGATAAACATCTCAGAAAGCTTTGAAGCTGTGTTATGTTTTTTCTCTTTTTTCTCTCTCTCTTTTTTTTTTTTTTTAATCTCCAGGACTATACGCAGGATATTCTGCTAGTGACCATAGGCATAAAGCCTTTTTGTGGGGTCAGCTGGACCTAGTGAGAAAAAGGTCTGTGCCTTACATTCTGTGATAGCATTTTTCAGAGGTACAGTATTTTCATAGAATCCCAGGTAGTAAGATCTTTTTCTGTGGTGTGTTTGTATTTTAAAAAGGTTCACATGTATTGTATCAGAAGGGTTTTGAAGTAAGTCCTAGTGTTTGTTTAGCTCAAGCCAAGGCACTGTAATATGATTACTTCTTTTAAAATGCCTTCAGAAAGTGAGCAGTCCAATACTTAAAGTTAATTCTTAAGAATCCAATGTGGTGTAATAACAACATTTTCACATCTTTTTTTCTCCTCTTATCGGATCATGAGGAACAGCTAATCATAACCCCTTGATCTCTGAATCTATACCACATCAAGCCTAAGAGCCAGTGGAAATTACAATGTGTGTGCTTCAGTACAGTCAATTTTGTTTGTTATTTTAGTGGCTTGATTCCTGTTTACAGCAATCAAGCCATCATGTCACACAGAGTAAATCAATAGGGTGATAATGTAGCTGTTTACTGTACTTACAGACTTGACTAGGACCATGTCTAGGACACACCATACCTTAACATGCAATACTCTTAATTTTTATTTCCCTTTGGATCAAAGTTGACATAACTCACAGGTACTAGCAAATCCCACCATGCTTCAAAATGTAACTTTTATAGGAGATACATCTGGTACATATTTATAGTGAGCAGAATAAAGACTTGTTTCAATTACGCATGTGGATTACCTCTTTGAAGAAAAAAAATAGGTGTTACCTCATGCCCATATAAAACCAGTGGTAAAATGTGCCTAAACCAAAACCCCCTTTACATGCTGTTACTTGTACATGCACATTAACATGTTTCAGGCACAGCTCTGAACAAGATATAGAGACATATGTTGCTATGAATCCTGGAGAACTCACTGTGCTTACGTTTCCCAAGCTATGCAATAATTCCTGCAATAGATTTGTGTGTGTCAGAGACGGACAATATATGGATATCCTGTGGGCATAGAACATCGTATTTTCACTATGCATCAAACACATATAGGCAGATGACCAAGTTAATATTGGGTAAATTAGGAATAAGAAAACTTGCAATGTTCCAGCTGTTTGTGGCAGAATCCTGTACATACACTGTTACCTGCTGTATCTCACAGTCCAGCCAGGGCATCCTGCCAGTCCTTCACTGAGATGTTAACAACATCACCTCTGGCAGAGGACACTGCAAAATCACAGTCCAATGTAACAGAGGGAATACTGTTCCACAGATTTACTCTTCAGTAGCTGGTTCATCAGAGAAAAATTAGTAACAGAAAAATTGGGTAAGGTAATTACTATTATAGGTTTGTCTGTGTCCATTTCATAGGATGGAAATTGCAGACTGTGCAGACTGCAGACTGCAGACCCACAACCCTTTTGCTAAGAGCTGAAGGAGAATCCAGGAGCAGAAGAAACTCCATATGGAAGAGAGCTTCTTGATTCAGCATGTAGTATAGTAGATACTGGCATTGCTACAGACTCAGATTATCATTATTTTTCAGAAGGTTATGTGTAGCCTCTTTCCATGTTGTGTTTAAAAGGGGCATGGGGGGGACCAAGTTAAAACCAGTATTAATTTCCAGCAATATAAGGGAAAAATGGAGATTAATTATGACAAACTTTCTACTTCCCTTGCCTGTAACTAAGTTACATTTGCTTTGTGTATTCTCTTGAAATTAATTCATAAGGAGTGAGATTGTGAAGACTCCTCTGTGTTACTTGCAGCATGAGGTTTTTTGGAAGTTAGCAGCCCCCAGTCTGTTCCTGAATCTCTTCTATGTCAATTAATTCTAGAGCACAGAACCACTGCCTCCACAGTATGCCCATGGAAAGAAACTGCAGCATGTCATGATCTGCAAACTTTACATTCCCCAGAGTGTGCTAGGTTCAGCCCTTCTCCCTCTGTTTTCCCCAGACTTCCAAATTTTCCCTTGAGGGGATCATTCTTTGGCAATTCCCTAAGTAAACCTTGCTTTGTTTCCTGTTGTTTCTGCCTCCTTTCCTTAGGTTTTGTTCAATGTGAATAAATTATAGTTCTGAGAGTCTTGGCAGATGATCTCCCATTCCTACAGATTTCTGTAGGGTCTCTTTCAGGGTCTAGATCATACCAGGTAGAAAAATTTCTTCTTTTTGTGACAGCTTTTGCATAATAACTTTGCATGATAAGTATTTGTAAAATCAGATTTATGTGTTTAATAAAATGAATATAATTTTTTTCAGAAGATCTGACATTTTATGGAATTCCATTTATTTGTGTTTCAATTAGCTTTGTTAACGATGGCAAAGCTAGTAATGATGTTTGGCAATGAAAACACATTATGAAGTATTTGAACAATACAAGGTTAGTTAAGTTAAAGGAGATGTTGTGCAGAGCATTTTAAATTGAATTTGGATAGTGGCAAGCATCTGTGTGTTTGGAAATCTCTAAGTTTCTGCCTGAAGGGTAAATTGAAGCTTATATAAACAAGAACTTGTGATCTAATGCTTGGGCTTTTACTGACACAGACACAAAGACACACACAGATGCACACACATAAACCTCTATGGGAGGTTACAAAAGATAGGAGAAAAAAGGAAGAAGAGCTAGAGGCAGAGATGAGACATGTTAGCTGCCTATTTAATGTTTTTCAGTCATGTAATAAAGCCTGGCAAGCTTTTTTCCACAGTTCCACTAAGCCAGACCTGTAAAAGCAATTATCTGTCAACATACCATGAATCAAGCTTGCAACTGCTGTGGTTCTGAAAAGCGTGACAAAGTTAATTGAAATTTAGGCAGCAAATAGTTTTCACTTCCTGAGATAAGGTGTGTTTTCAGGGGAAGTTTGTTGCTATGTTGGCTTTAGTTAACTATTCTTAAGTCTCTTGTTAAAGGATTTGTGTTATTTCTGTGGGTGGATCATAGTCTCATCCAATTATGACTTCAGTAGAGCCAAACTTTGTGTCATATGCTTTACTAGCCCATACTGGTTTGAACATTCCTTTCACTTCACAGGAAGATTAAAAAAAAAAAAAAAAAAATCTCTCTCAAGCAGTTACAAACAGTGCTTTGGAAGTATCAAATTTTACTTAAAGTTCATTGCACTCCAAAAATATCATTTTGGTGGCTTAGTGATGTATTGTTTTAGTAGCTACAATAATATTGTTTGAAATCTGGCAAAAAATATTCTTAGCCCAGAAGCCAGATATTAAATACTCCTAGGTTTCCTTGGCTCACTATATTCTAATCTCCTGATTGGAGAGCAGCATGCCTTTGCTTTCACCTGGTTTTACACCCCTTTTAAAGTGATCTCTGTATCAAAATGGATTACTGTTAACTATGGAAATTCTGCAAGCATTCATCGCATTGCTACTAACCAGTGCAAGTAATGTAAGACTAGGGAAAGGAAACTGTAATTTTCTGAGTCCCTGGAGTGTATTTCATGCTTGATTTTCTTTTTTAGCCCAGTTTTGCTCTAAAATCTCTTGAAGTGGAGTTGTTCCAGAGCATGAATTTGTCAGATGCTTGACATCCTCAACCCTGACCAAAAGATTACACAAGAAATTAATTCTTCTTTCCATTGGGGATGAGCAGGTGATGGCTGGGTAGGGGGAAGCAGGGTAGAGGGGAAAGGTGTTTTGGAACTTACTGGTGCCAAATCAGGAGAAATATCAAAACTAACATTTGATTTTTGGGGAGACTTTTTTTAGAACTTTTTGTTTTAATACATTTTAAAATATTGTTCTGATGTTCACCCTTAGTTCCTGATCTTGAGTCTCTCATATACAGAAATATCTTAGACACTTTAAAGGAAGAAAAATATCTTCTGACTAATTGTTTCAAAGTTACCAAAAGATCTGTTTTGTGAGAGTAGAATTATTATTTTAGTGAATGTTTCCAGGGAAGATGTATCAGTAATAAAGGTAGGACCTTTGGCCCTAAAGACAGCTGAAAAGGTAAGCGCTATATAAGAGGAGAAAGAAGCCTCAGTCCTCCTGTTGAATTCTGTATCATAAAAGACCAAAAAGCATTAAATAAAAGTTGCAGGAATATTTCCTCTCAAAAAGACTTACCCTCTTTATGGTAGCCTCCTGCACCTCCCATTTCATTTTCTCTTTGGTCTCCAGAATTGCCCAAATATCTCTGGAGAAAGAGCGAAACCAAGAGTGAGGATGCAAGAGAGGGTCACACCAGACTCTGATATAAAAATTTTAAGTAATTATGAGGCTCCCAGGAATACTGCAAGACCTGACATCACTAGTGAGGTTTAAATTTAATCTCACCAAAGTCACCAGAGTACAGACTGATACCATGGAAATCAAACCATCTTTTAGGGACAGCAAAAGAATTTAGATTTTACACGCTTCCACAACCTAATAATATAACCAGAACATGTTTAGGGTTTGTTTTGTTTTGTTTTTTCCAGATGTGTTGGTAGAAGACCTGCATGCTACTTGGATTTTTTTGGTATTTGGGGCTAATGATCAGAAATGAACATCACCTAAATTGATTCTGAGCCTGGTAAAGCATTGGAGTTGCCTGCACAGAAAAGCAAAGCCCAGCATCTGAGCAGGTACCATTGGACAGAATGAGAAAAAGACAAGCATGCAGCTACCCTTGCAATGGTAGTATTCTTCTTGACCACTGTTCTGCCAAGTGATTATAACATTACTGTAATTATTCTAATAAAGCCCAACAGAATGTAATGGAAATTTCCCATGACAGACTTCATTGCTGGAAATAGGCTAAATGAACTTTACTGGAAGTGATCTTTCCCTATAAACTAGTTACATTGTCCTCTTCATTGCAACTGGTGCAAGCTCTGATTTTGAACATGCAAACATCTTTCCAGTTTTCCCCTGCCCCCTTTACCCTCTCCAAACTGTTGAATTTTCGAGCACTGAAACACAGGCATTATTTAAGTATTACATTTCTCCTATCTGGCCTGCAGCCATGCCCTCTTAGGCAACAAACTGACTGGATCTCGTAAGCTGCCGCAGGGTTAGGCCAGGTCATCAAGCAAGAGAGATCTCCGAGGGGAAGCCAGGTGCTGAAGGAATCACAGGTGATGGTTCAGTAGGTGGCACCCTTTCCTTTGGAGCTCACCCTAAAACGCCAGGTGCCAGGCATATCCAACCATGCAACCCCAGTTCAAGTTGCCTCTGGGTCCTAAAGGGCTGTGAACAGAGGAGAGCAGAGTGTCCTCTCCTTTTCCCAGGTTGACATTGTGAGTGCTGAGCCCTGTGTGTGCTCCACATATGGCACCATGCGGTCCCTCTGGGGGAAACACATCATGACCAGATCCATATATTCCATCATATACTACCCACCACCTGACAAACAAAACCTCTCAAAAAGCAGAGAAGAAGAAACCCAGAGAAGCTCCCTTATGGGGACACTGGTACCTCACAGAAGTTGGGAGGCATTAGGCCAAGATTAAATCTGGCCTAACTAATGAGATCCAACTGCTTAAAATCTCCCCAAAGTGTCAGGTAGATAAAATTTGCATGGCTTCTATCCTCTTCTGCAACTCTTTGGTTGTGTTGCTCTACAACATGTGTGGATCTGTTTTGTCTTTACTTGCAAAAGCATAAAGCTTTCTGACTGCTATAGACACTGAGAATGTAAACCAATGTCCAAAACCCAACTGTTAGTATTTTCTCTCCCACAAAACTTAAAGTAAAAGGGTTTCTCAACCCAATGGTTCCCCAAGTTTTTTTGCTCTGGTGACCATTTGCACAAGTTAAAAAATCACCTTCTGGAGCACTTGGTTCATTTCCCTGAGATCTGTCAGGTATAGTGTAGCTCCCAAAACATTTAATTGCCCAGACCACCTGGGAGAGCCCCACAAACCACTGGTGGTCCATAGACCGCAGTCTGAATGCCGCTATGTTAGGCTACTGGTTAAAGAAAAGGAAATTAAACACAGAAAGCTGTTAAAATGACATTGTATGTGAGTCATTTCTCCACATTAAGTAATGCTCTTAAAGAACACTAGTCTTGTTCCCCTGGAAAGCTCCCCACTTTTTGTCTCTGGTCTATACCTCTTGGTAATAAATATCATGTTTTATTATTATTGAAATGGAAGAAATGCTAATGCATTGTCTGAGAAACAATGAAGTGTCAAAAAATAGAAATATAATGAGAGGTGTACAACCGAATGCAGCACTGATTTCTTCTACCAACATGCAATGAATTCTTTAAATTTCCATTGAAGTCCATTTAAGTGAAATATGCCAAAGAATACTTCTTTTTCTCATTCTCTCTTTCCAAAGTGCACCGTAGTGCAACCAGGCTCTGTCTCTTTGTTTAATATTGGGCTGTAACAAGCTTGTTTCAGACCTGGTGAAGTCATACAGAGAAAGGATCTAGCAGTCACAGGTTTGTGCAGTTTCCTGTCTGATTTTTAAGCCATTTTTAATGAACTAATTTTTATGATTGCAGACTCACTTAGGCTTTAAAAAAAAATAATTATTGAGACCTGGGTAAGGGCTGCCATGCAACTGAGGTCCATTACAATTGCACACTGTTATTAATATTATCATCTTTCATCATTGCATTACAATTGTTGCCACCTCAAGCCCCAGATCAGACGATGCACAACAGAGAATACAGGTCCCATGTGTTGAACCCCGCATGCACTGGTAGTTTTCAACACTGTCTCTCTCATCGGTGTCTGAATGTCCCCGGTAAGCCACAGCTTGTTGATGTGTATGGAGCAAGCAGAGCTCTGAATTTGGATGATTACTTCTGAGAAGCAATGGGGCCAAGGTCTGGATCTGTCATGCTTGGGACCTGTTCCCTGTGCTGGGTGGGGTGATCTTGTACAACTCATTGCAAAGGGGAAGAGTCAAAAAGATAACTGCCTGCCAGCGGGTATACAAAAAAAAAGAAGCATCAAAAATATGGTGTAATGATGCACTCCAGATTATTGTCAGCCCTTTGAAGTGGTAAAGCCCCAGCCTTATATTTTCTGCTCAGTTCCTTGTCCCTAAAGCTATTGTTTACCCCCTCTCAATATTGAACTGGAGGTGTGGATAGACAAGGCAGGTCTGCCAAATGTCTCCATTGCACGAGGTGTGCAGAGCTTGGCAGGTTGGCAAGCAGGCTGGCAAGAAGCTGGCTGTGCCATCACAGCAGTGGGACAGTGATCTCTGCCCTTCCTGCTGCAGAGATGGGATCTTAGCACCTGCCTGCCAACAGAGAGGCAACATTTCCAACTTCTGTGCCTCTAGATACCTTTGTGGGAGCTGCTTTTCTGTTATCATTTTGTTAGAGCATGAGTTAGTTCACTTTTATTATTTGTAAAAGAAAACTTGTTTTTAAAGCATTTTCCTGGAAATCAGCTAAAATTATGGTATTTCAGCAAGAACCAGCAGCATAAAACTGGAAAGAAAGAGAGGAATTATGTAGCCAGCGCTCTCCAGAAAAATTCCTGTTAAGAATAACTGACACCTGGTCCAGATAATATTCATTGCCAATCTCTCCAGCAAAGATTACACAGAATCCTGTTGATATCAGGCTGGAGACCACCAACACAATTTCTCTGTGTTGTGTGTACAAAGGGCTGAGTCTGGGAGATTCGAGGCAATTTCCAGGAAGGTGTTATGCATTTCTGAATTCTGGTATTAATGTCCTGAGCTTGGATGGCAGGCCAGGATATTGACCATCAATGATTACATCATAACAGGAATAATGTAAGGGTAATAACCCTAAGGAACGGGGGTTTTTTCAGCAGGATTCTCAGAGTAATTGTTCAGCATGCAAATATGGAAAGTTTCATTATGCCTTCAGCAAAGTGAATCAGAGATGTCCAACCTTTCAACATGCATGCTAGAACATTTTTGATAGTTGCAAATGCACATTTTCTTTCATTACTTTTAGCAGAATTTCATATCAATGTAATGCAAATGAAATGGAAAACTGCTGTTCACTGCCAGACACTTTACCATTAACACTTGGAGAAAAGGTTCAGAAAGCAATTAATCTTGCATTTCTAATACTCATTTTGATTAGGCATTTGAAGCATCTTAGTAATGGTAGAATTAACAAACAGCAAATTACAAAAAAGTACTGGACAAGCAATTCCAGAACTTCTGGCATACAGAGTGGAGTTTGTATCCCTGTCACATAGGGCAAACTTAGCAGAGACCAATGGAACAGTTTTTTTCCCACAAGACTGGCTTCTAAATGTGTTGGCCTTCCACATGGAACATCATCTGAGTAGAGAGGTACCTGAGGGAAGTAATCTGTGAAAGGACTGATAATTGGCCAGACATGCAAAGAATCAACAAAGCATCTTCTTTGCCACAACCACTGCCCAGATTGAATCCAAAACTGGGGCTGAATGGACAGGGAGAGACCTGGAGAAATACCCAAAAACCTTGCACATCCCTATGTGATCCAGACATGCACAGAACAAGAGTAGGAGATTCTCCTTGTTGGAATTTCAAGTCTGGCAACATTTACATCAATGTGGATGTTCAGGAATTGGGGTGCCAGAATTGGGGTGATGGACAGAACCTGGTCAAATACCCCAAAATACCAGAGGTCAAGCTACAGAATAAAAATTTTAAACTAATTGGATACATAGTAGAGTAAACAGAAATACTTTAAAATCTAGACTGTGAGAACAAGTTGCAAAGTTCATGTGACATAGCCCACAGCAAAACTATTTGATGAATATTTAGCACTTTCTAAGTTAGTTTCATCACCTGCCCCATCTTAGTACATGATACTATTTGGCCTAAGGATGGTCTGGATTACTGTGGGGGATAAATGAACCTTTACCCATAATAAATATGGAATAGCCCAGTATTCCCTTGCTTATTTCATAGAAAACAGGGCACGATAGCACTTAAGACTTTCTTGCTTTTTTATATGGCTCTGTTTGCTCCATGCACCTGGTGCCTTTTGATGATTCATTTTAATGTGTTCAACACATGCTCATACACAGACTGAGATCATGATAAAGAAGTGCTGCAGTGCGAGTATCCAGGAAACTATGCCAAATCAGTTGTTGACAGTGACAGAGTGACAAATGCTGTCAATATTTTATAATGTGGGAAAAAACTACAGGAAAATTCAGTACTGGAAAATTCTGAAAAAAACACATTTTTTCCAAAAGGTTTGGTGATATAAGCAAATAGTCTCCCCAAGCACATATTTCCCTTGAAGAATGTAGTTGGTTTCAGCACATAAAGTCGAGCACATGCATATGTTCTGTGGTGATCCAAAGCTGTTACTGCTGAACGTGTTCCTGTTCTATTATGATAATTTATGTCAGATTTATGATTTACTGTACATTTATGACATGCAACAGATTGTCATTCCTCATAACTAGATAGCTTAAGTAATCTCCAAAATATTTAGCATCATACCTAGAACATGTTGGTACTCAGTAAATTTTTCTGAAATTTATGTTATTCCTTATAAGGGTATGCAATACCCAGTCATGAAGAGGGAACTCAGGATGAAAAATAATATTGCCCATTATTCCAAAGTAGTAAAGGCTAGCATTGGAGTGAATTTTCAGTTTTGTTTCTTTACCCTTAAGAGCACAGATTACTTTTATTAGATAGGCAGACAGACAGACAGACAGATAGTTATGGCTAAAAGTACCACAACACAAAAACAATGTTTTTCATTTAAATTGTTTTGCTTTTCGGTCATCTTGTCTTACTCAAAAGCAACAGAAGACCCTTGACTTCATTTATATTTCAAAGCATAGTCACTCTTTGACATCTGTTTTGCTGGAAGTTTAAACTACTTTGCTGACTTTGTTACTTTATATAAATGTTTAAAGACAATTCAATAAAGTGCAATTTCTTTGAGACAGGTACTATCATGTCAGTTTGAGGTAATCATGGCCATGCCTGCTTACATGTTTCTAATGCCATTTGATAGGTGTCATTGACTTTTATGAAAATCTTTGAGGCACTTCCTTATAGACTGTGTTTGGAATTACTGTACATATCTCTTTCCTGGCCTCTGGCTGAATCTTACAATGTAAATAGGTTCATATGGCTGGCACAGAGAGGGATAAGGTGTGTATTACTAGAGCAAATACTTCAAAGGGGTATGCCTGATTTCAACCAAAATTAAGAACAGGAGAGCGCGGTGTAGATACTTTTTTTTCTTTTCTGATGTTTTTTTTTTCCTTGTTCTCTCTTTAAATGAAGACTGTTTGGGTTGAACCTTTCCAAAAAAATATTTAAATAATTTAAATAATGTTATTTGTTATTCTACTTGACTTTTTTTTTTTCTTTTGAAATCGTTGATATTGAGATATAACATAAGGGATGTTAGAACTTCTCAATACATCTATTACTGCATTACCAGCAATATTGAGCCAAGAAAAAGACAAATGCCAGTAGTTACTATTAATGATGAAATAAAATACTTCAAAAATATAACTACCAGAAAAAAAAATTCAATTGTGTGAATATTTTTTAAAACACTGAAAAGCTGTACAAGGTAAAACACTGAGACTGTAATAGGTAATTTTGCTTGTTGCTGGAGCAACCTATATTGATTAATAACTTATTCCCATTTAGAAGTAAGAACTATAACAGAACTTATGATGTGAAGAAGTCCATGTAGCATATAATATGACTTTATACCCTCTTAATGTCATTAGAAGGGTGAAAATGGGTATTCTTTTATTTAATTTCATGACGAGAAGGAAAACTGTGCAACACCCAATACTTTTCAAAATGCTTTCACTGCATCTAAGGAGGCACAACTGTTTGAAATTAGTTGCAACTGATCATATTAACAACGATTTTGGTATGTAAAGGGCGGTAAAATGGATGTTCCCTGAATGATAATATTTTTAATTGCAATCATAAATAGCATCTTTTGCTAGAACAAGGCAAGAAAATATTATATCAGAGGGAACAGTCCTCAAGGCCAGGCTAGAGGAGAGTACCATACTGTCGCACAGAAATGACAAGAATTACAAAACATTTAAAACTTTCTTCTGTAGTTCACAGTCAATTATTTCATGCCAGGTGTGTATGCATCTGGGGTTTGGCAAAGCTGTCCATTTAATAGCTTTTTCCTTCTTTTTCCTTTTTCCAGCATTTATCTTGGGTGCCACTTCTGGAGTTACTGTCAAAACAGCAACTTACATTTTAAAGGGAAAAAATAGATTTTAGGTCTGAAGCCTGAGTGATGGGGGAAAAGCACAGATATAACCATATTATGTTAGATAAAAATTAAGATCTGTACAACAGCTTTTGTCCTGTATATAGACAGGATGTGGGCAATCCTAAGCCCCTGCATGCATGCATAAGGCATTTTACAACCAAGCTGTTCCAGGACCACTCAATTTCAGCTACACCACTACAGCAGATGAAGGATCCACACTGCCATCAAGACAGTAACACCTCTTGACTAAAAGTAATTTGTTGGACACAAATATTGCAAACCTATTTTTACCTCATCAATAATAATACATCCTCTAATTCCTGCTACATATAAACAAAACAAAAAAGCACCAAACTGTTTTTCCTTAATAGAATTATGTGTGAGACATGTAACCAAGTCAATAAAGATTTTAAAGTGACAAGAAAAATAATGATGTTATGCTTATATTTATAGATGAAAAGCCTAAAATACCATCTGCATATTGTGCATCATACAACTTTGATAGCTTTGAGTTTTTCTCTGATTATGAAGAAAATATGAAAGCTGAAAGCAACTTCTGCTTTAATCTTCCTTAGTTCTTTATGTAATTCGTGTCCTGCTACCTGCATATGTACAGGATTGTATACAAGGTGGCTTAAATACGAAGGTCCTGAAAATATGAAATAGTTTCTTCATAGTCTGGGATTGCCAGATTTTGCAGTTTCAAAACCCAGAATTAAATAGTTGGTGAGCCATTGCCTTCACTTCAAAGAGGTCACTTCCAAAAGGAGTATGCACCATGCTAAATTTAATACACCATCACATGATCAGAAAGACTTGCCTGGTGTTTAATGCTTTCTGCTACTTTATTTAGTTACTCTAATTTACTTTACTCCTAAGAATATCATTAATCACTTGCACTCAAGCCACTGCAAAACCTTGATGTGAATTCACTGTTTCCATCCATGCCCAACCTACTCTTCTGAGCTGCCATTGGAAAGTTATCTGGCTCAGGCACCCTCTCTGTGTATGGGTCTCACTGCTACTGGTTGCTGCCCTGTGGATCTGTAAAGAAGTCACAGATCCAGATAGATTTTTGTCATTTTTCTATAGCATGTGGAGCTCCCTCATTGCCACAAACACTGCAGCCCCAAACCCCTGTCAGTTGTATGCAGCACCTCTGATCTCAGTGGAAGTGTCCTACATTAAAATATAAATCCTGTCAGGACTCACCTTGGAAGGATTATTCAGTATTTATCTTCCTTACTCTTAAAACAGCACTGGACCATTTAATCCAGACAGGTTGGATATATAGAGAGATGCTTCACAATTTTTTTACCGAAAATAACAACTAAGAAGTGGAAAAGGGCTAATGCAGACTAGAGGGAAAATTCCCAACTTGTTCAATTTTTTTCAATATAACAAATAGAAAGGAAATATAATCTAATGGGCTGATACTCAAATTCACTTCTGATTCTTGGCTCTCAGGGACATATAACTTATTTTTCTGTCACATGGTTTTGTTTTCCAGCACATAGCATTCAAGAAAAATGATCTGTTAAGTGATTATGTAGCTAGAACTCCCATTTTTGTATTCATTAATTAAGATGATAGTGCAGTTCTGTAGCCAGCTCTCTTTATAAGGTTTCTACAAATGTGAAGCACAATATTTTATTAGACTGTGTTAGCTTCTTTTTTCCTCATGCTTGAAGAAGTGTGTAGTAAGAACTATATATAGGAGTATGTAATTGTATGTAACTAGCTATAAGTAGCAGAATTCCCACCCTGGTCAGAGCAAGCCAATTATTGCATCATTAGTTTTGGCAGAATAAAGAAAGATTTAAGAGCTTTTCTGAAAAGTCATTGTTTGACAAGCATTTCTCGTGGTCACTTTGAGAGTTGTTTCCATCATGCTTCTGAGCAATAGATAAAATGTCCCTGGACTTTCTTCCTAGATCCAGACCTTTTAACCTATGCATTCAGGAATGCAGAGATTTTTCTTATATTTCAAGTAACTGGATATCTTATGTCACAATTACAGAGGTGCACATTGACATATGTATTTCAGCTCATTGCCCACAGGGTACTGTTGATGTCAAGAGGAAAAGGCAGGTGTTTTGCACTCTTTTACTGACACTGCTCTTAGATTGGTCCAATTACAAATGTTCTTCAATGCCTATTTTGTGACTACTGAGAGTTCAATACCAAGCATAATTAAAGGTCTTCACACATGAGAGAAATCCCAGGCAACAGAATTTGGTCTTCAAGTTTTCTCTGATGAGTTTCTTGGCATATACTTCTTTATAAAAATAAGTAAACCAACATCAGTTTGCCTTCAAGTCTTTTCTAGAACTCTGTTTTGCACACATATTCACCTCTCTAACTGCCCTATCAGGGTGCAACTTGCATGATTTTGAGGGATAGAAAAATATGTGTAAGTAATAATTCCCACCCTCAGCCTGTGTGAACTGGAATGAGATACATGAATTCTGTATCAGAGAGCTGTCCATCTTAAACATCACCATGAATTGGTGTCTTATAGCACTCATACAATCACATGCTGCAGGCACCATATCTCATCTGGACAAGATGCAACACAGAGGTCTGATCTACTTTGAAGTCATTGAGGATCAGTCTTTGAAAGAGAATCAAATGTTGGGCAATAAGCCTAATGTCTCAGTTAACTCGTAACTCAGATACTTCCAGAGGCACACACATATGCACTTTTAGAGCTCACGTTGAAATGCTTCTTTAAAAACGCACAGAACACTTTAGTGCTAAATATGATGGTTACTATGACTAACAAAAAATCTTTAAATTCTTCCAAATAAGAAGCTTATACAGAAATGTAAAATTTTCCATGTTTTTTCTGTTGCAGTTCTTGGGGGACAAAGGGGACAATTAGATAATCAAGATTCATGTCCTATATATTATAAGCCATTAAATTACCCTCAGTTACCATTGTATTAAGCCAAATAACTCAGACCTGAGGAAATCACAACTTGTGTATGTCTTGAACCAGGCATTTCCAGCTGGCTGGCATGACAAGTCCCCTCATGTCTCCCCCATGACACCACATTTCCTGCAAAATTTTTCTTGTTGCCTGCAATTTTCTCTCCACAGTTATTTTGTAGAACAGAAATATTGGCTCTTAGACCAACCCCAGAGCTGATACTATTTGCTTACTCCATTATTCGTATTTGAGTCTGTGTCTTTTACACATTCTGGTCCTGTTTCCAACTTTTAACCTCTGCTTGTGGAAAACAAGCATTCGTCTTTAAACTTGGTATCCCAGTGTGCTTCAAGATAGTTTTACAATAACCTCCTTTTCTTTGGCCTCTTTTTCTGGCCTATTCGTCGTATATTTGTGGCTTTGAGATATGTAGGGCAGCATAGGCAGTCATGTGCTTTGTGTCTGTGAAGACAAACCCTTGGTAATTAGTGGTTTGGTATTGAGCTGGTAATCCAGTGAAATCCATATTGCAGCATTCGTTAGGAATCTGCCAACAGTGTCTGGGTTATTGAACTAATGGACTCGCTGCCCACTGCAAGGTGTGGGGATAGGATGGGTGCCCCTTCTGTTGCATCATGCTCACTTCTGTCTTCCATTTCCTGTTGCATAAACTCCTACTTGCAATGTCTACCCATTACTTTATTATCTCAGAAGGGACAGCATAATTAAAATCTTCCTCTCCTGAAATCATTTAAAGATATCCTCTACAAACAAGCCTAAGACTGATGACCTGACTGGATCTGCTGTCCTAAATGGCTGCAGCAGCTTGTGTTCATGTATCTGTCAAAGAGCCTCTGCAAAAACAGTGCTTGCCTCTCTTTCTATATCGGTCAACTAGTTATTGGGATCTACATGTGTAAAGAACCCTGAAGCCACACTGCAAAATCAATATAAAGCAAACACAATTTAGAAAGCTAGACTAAATACCTGGGGACTGATTTTAGCATTTAAGGGAACTATAGGTCAGATTCAATTATCTGATTTCCAGATGGTAATTTCCATTTTACTAAATAGGTCTCTACTAAGGCTGAAAAAAGCTGCTCAGCCAGTGATTCAGGGAGGGGAGGGAAGAGAAGAAATCAAGAGTAGCAGGGAGGTATATGACCTTATTTTACCTTTTCTGGCAAAAACAAATAACATTGCTAGACTGGAGAGAGGGTCCAGCATGCCACAAAAGGCTTTCCCAAGATGAGAGATGCTTTTCTCTTTCTGAACAACCCTCACTTTTAATTTTATTCTCCTAATGAAGCCCTCAGCCCTAATAGTTAATTCAGAAATGGAGAAAATTCACATTCAGCATGGGACAAAGAGTTAGCATGAGGTCACCTCCTTATTCCGACTATGCTGAAAGCAGCTGTAAGAAGCATGACTGAAAAGATGTTCTGTATCACTGGTGCTACGTTTGTGTGTAAGGGGGTCAATCCCATCAGCACAGCATATCCTAGCAGAGGAAGATTTTTGCCTGCATAACGTGACAGGCCGTGCTAAAACCACCACCCTGAAGCCTTGGTCCAAGCTCAGGTTTAATTGCTGTCCCTGCCATTTGTGTGCTTCTCTAGTGCATACATAATGCTCATATATGCTCATATAGTGCTGACACAATAACTACATCAGATGTAGGTTTTAAGTAGTTAGCATGTAGACACTACTTGTGTAAAGACAACAGCTCTGTGAAACGGTGGTTGTGCTATATGACATTTGTTATCTACACAGTAGTTGTTAGCAATGCTTCATCTCCTTCTCCTCTTCTTTTGAAGTCACAGGGGTGATCGTGAGTTCTCACCACTTGCAACTTTTCATGTCAAAGGGAAGACAAAGGGATCAAATATCAGGTGCCAAATGTCAAAATGTTAGTTTGATGCATACAATAAAATGGTCACCTATGAAATCACAACACCCAGTCTCTTAGTTTGGTGCAGATTGCAGCAGACATACAAGCTTGACGGTTGTTTAAGAAGATTTTGCCCCTATTACAGGGAGGCAATTTATTGTTTTAAACAAATCCACAGACAGTAAGTTCAGAGAGCTGTGACAATTTAAAAAACTCTGTAATTACATTACAATTTATATAACCATGCAATTACTGGAAATATAATTATACCACCTGTTTCAGTATAAACAGCCGCATTTTTTAATTCCCAACAGCGCTATTAATTAGTTCCTCCTACATATTAACTGATCAGAATGCTCAGGGTATCACTGCTGAACAAGGTAATAGAAGGGATTGATCAATTGAATTTAAAAGTCAATTTATTGTGTTGTTTTTCATCTATTATTGTTAAGAGTCCTTTATATTAAAAAAAAAAAAATAAAAAAAACTTTCAAGCATCGGTATCTGGCAGGGTGCTCTTGAAACAATCTCCAAAATAAATAAAGCAGATGTCAGGTGTTTTTCTAGCCATGGCTAACCACTTGCCAAGAAATAATTTTTTTAAAATTTTAGGCATATATTCTAATAATCTAATAAATTTGTCAAAAAAAATTACCTGTCCTACCTAAACAGGGGGACTCATGAAATATTTGCCTTCAACATCTAATCTGGTATTTCTGACATTGTATCTGAGCTCCCTGTATTCTGGCCAAGCCCAGACAGTCCTTGCTTTCTCATGTTGAAGCACTGAGCTTTCTAAACCCCATTTAAGTAATTAAGCTCCACTATTTGCCATATCAAACCCATTATTCTCCAAAAGCTTTTGTTTACCTCACTCTTTCTGGCACCATTGTCCTTTCCCTTGCAGGGCCCAGTGGGGATGGATGGTGTCAGCCCATGGGGTTACCCATCCACCACTCAGAACACCTGTAGAGGAGCAGCCTCTTTCCTGTGTTTTGCAGTGAGCAACCTCCAGTGAAGGTGAGTGTTCTCTCACAAAGGTCTCTTTGGATACTATTCAAAACAGTGTGTTAATCTGCCCATGTTGCTGCTTGCTTACAGTGATTAAAAAGTTTATTCACACTTGCAAAGGCACCAGAGATGAAAATAAGAGATCCTAATGAATTATACTTATGAACTGCCTTATGTGATTCAAGCATATGGATGCTTGAATGGAAAAGAATGGATCTTTTCCCTGCTACAGTGGAGATATTGCTGCATGTTTTTTACTATAAGTAGGCTTGATCACTGCAGTTCAACTTGCTGCTATCACAAGCTTCTCACCGTGCAAATGTAGCTGATTCAGCACTACAAAGCCGACCTCCCCCATTTTTAACAGATGTGTGATGATAAGCTTTTCCCAGACATTGCATACTTTGCATACTTTCTTATCTTTACATGCTGCACTGGGTACCAACAATTATATGCTAATTTTCCACATCCTTCATATACAGATATGAAACAGGCATCGTTGTTCAAGCAGGTTACACGACTTTCAGTGTTATGTTCTTCAGCTCCTCAACATTATTTTTTTTTTAACTGCATCTTTTGCACTGAGGAGGATATCCTTTCTGTAGCAAGTTCTACTCCCTTTATTAGCCAGGGTTGTATGATCCTGGGATACACAGTCCTCAGGAACATTTCAGACAGGATTGCCTTATAACCTCTGTGAGAGTCACCTCGCAATCCACAGCATCTCCATCTACACTCATGCCTCAGAGCCTTCCAGACACTAAGGCCAACTGGCACCAAGTGGCTTGAGTGTATGCCTTTGCCTCCAAAACAGTTTGGCTGCATGAAGGCAGACACTTGGAAGCCATCCCTGGATCCCCAGTTTACAAAAATATGCCCAGGAACTCCCACAGGAGAGCACAAGGTGGAAGGGTGAGGTTCATGCCCAGGGCTGCTGTGTCCATGTCTTGGTGTCTTAGAATGTTTTGAAGCTTGCACATATTTACCAGTCTAGGTGCAGCCACTGAGTCTGGCTGCAGCACTGGTCCTGAAGCAACTTGCCATTGAGGTCACCTGTAGTTTGTTCTGATGCCTCTAAAAGTCAATGGCTGGAGCTCATTGACTTTGATGAACTTTGGCCCAAACACACATTTCTCTGTGATTTCAGAGTTGCAGGGGCATGTGGGCTGACAAATGTGAAAAATCGACATTTGCTCCTGACAGAAATCATTGGAAGGGAAAGGAGCTGTGTATTCGATATGCCAGCACAGTGTGGCAGTTAAGCATTCAAAAGAAACATGTTTGTGACATAACGTATTTTAGTATACTTTTGCTTTTACTACAGTGACTTGGTTCTGTCATTTACAGGTACAAGTCAAAAGGATGAGTTTACAAAGTGTGGCCCTAGAATTTTATATTTTATTTTTACTAAATTTTAAAGACCAAATCAAAATTATCATGCTTAATTCATTTTATTCTCAGTGGCTTTGCTTAGATTTATGAATTAGCTTGGATTAATTGCTATTTGCATTCTTGGTTTATAGTGTAATTGGGTGTGTCTAAGTGCATTCCATTTTATGACTTGCTTTAGGGTATATTTTGGATGAACTGTATAATATAAAATACATTTGGTGTTTAATATAAAATACATTAGCCCTGCATTGCTAATGTCCCTGCATGCTGAATGACCCTGGTGTCCCCACAAGCACAGGCAGGCTGTCAGATAGCAAAGGGAATGGCAAATATCTAAACATGCACATACAGCTTAATGGGATTCAGCATCTAACAGGAGTTAGACTTTAAACTGGCTTTAGAGCTTTTGAAAATCTTATTAGATATTGCTTTTGTGTCCAGAAGACTTCGAAAATTCTATTTTAATCAGTTTGAACATACACATCAGCAAATTCGGAATAGGATCTGGACATGTATAAACAACAGAAATAGTATCTCGAAGGCATATGGAGACCTGCAGCTTCAACTATTTCATTTGGAAAAAATCCACAAAATGTAGTATTAGTTTAAATAAAGTATCTCTGAGATTCCACAATACTGGAATATAAAAAAACAAGTATCTGTCTTCTGTTGACCCTGTGGTCCCAGTGATCTTTGCAAGTCTAGGACATTTCTATTTAACATTTGCGAGATGTTGATTGTTTTCAAAATACAATCTTCATTACGCAATTTCTACACAGACATTTGGTCTTAAATGCTGCATGTACATTGGTCATATATCCATGCAATACGTAAGAATGAACATCTGTATAAAGGCTGTGAGGCAATGAAGATTAAATGTTAACTTTATCTGTATCTGTGGGCTTTTTGCAACTCCTACCAAATCAGCTGCCCGCAAACCGCAGGAGTTCACCACATAAGCAGATAGAAATGTTGTTTGGAAAGGACAGGATGATGATTTCCAGTTCATAAGATATTTATCCCAAGACACATTCATTCATCTGTTGCACATTTGAATGTCTGCTTTTAGCCACTTGCTGGAACAATACTGATTAAAAAGAGAATCTCTTTCTAATAACAATTTCATTCCATGCTGAATTACAAGCAGTCACTGTGTAATCTAAAGCAGTAGAAACAGAGCGTGAGTGCAGGAAGTCCAAGCCACAGGGAAGGAGATTCTGCACCAAAGATGCAACTACCCAAAACTGATTAATGGGGTAGTAGAGCCCAGATCCTGAAGGAGGAAATTAATATAGAAGGCTAAGTGAGGTACTCCTCTTTGCAAGTTCTGTCTGCAAACCTGCCTGGTGGCTGTTGAGGGCTGAGGGTTCATGTGTTTCCTTAGCACATTACCAGATAGGATTCAGAGCTAGAGGTGTAATCCTGGACTGGTCCAATGAGAACTGAGTTTTGGCTGACTTTAAGAGGGAAATTAATGGAAAGACTATGAAGTATCTTTGTGAGATTTGTGGACTGATTCAGCTAATGAAGTATGAAAAATCTGTAATTATAAAAATTACCCAAAAAATTAAATTTAACTGCAATTAAAAAAAAAAACATGCAGGCATTTAAATCAAAGATTATTTGGAAGTAATTTATCTCAGTTTGAATGCTATCAAACTGCTTTCAGGCATTTATTAGCTACCAATATCCTTCATTTTTAAGCAATACGTACAGTCATGCATGAAGAATTACATTCTGCAGTATCTAATTTGATGGAATTTATTCACAGGCACCCTTCCTAAGATGGAACATGTTCCTGGAACAGGTTACTGTTTGATATAAATACTGTCAGTTTGGTTTCAAATTGATTACTTCCAGTAAGGAGTTCAGTAACAAGTTCATGAAACAAGAATGCTTCACCCTCAGAAACTACCGTTCCAGTCTGATGCTTTGCACTGCAGACTGAGAAGGATGTGACTGTTTAACTGTCTTGTGATAGGTAGTGAAGGTTCTGAGACTGCAAGACTGATATACTAGAAGCTTTCCAGACTAGACCATGACTAAATGTTTTGGTTTGACGTGAATATTCATATGTTTCTTAAGCAATTTTTGTGTTGACCACAGAACTTACTCCTGAGCAATGCTCTTGATGTCAGTATTTCTTCTCAGCAGTGTCATTAAGCCCTGAACTGGCCCATGATTTGCACTTGGCTAAGATGAAAGTAAGATAAGAGCTCCTTTATCTAGCAGTAACAGGATAGCAAATTTTTACTTACCCCTGAGAAGCTTATTTTATTGATTTCTTACACTGAGTTTCCCACCTGTGGGTCGGGTTTTTTAGTTGTATCTGGCCGTACCTATGAAACTACAGCAGTAGAGTAATTTAAAAATTATTCTGACAGTGTTTGCTGTCTAGTGACTTGTGGTACTGACCTTTAAACTGAAGAAACTTTGCAGTATTTTAAGGACTTTCCCTGTATTTCTCTATCTATGCCTTCTATGTGAGTTTTGCTAATGTGTGGTCCTAAGTGACAAGCGAAACCAGCAGCCATCTTTAGGGCAAATCTTAGACCCAGTCCCAGATGATTGTCACAGACCTGTAAGATTTCTTTATGCAAAAAATCTCTATTGTCTTAGTTGCCAAAATCGTTGTCATATGTACCACTTTGCTCTTCTGGAATAAGCATTAACTGCAGATAAGCATACTGCTAATCCTCCACCCCCTGCCCACATTGTCCCCCCAGAGTAATGTAAGATCTTAGCCAGGACACCCTAAAAAGCAGGTTTTGACATATTTTCACCATTACCAGAAAGTTCTGGTTGCCTAATTAGAATATTCTGGACACTGGAAGAACATTTTGGCAAGTGTTAGCATACCTTCCTGTCATGTGTGTAGGTAGGTTGGTATGTCATCTATCCTTACATCACAACCTTCGTGCTGCAGGTGCAGTGCTCTCAAGCAATGGAAACAGAATGCTGTAATCCTTTTGTGTGTTAAAATTCCTGTCTTCTTCTATTTTCTTGTGTCTCTTTTTAATTGATTTAGAAAAGTGGCTGGAGCTCCCATCCATGATCAAATCTAGGCAGCGCTTGAAATCTAATCTTCTGAGTCCCTGTTCAAGGCCTGAAATTCAGTATTTTTCTTCTTTCTTGTCTGTAAACTGGGCTTCTTTCCTTCACCTGGCATGTGATACTCCAAGATATTCTACATCCCAGGTGTTTCTTACCCACACAGCAAAATACACTAGTCTTTCAAGAATTTACAATTAAATATATATGTCTGCATGAGGAAGCTGGATATAAGCCTTTAAAGCATGTCCATTCAGCTTTCATACTTTCTAGCAGCTCATTCTGGAAAAATATTAATTCTGCAAATAATTTGTTTTCATAGTGAGGAATGAGGATTTCACTTACAATTCTTAGTCATAAAAAAATAGTTAAAACACATGACAAAAACCTTCCCACATGAGCCTTGGAAGACCCCTATTTTCCAAATTGAAAGGAATAATTTTATCTTTTGATGATCTCAAATAAAAAAGCCCATGGAACTTCTTAGGGCCTCTTGTTTACCTGCTATCTTCTAGCTCTACTTTTTGCTTCTAAAGAACCTGGTTAAAATAATTTGATATTTATTGCCAGAGGTTTTTTTACTATGTCTACCAAAACCTTGATCAGGTGTATGTTGTTTAAATTGGTTCAGGCTAAAGCTGCAAAGCAGCAATGTGTTAAATGATTCTCAACAAAGATTTATCATCCAACGCTAGCTCTGTTGCTCTGCAAGACTGCATTTTGTTTGGCAAAGAAGATATAATGAAGATCAGAATGATAAAGACAGAAGATTATTAAGAACTTCTTAGATTTCCAGAGAAATAGAACTTGGCTCAGTGTCTTGGGAAGAACAGATTGGTTCTTGGAAATCCATATAGGTTATACACTAGATACCTTTATTGATAGTGCAGAAGAGATTCCATCTCCAAGCAGACCTCCAGGAATAGATAAGCCACACATAGTAGTAAGCCCTGATCAGGCTATTCTGTATTTGGTTGGAAGTTCAGAAGGGAATAGGCTGTGATACTGAAGGTGGTCTCCCAACCTGACCTTCTCCTGAACCTGGCATTTGCGTAACCAGAATGGTTCTGATTTGACTGCTGTGCTGTTTGAGATACATAGAAAACTTCTGCTCTAGGACAAACCAGAATTTGGGGTTTTAAAAAAAAATTTATGATATTTCACCCTGAAATGATGAATTTTACCCAGTTTTGAAGAACTCTCTTTAGCATTGTCACTGGTGTTTTCATCAGTTTAGCTATAGGTCTTCAACAGTCCTCCTGGAAAGTCTGGAAGAAGATGTCCTGCCAGCTGAATACCCTTAGAAATTTTTCCTGTGTATGCATTGGTTGATTATCTTTGGTGTTTTAAACTATTTAGCACAGTACTCCAGAATAATAACTGTCTTCTAGTCAAAATAAAGATGCATGAAAGACCTTCTACACAATTTGGAAAGGGATGGGTTGGGGATATGAAATTATATTGACAGTCTCAGGATATGTAACCTGTGCCTAAGGCTTGATCTTGCTTCAGTTCGAGTACCATATACTAGGAATTATAGGACTTGGTTAACTTGAGATTTAGGGTGACTGCAGATTCAGCAGTTAGGAGGGGTCCTTATTGTCTGAAGGCAGTGACCAGATTCCTGTGCAGCAGTCACAAAACCACTGTGACTAAAGCTTTAGTATGGATGGTGATTAGGAATAAATGTGTTAGATTGCAATAAAAGTAAGAAGCGTACAGTAATGTGAGTGCTCTTCTCAGATGTAGGTCTTTATCTTTTTTGTTCCATACACCTGCCTCAGAGAGAGAAAGAAATCCCCAAGGGGGAAAAGGGGCAGACCACAGCAGCCTGGAGAGGTACAGAGACAAAGGAATAATGATGAGAGGTACACAGGTTTCCCTGGCAGTCTGGGAAACCTCCAGCTTCATTCAATCACCCTTTATGAGTGTGACCCTTCTTCAGAAGCTTTGTTCAACATGGACTGTGAATTATGTGGACACACACCTCATATTTCATACTGATCTCTTTCTGATTTATTTTCACATTCTTATACATTTAAACCACTGGACTGGAAACAGCATTTACTTAGGAACATCTTCTGGGGACAATTAGTTTGAATACACAAAGCTTTAACATTTCTAGAAAAATAAAATCAAATAAATATCCTGGACCATATTACAGTTTGTCTTAGCTAGTTGCATGCTGTTACATTCTTAGAGCTTAAACCTCTAAAATATAGTCTGCATATCTTATACTAGCACTAGTGTGACTACTAACTTGATGCAACAACCTCGATTTGTTCTGCATTTGTTCTGCATTATTCCCTAATAATGAAGCAAGTCTTAACCTACAAGTAATTGTGTGCTTCTTTACAAAAGGAAGGACATTTTTCAAGTGTCAAGGTTTACTTTAAGGGGAAAAGTAATAGCCTTGGCCTTGAAAAGCAGCTTTGCTGTGTGTCTGCTGCACAGCAGAGACAAGAGAAAAGCACACAACATGAGATGAAGATTATCTGTAACAGAAGATTTTAAGTTGCATTGTGTTCTGTGTGCTGTTCAAGCACAAAAAGCTCCTGGTGCCTGGATGAAGCAGGACCCACCTGGCACAGTGAAGATGCACAGTGGCTGAGTGGCACCCAGCCAGCTCGCCACGCAGCACCAAACTGCGCTGAACTGCAAACAGCACTTAGTCCAGCTTTTCTTCCAGCCTGTAACTCTGGAAAGCTCAGGGGTTTCTCACTGGTTCAGTTTCACTTAAGACAAATTCAGCAGGTTTTGGCTGCTGTGACTGTGAACAGACACAAAAAACAAAACAAAACTAAGGAGACTACAAAGAAAATGCTTACGTCAAGCCCCAGCAAAGAAAACCATGGCAATCTTCAACATTTCTCTCTGCGAAATAGTTGCAGAGAGCACAGCATCAGTTAAATTATGATAAATCTTTTACAATGTATTAATATATGCATGATTCACTGTTACCTTGTAGATGTATACAGAAGCCAAATTCCCCATAGAACATGTTGGCTATTATATTTCTGATTTATGTCTTTTTACCCAGCAGAAGGACAAAACTACTCTTTCGCAAGGAGGATGATTTCCACCAATACCGAGCAGAAGAGAAAGATCTCCAAGATCTCAATCTGACCAACATTTCTGTGGGCCCTTGCATTTTTTTTTTAATTATTATTATTTTTAGTACTACACACAGTTTTTTAATTGAGTGAAACCAACTTTTCAGGAAATATCATGTTTTCTATATCCAAGCACAGAGAGTGTTGTGAAATGCTGTGTTTACCATGTCCAAGTGTACTGGGACTGTCCAGGCTTCAGCAAATATACATTGTGGTTAAAAACTAGAAAACTGATGTAGGCAGAAAAACATCTTGTGAAAGTAAAAGAAAGTAAGAGAAACGGCTGAGGCAGAGAACGGGATGAGGGAGGTTGATCGGCATTTTGTGTATGCACTCAAACCTTCCAAATGAAACTTGTCTTGCTGTGTTCAATAACTTTTTGCTTTTAACACTTCACTCTTTGCTATTTTGCAGTGTTGAAGAGGAAAAGGCAGAAGAGAATTGATGCATACATGCAAGTTTTGAGAAACTTTGAGGCTTCGGTGAGGCTGTTTCACATAAAGAACTGGAGCTGTTGATTCTCATTTGATTTTACATCTACACAGTGGTTCTGGGCTGTGTTGAGAAACATCTGAGAAGACAAAGGCAGCAGTAATAGTTAGTTTAAGACACGTTTGTGCTCTTGTCATCTCTGGGAATGTTGGGACAGGTTTATTGTGCAGTATAACTTCAAGTCTCTGAGCACTCCTGGTTTCCGACCAGCTGCAGATCACTGGGGTGCAGTGTTCCCCAGCCATGACTTTCATGCCCTGGCTGTCTGACAGACTGTGTGTTGCTTGAACCAATAGCAGTGAAATCACGGAATCATTAACTTCAGGACGTGTTAGACCCTCAAGTAAGCACAGAAGGTCTCAGACAAGTTTGCATAGCCTAAGAGAAAGACTGTGTCAGCATATCTTCACAGTTTACCAGATTAACTTAAGTTTGGATCCATATGTATGTTTGCAGCCCGCACATCCTGACTGCAATACAGACCTACCTGTAAGTCAAGAAAGATTGATTTTGTCTGCTTGCCATCTCCCATGATGGAGGAGGACCTTTTGATATCTCTAATCTAACCAGTCTATCTAATCTAAACAAGTTTTTCCCCATCCACCTCAAACAATCATTAAAAGGAGTAAAGTAACATGTATGTGAAGAGGAAATATGCCATCATAATTAAGATTTATCCCAGTTTAAGTTTGTTAATATTCAGACAGAGACACATGAAATTTCCCACTTGTGCTTTGAAACAACCTTCCAAAGTTTTATATCAGACCTGCTTGGCCTGGCAGCTGCTCAGATTGACAAGATCTGAAGGATCTACTTTCAGGTGCCCCTGTGCTCAGGTCTTAAAGACCACTGCATACTACGGTAGTACTATGATACCACTCATGGAACATACCATATTACTGTATGGTAGCAAAGGGCTATTGATAAATTTTCTGATAAAAAGCAAGTTTTTAAATGCTTTATAAATATTTTCTACTTTTATTCTAATGTGTGTTTGGGATGTGAGTAACTCTTGACATGACAACTTCTAGTTCCAGATATGGTGAAGCTGAACAAATGCTTATTTTCAGTAAATGGCAGGTTATTTTTCTAATATTTTCATGGCTCCAATTAATTGCCTTATTCTTTCAAGCAAATATTTCTTAGCCATTATATTATTCCACAGATGGTGCTTTATTACTTATTGGGATTTTTTTTCTTGATGTTACTATTGCTTCTTTCATTACTATCATTATTATCAGCCCTATTATTAAGAATATATTGTGTTCATTACTTACAGTAATATTCTCCAATGATAACACAACATGGCTAAGGCTGAGTCACTATGGAGAAATGCTTGTGGTGGAAATCCCATTTCTTGGTCAACAAGAAAATCTCTGACAACCAAATGATGGGAAATCTGTCATCAGTCATAAGAAGAAAGAAGGGACTAGAAGGCATAACTCTTATCTAGCATGTGTGGGGAGGCAATTAAATGAAACATGACAGAAATCTCTGGTCAGAAAAATTTGTTGATCACTAGTTGCTGTTACAGTTATACTTATCTGTAAAGGAAGATGCTGGGAAAAATTGGGGGGTTTTTTATTTGTTTTTTCTTTAAGAGTCTTGCATTAGCCAGGAAGTAACATTGTGTAGGATCTCCATTCCCTAGCCTGAAGCAAGCTGAGCTTCTTTTTATCTTTTGTTACACAGTGATCTCTGTGCAAGTCTTAGGACAACGACTGCAATTTGTTTCACAGATGGCTTGAATCAGGGGCTAGTATTCCAGCTCTTAAGATGAAGACTTTTCCACAGGTCAATTACTGGATGAGTTGGAAGCTCTGTATGAGCACCTAAATCCGTCCCTCCTGACATGGGACTTACTGAGAAAGGTTTAGAAAGATATCGGTCCAGCATGGGATGATGTTTATAATGTTCCATGAGAGCAGCCTACTCCTAAACTCTTTGGATTTGGCAAACGGAGTGAAATACAGCACTGATAAATCCATATGCACATTTCAGTAATTAATGTAAAAAGAGATTTTTTAAAATTGCTCTCTGCCAATCATCTTCTTCAGCCATCATCAACTGATTCACTTCTTACTGGCACTGTAGCAGGAGTTGTTACAGCAGGAGGAACTAACAGAATAACTAATAGAATAACAGGTAATAGTGGCTCTGTGAGTATTGGGTAACACAAAACCAATTTCCACTTCGTCAGATAAGCTTTCTGTCAAGGTTTAAATGCCTTTAAACTCATGGTTGCCAAACTGTCTCCTACCATGGCTGCAACAATTTCAAACAGTAAAAAGTATTAAATATACAATTTTGTTTGGCTGTGGCTTTGAAAAGTCAGAATCATTGGACAAATTAAACAAGAACTTTTTCTCAGTACTTTCAGTAAAAAAAAGTTGTGCTGTAAAAGAAAAGTTCATCATGAACCTTCACCACTAGTCTAACATGTTTGTGAATCTCTTCTAACTTCTAACAAGTGATACACCTTTGTTTTTTAAGACACCAATTCTGGAAATACATTAATGCATATTGATGTTTATTAACATATATTTATATATGTTATATATTTAAATACATATATATGTATATTGTATGTACATTTTATGAGAATATATATATAAACATTTATACATATGTACATGTATATACAAATATATATGTCTGTGAGTAGCTTCTTAGGCGGCAATAGAATTAGTCACAAAGTTAAAGACAGTCAAGCATTGAACTAGTTTGATAAATCATATCTTCAGCCTGGTCTAGATCATAAAAGTATGAGACAGAATTATTTAGAACTGAAAGTTCACCTGGACCACAAAGTTTCCGATTTTCTGTCTATTTATTTTATATGCATTTTTTTCTGAAGTTTGAACCTTCCAATAAAAGCATAATAGTAATGAAGACATATATAGCCATTTATATTTTAATTTCCTAGCAGACTATATGTTTCATGCATATATTTCTATCTGCTTAGAAAAATACACTGCTATCTAAATATGTGAAACAGAAAATGAGATGACACTGAAGCTAAGTGTGAACATGTTTCATAGCAATTTTGATATTAAGTTCTCTGGGCACATTTTTATGGGATTCAACTTAGACTATCCTCTATCTTTGTTTATCAGACTATGATACCAGAATAGCAAGCTGCCAGACAGTGTTTTATAGTGTTCTGAGAAAACACAACTTTATAAAGGTGTCCTATACTAAAGTACCAATAGGTAATTAACAGTCAATTTAGATGGTCAGTCAGCTGCTTCTCACAGTTTATGCTGGAACTATAAACAGAAGGTAGTCGCACTAAAGAAAACCAGAATGGTGAAAAGCCATATGTAGGCCCTATGAAAAGAGAATATTACATGCACTCCTGCATAATTAACAATACTCAGAAACATCATCTAACACCCCCTCTACCACTACAAAAATACTCTGTGACCAATAGCCATTTTAGGTGTTTCCTTTCAGGGTGGAGTTTTAAAACCATTTAATCCCAACTGACATGTCTGAAAGGCCTATGTTTGTTTTGCTTCAGGAACCAAAATACCTTTGGAAATCTGACTTCAGGGAATCAAATTAAAAAAACAAACAAACAATAAACAAACAAACAAAAAACAATCTTCCTAACTTGCCACTTAATTAGACATTCAAATGTAATATGTAGGTGTCACAGGAAGCTTCAAAATCTCAGGACAGGTGCCTAATCACATACTAGTGAGGGTAGCCCGAGATGTAAAACTTCTGATATCCCTGAGCTACCTGAGCCTGCTTCAACCCAACATTAAAAATGTTCTCACTCCTTCCCTTTATGCAAGGCCCATCTGCAAGTACATTCAGAGCACATGAATGGGTCTAGTCCCAAAACAAAAGTCAGTCAGGAGCAAGACTTTCTGCCTAGATGGTATGGTTGAACACTTTAAAGTAGTTAACTTACCAGTGGGCTGTGATATGAATGCAGAAGACTGGATTTTAAATCCTTTCTTCTTGATTTCACAGAATCACAGGATCACAGAATGTTTAGGTCGGAAGAGACCTCCAAGATCATCCAGTCCAACCTTTGACTAAAAACACAGTCAACTACTAAACCATGTTCTTAAGGACCACATCCAAATGTCTTTTAAATGCCTCCAGGGATGGTGACTCCAACCACTGTCCTTGATAGGCTGTTCCAGTGCCTGACAACCCTCTCAGTGAAAAAATATTTCCTAACATCCAGCCTAAACTTCCCCTGGCACAGTTTCTATCCATTTCCTCTGATCCTATCACAGTCCGCTAAGGAGCAGAGGCTTTTCACCTCCTCGTTCCAACCTCCCTTGAGGCACTTGAAGAGAGCTCTAAGGTCTCCTCTCAGCTTCCTCCAGACTAAACACCCCCAGCTCCCTCAGCCACTCCTCACAGGACTTCTGCTCCAGGCCCTTCATGAGCTTTGTTGCCCTTCTCTGGACACTCTCCAGCACTTCTATGTCCTTCCTATAGTGAGGGGCCCAGAACTGAACACAGTACTCAAGATACTCACTTGAGCTCACCAGAGCTGAGTACAGAGGGATGAAGGATGTAGAGGTCCAGTTTAAGAAGTTAAGGATGTAGAGGCCCAGTTTAAGAAGGATGTAGAGGTCCTGGAACAGGTCCAAAGGAGGGCAACCAGGCTGGTGAAGGGACTCGAGCACAGGCCCTATGAGGAGAGGCTGAGGGAGCTGGGGCTGTTCAGCCTGAAGAAGAGGAGGCTCAGGGGAGACCTCATTGCCGTCTACAACTACCTGAAAGGAGGCTGTAGCGAGGTGGGAGCTGGACTCTTTTCACAGACGACCTTCAACAAGACAAGAGGACACAGTCTTAAGTTGTGCCAGGGGAGGTTTAGGTTAGATGTTAGAAAGAATTTCTTCACGGAGAGGGTGATCAGGCTATGGAATGGACTGCCCGGTGAGGTGGTGGATTCTCCGTCCCTGGAGACATTTAAAAAAAGACTGGATGTGGCACTCAGTGCCATGGTCTAGCAACTGCTCCGGTGGGTCAAGGGTTGGACTAGATGATCTCTGAGGTCCCTTCCAACCCGGCTAATTCTATGATTCTATGATTCTATGATTCTATGATCACCTCCCTGTTCCTGCTGGCCACTGAGTTCCTAATACAAGCAAGGATGCCACTGGCCTTCTTGGCCACCTGTGCACACTGCTGCCTCATATTAAGTCAACCATCAACCAATACCCCCAGGTCTTTTTCCAACTTACAGCTCTCCTCCCCAAGAGAAGGGGGAAGCTGGCTTACCATGGGGTTGTTATGACCCAGGTGTAAGACCTGACATTTGGCCTTGTTAAACCTCATACAATTAACCTTGGCCCATTGGTCCAACTTGTCTAAGTCCCACTGTAAGGCTTCCCTACCCTCCAGCAGATTGACACAGCCACCTAGTTTGGTGTCATCTGCAAATTTACTGAATTTACTGAATTTACTCAATACCCTCATCCAAATCGTTAATGAAGATATTAAAGAGAAGAGGCCCCAGTACTGAACTCTGGGGGAGACAGGGAGAGGATTTGGGAGATAGGGCTTGAATATGATTACCAGGGAAGTAGCTAATACTCTGCTACAGTCTTCATCTGGCTTCCTGCTCTGTTTACAGCTCAGTACTGTATTGTCCTACTCTAATAAACACTTCAAGCTTTTTTCTTCATGCTGGGTTTATGTGCCATGTAGGAATACAGCCCAGACAGGTTTTGTTCCAGGGGATAGGCACAACAGGGACACAGGGGCCAGACAGAGCCCAGGTGGGAGACATGAATGTGTACGTGTCTGTCCCTCCGTGACACTTCCAGGAGCACACATCAGGCAGCCTGAGCAGATCAGGGGAAAGCTGAACCATCACACATGGGCTTTACAGAGGATACTCTGCTGTCAGGTCTGACAGCATGAGAGGGTAAATACTTTTCCCTGTGACTAGTGCACCCCTATTCACAGTGCAATCATCTTCCTCACAACTCTTTCTCCTCAACGGGTGCTTTCATCCAGCCTCTTAAGGTGCTGGCAACCATATTTGCACAGTACTTGAGTCACTGGATCTAAACTGCAAATAGCTTGGAAGGAAATTACTGTCTTTACAAAGCTGTTGGCACTAAGCAGATCTGGAAGGGGTCTAAGGCCAAGTCAGACAAAGAGGTAGAGCACAAGACAAAGCATGTATCTGCAGCTCAGAGCCTGGGAGAAAGCCACAGATTTTGACCCCTGCTCCTAGGACTGTTTCTGTACTTGCCATTAAACAATCATTAGGTTTGGTGCCGATGGGGAAAGAGTTAAGTGCTGAGTGAAAGCAGACACAGCTGACAAGGAGAGAAATAGGAAGAAAGAAGCAATGAAGGACTCTTGAGTGCGTGTGCGTGTGCATGTGCGTGTGCGTGTGCATGGGGGGGGGAGGGGAGTGAGGAGCAGGGAAGGGGCGTGGATTACCTGTGCTGGGACTGGTGTGATGCTATTTGAAAACCAAGGCAGAATCATGGGGCTGAGAGTCTTTGAATAGGGACCTGGTAGGGAGAGTTGGCTGTGTAATACAAATTACATAAAAGCATAGGTGTGGCGTTTTTTCTAACTGTTGATTTTGTGAGTGGGGGAGAAGGAGAAGAGGAGGGGTAATGCATGACTTTACAGACCTAGATATTATGTATTGTCGAGTGGAGCTTAATATTGTATACGCCTCTTACTCAAAATGTGAACTGTAGATCAGATCAGATCAGGGAATGTTAGCCACATCCAGTCCAAAATATGTTTTGCTTTGTTTGGTTTCTTTTAAAACAGAGGGAGAGAGCAAAAGTTCAGGGAGGTAAGTGAAAGTTCAGTGAGATTTCTCCACATTCATGAATCCTCAGTTCATAGTCAAGCTATTGAGTAACATAGGATGCAGATCTTGTCTGGTCAGTCGTTTGGTTTTTTTATTTTGTTTTGTTTAAAAAAAGCAAAACAAAACACCACAAACAAACAAACAAAAAACCACCAACTCCATCCCCCTGTAAATTCCTTGATACTCAGTAGGTGTGGTTCGGGGAAGAAAAGCCAGACCAATACCAACAGCTGCATGGAATCTTTCCACGACTGAAAGGTGAATAATTAACTCTCTTACAACTGCAGCCCCTCAGGGGAAGGTGAGTCACTAGCCAAATTTAGAGTCATGTTATCTTGCAATGAACAATAAGAGGGAAATCTATACATGTCCTGACAATTCTAGTGAGACATCAATGATCTGTGCCCCGAAAACATCAGGAAGGGAGTTGATCAAAATGCACCTCTAAGAAAATAGCTGATTTTGTACACATAAAACTCATCAGTGCTTCAACAAGGTACCATATTCTAGGCATATACCATTCCCTGAATGTGATGCTGAGGCTTTGACAAGAAGGAAAATGATGTGTCAGTTTTAACTGGCTACATTGTGCCAGCGCCTAAAATCAGATACAATCACAGTGGGAATTAACTTATTTTTCTGCATCCTGTCATGCTCATACTGTTGTCTCTGGACTTTTGAGATGGAGGGAGGGGTCTACAAAAGGCAAATATGCAAAATAAGCCTGTTGTTAGGTGGCTTTAAAACCTACTAATAGATTTTTATTCCAAACAGTTTATCCACTAGGAAATCTCCACCAGTCTGTAATTATGAAAAGCTTAAAGGCTGGTCCAAACTTGAAAAAACTTGGCATATATTAAATGTGTCCATGAGAGAAAGGCAGTATAAATTGCTCTTCCTCATATGCAGAATTGAAGACATATGACTGGAGAAGAAGTCATGGAAGAAGTCTGGAGCTCCTGGCTCCCACTTGTGCAAAAGTCATAAGGCACTTGCTGCTTCCTCTGGGCCTTCAATATCTTTGTTAAGATTTTCAAGGCTATGCAGATGATTCAAATTCAGAAAGGAACTGGTAGAAAATACCCATAGATTGCTCTTTACTAAACCTTGCAAAAGGCAAGTGACTCTCTGCCCTCTCCTCCCTACAGCTAAAATATTGATAGACTTGATCTCTGAGGTCCCTTCCAACCCGGCTAATTCTATGATTCTATGATTCTATATGGCTGTTCCCAGTTTGGGGTAGTTCAGGAGTAATTAGCTCCACAGCAAGACAGCCATCAAGAGACATCAGCCCTATTTCTCATGTCAATATACCACACGCTCCTGAAGTAAGGAGTACCTCTTGGGTTTTTTTCCTCCTGCCAGTTTAGAAGTAGCATTGAAGGACTCAATAGTGAGCTGTGTTTGTATGCTCTCAGTGAGAAATGAAGCCACCTAGTTCCCTGTGCAATGGAAAGCAAGTGACCAGAGTGAGTGAGATGTTTCTTAGAGTTTTGGAAGGGGTTAAAAGAAAAATAAAACTTAAAAATGGTTTAAACTGTGCTGATTTCCATGGAGCCATACCCATTTTTAAGTTATTTTTCACCTCGGTAGAGTGATTGCAATCAGTATACAGTGAAATATGCAGTTCCATAGGAAATTGGGAGGGGCGGGAGGAAGAAAAAACTAAAAAAACCCCCAAACCCAAAAAACTAAATAAAATAACATAATTGTTTAAATCAAGGCTGTTCATCAGATCTTAATCCTCATTAGTGGCTATGAATTCTGATGGCTGTATTGCTGACCAACTAACAACTCTAAAAGAGAAAACTTTCCCACATGCTCCATCCTGGTCCATTTAGGGTCAACAGACTGACATTAGGCATGTTTTAGTTATTGTCTGTCACATTCTTATCTTCAGTGCATTACTGCAGATGGTCTACGTCTGTTGCAGAAATCCTGTGATCCATTGCAATGGAAGGGGTTTCTGCATTAAAATGGCAGGGAAGGAAGGAAGGAAGGAAGGAAGGAAAGAAGGAAAAAAGGAAGGAAAAAAGGAAGGAAAAAAGGAAGGAAAAAACAATAGTAAAAAACAATACAGAGAGCAATGAATAATCACTTCAACTTGTTCATTAAAAAAATACCTCTAAATGGGACAGAGCAGAAGTGTCTTTGTTTAGAAGTGTCCCACTTCCTTGTGTTTTTACTCCTGAGGAAGTCCAGCCATGATCTTACTTCAAAAGATATTTCAGTAACTTGTTTTCTCCCTGTAGTTCAGACAGTATTTTTTTTAGCCTTGACAGAATGGCTAGACTAGGTAATCCAAGCAAACAGCTGCTGCATGCAATGTGATCTTTTCCCCAAACCTTTTTTACAAACACTTCTGAACTGTTCCTTAGTTTTGGATATGTTGGAAATATCCAGAAGCTAAAATCTCACAATATGAATGTAATTAACATATCAACTGTCTGACCATACTGCTTTTAGCTTGAGAAGTGTCCCAAGAAGATTAACAAGAGCTGCATGTTCGCAAAATCACCCCCTAATCAGAAAGCACTCATCAGGAAAATACCACTGCTTCAAGTGACTTTCAGAGATGATTTGTTTCTTAGATATCAGTCTTCCCCTCTGTAGTGAAAAGAAAGATGCTACTGATTTTTGTAGTGCAAGCTTTGCAAACTTTCAGAGTTCACCAAAGACAAAACAGTCAGGATTTTTCATTGGGATTAAATTTATAACTTGAAATTATTTCATTCTTTGTTGACATTTTTGTCTCCCAGAACCCCTATGTGAGGCCAAGTAATATTAAAGTGCTGCAAATATTGAAGATATAAAATAACATTAATGGATCCAGGGAGATTTGAAAAATGAATAGGGGAACAGAAATAGAGGATCAGTCTTTAAAGAGGCCTATGAATATAAGTGAAAACACATTCAGAGGAAGAGAGGAATTTGGAAAACAGTCATTTTAAAGAAGTCAAGAAGTAAGCATGGACAGAAAGCTAGACATGCTTTAAGAACATGATCTATCATCCAAAAGGGTATTGCAGTTGTGAATTTCATAGGCAAGGCTAACATGCTCAGTGGGTAAGATGGCAAAAGTCCTTTCCTGAACATTGTCCTGAAAGAAAATTGGTGTATTGGAGAGCATCAAGGGAACAATAAAATAGATTAGGGTGCAGAGGACTGATTTTAATAGGTAAGATTAAGTACTAAATCTGTCAAACTTGGTTAACTAGGGAAAAAAAACAAACACAAGGATAAATATTTAAAAGGTGTCTAATAGGAAAGGAATTATTTTAGGACATCCAAAATACTAAGAAAAGGAAAGGAGGATGAATGTGAGGATGAGGTGTATCAGACTGTGAAATGGTCCTCTGTGGGATGAGAGAAAAAACATTCTCCTAGTGAGAATGACTTTAAACGAGCTTGGATATTATCTTAATGACCAAAGGGGCAACTGGGAATATCAACTATTTTTGAGATTTTGTAGGCAGGCATACAAATAAAATAATGTTATGAAGGCCTTATTTTTTGCTGAGCCACACACCCTTTGTTTTTTTCAATAAGATCTGTCAGCTCGCAGAGTGTCTTTCAGTACTCTGCTATTGCTGGCCACACTGAGTTAATTAGGAAGATGGTGCATGGCTGAACATTTTGCCCTCTAAATGCCTGCCTGCCTAGAATCCCTAAGTAAAAGTAATGAGGCCCACTGCTGCATGGCAACACCATTACTTTGCTCTATGTAGTTTCACATTCTGTGGTCTCCCAGGCAGTCTGCCTACTGCAAGTACAACTTCCACAAGGAAACTGGAGAGTCAGAACCACCTAGGCAATGCCAGGAAAGTAAACCTTTAGGCATTTCTTTGCTTTGATCCAAAGAAATGCATGTACTGTGCTGTTTGTGCCCTCAGAACAAATGGCAGCCTTGGGAACTAGCATGGATATTTAGACATGGTATTTAAATAACATTACTTGGGAAATTCCCACTGCTTAAGAAAAGACCAACTAAAACAAGAGTTTTCTTTCCCAGAAGGCCGAGACAGGTATAATGAGGATTAGCAGGCATAATTGATATCTTTTCTGTATCCTAGAGGATCATATGAGTCATCTTCCTAGTCAGGTCCTCCCTCTTCTCAGTACTGATGAGAGTGAAAACATTTCTGTGAAGTGTAAAGAGGCATTATAAACATACTGTGTGATCAAGAAACCTATTGCAAACAACTAACTTCATTAAGCCACGTCCATAATAATTCCTCACTTTTGTATAACACTTTGTATCTGCAGGTCTCAAAGTGCTGTACAGATGGAAAAACTCATGAAGTGAAGTGGCTTGTTTGAGGTCATTCAGGTAGATAATGGCAGGTCTGGGAATAAACCATGCTGCAGAGCCCCACTTTGCATTATAAATGTCCCTCCTGTGTAGTCCTGGAAAGGATCACGGCATCAAACCTTTGGAGAAGGAGAGTGTGCAGTTGGACCTGAAATAAGCCCGAGTCTGATCATAAGACCACTGGAAATTAGAAAGGCCAAATTCCACCCTAACGTGCAATCTCTCTTAAAATCAACTGCTTTATATTTAAGTACTTCCAAGGTTTTCCTTCCCATGGTGTCTGAGTACCAGCAAAATTACATCACACTAAAACACTCTCTGGGGATGATTCCTTACTACTTTTTCCTATTAACCCCAAAAGTCAGTACAGATTGTTTTATTTTTATCACTTTTGTCACTTTTATCACTGTTTTTTTAAATTGCGCATAAGCACTGAACCTAATTCACTAATCATGGTGGAAAACAGAGGAAAGGATTATTTACTACCTAAGGCTACAGTAGTGGAGTGATGCCTCAGGCCTAGTAAGTACAAAAACGAACAAGAAAATATTTCAGTTGTGCCTAAGTATATAATTAAAAAGTGCAGAAAAAGAATTGTGCAGGCATCCAAGATCCCTAGTAATGGAATTGAAGAAGCTAGACAGACAATATAGACAAACACTTCATGTGATGAAAAAAATCAAGGACAGAATATCAGAGGAACAAAAACAGTATATGATAAATAAATAAATTTTAAAATCCCATTATGACTGAAGTCTGGGAGGTAGAACACATCCTACAGATTTCTGGAAGGGGAAAAAAAGGCTGGTCCTGAACCCACAAGATTAGAGTTCCTTGCTGGCTCAGCTGCAGGCTCTGTCTGTAATCCTGGGCATATTGCTTTACTTCTGATTCCTCTCCTGCATTGTGGGTGTGCCTACATTGCAGACAAAGTGGGATGTTTAAACTTGTCAGCCCAACTGAACTGCCTTTAGGAGGGTTAGTTTATGTATTGTTAAAGATGCAACTATAGTGTGGAGTCAGGTATGTACGAAAATCTTAAATAAAACTTGTGAAGACTGGAATCTGTACACTATCAGAGGAATCCCATTCATCTATATTTCACATTATTAATTTTTTTGCTTTAATTTAAAAATTCTAATTAATGGTAGGAGATAAGCCAGGGGGAAAAATAAAAAAAAAAAAAAAAAAAAAAAAAAAAAAAANAGGGAAGGGAAGGGAAGGGAAGGGAAGGGAAGGGAAGGGAAGACTGTGGTTGAAGTTTTCAGAGTCATTTAAGGGACTTAGCCACATGCTTCACATTAGTGTGAGTGGTGCTCTGGGATACCAATCTTAAGAATAGAAGATCTGTTCCTGAACTCTATCCAAATTGTATTGTAACTAGGGTATGAAATGATATGCATTAGTATTACTGGGTAAAACCAGCTGAGAAAAAGTGTTTCAAACTGTGAAGACATTTTAAAGGAAACTTACTTAACTTACTTATTGTTATGTCAAAGTCCAGCCAGCTGGTAATTATAATTACAGAAGTCTGTAATTATATATATTTTAACAAAACACTGTGTTAGGGAGGAAAAAAACCTTGACTTTTTTTTTTTTTTTTTTTTTTTTTTTTTTTTTTTTTTTTTTTTTCTGTAGATCAGTGTCAAAAGCAATAACACAAGCTGTTGTGGCACTTCCCCCCCTACCCAGCTAAATCACTCTTCTGTACTCCTAAAAACAGCATGATAGTTAAATGCAAATAATGACTATTAGAAGGAAACAAAAGTTACAAAGTACAAACACATGTAAGAGAGTTACTTTAGAAAGTATAGTGAGAGGAAAATCTGTAATGATGTCAGAAAGACACAGTGAAATATTTAGTGCAAACATGTTTGGGATAAGATTTGGGATGAGAAGCCAGGTGCTCAGCTGGTGACTGTTGATGCAGTTCTGTTTAAACCAGCAGGACTACACTGATTTACATCATCTGCAGATTTTGCAGCTGTTTTAGATATGAATACAAACTTTGAAAGTTATCCAGATTTACCTGCTCTGTAGTCTCAAAATAAGGCTGGAAATCTGGTGGGATACAGATTCTCAAGATCTCTGACATTTCTGTGGGCTAGAAACATAGTGAAGACAAGTATTATTGTGGTTAAGACAGTATTTCTACATTTTCCTAGCCCTATGGGAAATCAAAATGCATACTAAAAGCAAATAATTAACCTAACTTTGCAAGCCTTCAAGAAGTGTTCATTTTTGTATGATTCAAGCAGCATTTTATATGAATCAGTGTTCCCCTCCCTACTTAAATGTAGACACATTATTTCTGTGGTCTGGAAGCTGAGATCAGATTTCACCCATAATGATTTTAGCTGCCACACAGCTCATCAAAATTGCAATTATAAATACCAGTGTTTTTCTTTTTCTGGAATGTAGACTGCATCATACAAGATCCTGCCAAAAGATGCAAAATTAGCACTGAGATGGATATACTTGTGCAACCTCTAGGGAAGGACAATTACAGAATTAAAAATAAGAGGAGTGAGTGAGTTGTCACTGCCCAAATGACCAAAAGTCTGAATCATCTTTGTATCAATCTCCTTCTCTGAGAGCTTTTCCTTCTGCATAATCTTTGCACAGAGGAACCATGTGTCAACTTTAAAGAAGTTATAACAGTTTGCACAGAGCAGGTTGTGAGCTGATTACAATTACCCAGTAAGGTTAATTGGTGTCATGAGTACAGTGGAAAAAAAAAAGCAGATTTTGCTTCTCTCTTTTTCTTTCATCCATAAACAGCATATTAGCTCTCCCTACACAGAGAGCTTCTGCAATGCATGGATCAGGCTAGACTTAGGACAGCTATCCAAATTCACTTAGAGGCTGCCTGTCAACAAGAAGCAGTTGTGATGTTTCTCTCCTGTTTACTTTTTACCTGTGCTGGCTTGTATTAGAATTAAATCTCCATTGAATCCATGACAGGTGTAGCAAACATACTGTAAATAATACCAGGCTGCTTAGCACCCTCACTACAGATGGAAGAGAGATAAGGGAAGCATGAGTGGATCAGACAGACATACCTGGAAGTGCGGTGTTATTGATCCTGCCTCCAGCTTAGGGAGGACCCAGGGACAGCTCAGTTCCTCATTCCGTTCAGTGTGCAAATCAAATATACATTTCCCATCTGTTCTTTTTGAAGCAGTAGCATTACTTTGACAGCGCTTTGAACTGTCTCCCAATCTGCATGAAAAATTCCACAGTGTGCTCTGTTTAATCATGCTCAGAGATTTTTGGGAAATAGCTCTGATTAGTTCCAATGTCATTAGGAATGGCAGAGCTATGCTTTTACATGTAGAATGTATAACTTTTCCAGATGCCCAGACTTCTATAAATTTACCAACTACAGTATTGATAGGGAAGGCAAAAGAACAGGGAAGAATGTTTATAGAGATTTTAACCTCTAGAAAAATAAAGATGTCTGTAAGTCCTTAACTCAGCTGCTACGTTTCCAGCCCAGATGGGAGACAGACTTGCAGGACACAGTTTTGCAAAAGTTTAGTACCAGCTGAGTCTAGGAGGACTTTGATTTACTCTCACTGTCATTAATGGAAACTAGAGACATGGGAGTCAGTTTGCTACATTTTAGAGAGAACAAATCTGAACTACAATTCGTCTGAAGACTTCAGATTCTCACTGAAAGTGTTTGTGTTATGACTGACTAGCCAAGTAGCTTCAGATGTGAATTGCATTCAGCAACTTTATTAATGCAATCAGAAGGTAAAACGAAAGTTCATAATCTCAGTAAACCAGAGGACACATTACTGAATAAGAAATAAGGTTATGTTTATCACTGTGCTTTTACTCCTCTCTTCTTCATGATGACTGTAAGAGCCAGAATGGCTCTTACAACCAGTAGTTCCATTTCAGGTTTTTGTCTACACCTACATCTGGGTTTTGTTTGTTGTTTGTTTTTTTTTTTAATAATGGGATGCTATTAAGTTGGTTGTTGAAAGAAAAATGCTAATTCATCTATTAAAAGTCACTGAACATTTTCTCCCTTCAAATCAAAATAATGATAGGAAACTGTGAATATTTTGTGTGTCTGCCTGCTTTTTTTCATAAGCAGTTATTTAAAACACTGAAGTTTTATATGGTAATTTTGGAAGATGTTTGAAATGCTGTACATAAACTTGTGATTGACAAAACAAATCAGTGTGACTGGCACAGATTAAAATGGGTTGACTGATAAGCATTAAACTACAACTGTAATGAGAGAATTACCATTCCTTCTGAAGTCATTCTACAGTCTGCTCTTTGTTCCTCTCTCATTAGACATCTGTGATTAACCTGAAGTGAAACATAACACTCCTACTGTTAAAATGTACAGTCTGTGCAAATACTGGAGCAGTGATAAACGACAAAAAGAGATAAATCACTGATGCAAATATATCCTGGAATATTTGGTGCTGGATGGGCTAGAAATTTGTATGTATGCATCCAAACACACAATCATGCATGCATGAGAAGAGAGCAGTGGCCACATTTAAAGGAGATGGAGACTCCAGTTTGGCAAGCAACAACTTAAAAAGGATATTATGTGGTCTTGGAAAAAAGTCAGCTGTTGGTGTAGACAACAGCTTCCAAGTTATCTACCCAGGCAGGCTGCATGCCTTTTGTCAATGACAGAAAAGAACTGATGCCACAGCAACCTTACCTGCCAAGCAGCAGGGGTGTGTGTATGTTTGTGTCCCAAGGAGGCTGAGACAAGGCAACATGGTGCTAAGAAATTCGAAGAGCACTGGGCAGCTCTGAAACAGCAGAGCAAGCAGGCACCAAACTGCTTCTCCCTAACTAGCTCCCTGGCTGAGCTCTGGGTGTGCAGACCCTACCAAATGCCTCCATGGCTTCAGAGTCACCTAGAGAGGTGATACTGAGGAACTTGTTGATGTCCTGAAAGGGCAGCTTGCCCGGACTGCAACTAGACCTGAAGTTCCTCCATGAAAGCACTGGAGGGCCACATACTGAAGTTATCCCCTAAGGTTGCAAACACCCTGCAAAGCAATCCTGAAATACCAAAAGTAATAATTTAACCCTTGCATATATCACCAAAGAAATCTCCATCATGAAGTTACTTTGTTTCTCCTGAAATGAGCATACCTGTTTTCTGCAATATTGAGTAGTATTATATCACTTAATTTAGGTCGTCCACATGGAATTATTCACCTTGGGCTTCCTTACAGTAATGAGTCAGAAATAGGAATTTTTATGATGTGATTAGTTTAGAATAGGTTTCTGAAATCTATCGTATTAATTCCATCCTGAAAGTGCTTGTCTCTCTTCAGTGACAGAGACTCCATCGTCCATATTTGGTCAGTTTGCTGCCAGCCACTGTGTCTTTTCTGTTGCAGTCTTTTGCAGTGTACACAATTTCTGAAAAGAAAAAAACAGGAGGATATTTCACAGATTTCAGAAAGATTCATGAGAGTAAATAGATAGTTGGGAAATATGCTTTATACTGAGGGGGTGTTCTGCTTAGTCAAAAGAAAATTAATAATAAATTTGATCATATTCTGAACATCCCTAAAATACCACCAACATTAGCTGTTCAGTATAATAGACACCAATATCTGCATTAGAAGACGGGGAAATTCAGAATAGAAATTAATAACACACACTTAACAGTGAAATTAATTAAAATGGCAACAGGTCAGCAAAATCAATCAAATATTAACATCACATCTTTCTGCACCACATAAAACAAAGAAGAGAACAGGAAAAGAAACTTATTAAATAAGAGCTAAGTGCTACACAGAGAAAAGCGGTGCTATTACATATCACAACCACCTAATTCTAAGTCAAATCTCAATGACTTCACCTCACAGTGTTTTTGAAATTTACCTACTGGACTTCTTTTCTAATACTGAAAGAGCAATTTTACTGTTTCGAAAAGGCAAGTCTTGCCCAGAGGTGTGAGCCCAAGTCAATGAGCCAGAAATACTTCGTGCCTAATCCAGTTTACTCTATCTCCTTCTGTTGCCTTGGGCAAGTCACTTAACCCCTAATCTAAGAACATTAAAAAATTAAGAGCCATATTCCTGCAAAGCATTTTTAATTTAAAAAACCTAATCTGTCAACAGCCATCATTGCAAGCAGTAAGAGAAGTCCAGCCTTGAAATACTTGTAAGGAATTTTGGGAAGTCACAAGCAATGGCTAAACCAGAGTAAATTAACTGGAAGAGGGGGGGTTGAATCAATCTGCCCAGGTTGGGACTTGTACTTTAACTCATTAGGTTTTACTCACCTGCTACAAGATCAGATATTTTCTCAGCAGAGTACATAGTGAAGGATTGTGTAATGAGGGAAAAAATCCTACAGTATGTGTTTGTCATTCCAATTGCATGAAACATAAAAATTATAACCCTGGTATGGGTACACCAAGGAAGTAGAACAAAGACTGACTCGTGAATACTTTAATATCCACCCACCAGGAAAGAATTAGAAAGAGTTGAGCTAGATTAAGCATAATAATCTAAATTCTGCTCCTGATTATATGCATGTAAATCTGAAATAACATAACTTGAATAGTTGTTTGGGACTTAAATTGGTGTCTCTGTAAACCTGAATTTTGTCCAGCTTTTATTTCATGCTGGGAAGAAGAAAACCTGTTCATAAAATCTGGGCAGCCTGTGGTTTATCTGCCTTTAAAAAGACACACACTGTGCAAGCCATTAACAGACTCTCAGCCACGCTGAGACATAGGCTTGTACTAAGTAAAATATACTGGCAACAGCATATAGTCTGGTAGCTGGAGAATAGATTATGTTCTCCTCTCCCTGTATCAGTGTCAATTCAAAGGCATCTGGGCAAGATGATAGTACTTATAGATTGTGCTGAGTTTTATGAAAGGACATATTTCTCTCAGAAAACAGTTAGCAGAAGCAGCTAGGTTAGCAATACAGAACTACGAAGGTGCACTCTTTTCGTGGCCTGCTTCAAGCATATTGTCTGATCATGGGCAAACCCCAAAGATTCCCTTTCCCCTCATCCAACCCATGGCACTTAGCAGAGTCTTTCCTGGAGTCCAGCTGCTGTACAGCCCTCAGAGGGGTAGAGAGACAGGCGGTCCTGGATGCTGATGAAAACCAGGTATATCTCAAGCACCTTCTGGTAGTGACTGGATTTCCCTCCCAAGTACAGGCCATCCTCACAAGTGATGAGTTTCTCACTTAGGTGATATAAATGGCATAAAAGCAGGGTAAATCCTCCCTGGTCTGCTGGCTGATCTGATTGTTCAGTTGTACAACGGAAATAATAGGATCTGACAAGGGAAATATGAAGATAGAACAGCAACTGTGAGGAGCTCAACTGTTATGATAATAGACGTTGCACATGATCTTAAAGTAGATAAATATGAAATTAATTATTCACATATCTTTCCTTAGTCCATTGCAGAACCATTCAAATTTCACTGCACCTGCAATGACCTACACTTTTTTCTGCTGTTCCCCCATCCCCCCCCTTTTTTTTTAATCTTTTCTTTGCATTTAATGTTTTCAGGGATAACTCTTCACTAAAGATGTATTATTCAAGAGTAATAAATAAATTCTGTAATAACCTTTTCTTTCCAATAAATACCAGGAAATGTCCAGGTTTCCCTCTCCCCATTTTAAAACCTCCACCCCAGGAGTATACATAGCACATGTGAAGAACGTCTGGATAATGAGTAATTCTGAGTCACGAATAACACTTCCAGATTTGCAATTTTGGCAGCTGGGAGTAGGATTCCCTGTTTGTACTGTGTCCAGTCCTTTCCTTCAGCTTTTCCCCCTCAGAGGCCCTGATTCTGTAGACATACTTAGAAAGCAGGTCATTTCGTCTACATGAAGCTTTACCAGTATCAGAGGATGCCTCTCAGGAAGCCAGGCAAACGGCTCATCACTGCAGGATGAGAACCTTTTACCTCTTTCTTTAATATTTTGTCTGCTAATACAGAAACTACAGAACATCTAAATGGAAGGTGTCAGGAGGATGGAATCAGACTCTCTTCTGTGGTGTTCAGTGATAGGACAAGGAGAACTAGTCACAAACAGGAACACAAGAGGTTCAACCTAATCGTAAGGAAAAATTTCTATACTATAAGAGTAACAGAGCACTGGAACTGGCTTCCCAGAGAGGTAGTGGAGTTTCCATCTCTGGAGACATTCAAAACCTGTCTGGACACATTCTCATGCAATCTGTTCTAGAAGAACCTGCTCTGGCAGGGGGAGTTCTCCATTAAATGATATCCAGAGGTCTCTTCCAAACCCTAACATTCTGTGATTCTGTGATTCTGTCAAACAGGTGCCTGAGTGCACTACTGAAACTAGTGAGGGAAAGGTTCTCTGGCAAGTTTTTAGATGCCCAAATGGGACACCATTTCATTGGACCCTTTCATTCCCTGAAACACGGCTCCCTGTTCATGTACCTGGCCATGCAACACCAACACTGCCTCTGTCTCACACATGCTGTGCAGTGTGGGCTGATATCCAGCGGTTCATGCTGTCCTGTATGGGGGTCCAGACAGCTGCAGGCACTGATGGCTCCGTGGCTTGGCAGCAGCAGCTCCATCAATGCTTTCAAGTCAGGCTTCTGCAGATTTTGGATGATTAATATAAACCATTGGTGCTTTTTGTGAAATAAATTGGCAATCTAAGCCCACTTGACACATGACCATACTACAAAACCATCCGTAACACCTTTGATACGGGAAGAATACACCCTTTTCACTCACATCATTATGAATCACACAGGCTGTTGAGTTCTCATTAGCCGTTTCAGCAGAGGAGCTACACCACAGTTTCATGGCAGGAACAGGGTGAATGAAGTAACTCCCAAATCCAGCTCCTTTAAGTCAAGGCTAATACATACTGGCAAGGAATGTATAGAAAGATTGGCAGTGCTACAGTTTGTAAGTGTGTAAATGCACAGAAAACATTTCCAATCAAGTGCCCAAAGCAGTGGCCATAGGTCCCCTAACAGTCAGTGAATGCATAGACTAAAATATCAGCATTGGTTTTGGTGAGGTAAATCTTTACCCCGGGAAAGGCAGTCTTCAGGGTCACTGTGTATTTGACCTTTGCTAAAGGGAAGTCCATAATCTTACAGATGTGGGCAGTTCTTGCTCCAGGAGAAAAGTAATCTGCTACTCATTGGCACTGAGATTCCCCTCATACGATAAACTAAACTCCCCCCTAGCTCTCTGACAAGAACTGCTCCCCCCAATCTTGTCCACATGCTGCCTGATGACATAGGATGCTCTTTCCTGCCTCCTCAGCTTCCATGTGAACAACAGGCAACAGAGCAGAGACCTTGTGACTTCGGTCTCTTGGTGAAATGTGCCTTCATTCAACAGGAAAAAAACAAAAATACACGTAAAAAAACCTGAAGAAAAACTTCAGTCAGGTAATGACTGTTCCTCTGGTCTCTGTTTCAGTCAGTGCAAGGGAAAAGCATATTTAGATTGTGAGAGAATGATTTCTCATCACAAATTTTAACACTTTAATTGTATTCCTTTGTTGAAGTAAAATGCATGGTGGCTCCTAAATTGGCTACTGTAAATCTGGGCAAAATTATATAGTAAGCAGGTAGCCTTTGTGTGTGATTCAGTTATTGCTTAACTATTTTTTTCAGACTGAGAGCTATAGGGTCAATGCAAGGTCAAGTCATAGCTGAGTCAGTCTGCTCATGTGACACAGCAGCCTGTGTAACAACTAAAGAAAGTAGTCAGGGAAAAGAGGCTGTCTTCATTCCTTACTCACCCGCTACAGGCATTTAAAATATGCAGTACCTATCTGCAGGAGTGAGTGCTGCATCACATAGTGTGGAAACGCAGGGATATTTTGCCCTAATTAAGGATTTTCCAGATGCAAATCTGGAGGCTGGATGATCACATCTGGGTGTACTCCATAAGGGACTTCATGTTCCAGGGTGGATCAAAGGCAGCAGGCGGCCATGGCAACGTGACACGTTGCGTGCAGTACAGCACAGCACAGCAACAGGGAAGGGCTCTCACCATCAGACAGCCTGTGGTGTCATGCCCATGGCTCAGTCACCACCCCTAACTCCAAGAGCAGGGCTGGAAGAGCTGGGGCATTTGAAACGTGCACCGTGGATGTAAGCTCATCAGCTCATAGAATGGCACTGCTGTACTCACTTGAGGGATTTCCAACTCTGCTTTCTTCATTAAAAAATCAAGCAATAAAATGATAAATAAATAGTTTGGGATGTTATTATAAACCAATACTGAACAAGACTGCAGATTTTTTTAAACTTGACGTTAAAAAATTGACAGTTGAGATCTAGTGATAATGATGTAATGTGTCACACTGAAATACCACAACAGCAGTGTTTGCTCCCAGATCTACTGAAGCTGTTAGTGCTAGATGGGATTCATTCATAAGTGCCTAGTTGTGAAGTTTTGTCACATCTCTCAAGGCCCAGGCAAGTCACTTTCCTAGCAGGTTCAAGCATGCATTCCCCAGCTTTCAAAAAATGCAAAAGTAAATGGGCTTTTGGGAGAAATTGTTCTTCCCTCAGGGGGGAGACCAGGGATGTGCAAAAACAAAATAGACAAATCCAGGTGTAAATACCAGAAGCATTGGTCCTTACTTAACTTTAAGATGGAGCCTTATAATATTATCTTCTTCTGGACCCAAATATATGCCTTTTCAATTTTTCAGAAGACTATTGCACCCAAATCACTATCTATTCAAGTGGTTTGCACCTTGCCAGGATCAACAGAGCATGAGAACAATCTCTCAAGAACTCTATGAATATACCTTTTAAAATCAACCACAGGGTCATGACAAATTATCAGACTTCTTTGGTTACTTAGGAAAAAGTAGGCAGTCTTTTTATACAGTTTATATGTTTATCTTTTTACAGGTAAGATCTTCAGCATGAGCTGCAGGCTATAGTGTTTCATATCTCTTAATCTGTGTTGAATAAAACGTTTTTTTTTCCCCCCCAATGACACCTAATAGTCTGTCCATACATCTCCAGAACTCCATTAATTATACCTGCATCATTTTACTATTTTCAATGCTCAGGGCATTACTCATGTTGGATGTCACCTTACTCCATGAGCAACAGACACACCACACCTTAGGAGCAACTAGCAACTAAATTCAGGAAGTATCAACATTTTGTTCTGAAATTTTTAACATGAAACCCAAACATTTGCTGTGAAATGAGCTGAGGATCATACAACAGTGATAAGGGTAGAGCAGACTATGAATATTTGAAGACCTTGGCACCTCCTGGTCTAAGTTAGATAGAAACTAGGTTTAAAATTATCCCACCAAATCAAGTTGTGCAGTTGTGATTTTCTTGTTAAAACCACTGGATTTCAAAATCTTTAGAAAACTCCCAGGCATCAAGGATATGCTTTTCTGAACTACAAGCACAGAATTCAGAGAAGGTCTACCACAAAAAATCAATCTTTTAAATCGGTTGCTCTATCATTGTTTGTTATTTTTATCTAGAAACTGTCTTAAAATGAGTCAGGCATATGGATTTTTATTAAGGAATACTAATAAAATTCAACATCTATTTTGAACCAGGCTTTTGCATATAGTTCAGATCTTATATGATACAGGTAGGTAAAAATGTTTAGATCAACCCATCATGAAATTGAGAAACTGGCAGGTTTATTGTTGCTCTAACTGCAAGTCTTTTTTACAGAAGAAATAGCAGCTTATTCATGTCTAATCACTAAAATGTCTCTCTGAATTATCTGCCATCATTTGTCTGTGTTTGACTTACAAATCATGATGACCTGAATCATTATTTATCTAGATAACTGTACCAAAGAGTTGCAGTACCATGGATGCCCCAAAATACTAGATTTTCTATTTGTTTATTTGGTGTGTCTCTTACTTAATTCTAGATAAAGCTATTAGTTCTCAGAACACGAAAGGTGAGTTGGTAGATAGAAATGGACTCAGGAAACAGCCGTAGCTGTAACACAAACAATAACATAACTGAACTGCTGTCCCATACCTTACATTGTGTCAAGCAATATAGAACTGGACTGGAGTTTACTAAGGTAACACAGAAATATTTTCCATGCTGTTCTTTCAGTTCCTCTTTCAGAGAGAAAAGACAGGATAAAGTCTGAATGAAGGAAGAGAATATAAAAGAAAAGGCTCTTATTATTATAGATTCCTTAAAACACTTTGTTTATTTTTGTTTTCCTTGTACAGAAAAGCTGCCTAGGTATTTTAAAGAGCAGTGTTAATTCTTTTAAATCCTTGAGAACTTCAGGAACTTTCTGTATCTTTAGACACTGCGATGCATCTCCTGTATGGGAGGAATTAGGGTGAAGCTATAATAACAAACAGATTTTTGAAAAGCCTTTTCTGTTTTATTACAGGGCCATCAGAAAATGAAACAAAAAAGGCCTGAATGGCGTTGATTTGGTTTTGGCCGGAACAAAAGTTCCAGAATTGTTAAGGCAAAAGTAAACAGACTTAATTCAAAAAATTACATAGGCCAGTGTCCCAGCTCAGGGGATAAATATATTCTAAGAACTATTCCATCTGCAGGGAGAGTTCATTTAGGTTCTTACAGAACTTGTGCAATTAAAGTCTTCATATTGATAACCAAGTCACATTGGGTTTGGAGGCAAACATCACAAATAAATGTGTGTGTTCATAAAGAAGAAGTAAAGTAGCTTCAGTAAAGCTCCAGAGATGCTCAGCACAGATTCCTTGGAAAAGAGTGTGTTATTTTTGTAAGTAATGACAATTATGTAACTGTTTTCAAATATACTTCAAGTCAGAATAATCAATTTAAAAATGCCATATTATTGGGAAGAAGCTTTAGTTTCACATGATTTCTGGTCAATAGATAACATGAAGTTTGGTTTTAACTTCAGTCTTGACTTAAAAGTATAGATTTTAAATCCATTCTATTCTATATCATATGTAGATATTTTTCATCTGGCATTTCTGGATTCTTTTTTACTGGTTATAACTACAGTACATGTTAGAAAAAAATAAAGATCTATAGGCCTTTATTTCTACTGTCTGAAAGCACTAAGATTCTGTGTCCTAGCTAAGGCCCTTCAACAGAAATTATTTTTCTGCATGTGCAGGAGACAGTACTGAAAAAATATGTAGCATACATATAGGCAACATTTAATCACTTTCTATCTTTCACCAGTGCAAATCCAAAAGTACTGAGGGAAATAAACCATGCAAGGCTATACCTAGAAACTCAGCTGTTTAGGTTCTGCCTAGAAGACTTTACATTCTGTTTCCAAGTGTGTGGCATCAAGCTGCTCAACCCTAAGCAACCCAACCATGCCTTATTATACGGATTGCTTCCTAGCCAACAGGGTATCCCTAGTGCAGGAACATAGGTTTGATTTGGTCTGATAAATTTAGGCTAAAGAACACAGTTCTCTCCGATGTTTCTCACTCTTATGTTCCCTCCTCCTCTGTCTATCCAGTGTTTTTGCCCTTTCCTAGATGTTTCCCAGAGGTGACACCAGCCTGGCTGATGGGCTTAGCTGTGTCCTGCCATGGGCCCCTGGGGACCTCCTGGACCCAGAGCAGTTCCTGGTTTCCTCTCACAGAGGCCACCCGCAGTTCCTTGCTGACAACACCTTGCCACCTACAGCCATCTGCACCCTTCTGACATGGAAAGTGATGAAATAAAACAGTATGAAGCCATATTTATTGGTAATTTCACATTTCATTGTCTGATCAAGCATCTGATGGGACAAGAAACAGCTGCTTCCATAACCCATGCCTTACAGAATGAAAGAAAAAAAAAGGTATAATCTTCCCTGTTCACTTGAAGCCAAAGAATTTTTCTGAAGACTGCACTGAGAAAACCAGTAGAGTGAAATGGATAAGGGAGTAAGTGAAACTATGTTGCAGTTTTATGGCAGGCTATGCAGCTGTAATCTGCAGCAGGATAGTCCAGCCTACCTTAAACACAGGTTTAGTATTTTGGTGAAAGCTGAGAGAGCCATCATTGACACTGTTAAAAGGCTTCCTGGTATAGGGCAAACAGAAAAAAAGCAAGTGTAAGTGCCTTAGTGTAAGGCATATAAAACAGCTGAAACAAATGATTCACTATGCAAAACTGTGGCCATATGCAAGCCGAATCAGAAGCTGAGCTAGACAGAGAAGCACTTTTGCTGAGAGGTGTCTATAAATTCATCTAAACTACATCCTATTTGGTAAACGTGTGTGTGTTTATGAGCAGAAGAAGGCAGATACAAGCAAAGAAGCCAAAGAGCCAGCATGACAAGTACTTGGGGGGTTGAAACAAGGCCAACTGATGGAATTTGGGGAACAGAGCAATAGCTGAAAAAAACTTGTACCTGTGAGCAAAGAAAATGCTTTCTCTTGTATGACCTATATTAAGTTCCTGGAATCTGAATCTTAACTTCTACAGCTTTTATTACATTGTCTTCTGTGATACTAGAAAGTGCCTGCAAAACCATGAATGTTGGTTACCTACTGTACAAAAACAATGACAAGGTGTTTGTAATGAGACCCTTCTTGAAGCAGAAACCAAAAGTCTCCCCACTGGAAGAAATTGTGAGCTACAATTCCTGTTGAGCATGCTAAATTCCAAGATAGCTAAAGATGGTTTCCAATCAGAGCTGGAACTTTGCATAAGGAATTAGAACAGCATCTCAAGACTTCCAAAGAAGGGTTCAAAGAAAAACTGAAAATAAGGAGGGAAAACACCTTAGTCTGTAAGTGACAATTTTCTGGATTTTTTAGGAAGGCCAACAACAACATTAACATCATTCAGCAGTAAAAAGAAATCCACAAGGTAATCAATAATTTGAGTGTCATGGATCAGAGGGTTTCCTGGAAAATAAGGGAGACTGGGAAAGGTTTAGCCAACTTTGAACTTGCTAAAAAAGTTGAGTTGCAGCAAGGACTCAAGGAGCAGATGGTTCACACTGAGAAGAAAATCAAAAGATCACAGACCTCCCTGGCAGTCAGCCACCTCAAATGGCACTGAGCCAGCTGGAGAACTGTAGTAAAACAGAGTAATCACAGTATTTCTCTAGTAAAACTGTTACCCTCAGAGGTAAGAATTTGGGTTGTGAGATGCTTCCATTTATTTTAACTTCCCACAGCTCATTGCAAACTGCAGGGGTGATCTTTGGACACTACAATATGATGACCTTCTTTTCTGAACTGGTTAGAAAGGTGCTAAATGAGAAAGAATTCAAAAAGATATAAGAACAGCAGAATTCCTAACATGGACTAGATCAAACATTTTAGAAGTAATATACCCAGAAGTCCAGGGAGAACTCTTTCCTTAATTCAATCTGACCATGGTTTTGAAGAGTCAAGGGATCTATATAATGCCCAAAGCCTGAGTCTGATTGGAGACTGAACAGGCTCAACAGCTAGATTGCTTTTTAAAGAATCATCAGTGGATCGAGCTCCAGCACCCATTCCATCCCATCCCTTGGTTGTTTTTTAGCACCACATTCCTTCAGGGAACAAACTATACCCTAACTCTCCTAAACCTTGGGTATAAGGAACAGAGGAAGTCAAAACTGCTGGAGTGAAAAATGGCGTTTGAACCATTTCTATTCTGCAGAATTGTACAATCTCCAATTCTAAAAAAAAAAATTACAGCATTAGTTAAATATAAAATTGAGACAGGCTAAGACAATGACTGAGAAAAGCGCAAGATATTAGGTCATGTAAGGGAGCTATAAAACCAGGCCACATGGCCTGTAATCCTGAGGCAGCAGATGGGGTGTTAGAACCCAAAGCTAAATAAGTATTAGGTTTTTGTAACCCTACCTAGCAGAACAGTGGCAACCATATAGCCAGATGCCATTAGTTCTTCGTGTATTGCAGATCCAAGCACCAACATTTGCTGAGGCATCCAAAAGCAAGGCAAGCATCAGGATCAAGAGAAGCCATTCTATGCCTCAAATCACATTTTAATTTCTCAGTTCAAGGGCAGAATCTAGCATTACCCACAGAACTCTTTGAGAAAGGAGAAATAGTTCACCAGGACCAACACCTAACAAAGGAGAATAATGTAAGATGCAAAATTCAATGATCTGTGTTTTCCGAGTCTCAGGACAACAATATTTTCTATGTCCACCCACTAAAAAAAATCGAAATACTGAAGGAACTGGAGTTGTTTGTACAACTACTGAAAATCAATGCAAGATAACTTGTTACAATACTTCCTTATCTTTTAGACACTAAGAGGCTGAATAAAAGCTTTAGTAAATAAAAAATTCTCAATTCCTTTCCATCAGCACTCAGAGTGACACAGGATTTTGTTTTTCATGACATTTGCTTGTTTGGGGTTTTTTTTATGGTAAAGTTCTTTTTAGAGCTCTTTACAGTTCTTTTTTTCATATTAAGTAGACAATCCAGTTCCTAGAATGTGTCCATTTCATTTTCCCATTCCCAGTCACTCAGATAAGTCTGGTTTTGAACCCCATTTGCTACAAGAGTGATTGTTTGAGAATAGTTTTTGTAAAATACTGTTCATGAAAATTATGTAAAAATATTGAACTACAAATTGACTTGCTATAATATTGTTACAGAGATTGGAAAAATTCGGTATTTTTAAAGCATACATGGTATATTTACATTTAAAAGGATTAATTGTTACATTTAAAAGTTAAAATATTAGACAAGTAATTTATGGATCACTTATGTCCGCATAAATATGTACATGCTTCCTTCATACAGTGTGAAATACAGCAGCACAACAATAGGAAAGGGCACCTGAAGTAGAAACCTCAGAACATCCTTGTTTTCTGTGGGATGTGCTTATTCTGACTTACTTTTTTCCATGGAAACACTGCAAATAGAGAGCAAAAAAAGGAAAATCCATCTGAGAAGAGAAACAACTCAAAACAGATTACTATGTCAAAAATGCTAGGAAGGTCAACTAAGGTGTAATTATTAAAAAAGATAAAATAAAATAAAATTAAGGACTTAAAAGTACAAAGGATTTTCCAAAGCATCAAAGCATGTAAGTCAAACTGATATTCAGATATGGGTGATATATAAGTCCTGGATATTACTGAAAGAACACAATAGAGCACTGAAGTAAATATGGCATTTATTTTCAGTACTCATCATCCAGTATTCACTACACTATTCACTTTCCCAACATTATACTAAACAATTATGTGATTCTATAGCTCTGCACAAGACACAGTCAAAGGAGAAAAGTGCCTTGCAGGTATTCTGAGCAAATATAAAATATGTGCCTGGGTTAGCTGGAGACTAGAAATCATGTAACTATTTTGTGAGCAGAAATAATGCATGTAAAATGCAGGTGAAATTTTAGATCACCATGAGTTCCCACCAACTAGGAATCAGGACTGTGGTCTTTACTGGTCAGAGGAATTTTTTCTTATTTCACATGATCAATATTTACTGCTTAAAACACAGATAGTTTCTCATGTCTGACTCATAATGGAAGCAGTGTAGCCACACAAAACAAGAATGATGGCCACGTTTTTATTTGGGTAATGTTCAGAGTACTTTCAAGTTAGACAGACTGCAAAGTCTAGACTTCCTGTGACTTTGAAATACAGGACTAAAGGCCAAGGTAAACAAAGAAGCTGTCTTTTTCTTTGATGAGCTGGATACACCCTTTAAAATGTAGCAAACCAGTCATTCCACCCTCTGTTAGCCTTCCTCTCATCACCCCACCTTCTTCCACCACATAACTCAAATATGTAGTTAGCAAAAGGTATCAGATGTTCCCCACATAGTTTGTAAACAAAGTTGTCCAATATTTATCAAATAATTTATTAAAATTCCCACCCACTTGCCTGCAGAAATAAGAAGCACAACAACCATGGTAAAAGTCTTCAAATACACAAAGGATGTAAACACCAACTACGCAGTAGTTAGGTTGAATTATGTACTGACATTGTGACGTATTAGGCTTTGGAACAGTTCCACTGGGGAAGTGGTTACGCCCCTTGGAGAGTTTCAAAAATGGAGTGACCAGACCCGAATAAAACCTACTTACTTTAAAGTAGGAATCAACCTGACAAAGGCAGGAAGTTAAATAGTTAGAGGTAATAGGCCTTTCTCATACCTAAATTGTACCATTCTGTGAAAAGACAATTTTAGGCATGTTATTTCTGTGTCACAATAGTATACTGAAGTGGACAGAAAAAACTTGCAGGTTGTATGACAACAGTATTTCAACCAGCAAACAAATGGATCACTAAAAATTTCAGTTACAGAGTTCATGGGCTTTGAAGAGGAAGACTGCCCGCTTCTTTGGGAAAAAAAAAAGTCTCTGCAAATTGACTTTTAAAATATGGGCTACATCTGCATTAATGAGTGACAAGGAATCTGAGAAATCTGGTGCACATGTGGCTTGGCAGGTGCTTTATATTGAAAGGCACATGAGGTTTTGTCAAATTGTGTAGAGCTGCTCTAATCACAACCTCTGAGCATCAGTCATTGTTTACCTTAATTCTATCATAAGCACATCTGGGTAACTCCTTAAAATAATGGTAAAGGTAATTAGTCATGAATTGAGTTGGAAATCTGATAAAGTACTTATGACATCCATATTGGTACCAAATGAATTCATCATGGTGAACATTGTCACAAAAACACCAAAGGAATTAATAATAATTTGTGCCAGCATTTGAATGTGTTGCTAACATGAGACCAAGTATAATGAATGTTTTTCCTTACATATAAAAAACCCCAACATATTACAGAAGTATTTCAATGGCCCTGCAAAAGTGTATGTCTGCATTTTGTTATTGATAAAGCACAAAACTCTTTTACCATCCTTGGAGGAAAGGGCAGGAAGGTTAATTTTGTGCATCCTGTCCAGTTAGTTTTCAGAACAACTTTTTAAGGCTGCATTACAAGGGCTGAACATAATGCAGCTTCCTGCTGCAAGAGCTCCTACTTAGAGGCAGCATATACAGTGCTCCATCACATAAATCCATAAACACATAGTTATGGCAGATCTCATTCTTTCCTGATTTGACCTGATGCAGCTGTAACTGAAGTCAGTGAATCAATAGCTAGTTCACAGCAGCTAAAAAGCTGTCCCTATGAGGCTGTGTCAGTGTCACAGCCATGAGAAGCTGGGGAAAGCACAACACAGTAAAATGCACGGTATTAATTTAACCAAGTGGTTTTAAGCAGGAATAGCCTGATTTATTCATGCTAAATAGACACAGCTTTCTTCATTGGCTGCATAAAAAGTATTAGCAAATATCTTCATTGCCCTACACTAATGGAAGTCATCTAACACCAAGGTGCAAATATTCCTGCCACTGAGGAAAAAACTTTATTACAAACCCATGTATGAGCAGGGGGGAAGAAAGACCCTGTTCCCTGTATGTGAATGAAATGTGTGTACAAGGGATACAGTACTGTCCTCCCACTTCTGTTTTCAGTTGTATCAATTCTCAGCAGATTTTTAGCTCATTAGATGGAAACTCCATTCCCCCAGGGAATTGCAGGATTCACCACAACAGTAAAAGCACAGGGTAGAAAACGGCACAGACATCAAGCTCTAGACGTAGGAGGGCAACTGGTCCCACAGCTCCTCTTCCAGTTATGCAGGAACCTCCTTCCCTAGTTTCCCAGCACTTCCATGTCTCTCCACTGCTACACTACTATCTTCCTGACTAATTCCTGCTTGCCATCTCAAATGCAGCTTGCCCTTGTTTCCTATGCACTGCTTTCACATTTCTCAGTATTTTGATTATATCTTATTCTTCCTGCCTCTTGGATTCTCAGGCAGGATCCCAATCCTTCAGTAAGTTTATACCTTTGTAGCTCTGTTTATATATTCACAAGAGGTTTCATGTTCCCTGTGTCTCTACCTGAATTCTGTTCATAGCCAAATTTCTGATAAATCTTATTTTTTCCTTTGTGTTCTTTCAGCATTTATCTTTTCTTACTCATTTCTGTCACTAGGAGCCTTACTTGTGCCCCTTAAGAGCCTTCATACCAACTTCTATTAGCCTTTCTGTTTGTTCTCATTAGTCCAGACTCTTTTCCTGTTCTCACTATTCAAGAAGATTGCACTCAGCCCTTTGAATTCCTCCCTATGCTTTCTGCACCAGGCTGCAGTCAGACTTTCAAGGTTTGCACAACAGAGCTGTAGTTACAGCTCTTCCTGAATATCCACTGACTCTCCCTCTGCACTTTCTGCCCTGCCCAAACTCCTCCAACTGTTTTGTTGCCCTCCCTGACTCCCTGGAAGTACGTTCCACACTCCAGCCACTTGCATACAGTGATGGAGAATTTTTGCTTTTGTATGTATGACCTCAGCCTATTTTTCATTTAGCTCATCCTGATTCTAAAGTGCATGGAGTATCTCTAACTTCAGTAGCTCTCCATTCTCTTTTTGTCTTTTTCCACTAGCACCTTCCTCGATCATAAATGCAACAACCATCAGGCTCACAACTGGTGCAAGTCTACATTCTTCTCAGGCATACTGCAAGTCTCCTCTGTAATGCCTCTGTCTGCATGAGGCTGGGAGTCCTGTCAAGTAAAAAAATGTCTCGTTCTGTGCCTGTGTAGAATCACACTGGTGCTTCGCACTTAAGAAGAGTGATTTATTTCTCCCATTTATATTTTTCTGACCTTAAGACATGTTTTCTCACTTGGAATGTATTTTATCATCTGATTTGGAACTGTCGTGTAATCATAGCAGTGTGTTTGTGATAGCATAGTAAATTCCATGGCAACAAACTGTGATGTCATAAATGCAGAATTTATATCTTTTCTGCAAAAAACAAGCTGAAGAAGCAGATGGGTGGAAAAAAACCTCATTAAAATACCAACAGTTTCTAAAAATTGTAGTAAAAATATCAGTGGGAACCCAGACAAACATTGTTTAATAGATTTTTTTTTGTACATGTTTCCTGATTTTTAAAAGCCTGCTTCTCTGAATAAGTCACTCTTCTGGGGTGGAAACATACTTCAACTGCAAAAAATAAGTGTTTGGATTCAAGGCTCTAAAATTCAAAACAATTGCCTCAGACAAATTAAATAGAGTGGAAAGAAAAGGGCCACAATGGTGAGAAAATACATATAAAATCTTCTGGGCTTCATTTCTCAAAGCAGAAGTGCCAGTTATTTATTAAAGTGCCTATGACGTATTAAGGATGTACTTGCGTCAATTATTTACAAGAACTAAGAAGTGATTAATAAGAGGATGGAGATGAAAACATCCTCTGTGATGTTCTTGCTAACAAGTGGGCCCAGCTCTGTAATCAGACGTCATCAGAGAAAGCAGCACATCCCAAAATGATATGAATCATTTCTGACTTCCTGCCTTCCCTCACTGAAGACGTAGACAAGGAAAAATAAAAACTACTGGAGATAATATAGCAGTTATAGAGAGATGTTCCACAAAATCATATACTGCACTTGAAACTGAAAGAGAAAAGATTCTTCTAAACTGATGTCCCTGAACAACTGGGACACTTCACATGTAGTAGTAACATTATATCATGATGTATACTTTAAGTTATTTGTAACAGGCTTTTTTTTCTGAAGATTTAAAATTATGTTGGAAATGTAAGTTAATTAGTAAAAAATTGTTTCCTGTACAGGACTCTTAAGTTTTGCTTCCAAATGAATTTTAACGTTGTTGAGTAGAATATAAACTATGTCCTTTCAGCTTGCCTGTTCTTCCTACCCAGAGTGTTCTAGTTGGATTTATTAGGTAAATAAGGAAGTTATCCTTTCCTCAATTTCAACTACACAAATGGTTGTTTAACATTGCCATCAGATGCACTTGAGTTCTGGGTCAAAAATGTTTGAAAGAGAAAAGTAAGAGGGAAGATGATACTAACAGCTGCATGTAGCAAGATCTGAGAGGTATTTATCATCACTAAGAAGCTTTTGTCACGTGCTTTGACCTGGTTAGGATGGCCCTGCCATTCCTAATGTGTACAGCTTTCAAGGACAAACATGACCCTCCTGGACTGAGGTGCTCTTGGTGGAGAGCCTTTCTGCTGTTGTCTACTATCTGAGTCAAGGTTACAGTCAAAAGGCTCTCTCTTTGGAGAGGGTTTTTTTAGAATATTCTTCTTCTCATGTATCGAAATACTTCCTTTGGCTTATCCTATCTACCAACATGGGGTTTTTACTTAGAGTTCCTTGTATGGTGTGAGATTTCATGGTATGAAGTACCCTTGACTCCTACGATCTCAGAACAACACCTCAGGTTTAGACTATTAACTTGCTATGAAGCTGATCTTCATATCAAATGTAGGCATAAGGATAATTCAGACAAAACAAACTGGCCAAAAAAAAATATTTTGAGACAGCACTCTTGAGCTTTGCATAAGCCTGGAGAACAGATGACAAGTAGGCAGTAGCTGTATTTCTGGATAAAAAATGTCTATTCTAGCTGTTCATTTGGTAGGTTCACCAAGTCTGACCTCTTCCAGAAAGCCAGATATATAACCGAAAATACAAAAAAACCACTTTGCACTTTGGAGAAAACAGTCTCTTTCTGAAACATTACTCAGAAACTTGAAGCATAGGTTTTGACATTGATCCACATGCGTGCTGCAAATCTGGATACAACTGTGTCAACCACAAGAACTGTAAGAGCCAATTCAAAGGCCTTATAAAATGTTGTATAGGTGCTTGCACAGTTCACACCAACCAGCTCTACAGCATGTGCATTTGGCCTTATAAATAGTATTACTTGTTTCCACAGAACTATTTTCAGTATAAGAAAATGTTCAATGTGGGGTTAATTAATGGAATTATTTTAAAAAAAAAAAAAAAAAATCACCCTGTGATTGGAGAGATTCCAAAGAAAGACATTTCAAATTTTTGCAAAGTTGTGTCTAGCACGTCCTTAACTTTTTATGTCCTCCTCAATGTGAATCGCTGCTTCCCAGTAGAGTTCTGCTCTCTCACAGTCCTCCACAGGATTAATAGAGAATGCTACACAATCAGCTAAAAGCCAAACCTCAGAAAAGGTTGCCTACGCTTGTGACAACACAATAAATGATTGCAGCGAGCTGATGACAGGCAGACCAGATGAGACCCAACTGGTCTGATGACAAAGTAATCCTTGATGGCTTTCAAAAGATGGCTTTGTATAACTCTGATGACTCTACAAAGAAATCAACACTACAGTCAGTCAGACTGAGGTATAATGTGCCTGACATACTGCTGGCATATAACCATTCAGTAATTTAAAAAGTGGCCATTCATCTTTATGTTACAAACATTTCCTACCTACATTTATACAGATATAAAACTGTTAGTAAAATGGAAGCTATTTGAGGCTTGTAAAAGAAAGCAGAGCATATTATCTGGATTATTTCCATTTTGGACATATTTTTTTACTTAGTTCAGTATGAATGGTTTATATTAAAACATTTAAATATTGAAAGAGGTTTTGGGTTACAGACTGATAGTAGTTCCATAAAAACAAATTATTTTTCCATTTCTACAAAATCTAATTAAACATATAAAAAAAAAAAAAAGTGTTGCATAATATTGGAGTTATTCTTCCGTGCCTTCAACAACAATGCAGGACCTTGCTAATCCACTATGAACAGATTTCTTTTTATGGTTATGTGACTGGTAGTTGATTTCTTACTCTATAGTAAAATATTTCCCCTTATTTTTTACCTCCTCCATCTCCCATATTCCACTCCTTTCTGCTGAGTTCAATTTAAAATATTTTCCAGCCTTTATAAAGTTGGGAAGTGACACATTGCTTTTTGGTCACTCCTATTTATAGTTTAAAATTTGTGGCAGTAAAGCATATAACTAACTTAATTATTATAGTGAACTACACTACAACACATTTAAACATCCAGATCTCCATTTAAAAAGTATAACAGGCGGGTGCATGATCCTAAGTCTTGTACATAAATAAAAAAGCAGATGAACAATGCCAAGTCTTGTCCATGCCCCCACGCAGAACTGAGCTGTTGGCCTAGTCTATTGCCATTGTCATTAGCTGTAATCTCTTGTTTAGTTTAGAGGAAAATAAAATGCAAGTTGATGGTATTCCTGACTTAGAACCCCAGTTTGGCATTGTCACAAATACCATCTATCCATGTTTAGGCAACATGAATCTGGACTTCTGAGCACAACTTGAAACCCAGCAACTTGGGAGCAAGGTAAATTCATGCATGGAAGGAAATTTGCAGTTTCATGGACAGCGTTCCTCCTCAAACCCCCTTCACACCTCAATCCTTTCCTTCAGCATATTCTGATAGTAGTCATTTCCATCTTCACCAATCTTTTAGAAACATTGTCTTCAACCACACCTTGTTCCTCCTGGAGCTCTTTACACTTTTGCTCTTTGCTGGCTCAGTAAGACGTTCACAGGATATGTCGCTTTCCCTCCTATCACCTGACTTTTTGAATTATAACATCTTCACCTCCTCTTTCTCCAGCCATCTCCAAACAGTAATTGTTATTTGAATGTCTTGGTGCTTTGTCAATAGTCTGTCTGAAGGAAAAAACAAAACAAAACAAAAAAACAACCAAACCAAAAAAACCAAAACCAACTCTTTCTTTCCTCACTCAAAAATCCTGCTGATAGCAGAATCACCTCAGTCTTGTCTTCCGCCTTTTTGTTCTGTTTGCTCACACAGCATTGGCTAACACCTGCCAACATCTCCTACCATTGCTGTAATTAACTAGGACGCCAGATAATCAAAGTTCTGTTTTATAAGTGGCTCAAATTCATAGCCTAAGTTGAACGTCTTACATGCTGCATCAAGATTTTGTATCCCTTCAGTTCCCTATAGCTATAGCTCCTCTCCTTCTCCTTTCTTTACCTCTTCAGTTTCAATGCTGACAACATTTCTTCCTAATGGTGTTCTCTGGATTATCTTTTCAGTTTTGCCTGCAGCCTTCCTTCCATGCAATGCTTTATATCTGAACTCTGTCTCCCTGCCTTTCTATCAAAGCATTCATAGTATGCTTATCATCTCTAAGGTCAGGTTTCTGCTCTCTGCCTTTACTACTGTTTATTTCATTGACTCTTCCAGAATCTTCTTTGCATGTCAGGTCACACAAAAGGAAACAGGAAGGTCAGCCACATTTGCATCTCTTTGAAAGGTCCACAGGCAAATATCTTGGTACTATTGCAACTGCTTACTGGATTGGAGTCTTTCAAAATAGTTTTCTGATTCATCACAAACCCACTTACAGAGCAGTTAGCTTTGATTTTACTATCGGATACTGCTATTCAGATCAATTTTTCCTTTTTTTTTCCTTAAAAAAAAAATACACCTGGACACTTCTGTTGTGGGAGTACCCCAAAATATCTGACTATTAAATTCAACTTTGAATGAGCTTAAATAATCCAGTAAATATAGCTGATACATCCAGGAGAAAAGGAAAATACAGCGAGGAAAGAAGCAAATGGCGTAAGTTGGTTTTGCAGGACTGATTTTGCTTTAATTTAATGCCCTGAAGACAGCTGTAGGATAACAGTGCAGTACAGTTAAATGAACAGATGTGTGCACCAACCATACGTTCATAAAAAAAGAGGTAGCCTTTTTATATGTATGTCTGCTAAAGAAATAAGAACAGAAAATAACATATTTCCACTCCAGGAAGGGGTAAAATATTCAAACCACTGAGAGTCTGCTCCTTAACTCTTCCTCTTTATTAGTGTACTAGCAGAAATGGAAAAGTTAGATTACCAGTTAGTTAGATTACCAGTCTGATACGGTTTTCACAGGCTTAATAAGTGATATGCTTTTATTGTTAAAGTTCGTTACACTATTGTAAGGTGTTTTACAATTTTACCTGATTATATTATCCTTTAAGAGAAAATACAGATTTGATAACAGAAATGTCTATTAAATAAATACAATATCATTCTGTCATATTTAAATAAATAATAAAACTCATTACCTTTTTAGAAAAGGTCCAGTAGTGTCTCTGTCAAATTCTAACCACACTGAAATTGCACATACAATTGGTATGACTCATGAGACAGAAACGGAAGATGGATGCTACTTCTGAGTGCTGTGATAAGATGCTATCACCCTTCTATAAGAAGATTGATGGAGCCATCTAATGAGGAACACTGTTTAAAGGAGAGACAATCGACTCTGACAGAAAACCTGAAAAAAAACAGTTTCTCAATTTTTCACAATATTCTCTGGGAAAAGTACCATGCAATCATCTGTACACATAATGTGATAGAACTCTAGATAAACATGTGAGTACCGTGACTACCTTGTGAAGGGTGATCATTCAGTTTACCATGTGGATACATGAGAAGCAGAGCATAGTGCCATGAACTTTTTCCTAGTGAAAGCAACAGCAACAATAGGAATTCTTCCACCATCAGCAACTTACAAATACTTGAGAAGGAATTAAATCTTCAAGCACATTATAATAGGAATACACTTTGTAAATAAGCACAAAGTTTCAGGCCATACTAAGCATGGCAATCTTTGGGTAAGACCTTTACAACACAGTCCAAGTGTGTCAGCAGAGGCTCCAGGAAATGTTCATCTTATCTCACATTAGCAACTCAAATGCAATGTATCTAATTTAGGTTACCAGTCTAGGTTGTCTACAAAGGTACTTCCAAAGTGCAATTTCTTTTGCTTCAAAATCATCACTAAAATGACTGTCCCCTTCTTCTTTCCTCCATAAGGAGGCTAGCCAACCAATTAATAGCAAAACCTTAAACCTTAAAATAAAAGTCAGGTAATACTAATTTCACATATCCTATGTCTTCTGTCAAGTGTCAGTCTAGGTACAATGAAAATTATAAGCAAGTGGAGTTAATGTTTGAATTAGTCAGTTAAAGGTCTTCATTTGCCTGGCATAACCTGGCATCTCTACTGAAGTTCCTGCAAAAGGCTTGTCCTCCAAACTGACAGTGGATTTTATAATAAAACCATCCAAAGATTTACCCTTCCCATGCGCCACATGTCTGATTGCTATGGACAGTGAGCAAGAGATACTCTGTTCATCCCTCTAGGTGTGATACATTGTTCACTCACACCACTGCCAACAAGACAATGAACACTGAAATTATTACAAACACTTGAAGGTTAATGAAAAAAGAACCAGAATCATCAAGGAAGTCAAGGAAAATTTAAGGTACATTTTGTTACAGAATTTTTCATGTTAATTTCACCAACTTTGTCCCTCATTCTCTTTAATATTATTATTATTGTTGTTGTTGTATTATTGTTATTGTTGTTGTTGTTGTTGATGATGTCCTTGTTGTAGTTGTTATTGCTATTATTGTTATTATTGTTATTATTATTTTAAGGCATCTTTTCTATAAGAATTAAGCTTCTTAGCCTAATTATGGTGAGTATTCTGTATAATGCATGTCTGTGCCCATTCCTTCTCATTGGTATGTTTCTCTGTCACCAATTCTGGACATTCTTCAAAGCTTTTGAAGCCATTACCCAGTTTAAATAACCACCAAGGTAGAGAGGAGTTAGTCTCAGAGATATTAAATTTTGATAAGCTTCATGAAAACAAATGGCCAGAGTGAGAAAATAGCTCCTATCAGTGCCCCTGGAAAAGCTGTGGCTTGAGTCTGTATCTTATTAGACACCAGGGAATCTAACCACAAAATGCTGCTCTGTAGGAAAGTGTATTTCAGTAGCTTCACTGTTCGCAGAGCTACTAGAAATAAAGTCTACCACTTGCTGTTACATTTTTCTCCAACTGCTGTGGAAATGTCTAAGTGGCTGCAGATACGGTCTCATTTTCGGATTAATAAACTGCAGAACAACTTCACTGTCCTCCAGAGAAGCCAGCTAGTTAAGAGTATCAGGCTGTTCCCTCAAAAAGGTCTTCCTAAGACCAGATCCATCCCAGCAGCAGCAGACTGCAATCTCAGAGCTTAGGTTGCATAGATGTGTTTTCCAGCACAGACCAGACTCTCCTGTAGGCAAGGACCATACCCTCACTCCCTGTGTGAAGCAAATCTGTTGCCCTATATAGAAAGGTTAGATAATGGTAGCAATGATAAATCCAGTGCCTGGTTTGTAATTAATTCAGATCACCATATATGTACCACCCTGACAGATTTGAAAGCAGTCCCGTGCAAACCAGTGGCCTTCTAGTCTTCTACACCTCTTTTCTTTTAAATGTGGAGGAAAAAACTGCAAGTGAGGAAGAATAAGGAAAACTTCTACCGACATACTTCAGTGCTGCAGGAGAGATTCAAAACATCCTCACCTTGGTCTCTCCCTCTCAATTTTCACCTCCCAGCTCAGAAAAAAACAAGTGGCACATGAAGATGAACAGCAGGGAGAAGCAGAGTTGTTATGAGATATCTGGCCATTGTCCACTCGGGTCACTTCATCATTGTGATGAAGTTTTTGCCATTGGTATTTCTACAAGAAGGGATTAAAAACTCATTAAAACAAAACAAAACAAAACAAAACCACGCCACCTTGGTCTAACTAATATTCCCATTCCTACTTGTTTTATATTACACAGCCAAGTGTGCTAACACCAAAAGACCACATCGTCCACGCAGAAGTATGAGTTAGAACAGCTGTAGCCACAGCATAAATGCCCTTGAACATGCTGAATTTTTCCAGTGTATCGCAATTACAGAAACACCTGTGCCAAACAGATTTCTTCTGATCCTCTATAAATTTCACAAAGCCCTCAAACTTTCTCATTTCATACAGGTCTGTGCTGCCTTGAAGCCAGCTCCATACATCTCAATATGGGATAATGCAGAATTGTTCCTTTTCATGCCTCAAAACATAAACTGAAGAGTATGTGCAGGTGCAGATATTGATATGTGATTCTGTTACTTGACAGTAAGGCATAAGACAACACGATAATATTCACTTTCTTGATTAATCCTTTTCACACATAAAATTATACTAAAAAAAAATTAAAAGCACAAATATTGAGACAAGAAATGTTATCTGTGCTTTACAACTTAAAAAACTCTGTTTTAGATTTTTGCAGCTGTAACTATCCCATAAGTACATGTTAGCTGTTCTTTAGAGGGAGATTGTAATGTTGTTAAATCCTAAGTGTACTTCATGGCAAAAGCCTCAGGACTGAATGCATTTGGCTTGGCTGTTATTTTACAGGCAACATGCTATGGTTGCATTAGCCTTAGGAATTTCTGGCTAGACTCTATTAGATTATTTACATTTAAACCTACCCATAGTGTCTGTTTAAAAAGAGTTGGAAGAAAGTCACTTTTAGCAGTCACTGCAGAAAGTGTGGCTGACTATCACTCAGACAAAGCTCCAGAAAAGTGAAAGGAAAGTAGCAGAAGTCAGCTACCAAGCCTAAGTGTTTGTCTGATGCAGAATTAGAGCCTGTAGATAAGCCCATCTTATGAGAGAGGAGGAGTATGTAGTAATTAAACAACCTCATGAGTCTTGCCTTTGCTTTCTGCCGGCATTCCTTGCCATTGGAAACTGCGTCCAAAAAGTTAGCCAATAAAAGTTTTGATAATATACTTACCAAAGAGGCATGATTTTTGCAGTTTTACAGAAAGGAAGCCTTCCATGATCCCTGTTTATATAACCCAGTGTGAAAAGCTTTCTTTTAAAGGTGGTTTCATTTGGCTTGTTTTTTTCAGACCATGAGCAGATAATAAGTACTATTACTACACTAATTCAGGAAGCAATGTACAGTGGCAAGCATAATTTGAACCACTTCTGCACTGCTTATATGCTCAAGAAAAACAGCTAGATGTCATTGTGTACCACTCAGGGGAAACATCTGTTCCAGCTACCTTGGTGAACAAGTGGTAAGGAATAATACCAAAAATATCTGCATGCAGTTACGAAAATCACTAGAATGCCCTCATGTTGAATACTATGTTCTGTTCTGATTACTCCACCTAAGCAAGGATTTAATCAAAATAGAAAGTGACTGGAGACAGCAGATAAGCATGTTACAGCCATGAGAAGGATTTCATAGTCTTAAAATGATAAGACTACTTTGCTTGAAAATAAATAAAAGCAGCAGCCACAGTGCAATCATACACCATAAAATAAAATGGTATGAAGGATGTAAATTGGATACTTCTATTTTCCTTGCATTTTCTGCTACTTTTTCTACCCTTTGCCTGTCTGGTCTGTTTAGATGTTGAGATATGAGAGGTAGGAATTGTCTATTACTCTGAATTTGAACTATGGCTAGCACAATGAGACCCACAGATGGTCACTAGGCAATCCCATAGCAAACTAAAAAAATCTTATTTATGCTTGGTCCTCATAAAACAACAAAGAGACAATTAAATTTAAAAGACAACCCATTTTAAATGTTAAAAAGGAAAGTCTCCTATAATGTAGCCCCAAATGTGGCTCACACACCTCTGGGAAGCATGTTCTGCTCACCCAGGAGGGCAACAGAGCCAGAGCAAGCCTCTTCCCACAGGTGTGTCACACAATCCCCTTGCAGTACAGCCTCCTGCCACCTGCAGACACCACACTGACACGAATACAGGCTGGAAAGAAGGACAGAATGCTTCTCTGTGAAAAGGACCTTTTCCACTCAGCACTGGAGTGCCTGGGACACTGCAAGGGACTGCAGGGGCAGAAAATGGGGCTGAAGTTCCCCTGCTCCCTCCCTCCCTCCCTCCATCTCTGCCACCCTCTTTTGGCACACAGCCACCCTGGGCAGCTCATGGAGACAAAACAGCATTTCCATAACAAGGAGCTCCAAATGTTTCCAAGTAATATTCCAAACGTTTTGTGCCATACTTCATACCTTCCTCCACACTCCCTTCTGGAGAATTCAGTGCTGAAGATGATCAGAGATATAGCCCTAAATGGCAGTGGTCCTGAATTATACATTCCTAATTCACATTTCCATCAAAATTGGAGTTACTTTCAGGAGTGATGAAAAGACTTGCTTATTTAAGCTTTAAATTAATTGCTGCAAGATAAAAACCAAGGCAAAGAATTTCAGGCTTAGACTGTGTGAGAGGTCAAAATCTCTGCAGTTAGATAGAGCAGACAGACACCCCCTGTATAAGAGCAAGAGCATCAATGCACATTTCAAACACAGAGCTGACTGCTAACTACCACAATGAAGAATCTTCCCCACGGACACATTATTATGTACTTGTCTGCCCTGAGGTTTCTCAGTCCTTTTCAGAGGCTTCTGGCAGAGGTGATCTCAGTCAGAGACAGTCAAACACCCATTCAGCATTGTCATTTCCATGTCCCAGATACAGAATTGAAATTTCTTTCCCTTTTTTGTCCTTTTTTTTTTGTGTGTGTGTGTGTACGAGAGGGAAAGGAGAAAATAAAAGAGACGGGAAAATTGCTCTATTTCATGTTTTTACTTATTGAAACAGAACTATTACAAGTAAGACATCTGAGACGGGAATCTTAACAGTGGCAGAGATCAAAAATAATCTTCCAGCTGTAATATTTATGGTTCCAGTTTTAGCTTTAGTAGGTAGGAAATTTGTTCCAGCATTGTAAGCTTACTTCCATTTGTTGTCTGTTGTGAGCACTGGCACATACTTTTAGCATGGATACTGGGGACACAGCCTGTGAATACATGTTGATACTAGTTCCGCTGCAGCCACAGAAACACCTGCCTCCAGGATAATTTATAATCTGCACCTATGGCCATGGGCCACTAAAATGTTTGTTGAAAACTGGTTTGACAAACCATATAAGAAATTCTGCTCTTTCTCTTCCTGTTCCACATGACATAAGTTTAGCGTTAAGAAGTCATATTTTTATGTCCAACTTTATCAATTGTTAGTAACACGTAAAGATATTTAATATGTAAGATCGTGTGTGAAATATTTCTTACTCTACTCATGTGAGTATTCCCATGAACTTTATTTACACAATTAGGCTAAAAAAGACAGCTGTGCTTTACCTTCTCTGTAAAATTATTCTGCAACATTATGAAGCAGCTCTCACAATTACTCACAATATTTTCATGAACTCTGAAGCACAACCCATTTCCTGATCTTGAGCTTTTCAGACTAAATCCTGTAAACTGAAGAGTCATCCACACACAAAAAGAAATCTGATAGTGTAATAAGGCAATAGGATGCCCTTGCTCTTCTCACCTGTGATTCAGCATAGTTAAATATCACAAGTCCTTCATGATTTCTGGGTTTAATGAATTCTATGTCATTCTGCATAGATGCCTAGAAATTATTATGAAAATCCATCAGCCCCTATTTCCTTGACAATGTTTTCTCCTTTTGTTTATAAATGACTGTGAAGAACAGGTCTGTAAATGAGTCATTGCTTTTTTGACTCTGGTGTATTCAGCTGGCAGACTGTATCTTGGCCCTGTATTAGACCTAGGTGGTTTGGTTTTGTCTAATCAGCATGTAAGTAATCAGGAAGCAGAATCTCTTAGGATATTTATAAATATCATGAAGAGTCATTATTAAAAGTACTAGAAATTATCCTGTCGCTGATATGTCCCACGGCCTGGAAGGAACAGAGGAGAAGTTCAGGTTGAAGTAGTTTTTCTCCACTAACTTGCATAGGAAAAAAATGCCCTCCGTCATCTGCAGAGCAACATAAACAGCTTATTCCAACTCAAATCTGGATCTAAGCTGGTAGCACCTTGGGTTTAGCATTTAGCACAAAGCCTGTTTCAACATAGACGAAACAGAGGAAAGTTTCCATAGCATTTGCAGTTTTATTAGAAATCAGCAGATGGTGCTTCCACAAGGCTCTTTACAAGTTCTGCTTACTGAAATATATATGTGGCTATGTCTTGCTGAAATGTTAATTTTAACTATGTCTGGCTCTGTACTGCACCGATAAAGTCTGTTCATTGACAAAGTTCCTTGCATTTCTTTCATTTGCAGACCTAAAATGGGTGAATTATGTCACAAGCTTCACTGTTACACCTCTGTGAATGACACTGTAGGTACTCTGAATCTGCCATCAAAATCCCTTGGATGATAAGAACAAATTGCATAGCTACTTTGCAAGTTTTCCTTGAAATCTAAAAATACTGGCCTCAGTTAGACTGACAGGCAAAGCCCTTCACAATCATGGAATGCGTATCACACCTGAAGACAGAAAAGAGCTGCAGGCATTAGACAGAGTCTTGGAACAGGTAACAACTGTCATGAAGATGTAAAGAAGACATTAAGAAGTAAGAGTACCAACAGCAGGGGTGCAGGCTGCTTGCATGGCTACAGTCTTGATTCAAGGGAAACTGTGCCTTCTCTCTGTAGCCTCACCTGCACAAACACCCATCTTTCTCCCCTTCCTTTCTGCCCCACAGTCAACAAGCAGCAGAGAGAAACATTCATGAGGCAGAAGTCATCTGGGCCTCTTTCAGCACATGCCACCAGCAGTGCTAGGATGTGGCAGCAGAGGCAGAATGCTGTTGAGGGTCAGGATGTCACTCCCCTCCCTGGCAGCAAGCCCCCTTTACACCTCCAGCAGGGTGCCACAGGGGGGTCCTCATCCAGGTTATCAGAGAGGCAGCCCCAGCACCAGTGACTGCATCTTCACTGCAGCTATCTGGTACACATTCTGTATTTGACAGCAGATCTTCAAAATAGCTTGTGACAAAATATTTCATCATAATTGCATTCAGATTATAACATGCAGGTATACAATGGTTACCAGAAATTTACAGTGACCTAGGACAAAACAAATTAAAATAGTCTCTCAGAATGACACAAGAAAGATCAGTAGGGATTCTCCAGCTATGTTCAATTTTAACCCCAAATGTATCCTTCTACTTTGCCAATTAACCTTACATGTACAGTGTCAGCCCATTTATAACCAATACCTTGGCAGTGGATTCTTGAAGGTGTTCTCCTAAGACCTAGGAGAAATAAAACCTGTTTGTTTGGTTCTCAACTATTTCTAATGGGATGAATTATCCCTTTAAATACAGCTGCAGCTAATATGCCCAGGTAGCAATTATTTCCTGAAAGCAACTGATCTGTGTACATCAAATTCTGTCTTCCCTTACAGCAGATATCTGGAGAAAGCAAGCCATTCCAAGACTGAAATAAGATATCATCATAGTGTGAAAAGGTCACCTTGTTAAATTTTTGGAGAAAGGAGTAAGAGAAGTAGCTACTGACAATCTGAATGTAAAAAGGGATCAATTTTATGATCCTAAAAATGTACCTCAACCCACCTCCCCAGAATAAGCCATTTCTATTTTTGTCTCATCTTGATATCTCTGCAGCTGATTTATATTTACTGACGTTAAAAGAAATTCAGATTAGCAAAAGTTTGCTATTTTCTGTTTTGTCCACAAGAAGGAGACTGGCCAACAGCAAACGAGGTGAGACTTCATGAGAAAATCTAGAGCAACCATGTGTAATTCTTGATTTTTTATGACTTAACCAGGCAGAGGCAGAACATCCAAAAAGGGCACCCTACCTTGTAGTCCTCACACTTCAGGGTTCTCATGGACTTTATGGAAATACTTCTTACATAATACAGTAGAAATACAACTCTGGAGAGCTCTTTGCTAATTATCTGCCTTTCCACACAGCCTTTCAGGCCATCAGTATGCGGGTGCGACCAGAGGGGCCCCAGGAGGAGCACCCCTTGTGGCACACAATCTCAAAGACATTGGAGACACTTCCCACATGCGACTGAAATCCCATCCTGTTCCACTAGAGGGTAATGCCTACAGGACAAGGCTAAGCAGAGGCAGGAGTAGGCGGGCCAGTGAACTCTGAGTCAGTGTAGTGCCAGTTTTCACTGCCGAAATGCAGTGGTACAGCCTCTATTTTTACACAACTGACTTTTCTTGCAGGAGCAATTTGTAAGGCCTACAATCCCAAAGTATTGCCCTCTTCCCCTCCCTGTGTCTCTGAGCCTTTAAAGCTTCCCTTACAAATCTTAAATAGCCTGAATTTGTTGCCTATGGCACAAGAAAACTAGAAAACTTGACTGATTGTAAGACATCAAGTCAAAAGAAAGTACTGAATTACGTATCTTCTCCCAGGATGTAAAAAAAGAACTACTTTTTTAAAGATAAAGCATGCTTACAGCATTAAAAAAAGGAATTCTTGTAGAAGAGTTTGTCTGAAATAACAGGTCATGCTTAGTAACTCTGTCAAAGTGATGTGTCCTGGCCTAGTAACAGATATCACCTCTACCTGTGTATCTAGTCTGAGCAGAAGTGTTCAAAAAAGAGAGATCATATTTAAAGATAATCTTGATTCTGCATCTAAAAGGACATTGCCTGTAACTGAATCACAAACATTCTATCACTCAAAGAAAAAAAAACAACAAAATTGCAAATAAATCCCTACTACCTACCTCCTCTCCCTACATCCAGACATACTTCTATCTGTGCCCATTCATCACTACTAAACAACAGGTCAGATTGTTACTTTTCTTTAACTTGAGGTTGGAAGGTCCCCAGGATTTAATCTCCTTTTTCTGTGAGAAGAATATGATTTTATTTCTGAGGAGCTCCAAGAACATTTTTAATTTTTTCTTTTTTGTTGGTTTTTTTTGTCACTAAGATGAACACAATCAACACTCTCATACTGCAATCTTACTAGAATATCCTAGAAAATAGGATAGGCATCTGTCCTAGGTCCTAGGATAGGACCTGCATCTGTTATGCTACAGGATAACAATGACAAGCATGCGTTAACAAACTTTTAGAGGGCTTAAAGAAGATCTTAAAAATTTAAACAAGGCAGACTAAAAATAGTACTTTTATTTCATTTTTAAATGGTTCCAGACACGGCAAGTTTTGCTGGTATGCTGTTATTTTCCTCAAAAGACTCAGTTACTTCACTTGCAGTATAGAATTTTGGGATATTGTGGTTTGAGCCAAATAGAACACAGAGTCTGATGCTTAAATGTTTCTCTTACTGTCTAGATTTGTTATGTTTTTATCTTTGAGATACTTCAGAATGAATTCTTTTCAGGATTTGTGTTTTACTAGTAGCAGGTTACTAAAGCATGCTTCGAAATTCTGTGGATGAAGCATTTTCTTGGCTGCAGGACTACTTTCCACCTAATGGATGTCAGATCAGTTCTGACTTAGATCTTCTCAGGAATGCTTTCTTTTATTCAGTTCTCCTTCGTTTTACGAATAGGTGAGCAAGTTACACATAGATCAAAGACATCTCAGAAGAATGGAGCTAATGGAATTCATCCTTAGTCCTCAAGAGGTCTCTCTTATTTTATGAATTCTTTGCAGGCATAAGTCAGTTTGCAGTAGTGAACATTTCTAAAAATTATTTCAATTTCAGATTTTCAAGTTGTTACTCCAAAACCCCCTTACTATCTATTTACTGCTAAGATCCCTTTTAACATTTTTTTAATCTGCAAAAACGCTATGAACACCAAAATCTAATAGCATAAGTTTATTTTGGTGCTCTAATTCACAGCTCTCCCTAGAGGTTCTAATTATCCCATTGTTTACCCCTAGTTTTACCTTCCCTTCCCTCTTCTCTGCCCCTCCACTGAACGCTCTTGAGTCTGTGCAAAATAATATGAAGAAAAGTGTCTTTCTCTAACAAACATATTTCCACAAAGTAGGCTGTTTCAACTATTCTGCTTTCTCCTCTTTCAAGGACAGCACAACCCCCACCATGCAGGCCTGAATTTTCTAGTTAAAAATTCTAGTATTTCTATCAAGGACACATGATATTCTTAAAACACTAGCTACTAGAATCCAGATATCATATCAAAATGTTAGATTTTATATTTTTTTTAATAATTCATCAAATGCTCTGCAGAAAGACACAGAAAAGCAATTGTCATGTAAGAAGCCAGAAAACAGAAGAGAGACAACTCAATTAAACCCTACTTATTTAAACTCACTTCTTTGACTCTAACCTCATGATGAGCATGCATTCAGGACACTTGACCTTGGCAATGCTGCAGCTTTCTGATGTGAGCAGCCAAGGCTCTTGTGAATCTCTGGTGAGAGAAGCAAGATCTAGGCCATCCCCTAGTTAACCATTATTGCCATCACTATAGAGACGCAGGGGCCTGCAAGTCTTTCCCAGGCTTGCAGGTTTTGCTCCTACATACTGGAAAGCACTGTTACAGCATTCAGGTGAGAAGGAGTTTGGATGCTCTGACAGATCAATTTCAGACTACACCATGACTTTTCCCATTCACAGAGATGGCCTCCTTCATTGAGAAAGCTGGAAAGGAGACTACATCACCTTCTCACCATCACCACCATAACATTTCTTTTTTTTATGACTCATGAAAGACACTCAGAAAGGTCAATGAGCTCAGCAGGATATGGCCAATGGGTGTGATGCAGGACTGGAAACAGATTGACTTTAGGTTTGGAAAAGGAACTTTCAAGTTTGTGCAATTAAGGTGGAACTATGTGGCTAGAAATAAGGAACACATGGACACTGGGCCAAACCGCTGTCACCCTCTACTGCCTGTAATAAAAGAAATCGGTACAAACTTCATAAGCAAATTTCATAAAGTTCTCTTGTCTTCAGAAAAAGTGACTCACAAGTAAATGTAATAGTGATAAAAGACATCCACCTAATACAGACCAAATCCTAAACATCAGAATTTTATTATGTATTTGTGAAATATTTTTTCTTTTAATAACCAACTTCTATTTCACATTTTGAAGCATGGGTCTAGTCCATGGATTTTTGCATGCATAAATGATATAAAGCAATACACCATCAAGAAAGAATGGCCAGGGCAGACAGATTCTGTCGAGAATTTCCCCCTGCTATTCTACAGGCTATCCATATGTCTTTGGGCACATCATTTTGTGCTTGATTCATTTGCTTAAACAGAGACATTCAATGTCATTTTTTAAGTTCACATGTACCTAGCTTGCACATTCTGGAGCAGCAGCTAGAGTGACATAGGTACATCATGTGGGAAAATGGCTGAAGATACCTGTCAGTATCAATTGCAGCTTCTCTCATCTGAGATGCTGATGATCTCCATGCTTACACTTCCTGCTCTCACAGCAGTCTTGGGTTTAGCAGGCTCTTAAAGCTGGAGGCCACAGGTATCAGTTCCACTCTAATGACCAGAAGAAACCGAGGACTTGGTCGATTATTAGAGAAGGTAAGGGCCAGAGCAAGAGGAAGAAAGCAGAAGCTTGAACCCATGCATTATGAACTGTCCTGCAACCCTGTGACTGAACTTGCTCCCCTGTGCACAGAAGATGCATTATCTCCTCTTTCCCAGACACCCAGGGAGAAAGGGGATTTAATGTACCCTACCGACTGGCTGCTCAAGTCCCTTCTTGTTCAAATATAGAAGAAAGCATATATGAGTATCACATGATGAAGGCAGTGGACAGAACAGAAGCCACTAGCTCCTTCTAGTCTCCCTTCTCAGGATAGTATTGGGAGGACACGAGACAGTTTTTGTGCTGCTGAATGGAGATGATTTTCACAGCACATACAGTGAAGCCAACAACCTGAGGTAACCATGCAGGGCCTTCACTTCCAAAAAAAAGTATGCAAGAGGTCTCAAAAGAAAGCATACTTTACCCTGTCCTATTTCTTCCTTCCCAAACTACTAGCTAATAGTTATATTCATATTCATTCCATAAAATCCTGACTTCAAAGTAAGACATCAGGAGGTCTAGAGATACCACTATTTTATCCTGCAGTAAGAAAAGTCCACAGAGTCACTTGAAGTGCCATTTACTTAATATATATACTTAATACTTAATATAGCATTATACCTTCTACCAAAGGTTTGTATTAAAAAATTATTCTGCAAATTCACTGTTGTTCATGGAATAGCAGAACTGTGCTTTTTAATGGACTGAAAAATTTATGACTTATGAAGAGTTTTCACACATTCAGTGTATAACAGATCTTGAAGCAGAAATTTTTAAGCACAATGTGCTTAAAAAGAATTTAGTTTATCATGATACAATTCTTTTCTGCTCACTAAAATTAAACATCTCTTTCTTCAGATCTGTAAAAAAGCTTTTCTTTGCTTCCATCATAGCCATGACCTTAACTTCTCTAATACTCTTTGTCACAATTATTCTATTAAGATAATTTTTTTTGCTCAGAGCTCTGCTTAGTTCACTGCTCTCCTTGCATGCAATATATTCACCAACATGCACAACACAGTACTAGAAGGTGATATTTGCAGTTTATCAACATATACCACGTAGGACAATTTTGATAATGTCCCCATAACATGCCACTGACTAAACAGCAGTGTAAAATCCATTTGGTTCCATTAATCTTGGAATGTAAAACATTAAAATTGATCCTCTTCCTTGATGGGCAATAAAATAAATACAAATCTCAATACGAAGTTAATGATCTTTCCCTAACAAGGTTGCAACTTTGATGTAGTCAAACATCCACTCTCAGTCTAGAAACAAGATCCAGTATATCACCAGATACAAGCACTGAACTGGCAGTTGTCCATTTGTTACTCTTTTTGCTATACTATAATCCGGCTTGTCACAATTGGCTATGGGTATCTCTCTTAACAGCGATTTTATTCCATTTAAGTTCCAAGCCAGGATTTACATTCAAACAAAACCTTTTTTGGAGTTGGAAATGATGTGACTCCACACATCCGATGAATCAGATATGCCCTTCACATTAACTTTAATAGAATCAAACTAGCAAGAAGAAAAATAATGGTAAAAATTAATTGAATTTTCACAACTGCTATTTACAAACTATGTCCACCCTCACTTTAATCTCGGGTTTGGTCTCCAGTCCTGTTCCAGCTGCAACTGATTGCCAACTGACATGTCTTTTGAAGTCTGTCACACAAAATGTTCCAGGCCTTAAAAGTCCAATAACCATACATAACCCCTCCGTTCCTAAAGTACTAGGTTCCTCATCTATCTACAATTTTAACTTAAAAATTTGAAGTTTTATCACCAAGTATGACATAGTTCCACTTGGCAGAGTTGTAGAAGTAGCAAAGGCAATTTGCCAGTCAGGAAGCTGGGCAAGAGCCATACTGCTCTAAGTACATGACTTAAGACAGCCAAAGGTTAGCTTAGTGCTGCCCAAGCTGAAATAGCCTTCCAGGGGCTGTTCTACCTGACAGCTTTGCTCTTTCCATGCTCCCTCCCACTTCTTAAGCTTTTACATGGTAACTGGCTGTCTAGGGCAGAGTGGTGATGCCAGGCACTCACATAAAACAGTAGCATTCTAAAGGACTATTTAGGGAAGGTTTCCAGAAATAGATACATTTTCTGGTTTGGTTTTCTTTTTCCCCAAGTTTTCCAAATGTCATTTACAATCAATCCAAAATTCCTGCTGCAACTGACAACACTGTAGTCCCATCAAGGGCAGAGTCTTTTTCTTCCCTTGAAATTATATGGCTTGTGTTTCTAGTTGTTTTCTGTTTTCTGCAATTCTACAGAAAATTGTAAAGTAAATCAGTAAAGCTACAGATCAGTATACTACTTTATTTTTCATTTAAATTCCTCAGAAAGTTAATCTTAATGCTTTCCTTACATTTTTTTCCACTATTTTCTACTGTAATTTTGTACTTATGACCAAGTTCTCAATAAATTGGAAAGCTTTTGCAACTTGTTCATTAACCTGTTTTCATTCCATTCACTCATTAAACTTCATCTTATCACATCACATCCTGTTTGTAATGGGTGCTGAATAATAAGGCTTGCTGTACGTCCTCTATTCTGGATTGTGGTGTTACCAATGCAGAGAAAAAAGAAATGTCTTTGGCATGCCTAAGACTGCTTGTTTTGTTCTGGACTACAGCAAGGGAAAAGAGAAAAAAATTATTCCTCTGCACTGCCTACAAGCAGACTTCTCAATGATGCTCAGTTCCTTTCCCCCACTAAACCACAGGGAGAAGTTTCAGGTAGTGTCCCTGTTTCCTGTTGTCTTGTCAAAAAAACTTGACAGCTTTTCAGATGTGACTTGCCACATATCTACTGATGATCAAAACTTACATTCCCTCTGCAATTTTTATCAGCAGTATTTACTAGGTAAGGACCCTGTTAATTCTTAATTCAATCTGTTGCCCATTATCTGAAAATATACATCAACTTTTAGGTCAACTAAAAGAAAAAATAGCTGTTCAATATACCTGTATTCAACTGGTAAGCATAAGACACACCAATAGCACACATATTCTAAGTTTAACAGACTCACTTATGTGGAAAAGCACATATATTCAGCACTTAATATTAAGAGTTTATTTAATATGTTTTATAACTTAGTTTTAAAAGAAATTGGTTTGTTTGTGCTTTCTGGAAAAGTCTTAGGCAGATTAAGGAATGAACCTTCATAACCCAAAATTTTATGCTACTTCATGCTGAGAAACAGCACACGAAACTTCTACAGAAAAAGCTGTTGAAGGCTTGCATTTCCATGTATTAAGAAGAAAAAAAGTGTTGTGGGAAATTTTATAAAATTAATCCATGCAATGCTGCTCAGAAAAGTCCTGAAATCTGGTACATGACATACAGAAGGTAAGAACTTTTGTGGAAGTGGAGTTTTCCAGAAACAGGCCCTTCTTTTTGTGATAATTAGGACAATTAGATGAGAATAAAGGAGGCTAGCAAGTCTTATACCAGAAGAGGACTTTATTTGAGTACTTGCTTTGTGAGAAAAGCCAGTTGTGTGAGAAACCACATCGAATGATGCATACATCCAGGACCGCAGGAGGGTGGTTGGAGTCTTTTACTTTCCCTTGAATGCTAAGGTGGGAAGTGCCAAGATAGGCCTTGACACTTTCTCTCACCCAACATCCAGACCTCTTTAAAAATTCAGCTTTTTCTAGGAGTCCTATCCTTATCCTCAAAAAAACATGCAGATATGTTCCTTATGGAAGAGAGGGTCTTGAGCTAGTCCATTCTTGAAACAAGCAAAGGCTCCTCTGTTGATAGGCAGCATGCTGAGAGGAAAAGAGTAAAAGAAAATACATTATATTAGTACGATGAATACTGACTCATCACAAAACAAATATTCTCCATATGTATATGTATGTGTGTATGTGTATGTGTATATATATGCATGGATGGATGTTAATAGCACATGTCACACAAGGTTACACTTGGGAATTATTTTTCTTCCTATTCAGTGTTTTGCTGCAGTTTTCCTCAGAGATTAGCCACTTATTATTTTGGATTACGGAGCCTGTTGTAGCTACATCTATATTAGAGATAGGACAAAGACATACATTTTATGTAAACTGAGAGCTAAATCTGAACTTCCAGAAAGTTTCAAATGTTCACGTATATGGGTTTTTAAAAAGGATTCATTATTCCAAGATCAGGGCCAGCTGCAAAGATTGGATTCACATCCAAAAACATGTATTAAAATGCATAAACTTCTTGTAGAAAAAAAGTTTTAAAACCCATTAGGCTGAGAACAACACTCTTTTTGTGTGCTGCCTGACAATTCAGATCGACCCTATTGGTTTTTTGGTAATTTAAATGTGATTGTTGGCAAAGCAGAAAGGGGTGGGAGAGTCATACAGGGAGGCACACAGTGAGAAAGAAGAAAGCATTTCTGATTCCACAATATATCCCTGACATGTTGTTACACACAAACCCAATTTTTATCATTTTAAAAAGCAGAGGAGGGGAAAAAGGAAAACAACAAAAGAAACAGCAGCTGTTTCTATGTGATGTCAGAGAACAGGTGTGATACAAATCTCCATACCAGCGCAATCATATTGATCTCCTGATGATGCACGCATGCAGCACATGTGCAAACGTTATCGACCCATCAGGCATCTCATTTCCAGGAATACGGCCTGAAAATGCCTCTCTGTAATTGAAAGCACTACCAGGATAAACACCGCGTTGGCCAATTATTAAAAACCACTGACAAACCGACCGAGGGAAGGTGCACCCGACCCCACAGCACCGCTCCCGCCCTGCCTCCCCTCCCGGGACCCCCGCCCTGGGCTGAGGGACGGCTGGGCCCCGCCGCTGCTTCCAGAGGGGGGCGGGGGGGGGGGAGGGGGGCTACT
>JAAWXA010000012.1:3943384-4127780 GCA_038090715.1 Florisuga fusca
GGTGTTGGGAGGAGACGGCAGAGCGGTCCTCTCACTTCCTTCCTCGATGGGCTTATGAGGGGTGTCTTTCACCAGCCCCGCGATCAGCGAAGGGACCCCTGTATATGCTCGGCCGTCGCGCACATAACGGGGAGGATGGGAGGGAACTCCGCTCCTCCTGCCCTCGACAGTGGGGGGAATTTCCCTCGAGAGTTGTTCCCTTCAGACTTAGAAAGGTGTTTTTGCTCTGCACTTTGGGGGTCACCACGTGGTTTTATTCTTTTAGCAGTTTTGACACCCGGTCGGTGTGTTCTACATGCTCGGTACTAACTTGGTGCCTCTTTCCTTCCATCAGAAACGTGCGAGAATGTGGACTGTGGACCCGGGAAGAAATGTAAAATGAACAAGAAGAACAAACCTCGGTGTGTTTGTGCTCCGGATTGCTCTAATATCACTTGGAAGGGCCCCGTGTGTGGCTTAGATGGGAAAACCTACAGGAACGAGTGTGCCCTTCTCAAAGCCAGATGTAAAGAACAGCCTGAACTTGAAGTCCAGTATCAGGGCAAATGCAAAAGTAGGTTTGCAAATCTAATCTGATCTCCCTCAAATTCTAAGGGGTGTGTGTCTGAATGTAGGGAGGAGCTCCCACTCCCACAGGAACCAGGGTAATGTTCCAAATGCTGCAAGTTAGTAACTAAACCACACTCAATAGACAAGGATGTAGCTGCACCGAGAGTTTCCCACAGTCTAGCAGCTCTTGTGTCCCACCAGCTACTGTGAGACGGGAAGGTTTCCTCCAACAGCCCTTAGATACTGAGTGCTCTTGATCATTTGTTTCATTGTGTCACCTATTCACTCCTCCCTGGGGCTCTGGGATCTCCAATTAATCACTGTGTGCTTCTGTTGTTTTTTTCAGAGACCTGTAGGGATGTGTTGTGCCCAGGCAGCTCCACGTGTGTGGTTGACCAAACTAACAATGCCTACTGCGTGACATGTAATCGAATTTGCCCAGAGCCTACATCTCCTGAACAATATCTCTGCGGGAATGATGGCATAACTTACGCCAGTGCCTGCCACCTGAGGAAAGCTACCTGTCTGCTGGGCAGATCCATTGGATTAGCCTATGAAGGAAAATGCATCAGTAAGTATCTCAGTAGGAAGGGTAGACCTTCCTTGATCAGCTGGTGCAGAGTATGGTGTGTGCAATTAGATGGATGTAGGGGATGGATGAGGGTTGGAGAGGAGGAGAGACTCCCAGCAGCCTGGCTTAGCACTCCCCTCTAGGAAAAAGACAGCAAGGGTGAGCTTTTCCCCAGAAAAGATTGCAAAAGGGATGAGGGAGTAGAGGGCCTGATCCTGCTTTTGGTGCTGTCACTGTGGGTGCTGACATTAGTATCCAAGGGAGAAGTAGTCACCATTAAATAGATGATGACATTGTTGCAGTGTAACAAGGTCTCCATATTCAGTGGATCTGGATTCCTGGAAGCAATTGTCTTCAAGTGGTCTTGGCAAAGCTTTCCTTAACTTAATTGGAAACATCTGATCACTTTTTCCTCTGCAGAAATATTGCAGAATTTGGAGACAGTTGGTAGGTAAGGATAGGAAAATAATCTCTGTGCATCCTGACATTTTATATTGTGATTTCCAGAAAAGACTGATGGTGAAGCCTGTTAAAAGGAAGCACCCTCAGGGCAGCCTCTTCCCCCCAAAACTATTGGGGGAATTTGGGGGAGAATCTGCTTTTAGTTGGCATGTATTGAAGTGAATTCCCTTTCCAGTCTTGTAGACAACTACTCTGTGTGGGTTAGTTTAAAAATAATTGATTTAGAACTGCTGAATGTGTTGGCAAATTCTGCACTTACCGCTAATTTGAGGAACTGAATTTCCACTGACATTAAATGGAGCAGGAAGGTCATGTACAATAGTCAAATGTAATTCTGTAGTCCCAAGGCCAAGCTCTGCTGGCACAGCTGTCTTTCCTCCCCCAGATATAGACAGGCAATGGTGTCCAAGGGACTACTTGCTTGAGCAAAATCAGCAAGTATCATCACATCCACTCTGTCTAAGCTTTGTCTGTTCACAGTTCACAGGGGAAAGGGAGTTTGGGGTTGTTTGTTGTTGCTTTTCTTTTTTCTTTGTCTTTTCACTTACCTCTACTCTTCTGTATGTATTTTTAGAAGCCAAATCCTGTGAAGACATTCAGTGCAGTGCTGGGAAGAAATGCTTGTGGGATTTTAAGGTTGGCAGAGGTCGGTGCGCTCTCTGCGATGAGCTATGCCCTGAAAGCAAGTCAGACGAGGCAGTCTGTGCCAGTGATAACACAACTTACCCGAGTGAGTGTGCCATGAAAGAGGCAGCTTGTTCCATGGGTGTGCTTCTAGAAGTTAAGCACTCTGGATCTTGCAACTGTAAGTGAGATTTTTAGCTCTGCAGACACTTAAGGCTTCTGAAGGCAATCACTAGGTAATGAAGACTTGCATCTTTAAACATAAAGAAAGCTTGATTTAGAGGTTCGAGATACTGTAAATGTGCCATATAAGTATGTCTGTATCACGCACACACTTTGGTTACGGATAAAATGCAATAGTTCTCCAACAGCCAGATGGCCTTCAAGTTGGAGTTTTGGGGATATTCTGAGGACAATTCATTTTGTCAGAAAAAGGTTGTCCTAGGACTGTAACTGTAGCAATTTTTTTTCCTACTTTGTCTGCTCTCGTGTGCTTCGCTGATTGCTTTATTAACACCTGGATTAACTCATAATTTCGTCCAAAAGAACAAGCTTAATGGTAGCACATGGGCACCTGGTTTAGCACAGTTGCCTCTACTAACTCTGAATGAAGGACACACAAGAGCGATTTGTATTTGATTTCAGGAATCTGCCAATAAAACCTGAGCCATTGATTCTCCAGAACTTTCTGCAGTTATGACTTCATAGATTATGTATAAAACCCCCTTATTCCATAACAGCAGATGCCAAAGAGCATCTCACTACAAGTCGCATAAAATGCAACGCTGTATTATGGCTGTTCAGAGGGCTTTGAAAACATGCACTGAGCTGCTTCTGCGCTGTTGTTGTCCTTATTTAAACAACAGCTCCCCTGTATTCCCCCATTTAGCCATTAATGAAGACCCAGAGGATGAAGAGGAAGATGAAGACCAGGACTACAGCTTTCCTATATCTTCCATTCTAGAGTGGTAAAAACCTCCATCACTATTGGAACAGCCATTGGGCACAAAATCAATTTCCGTACTGTAAATAAGTGTATGCTTATTTATTTTGGGGAGAAAAAAAAAAAAAAAGTATACATATAGTTGAGTCTGGTAGACATTTATTTATACTGTGTCATGTTTTATAATTTATACATAAAATGTCTGGTTGACTGTACACCTTGTTTTTTTGAAGAAATTTATTCGTTACGGGAAGAGCAGTGTTATTTATTGTGAGGTCTCTTGCTTGTAAAGTAAAGCTTTTCTTTTTTCTTGTGAACTATACAAGTCCATTCCTTAGAGCTTACCCACATGATCTTATATCTTTGTCTTACTGATGTTAACTCTTTTTCACTTTAACAATCTTGCATGTCAGTTTCTGTTATGCTTATTTATTGGGTTTTCATTCTTGCCGGCTCTGTACATAAAAGATCCCTCCAGTTTTTGTTTACAAGGAATCTTGACTGACCAAAAGGTGTTGTATCTGAAAAGTATACTCCCAAGGTACAGTGAGGCGATCTTTAAGGAAACTTCTTCCACTTCACTTTTATCTACTTCTGATCACATCATATACTGAAGTGATCTCCGTGTGCTGAGCATATACAGTGTACTTTACAAATTCCAGACCCAAAGTAATCGGATTATGAAGGTTTTTAATAGCTACAGAGCTACCTGTAATAAGAATAAAGGTTTTATTTTATTTTATTTTTATTGTTTTATTTTTTGTGACATGCATGTTTTATCAGGTGTTTCCTTTAAGATGGTCTTGCAGTACCACATTCAAAGTTTTCCCAGTCAGTGTGTCACTAAAAGTTATATCAAAGCTTTATTAGTTCAAGTTTCTTGCTTTTCACAGTACTTTTTTTCTGATGCAATTTTATATTTCCAAACATGGCGAGTTAAATATAAATTCATTTAAATATATAGTTTTGTACTTTTTTACCATGTAAATGTGCAATGTATATAAAAGTTATAATGTGTATTTGTAAATAAATGATGAGTGAAAAAATAAAACCCGGCATTTTCCCTAGAGGCAGTCCTCAGCTTCTGGTTCTAAAGCATCTTGGTTCTCTGATGCAGAGAAGCCATACTGATGGTTAGAGGAGAGGAGGCTTGTGCATGGCATGGCAGCAAAACACGCTGTTTAAGGCCAAAGCTTTCAGATGACATTGATTCAAGAAACCCTTTTTTCAGACAGAAACAATGTCTCCAGCTAATTGGTATTAATTAACTTTAAATCCATGTACAGTGATGGAGGAGAAGAGACTTGGCCTTCCTGTTTCCTTATCCAACCTCTAAATAAAAAGTCTGTCATTTCTTGAATGTCTTTAAGTGCTGTATTTCTAAAAGGTTTTGAATATGCCTTTGAATGTTTGTTAAACTTCAGTCACTGGGGTCACAGTTGTATCGCCATTTAGATGACTAATAGACAACGCAAAAGATGGGGCTTACTTGCCCATATTCAAGATGTATCAACAATTAACACAAAAGGCAATAAAACCTACTCCCAACAAGCCATCAAAGAGCACATCACTGGGAAATTATTTTCTCCCAAGAAGAAGGTTAATTCAAAAGTTCTTGATGAGCCAACATTTAGACTGGTTGTACTTTTAAGAATGGATACTAGTACAGTGAACAGAAGAAAAGTAACGGTTGTAAGCACAGCTGGGACCAAAATCCTGTTTTATTCTACCTGGGTTCTCCCAGATCAAGTCCCACTTATCAAAATTTGTCTATCATACTGTATAAAACTTAAAAGCATACCAAAGTACCTTATTCTACAGTGGTTTAAATACTTTGTTGAAATGAGGTCTCAGAGCAGTTGATTTACTGACTTTGTTTAAATATAAATAGTATTTGAAGGCTGTTCCTGCTATATTCTTCTGCAGTTTATTTACTATAAATTCTTAAATTGTTATGGATTGTTTGATACTATCCAAAGCAAATATAATTTATTCGTCTATGAATACATAAAAACTATAGGTGTGCATTTGTAATATTGTATACAAAATAATAGCAAAAAAACCCAAACAAACAACTTGTCCTTCATCCTCCTATTGCTTCATTTAGACAAGCAGTCTCTTTGGAAGGAACTACCTAATGAGAGGTATAAGGTGAGCAGGATTTTGGTCTCCTGAGGGAACAAAACCCACAACAAAAAATAACATGGGTGGAAGAACATGGAAAACAAACCAACTGGAAAATTTCTTAACTAATAAACACATGACAATGGCATAGAGATAAAATGTTGAATATATGTGGGGAGTATTAGAGGTATTTTTACATTCAGACTGGTGCCATATACTTCGTTTCCAACAAAGCAACATTAAAAGACTGGTTTTAATTGTGAATATATTTACATGTCTTATTTACAGAGAGACTGTAGCAGAGCAGGATTTCTGGGTTTTCGTTTTATGTTCTGCTGGTGATCACAAAGTATATTTAAGGAAGTCACTGTAAAAGAAATTCTAGAAAGCAACAAAAATGTTAAAAAAGTTATATTTATGCATGTACATGTATGTGAAACAGCGACAAATAAAAACTATATCATGGTTTTGTTGATAGTTACCTAAAAGTACTGCTACTGCATTTCCCATTGCTACTGCTATTTCTATGCAACTTAAAACCTTGAAACATACCTTGCATCAATGAGTGCCTGTGATGAACAGGTGAGACATCTCCTGAGAGGCTGCACAAGGTAGGCATCTTCTGGGCATGCCTAACATACACCAACCTCCTTGTGAAGCACAAGAGACCCAGCGTCTTTCTCCCAGAAACATGTCCAGAGGTTGTGGCAGGACAACAGCCAAAGTTTACATAATTCCGTGTTTGTAGATAAGACACTTGTTCATGAAGTGAGAGATGCAGGTTTGCTGTCAGTCTCATCCTGAGGAGATTTTTTCCACATCTCCCAACAGTGCATCTCTCAGAAACTCAAGCTGAATCTCAGGCTGGAGAACTGTCTGCCATGCTTGGTAAAGCCACACTTCTGTATTGGAGAGGAAACAAGCTTCACTGAGAGACAATAATTTGCAACCCTAATAGGTGTTCCTTTTGAAGAGGAAGTCCTGTGTTCTTGCCCCAGGGGCTGCCTACACATTTTGCATCTGTAATTGAGTACCATACATAAATAGTGCTTGAAGGAAGGGCCAGAATCCAGGTTGTCTCTTCCCCTAGTAGGTAAGTGCCTCCATTGTTGAAATATCAAATAATATTTAACTCTCTGTTTGAATCAGTCATAGTTCCAAAAGGAGAGGCTTTACTTTTTTCATCCTCTCTTCTAGGCTAATACACAAGGCACTTCCTTGGAAATGTGGACTTAATTCCTCAGCCTAAGTAAGGTGCTTTTACCTCTTTGCCTGCTTTCTGCCAGCTAATGCACCTCAACTAAAATTACATTCCAAGCCTCCCAGAAAATTTCTAACAGCTGCTATTTCTTTCTTTCATGACATGGAAATGTTACCATCTTTCCCTCCAAATGGGAATCGGGTGAAATTAAATTTCAGTATACAGTACTGTTCTTTGGGCAGTGACATTTTACTATACATGAATCACCAGCACAGAAACATCTGTATCTTATCCCCTCAAAGAACTAGGATTCCAAAATTCCTGGTGAAGCATATAATTTGTGTGTAGACCAAGGGGTTCACAAGTAATCAGATTTTAAATTCTTAACTCCCTGAAGTTAAGTCAATTACATTTCTTGTTTGACGTTTCTGTAATTCCAAGGCCTGCCTGACCCATTATGAATTTTGCAGGCAGTATGTGAAAAGTGGTACTGAAAAACTGTGTTCACAAGATAGGTATTTAAATTGTTTAATTTTTTTTTTCTGAAAAACATGAATCCATAATGGACCTTAGTTGCTGAATTTTGCTGATGCTCATTTGGGATCATCTATATAATTTATTATATATTATATATTCATTACTCCTAAACAATGTGGCCAATTAAATTATCGCACAATGGAGAAATATGACATGCAAACAAGGTGCAAACCACAACATTTCACTCAGAGGCTGATTTGGGGTTAAAACCACACTGATATTCCTGTAATTTACTGGTACATTATTTTGATGTCTTAACCTTTATATTTATTTGTTCAACTTCATCATAGAATTGAAGAGCACTAATGTGACAAAAAAACGAGAAAGAGCTCTGGAGTTTGGTAACAGTTGATCAGACCTACCAGATGCTACAGGATGAGTTTTCAAGGTGGTCCAGTGTAAATCTAAATGTGTAAAGGCCCCTGAGTTTCCACCACTGCCACTCAGTAATAGCATCTGAACTTCCCAGTGCTTCAGTGAGTTCTACTCTACTTACTCAGAACTCCTCAAAATAAAAAAACAGCACTCACATTCAAGAAGTAAATTTTAGTCATCCAGTGTTAAAGACTTGAAATATCTAAAAATTAATACTGGAACTGGTTTTCAAAGCATGTTAGAGGTCCAGAGCAAAAGCAGCATTTAAAAAAGAAACAACAAACATTTTTATCTTGTACAGAATGGATGTATTAAAAAATACAGTTTTATATATGAGAAACAGTTTTAATATATTTTAGAAATTTGGGATGCTCTTATTCAGGTAATAGTGTTCCTATCACTCTGCTGCTGAGATTCATATTGTATACTTTTTCATTTTAAGTTTCAACCACTTTGTATTTTAAGAGGTTCATGGGACTATAAGGATGATGGTGGGTGGCCACTGTTGGAAATGCTCAGAAGATACCAAAACATGATACCATTGGCTTTCCTAATTAGAAGCATTGGTAAAAGTGTTCACAGACAGGTAAAGAAGCCAGATAGGTAGCTATGCAAGTTCTTGGACAATGTAGGCAAAAGTGGCACTGGTGACAGTGAGCCCAGAGGAGGCCCACCAGGCTCAGGGGTTGGAGCACTTGCCCTGCAAAGGGAGCCTGAGGGACAGAAATTCTTCTGCCTGTGGAAGAGAATAGTGTGAGGGCTCCTCAGAGCAGCCTTTCCCACCTGCAAGCAGGTCATTGTATAGGTGGAGCCAGGCTCTTTGTAACAGTGCATGGTAGCAGGACAAGAGACAAATGGGCATAAGTGGAAACAACAGCAATTCACACTGAGTATAAAGGAAACCTTTGTTTCCCATGTGGACAATCAAACAGATAATTTTCTGACATCTCTTACAAGCTGACTTATCCCATGAAAAGGTATGTCCACGCACTCAAAAATGAGAAAGGACTGTCCAATAAAAAGAAACAATTCCCTCAAGAAATATTGAAGGAACAAGATTATCACCATAGCTGTTGGATGCAATTGTCAGCAGGAATACAGAATGTTCCTTCTTTAATATGTCTTTCCCTTACACAATCCTTAAGTGATCCTAAAATTTCCCATAAATACTATCCTCCCACTGATTTTAGTGAAACCTTTTGCTGTTCAAGAAATGTAGTATCTATTCACTAGAAATTTCATTCTGTGCTGAGTAGAATGTGTAATAGAGATAATGTAAGCAAATGAAAAAAATGAAATGCAGTTTCAAATTACTGTATTGTTCAGATTTGGAATTTTTTATTTCTTTTAGGACTGACAATAGCTCTCAAAGAGACAATAACTAGTACCAGCTAGATTGGTCAAGACAGCAAGGAAACTAAAAAAAAAAACCAAACCCAAAACAAGCCCTAAGGCAAGACACTTGGAAAAATAATGGATAATGCCCACTGGAGCAACTAAAAAGAGCCCTGCAGGGATGTTTCCCATAATGTTTTCCCACATACAGATGGTTTTGCTGGAGCAATTGCAGTCCTTGTTTCAAATGGTGACTCCACCAAAACTGCAAAAAGCCTTAAATGCTTGGCATAAATGATATACGAATATTGAGTATTTCCACATTTGGACTGCAACTTTAGAGAAATTAGTTTTCATTAATTTTATGAGAAAGAAGAAAGGGACTGAGTTTATAAAGATACAGACTCAGAGCTCCAGCTTTACACAACTCACAAATTTGAGAGTTGCACTTCCCAACCCAGCATGCCTGGAAGCTGTGACAATTCGTTTATTAATCTCCCTGGCATTCTCCACTTATGGGCTCTGATGGAACTTCAGCCTTAATTGAAAAGCACTTGCCACTGTCAGCAACCTTGCAAGCAGCACCACATGTGCTGATGGGGCGAAATTTAGCCAATGCCCACAGCTGAAGCCTGCTCAAAACCATCATTTCCTATTTGGAAGAAGGGCCAGCACCTGAGGTGTTAAGTTGCAGCCTGTATACAGTATAGGTAGTGTAACATATAGACCTGATGATATAAAGTACCTTTTTCCAGAAGTGGTTCTGAAAGTGTAACTGAAAGTTAGTAAACAGCTGTTCATCTCTAACTGTGAAAAATAGATGATGAGGCTTAGCGTGGTCTGTTTGTGGTATCAATACCATTTCATCTGTACAGATCGGTCACTGTAGCGTACTCTTAGAGTCACAAATTCAGATACACACTTGGGGCCTTAAGAACATTTGGGAGTAAATCTTACTGCTTCCACTCACCACTCACCAGTTCTACTCAATAAAGATTCAGTCAGGATCTAGTTAATGAATTTCTGGGGAAAACAAACAAACAAACAAACAAACAAACAAATAAAGTGAAGGATTTCCACTTTACAACATTTCTTTTTTTTTTTTTTTAATCTTTTTTGCCCCCCCCTTTTTTTGTTCTTTTCAAAATGAGACCTAGAACTTGCAAAACCGGGAGAACTGGAGAAGCAACAGAAAAGGAAGGAAAATTGAACATGAGAAAAGATCCCAGGAAAAGAGAAATACCATTATGCTGAAACTTGTATTTAAAGACCTATAAACCATGAGCCCATTTTTATCAGTCCTTTAGAGGTATTTTTAATGCTGTGAACACTGAAGTGCCATCTACTGGTATATCTTGTGCTGATTAACCATGTTTGTTGCTTGGAACCCACCATGGGACACACGAAAGAGGACAGTCGTCTTCTCCGCCACTAACTTCTTGATGACTGTACCAGACCTTGCTTCAAAAGTTTTATAATCTTCCCACTGTACACTGAAGATATGAAGATTTCATAATATGTATGTTTTCCCAATCTGTGCAAAGCTTTTTGAGATCTAGTGGTAGAATAATCTGCAAAACAATTAGGAACTTCTGCAGCGTCACTTCCACATTCAAACTCAGCATTTCTGGACAAGATGCTAAAAAGTAAAGTGGGAGACACAGAAGAAAAGGAGAACAGAAGGCAGTGGAGTAAGAAGAAGGAAGAGGGTAAAAAACAGTAGGAGTTAAGGAGGAGGAGAGTTGATAGAACACAGTGTAAGTGATTAATTGCTAAGGACAATACAATTTACACTACAGTTTTAGCAGATGTGTATTTGTTGCTCCAGCTGTGGGAACAGCAGACTTTCCAGATCTTGTTTCTGACACACAGTAACTGTGAACTGTGCAAATAATGTGCAAATAATAAATCTAAGCAGCACCTCCAACATCTGAATGAACATGAAAAAGAGGGTCATATTTTCAGAAGTGTTAGCACATATTTGTCAACACCAAACTTTGCTAAATAGCACAAAAGAAGACTACAAGACAATGGCAAAACACACCACAAGCAGTATCTGAGCTTGCAAGTAGATAACATTGTTTTGAAAATCTGACTCATGTTTAATAGGTAAGGCCTCTAGGGATGTCCGACTGTGCAGGGTCTTGGGCAGATTGGATGGGTTATTTTTGCTGATGTATTTTCTGGTTGGTATGTTAATTTTTTCAATGTGTTATAGAGCAGATCCCAAGTAAGGGTCATGACCCCACTTGGGGCCCACAAGCCTGGAAGTGAAAATGAAAGTGGGGTTGTGACCCTGGAAGTAGGGTTGCTAAGGGGAAACTTTGGGAGGCACTTATGTTGTGCTACTAGGTGAGACCCCTGCATGGATGATGAGTTTAATCACTGCCAAGGGATAAAGTTTTTAACAGTGCCAATATTTCTCAGAGACTTAAATCTCACTTCTGACTGATTTACTGCTGGATTCAAGTAGAGGTCTCATGTACATAAAGAGAGATTTGAGAATTAAATTCAGAGTTGTGTGTACTACATCTTGAAAAGATCAGGCCCATCACACAGTGAAGATACAGCTACCATTTTCTTTAAAATATACATTGGTAGCTGCAGTCTACTGATTGGACCACTTCCCTGACAATCCTTGGCCTGAAGAAAACACACCCCCCTCCGCCTTTTTTCAAGAGGGTGATCTTTCTGCCAGGGCATCATCGTGGGATAGAGCCAAGTTTATGGGTTTTGCCACACTCTGCAGGGGAAGGGCAGGCTTGTCCCTAACCACATGCATAAACTTCAGGCAAGGCACAAGTATGTTTGGTTAAAGAAAGGTCAGTGTGTTGAGAAAGCATGCTGCATAAAACAGGATAGACACTTCGAAGACTAAGTCAGTGCATTCTTAGAAGGAGTGGCAAAGTTACTTTTCCTAAGAACAGATCCTACGCTTGGACTTCAGAGGTTAAAGGTTCATTTACCAGTGCACACTCATCCAGTGCCACTTCAGGCACCTTATGATATCCTCATAGGGTTCACAGCTGCTGTTCCCAAAGGAGACAGTTCTTCCATAGCTCCTGTGTCATATCTGACAGCCCCATGAGGAAGCTTGCAATACCCTAATGAGTTTCAAATGGCACAAAATTCCAATGTGTATAGGAGCCCTTAGGCTCCTATGTCATAAGAGTACTTCAGAATAATCAAGAAAAGTAGACATAAAGAGTTGTATCTCATTCTCACAATTTCTCATGCTGTATGCACATTTATTCCATTCTCAAAATATACCATATTTTTAAATTATGACTGCAGCTTTCACAGCAGCACTGGAGAATAGTTCTGATTTTTACCTAAAGAAATATTTTGTACTTACTAAGAGAACATTTGTGACATGCAGCATGCCATTTCAGTAAGTGAAGAGGTATTAAGGGCTTATTTTTGGCATGTCTGTTTCTCATTTATTAGTAACTTGTATTGATTTATACCAGGATTAATTATCGGTGCAAATATTTTACCCGTATTTTTTGTCACAAGAAGGGAAAAAAAAATATGGCTGTGAATAATCCATACAATGGTGTATGTAGCTCAAATTCCTCAGAGAGTATCAGATATCCACCTAGTGTCCATAAGTGCTGGATTTCACATTTAGATCTCTGAATTAACAGATGTGTACAGGCATATGCAGGCAGAAAGCTCCTTCTTGATACTACATCTGAGGAGGCTGATGGGCATTGTTTATTTTAACAAAACCATGAGATATCTTGTGAAATTTGTTCCAAATCTACTAATTTCAGAATGTTAATAATCAATACTCTGTACAGAGCTCAACTTCAAAGTTTTTTATTAAAGCACTTCTAAAAAAAGATAACTGTACCCACTGTAATATGTTTCAAAAAAACCCCAACCATGATTTTGAGCAAAAGCCCCGGAATATCAAAACCGTATTTTTCTGATGTTTAAAATGCTATTAAAAAACACACCTTAGGCATTTTTGCCTGAATGTTTCAGTACATGAAATCCAACACATTTCAAATCTACTCATGCAAATAATAATTATAGAAGTCATTATTATCAATACAATAAAAAGGAGAGGTCCCAGAAAGAAGGAACTTAATTTATAGCTTGTAATATCTGAAAACACTAGACATTTCAGATGCTTTTATTTGCTCTGTTAAAGGAATTGTAAAACCATTTTGAAGCTTTTTCTTCACAACCGTGAATGCTATAAGTATAGTCTAATACAAAGTAGAAATATAGTCTAATATGAAGTGCAGAATTCTATACATTCACATCATGCAAGAACTTGAGGATTTTAAAAAACAAACCAAACAAATAGTGAAAAAAGTCTTATAAAGTCATAAGAGTCAGCAGGGCTGACTGCCAAGCAGAGAGTACTTTATTTATTCAGGACTGCTCTGTATCTGAAACTGAAGCCTCGTCTGCAATTCAGAACACCTTTTTTTCTTAGTTTTGCATAGGGCAATCATTCCCCTCAACCAGAAATTATAATTCTAGTTTAAACATGTTATAAAGTTATACCATCCTTCTGGTCAGCGAAGCAAAAATCATACCTTCTGCAAGAGTGTCAGAATACCTATATCTGTATTAGGGCACTGGGAAGCACAGATATAATGATGAAAAAAATTTCTCCACTAGCAAGCATAATCATGTCAGTAAAACTCTGAAGGACAGACCAGACCTGAATACATTATTTCCTGAAGAACCACAGAAACCAAGCTGACATTCTGGATTTGCTTTTTCACAGGAGCAAGTAGCCACAGCTGCTTATAAAGTTTTAATAGCTATGGTTTTCACTACAGCAGAAAATCATATAACAATATCTCAATTCTTATAGCAAATCTCAATATAGCAAAATAAAACTATATTTTACTATAAGTCCTGTAAAATGTACTGAGCCTGAAAACTATGTTCTCATTGTTTTGATGATGCTAATAAATAAGAAAAAAATAAACCACATTTTTTTGACATATCTGATCCAGAGAAGGGCAAGACTTGAATATGTCTATCATTGTGCAAGTCTCATGTTTTCTAATGAAAATCAAAATATTTAAGGCATACTTTTCAACAACTCATGGAAAAATGCTTGCACATTTGCATATTCAGACCAAATAATTGTTATTACTTGCACACTCAGTCACTCAATGTGCTGTCTGAGGTAGACTGGCTGCACTATCACAGGGACAAATCCTCAAAACTTCCTTGGAATTCACAGAAACTATACATGTGTGGAAGGTGGCTGAAGAGAGTAGAAGGAATGTAACAACTCTTGCTCATTTTCAGAAGGGTGGATAAACAGTTCTACGGCTAGGTGCATTATTTACTCCCTTTTCTCCCCAGGTTACAGAGCAGCACTGCTGCCAACAAATAAACAGCCTGAGGAAGGAGGTGTAGTTTTTCACACTTCCACCTCTTCCATAAAGGCAAGTACCCTAAGTCACTGGGTTTGGTACAAAGCACTGGGCGGGGGTTTAGCTAAAAGGGACCCTGAGCTGTCTGCTAAGGCAGGAAGGAATACAGCAAAAATCTGCTGATCACACAGCTCTGATAAACTCAGCAGAACCACAGCATGGGTGTGAAAGTGTAGGGTGAAATTGTTATCAAGGCTCTCGGCAACATTTTGGCTCAGGCCAAACCTCTCCCACAATTCAAAGTTCCCTTTCAGGGATTCACACAGGCCAAGGATCCTCCCCAAAAGAAAACAGTTAATTACAGCCAGAAGGACAGCAACGTTAGTCTTATAGACACTGGGTTTGCCATCCCAGTTAGCTTCAGGAACAAAGAACAGTGCTTACTCCAGTTTATTCACAGACCTAGCCTTCAAAGCAGACTTACATGCTGTATACGTGAAACTCCTTATTATATGATCTAGGAATTGCTTGTATAACTTGCAAGTGGTGGAATGACATAAAACAAAGTCACAAATAAGATGTGCATGATACTCATTTTAATTCTCTAGCAAAGTCATACATGTATCAATATGTCTATGTTTCTTACTCCTTTAAATGTTCTACAGAGATTCTTCTTGGACAGTTAGGGAAGAGAGTCAGCAGCTAAGTGAATATACTCCATTAAAATCTTAATATGCGAATAGTGTATAAGTAAAACAATAACACCAGAAAACGTGCTTGCTATTAAAATACATAGGAAAAAAAGATTGATTTGAATAACTTGAGTGAACTTCACAATCTGTGTTTCTGAATAGGAGAAATGCCAGATTTGGAATAAGTAGTTGCCTTCAACTTCAATAAGAAGTTGCCTTCTGTTCTTCTGCACAGAAATGCAAACTGTGAAGTTCAGCTGAGCTATGCAAATCAGCCTGTCTTATGCTTCCCTTACTAGGGAATTCTGCCTCGATATTCTGAGTATTGAAGTAAATAATACAACCTCAGTAGTACAAGGAACCACTTACTTCAAGAGCGAAGACACTCTCAGTAAATAATTTCTTAGAACAAGTTCTTTCATGCTTAAATTAAGAGCTGCACAAATACTGCTAGGCAGGCTGAAGCAAGGAATGAGAAGGAGTAAGATGCTGTGAGACACACCTCATGGGTTTCTGACATCACTAGGAATATCCCAGGTTCACAGATCAATCTGAGATGCTACAGAATGTGGACAGATGATTTGCATTTCCTTACCTGTATGTCACTGATCTACCTGCATGAAAACAAGTTACTTGACCTACTAAGGATCTATTTTAGAAAGGATCACAGAAATTTTTACAAGGTGAAATAGCAAATACCAAAACACATAAGCACAAGACAGAATAAAAGAATGCATGATAATAAATCATATTAAAATAGCCATACGGAGTACTAGTCTTAGCAAGAGAGTAAGCAAATTTAAATCACAGATGTTTATGTGCCTTTGTTTTTATTCCAGAAAGTTTTTAAAGCAGGTAATTAAACGCTAACTACTTGTAGCACCCTAGTGGGGAAAAAGCACTCTAATTTTCCAGAGGTAACTAGGCAGAGTCTAGTTACTACCGTCATACTTCAGAGCATTAAGATAATTGCCTTGTCTGGATTCAGATTTTACAGATTTAGCAGCTACGAGTTGATCCACTGGAGGGAGAGGGAAGGGGGAAAACAAACAAAAAAGAAATCAATGGAACCACAGTTTCTCAGCCTTCACTGCAATTCCAGCTGAAGAAATATGCACTGACTTTGAGCATCCCAGTTAGGACAGGAACCCAGTAAGATAAGCTGTTCTCTAATTTTTTCATTGGAAGAACTTCGTGCCTTGGGTTGAACTTTTTGAGGGTCTCAAATAGGCAATGGAACTTTGGTGATTTTTAACGTATATTTTCACAGCAAAGTAAATAGGCAATCAACCTTAGTAAGTGAAATCCAAGCTCTAGCAACATAAGGGTAAGCAGTGAGAAAGGCACAAGTAAGCTACAAAATAGTGAATGTTGGATTTTTGAGGATAGTTTTAGCAGTGTGATTCACTAAGGTTCATTAATTAATCCAGCAGACCTAAATGCAACTAAAGAAATCTGTGATAAAATGATCATTTTACAATTTGAAAATAAAGTCTTGATCTAACTTACTTAGTCCATGCACAGAGGAAGACAAAACTGCCTTACTGTTTCTATTGACAAAAGACTTTGTGAGCCAGTTGCATTTTTGACATGATCTCTGCTTCCATCAAGATATCTGGGCTGCTTGTACACCCTTAAAAGATAGTCAGTAAGTCCTTAACCAGAAGAGTTACATCCAACCTTACAAGAAGCTCTTTAAATAAAATAAAATACCACCTATATTTTAAAAAACTTTTTTTTCTATAAGATGAAAAAGATGAAGAACTGAAAGATTACTACAACCATGCTGCAAAATAACAGGTTCTTTTGTTTTTTCTTCTTGAGAAGTCAGCAATCAAAATGGGGTTTTAGCTACCAGAAAACAAAAGTCCTTAAGTCTGCAACAGGTTTTTAAGTTATGGTAGTTGTATTCTTCTTCTGGAAACCTATTGTCAGGACCTGGTGAGAGGGACATCAGATGCCTAGGATATTGCAAACAAATGCATCCTTTCTCCAAATATTTAGGTAGAATAACACGGAAAGATACAGGATCTTTTGTGATTTCTTTCTGCTGACTCCTCTCCACCTACTTTTGCTATAAAAAGGAGGATGACCTGTGCCAGGAAAAAGCATGACTTGGTGAGTTGTCAAAAAGGGAATGAATAATACAAAAACAAGAATAAAATTGGACTAGGCTAGAATCAACTTCCAATAAAAACATTCCGTAGGAAGTCTGAGTTTGGAGCTTATTTTTCCATGAAAGTATTTAAACTTTCACTGATATTTACACTTGCAGATGTCCCAATGCTGTCTTTTTCTATTAGTAAGCAAAGGTTATCTTCTGTCTTACATATTTCAGCTGGCTGACATAGCAAATTGTAGAAGTGAATAACATTCTGGGAAATCGCTACCTCATAATTCTTGATTCTTAAGGATCTGTCAGAAGAAGCTTCAGGTTCCGTGATGCTGCCCTAAGATTATTACCTATAATGACACCCTCTAACCAGAAAATACATAGCATTCCATCTATTTTTGAGAAGTGTCAGGAAAGTGATACAAGCAGCTATGGGCTTGTTCAGAAGACTCTAAGAATGCAGAAAAGTTCATAGCAGAAGGCAAGATAAATAGAAATAAATAAAATTTTAAAAAAAGAAAAGCCAAGAAGACAGAAGTTAAATGCTAGACATAAATTTTGTCATAATGACATGGTGTGGTCAGATGCTAACTTTCTTTGATCAGACAGCATATTTTAGACAAAGAAAATGCAAGAGAGATAATGCAATTGAGAATCAGCGAAAATTGTGTTACGAGACCATAGAGGTAATTTTAATTTATGCTAGAATAAGGAGAAGTTTGGTAAGGCAGGTAAAAAAATGGCTAAAAAGGATTGACCACAAGCAGTCTTGAGAAACAAAACTTCAGACCACAGGGTTCCTTACACATCTTGTTTAATAAATTTGTAAACTTAAAGTTGAGACAAAATCAAAGTATATACATGTTGAAAACAAACACTGGGATATATGGCCAGAAAAGATGAAGTCAGACACCCCCCACCATGAACTGGATTACTCTTATCATAGGTTAGTTAAAACAGGAAAAAGACAAGGAACAAGAATGTGGGACTTCAGACAATGATAAAAGTCAGTTGTGTGATATGGACATCCTGGAAGTCAAACATAGCCCAAATTTTCTTTATTAAAACAATAAAAACACCTTGCTGCTATTTCCAGAAATGTGATATATGAACACAATAACTGGCATTGAACAATTTTCTATTAAGAATTATTTTCTTTTTACTGTTCTTCATGTTGAGAAACTATAATTGCAAGTGTCTTTGACCATTCACAAAAATAACCTGAATACAAAATCTGAGTTGCTATGTAGAAATTTTAACCTGATGAGACATCACTCGAACCACGAGAAATACAGGAAAGAAACCATGGGCTTTGTCTTTGCCAGGTGGCCTTTAAGACTGAAGGCTTTAGAAGAAGATCATAAAGATAATTATTTGAAGCAAAGTTCAAAATAAATTACAAAAGGGCTCTTGAAATTCCCGTTCATTTTGCAGCAAATCAGTAGCAATAAAACAGTATAAAATCAATCTTAAAAATCCTGAGGGTTTGCTGGAAACATAGTTTTCCTGCTGACAAATCAAACATCAATCATTGTTTCATTGATGTTTAATCAATGAACTATGGAAATAATGAATGTTCCATATGAACTTCATAACTTGGAAATTTTTCAAGAAATATCCCCAGAAATTGAGTTCAGAAACATGCAAAAACAATTTTCAACACTGTTGTCTGAGTTCTTAAAGACAGAAATCTAACAAAAAGAAAAATTCTTTCTCTGTGTTTACAGTATTTAATGATTCTACTTGTTTGTCTCAAGTGTAAATTCTGAGTTTTAGAGGAGGTCATTTCAAGTAACCGTAAAATTTTGCATCTTTTTTATCCAGGAAAATAAATATGAAAAAAATGTTAAAAGCTTCTGAAAGTTGTACTTTTTTTCTTTTTTTATTATTTTTGTTAGTTGTTTGAGGACTTTTTTCAGTTCACTGGAACTGTATTAGCATGTCCTAAATTTTTTAGGGTCATGAATATCCCCATTGAATGCATGAAGGACTCTACATTACTTGAATGTGGGAAATAGTGCTAGTTTTTAATCACATCTGAGAAGACCTTTTAAAGGATTTTAGGCAAAAATGTTTTCAAAATGCATTTTTTTTCCAATATGCATTTCTAATCAGGTTACCAATGTATTGAATATCTACACATGATGCAAAAGACTTACCTTTATATTTTCTGAACCTGTCTTGTGCTACTTATACAGTTGTTTCATACCTTAAAATAATTGTTGTAAGTAGATATATCTTTAAAATTACTGACATTCATCAAAATTAGAAAGAGACTTGAGGCATAAGATGAAATTTAAGCTTCCAGAAAAATGTTGCTAATGTCTTTTTTTTTCTGAGAGCCTTTGTTCTAATTCAGAATGCCAGCAATCCTCCTAGACCACAAAGATGCAATAGAAAACCTTGATCAGTATAACCAATTTGTTCATAAATGCACCTTTTATCTTGTGCATGTCTTTTCAGCACAACTACCCCCTTCTATTAAAAAGGAAAACCTTAATCGCCTTTCCTTCACTGAATTCCAGTAGAAGATGGCAAGCAATAATAGAAAATATGGATTCATGAGCATTTAAATGAAAACATATGGAAACAGAGACAGAGGACTTGAGCAGGAAAAGTACTGATTAAAAATTATTCTTTATGGCTTAATGTGGATTATGAGGAGTACTGCGTAAATTCTGAAAACTCTAAACTCAATGCTGCTACAAAGCCAATGCTCTGAAAAAGCTAAAACAACATTTGTTTTGTCAGACTGACTCATCTTAGAATGACAGCCTGGGAAATACACTTTGTGACCTAAATCTAAACCAACAAAAGACCCTGAAGAATACTTATTGTAATTGTCATTTTAATCACAATTTCTGTGACCACTGACATGTACATGTGTACAGGGAATTTATTACCCAGTTGTAGTAGTAGCACCCTTCATGTTCTTATGAGGAATATAGAAAAAAAGAGTGAGTCTCCAAAATCGCACACAGCAAATAGTACAAAGAAATATTAGAGCTATAGCAGCATGTTGTTTATGAAATAAAGGGAAAAAATGTAACTTAAATTACAGTATTTGTTTTCTGGGTTTTTTCTGATGCACTTCAATGGCTTAAAATGAAAAATATATAAGTAGTCTCAAAAAAGGTTTTTATTATACTTTCCAAATCAACAATACAAATATGCAGACACAACAGGGATTACAAGTCTCTTTACTGAAGTCTTCTCTCGTTTAAACTTGTTTATGCTTTCTTCATAGAATGAGATAATCTGTCCAAATGAGTATTTAAAAAAAAAAAAAATGACTGAAAGAAAGGTATTTGCTAATGTAGGGCTTAGAGGTCAGAACAAATGTGGGAAGAGAGGTATGGAGAAGAATAATAAATATATAGATAAAATTAGAAAATGACCAAAATGATGCAATTTCACAAGCCAACTAATCTAGCAAATGTTTAACTGTTACATGGTAGGGTAAAAAAGAGAAAAAGTAATGACCATACAGCCTTTAGTATGACAGAGCCTTGCTTGCACAATACATGGACAAGATAGGTCCTCATTGAATGAATCTTGACGTGTTAATATATGAATCAAAAAGCATAAGTATGAACAACTTTACTATTTTTTAGCAAAAATTAAACTCACCAGAAATACTGAGCTGAGCGGAAAAGATCTATTTATGTCTAAATTTCTGCTTCAGATGAAATATAAATCTATTTCTGTGGTTTTTTGTTGTGTTGCAATACAACCGCCTTTGGTGAAAACTAAATCTGATACAAAACCAAAACAATAACAATTTAGTCAAGGAAATGTCATAGAAAATGGAGTAAAAAGTGGCTCTAAATTAAAGAACTGCAAGAACTATTTTCTGTTATCAATATGTTTTAATTATATATTGAGGGACCAATTTGCACTTAAATGCTTTATTGCAGAATAATAGTTCATTCTCATTTTGACAGGGATATTATGTCACTTTCGCTTTGCCACTTTCCTGCTGGATATACATCATCTGGTCCTCAGTACGACAGTGTCCTGCAGATGAATGTCTGATACTGGAAAGCATACCACTATGCTAAGCCTTTCAGTGTCAGCTGCACAGGACAGAACAATGCCATACGCTCCCGATGTTGAAACAGGTCTTCAATTTGTAATTCCATTCTAAGGCTTTGGCATTTGACTTGGTAACATGTCAAGCTATACTACGCAAATCAAAAAGCATAACTGTTTCCTGTAAGGAGAAATCTTGTTGCATTTGTAGTCCTATCCCTATTTAATTAGACAATGCAAATGAAGTAAAATTACTAATTTATAGCAATTATGGTACGCAATACAAATTGCATGACTACTGGAATGATAACCTTGTCATTAACTGTACACTCCTAATGACAAAGTAGAGCCCAGGCCTTAAGAAAAAAACAATATTGAGAAACATAGATAAGTAGATAACATTTTTCAGAACTTTTTTTTTTTTTTTTTTTGTGATTAGTTTCATACAGACCGTAGTATATTAGCAATCAGAAAAATAATGTACATCACCAGTGTCACTGAGACTCAACCAGTAAAAAAAGAGCTGTTAGAAAGCCATTTGGAGAAGAAAACGGAGAATCACTGTGAACAAGCAGTCAGGTGTCTTATTCATAAAAATATTTTGAGCAAGGTGTTGTTGGCAAGCTAAAGTGGCCATTGCCAAGCATCTGAATCTGATTTTTTTTCCTGGATATTTTATAAATACCCTATTAAGAAAATATTTTGATAATATATATTTTGGTAATTTACTTCCATGGAAACAGAATAATTCATTCATAAGAATTCCAACAGCTGCTTTACATAAATAGTATTGTTTTCCTGGCACCACAATAGTTTTTTGCAGAAACTAATTGTGTCACCAAAACCAACATTCCTGGTGCAGTTAATGCAGTAGTGGTCACAATCAAAATCTGAAATACTATATAGTATGCTTTATTTTAGTAGAAGACTTTGATGTCTTCCATCCAAATACAGAAGGTGAAGAAATGTAGGGGTAGTCTCTTCTAGATTCAGGATGCTAGGCAGAGAGATCCAGAACTCGTAATTCTTTATCCAAAGCACTCAGAGCCAACCTAACTGGTTTGTTGCCTTCTTTTTTTACAATCGCTTGATTTCAGATTCCAGTTACTATAAGAACATTCTTTTGTTCACTGCTATATGGACACTAACAGATACCGTAGACTTTTTGGCAGTTCTTGTGAATCTTAAGCTGTGCATTTAAGAGAAAATTTAATTTTCAGCTTACAACAAAGATCCAAATAATGTTTATGAGTGGGATAATTTGAATATGCAAACTGAGTAAATAAAGAGGGACCACATGTCTAGAGGCAACCTGTAAATTTTTTTGCATTTTAGACATTTTTTAACAAACTCATTTTATTTGGGGCCAACTTCTCACTTTTGAACAGACAGCTTTTGCAGTGCTATGTCTGTGACAAACGAAGCAATCCTCACAGAGTGTTTACTATAGTTGGTATTTCTAACCAGATGAAGACATGGGGATTTCCATGGCAGGGAAATACCAAAACAGCACAGCACTGCCCCTTTCTAGATCACATTACACAGGAGGACTGGTAAGGTTGTGCTTCTAATATGAGAGCCTGCACACAAGGGTGCTCAGAGCACCCCATGTATTTCTATGAACACCAGAAAGAGAGCTAGAAGCAGAACTTAACTTCAGCCTGGTCAAGAAACCAGAACCGCATTGACAAATTGCATACAGATCACTGCAGAGAGGAGAAAAAGCAAAAGCACTCCTTAAAAACTCCCAAAAATTTAAGGGCAGAAGTCTGGGGTCCAGGTCTTGCTTCTGTTTGTATACTGAAGAAACCAGCAGCTGGACTTGAAAGTCTTGTCTACGTAAGAGTGAGGTGGGGATTATTCAAAACTGCATCTTTAAAAGAACTTTCATGAGTAGGTTAAACCTTAATGTTTATGGAAATTACCTGGATGAGAACCTCAGTTTGGAAGTCTCGGTGTCATCCTTACCTGCATTTCACAGTGGCAGATACTAGTGGCTACTTTCATGCTAACATCTCATTAGCAGGATCATCTGGTTTACTATTGCACTATTAATGTAATTCTGTTCTATATTTCAGTTCTCATAAAGCTAAAGCAAATTATTTTCAAATGTATTTTAATAGACAGCTTTGTTGCTTCATCATAATGCATTTTATATGTTTATATGTATATATTTATGTATGTATGTTTATATTTATATCTTTATATGTTTGCAATAGTGTCCTACTAAGCTCTCAAAACCACTAAGAAGCTTCTTCCTTCAATGAAACTGGCGCCATTCAGTATCTGTCTGTAGTCAACGCCACACAAAAACCCAGAAAGCTGAAGAAGCAGTGAGATAATATTTTAAGCAATCAAATTTCTCTTAAAGAGCAACGGTACTATGCACAGTACCTCTTGTGAAACCTGACTCCCAAATGAGTCCACGCACCCAAATAAAGATCACATGAGCGACAGATCAGCTTCAAATCGCACAGAGCAGGGAAAAAGACAAATTCGCGAATAACACCAAAAAAAAAAAATTAGTTTCAGTGCTGTTCTATACCTTTAAGTAAATTAACAATTACCAATTTGCAAATTAGATAGTTTTGCTGACTTATGTTTGCTGTTTTCATAAGGAATTAGAACCCTTATGATATAAATATTTGAAAAGAAATCACTACTTTTCACTAATATATCTTGAAACATTTCCTGATTCTGAATGAAAGGGAAAGAGAGTTCAGAAAAATGGCACTTTTACTTCACGTAACATCTTATAATGTTTTCAGGGGTTTTTTACCCCAAATCCCCTATATCATTTCACAAAGCTCATACCATATCATAATCTGAATTTAGGGTTAAAAAAAACTATACAAAACGTCAGGTACAGATTTCAGCATGAATTGGAAGACCCAGCACAAGCCAGAGGCATACTCTGTCAAGACTGGAGAGAAAAATTTCCTGTAGTCTTAATTTTCTAGGAATCTCAGGGAAAGTTAAAAAGGAATGACTAGCATTAGCATTACTGGTCAAGGAGTGTCTAACCTGGACAGACATGTCCTAAAAGGACTAGAAGCTCTAAGAATTACTTTCCTTTTATTATTCTAAGACTCTCTTCCCTAACAAATAATTGGGCACAGTCAGGATTTTTCAAAAATCATACACGAAAGCAGATGGCTATAAAAATTCAAAGAGTAAAATCTGCTTTACCTCCAGTTTAAAAAAAAAAGAAAAGGAAAAAGAAAAAAAAAAAGTATGAACTACCCTACAGATGTTAATAATTGTCTGGGGTGGGAGTCAAGGAAGGAGGAGGTTGGCTTCTAAGTAAACAATGCAAAAAAAGACAAAGAGGTCCCCACTGATGTAAAACAATAAAAGCAGTTTTCTCAGCAGTCTCAGCTTAGCAAGCCTGAGGGTCTGTATTTTAAACCCCAGTGGCCTGACGTCACTCAGCCTGATGGTGTGTGTGAAGGAAGCTATCTCTCTGCGTTGACTGACCTGAAAAGTGTTTTCAAAGCCCAGTGGGCTAATGTCACTCACACCAACGGTGGACGGTGGGATCTCTCAGGGTGGCAGCCTGGGGGAAGCGAGCTGCAACACCAGCAGCCCATCATCACTCACTCTGATGGCAGGGGGTCAGCTGGGATTCTTTGGTGGCCTCCCGGGCAATAGTTAAAAAGAAGATTTTGGTTCACATGTCAATGTCTAGCTTGAAAGCAGGGAGTATAAAAAGTGATTTTTTAATTTTTTTTTTTTTTTTTTTTTTAAACCGAGGTTCACCCGTGGCAGCAGTGTAGCCAGGAAGGGGAGTTTCCCTGCGAGGCTGTTTGATTGCATGTGAAGCTTACAATGGGGCTGGCTCTGCCTGGTTTTAATTTTTTTCTCCTGTATGAGCTGAGATGTTTTATTCCCCCATACTAGAGGTGTGGGGGAGGGGAATGAAATCCAGACAGCTCCAACTGCACTTTGAATTTCATATACATTCAAACAGACTTTGAGAATATTGTCAGCTTTCTTACCAACCTGGCTGCCATATAGAGAATGTAAATACATACGAAAATACCAAAACATGATGTTCTTATGCTAACTCATCTTTTAATGCAGAAATTGACATTTGGACAAATTCTCCCATGAAATTTATCCTGACACCTAAAACATGGTAAGTTTTGCAAAGGACTATATAAGAAGAGCTTTGTCCCAGTGCAAATACTCAAAAAAATAGTAACTATAACTGCAGTTGGTATTTCATCAGCAAAAAACATTATTTTGGACAGAGTGAAGCCAAGACAGTCATTAGTTAACAGAGTAAGCTCTACAAAGTTAGTGTTTTCAAATGAAAAACTGGCATTTTAAGTTGTAGTCCTAAAAAAGTTAGTGAATGTGCATTAGTGTATGTTAAGCTGTCATGCTTAGATGTCTGAAGGGTCAGAATCTGAGTGTTATTCAACACTGAAATCATAGCTTCTGTATCTAAATGCAATAGATCCAAGAAAGAAAATGGAACTGTGAACATACACTGGCAGCTATAGCCTGTATAATGTTTGCTTATATGTTGTAACCCTTTTCTACCAGTTCCATGCTGTTACACTGCCGAGATCTTTGAGGCTGGTTCTATTGTTTCCTGCAGAGTTCCTCTATGCCACCCAGAAAACAAACCAATTCAAAGCAACAACACATTAAAGAATAGCTCAAGAATTCTACTTTTCACTGCTAACTGTGGTTTATTCAAGACTATGAAGTCATTTGTACCAGAATTGATTTTCTCAGGCATGGAGTAAAGCTGTGAAACCTCAGCCTTGCAGGAATAAGTAAAAGGTTACTTTTTTCTCCCCAGTTCTCACAATGTGTGTAGCTCACATACATGAAGAGAAAATATGACTCTAACTCTGCATAGTTAAGCTAATAAGCTTTCTCATAGAGTGAGACAATAGGCACTATGAGCATACTGTACAGCACAATAAGTGCTGGCACATTAACTGTTTCAGTCTTGAGGGACAGTGTTTCACAGTGTATCACTGACAGAAGACCAGCTTGCAGCCAGAATTATGAATGAAGAGTTTAAGCCTTCGTGAAAGTATAGACTACTGATTCTTCTGCAGTCATCTCAAAGAATGATGTCGTGAATTATTTTGTGGAACACAGCATTTAACACTTAGTTTTTAAAGACTATTATGCACACAAATTCCTTAGTACAACCTCAGACATGATATACTACATGATGTTGTCGTATATGTATCAATACATTTACACACATACAAGCCAACCAAATAAAACAGTATACATTCAACTTAAACCTATGTAGGAATATCTTACAGGTCCACTTCTAAAACTGGAGAAGTAGCAGGAGATGGAAAAATTCATCTCTCTCCCTTTCTCAGGCACCAGACTGCAAGGGACTCTTGGTGCATATTAATTTCACGGTAAACTGTGTACTTGGAATTGCCACACATGCTGTCTCTGGAGAGCTATGGTTATTTGTCTTGAAACAGTCTCCTGTCTGTGACTACTATACAGTAATACTTCAGCAACAAATGCTATGGTTACATTGTATTAGTAAATAAACAGTCCAAGGACCCTTTTGTACCCCGATATAGCTCAGTTTACGTGGCATAGATCACATCCATGGAGCTAAGCTCCTTCCTCCCTTCTCCCCTGCTCCAAAAAAATAATCCAAAACCCAGAATGGCCTCATCCACACAGTTTATTAGGAACAGTCCCAGTCCCATGCTGGTTCCCAGACTGTGCTCAGACATTGTTTGGGATGGTGCTAATTGGTGAGGCCCAAAACATTTCCAGGGACTGTGCTAGCAATTAGCAGCATGTTCACTTGCACACATGCTCAAGCCCATCAGTCGCTGTGATCTAGGACAAGACAGTCCTGTTCCTGCAGCTGCTAAAAGGCAGCTCCTGAATTTGGCACCCTCCCTTGGCAGATTCAGTTAATAAGGTGACAGCTCCGAATTCCAGCTGCCATGTGCGACCTCTGTTATCTCCTCACACAAAGAAGAGGTAGCACAGAAGTTCAAAGGACTGAGCCACATGAAGCATGGGAGCCTTCATGTGCTGCTCAAACCTATGGGTCCATCTCCAACAGTAAAAGAACAGACCAAACATGAAGATCTTGAAAGCTGGGTCTACCCCAAAGGCCTCTGGGGCAGATCCATGAAAATCAACCAGCTCATGCAGAGGAGACAGAAAAACAATGTGCCTCGGTTTACAGTGAGGCCTCAAAGGGCAACTGGCCTCACCAAACCCTTTGTGAGCTCTTGAATCGCTGTAAAATCTTCCTCTGCTTCCAAAAATGACTGAACATTTCTTCTTGGTGAAGCATCATGAGAGGGATGAGGTTAGATTAGTCGGTGTGAATGCCTCCTATAAATCACTGTCTCTCAAGCACTTGAAAAAGATTTTGGGATACACTGAGAAAAACTGATTAATTTCCTGAGGTGCAGATATTCTTACTACATCTATCTTTGTGTGAGGGAAGTTCTGGTGTGAGAGACAGCATGCGTTATCAGGCTGGTAATTGATACAGCTAGAAAAAAAAAATCACAAAAATGCCCTCTGTTCCTTGGGGAACAGAGGTTTTCAAGTCTTTCTCTCAAAATGCCCAGAGAAAAATTGATAAGTTAAAAAGTATGGGATATTCCACCTGAATTTAACAAAGGGTATCACCTCCCCATATAAGCCATTTCATTACTACAAAATTACTTGTACTCTTACTACATTTGACTTTGAAGATATACAATAATGATTGACAAATCAGTTCTATTAAAAAGATTTACAACCCAAAATATTTCACAACCTCTGCTTAATACATTATTCCACTAATAACAGTGAAAGGTCTGGTCTTTAATTAGGTTCTTATAATACAATGGTGTTGCTTCTTTGTTATTATCAGGAATCAAAGACCTCTTCATTTAATGCAGAATTCAGTTGTTGAAAAGTCTATTCAGCTTTTCATTATAACTGTTCTACTTCCAGCTTCCTTTATTTTGGGCAGGAAAATGTTGAATTTACTTCTTGTGCAGTGTTTCTGTAGCTGACCATGTCAAATTGTTGTCAAAATCAAGACCAAGGATGTCTTCTTCTAGAGCAAGAGTTAGTCTACACTAACTCCTGTAGAAATTTTTTTATTTTTTTTTTTTTTAGTTTAAGCTGAATCTTTTATCTAAGCTGTTTAGCTGTTTTTAAAATGTCAACATATTTCTGATACAAAATACATAGAATAGTTTTAAGAATTCCAGGTTCACTACTCCCTGGAGTCCTTCACGACATTACAGTTGCTAATATAACACTCTGCTGTTGCACCACACATTGCTAGAAATTTTATTTGAAGCTTTGGCACTGAAGACGATTGCATTTGATTCTTGCTTTATAGCAACCCGTCTTCTTTAACCATGAACACAGCCTGCTAGTGCTTCCAGGGTGTTCAGCATGATTTACTTCCTTTTAATTTAACAAAAAATACAACACCACTTTGTGTCTTGTCTTCCTTTCTTGAATATAGGACACAAGGCTGGGAGAGATTTGAAAATAAAACAGTTCCCCAAAGTACCACAGCTATGTTAAGCTTTATAGATACATAATATATGTATTATATATATGTATCTATTGTTCACCTTAGTGAACCAGTGTGGATCCATTTTAAGCAGTGACATAACATGTATGTCAAAAAGCAGGTGTAAGATGACTGACATAGAAAGTTGTCTGTGAAACGTAATGGCAAAGAATGGGTCCAGAAATACCCATCCCGCAGCTTTTGTGCCCAGACGGGACAGGCTGGACACCAGGCCAGGGGCACCAGGCCAGGGGCACCGCCAAAGCGCTGACACTCCAGCCATCCCATCCCATCCCATCCCATCCCATCCCATCCCNTGGCCTCGCTGTTTCCCTCGCTGCGACCGACCGGCCGGGTGTCCTTGCGGCGCCCAGAGGTCGGGAGCTGGTAGAGGCGGCAGAGGAGCCCCGCTGCCAGGCAGCCGGAGAGGGCGATGGCTCCCTCCATCGTCAGCACGGCCTTCCCAAAGATTTGCACCCCTTTGCCTTCCTCCGTACCCCGTAGCTCTTCCTCTTCGTACCCTCCCCAAGATCTGTTACTTTTTGTAAGGGGTTACACGCCTTTTCTTTCACTGCGTCTTTTAAACGACGGTGGAAATCGCTTTATCCTTTTTGGTGGCACTTTGCAGTTTTTTTCTGAAATGCGGAGGCCTGTATTGAAAGTCCAGTGTGTGACCCAGCTTTTAGCTGAAGATGTGTGTGTTTGCTTCTGCGCATGTCACAGGAGATGTTTGTAAGCTCACGTAGTCAGGAGGAAAAATGTTGCAAAATGCCATTATTTGTGATTTTTACTTTCCCGGCATGCTTAAATCTGTACATATATATATGTACTAGATTCAGTAAGTTTGGAAAATTCATGCTTAAATCTGTATATATATACATATGTATTCAGTAGTTTCAGTAACTTTTAAAAGTCTATGAGATAGTTATGTATTTTTATATACATGTAAACACACATAAAGAACTATACATACATTCACATATAGAGGAAGGGCTATGGCCATACTATTTTTTCCCACTTTTTATCTGACTGTCCATTGGTTACTGCCGCTTCCATCTTGAAATGGTATTTGTGTTACAGTATTGGAGTTAATCCTTATAAAGCTTTGGATTCTGTGAATATGAATTTAGAAATTCCTCTATGCTGATGCAGAAATGTCATGTTTAACTGCTCGTTTCTGCTCTTCTAGTCTTATGTGGCACAGACACAGCTGTTGCCAGTGTCATGGTAAATTGGATCAGTCAGCTGATTCAAGTTAAAAATTTGTTTGTTTGTTTTAGAGTTCTACCACTTTTTCTTCTTTTTTCTTTTTCCTTTTCTTTTTTTCTTTTTCTCTCTCTTTTTCTCTCTCTTTTTCTCTCTCTTTTTCTCTCTCTTTTTCTCTTTTTCTCTCTCTTTTTCTCTCTTTCTTTTTCTCTCTCTTTTTCTCTCTCTTTTTTTCTTTTTTTCTCTCTCTTTTTCTCTCTCTCTTTTTCTCTCTCTCTTTTTCTCTCTCTCTTTTTCTCTCTCTCTTTTTCTCTCTCTCTTTTTCTCTCTCTCTTTTTCTCTCTTTCTTTTTCTCTCTTTCTTTTTCTCTCTTTCTTTTTCTCTCTTTCTTTTTCTCTCTTTCTTTTTCTCTTTCTTTTTCTCTCTCTTTTTCTCTCTCTTTTTCTCTCTTTCTTTTTCTCTCTCTTTTTCTCTTTCTTTCTTTTTCCAAACTCACAGTAGGATGTAGGAGGGTGGAATGAACAGCATGGAAATGTGAGGTAAAAACTGTTTAAGTTGGCATTTCTTCCAAGAAATTTCTTTGAAATAGTGCTTTGGTTCCTTCCTTGCCACAGCAGGGAAACAAGAATTAGTGTCCCTTAATACTTTAATAAGAGGGAGGTTGAAGATAACTTGCTTGAGGGGAACTGGAACATAGACTTCATATTTCTTAGGAGAGTGGCCTGATGATAAATCTGCAGGTTTCTTGGAGAAGAGGCAGGGAAGAGCACTATGAATCTCTTGTTTAAAGTTTTACACATCTTTGCAACCATTGCATGTTGGAAGAATGAGAATAAATTCTTCCTTTTGGTGATGAATTTGGATAGTAGTAAGTAGTAGTTTTGGCAGTATGAAGGAGCTGTTAAGGCTGTCATTCATCGTGTGATTTTTTTTAAAGTAATAATCTTCATGGTGCAGTAGGCACTGAAACATGTCTCTCCTCAGTTACTATTTTGTATGAAAAATGTTGTTAACCAGCCTTTGCAGTCTCCCTACTTGGAAGGGAAAAATCAACGTATATAATTTCAGAAAAGGTTTCAAGGCTCTAAATTTTAGATTCAAGCTGCCTTCATATGCAGCTCATATTGAGGCAGTTAGATGGAGGTGCATGGGAGAAAGTGTCTTCTGTGCTTTCTGTTGCTTCTTGAAAGCAGCACTTTGGTTTGTTTCATTTGTGGATGCTTTTCTTGCATACCATTTAATGCCTTTTGCTTTTCCAGAAATCTAGATGACTCCAGTATCATAGCTGTCAATAGAAAGGTAGATGTCTCAAAGCTTGGCAGTACAGAAGTCCCATTTCTAGCTTTAGTATCTCACATACCATGTTGCAAAAAGAGGATAAAGGAACTTTCCTACCTCACAGAGTCGTGAATAGTCTCACAATAAAAACCATTTAAGCATGTTTTCCAGTTACAGTGATCGCTGGCCATCCAAAAGCTCATTTCCTTGAGAAGTCAATGTTTTGCAGCATGTCTTACAATTAGATTTACAGATTGTATATTGTACTGGTTTTCTTTCACAAACACATTTTTGCAGATGCAGTTTGCTGCAAGAGGGTTCTTTTTTATAATATATTCAGAGTATGTTTAAAGTCTTTGTCTAATCTATGTATTAGTCAATCCGTAGGAAGAATGTACAGCAGTATGCTAGATGGGTGTCTTAAAGTAAACGTTACAATAAAGATAATACTGTTAGGAGATGACTGAAGAAGATGCTGGAATTGTCAGCTGTGACAATTTGGATAATTTTTCTGCCACTTTAGCACTGTGGTTTTGTTCACTCAGATTCAGAGCAAGGTTTGGTCAAGTTTGGTTGAGGTTGTTTAAATTATAGTTTTGTGTTATTTGCCTAAATAAGATTAGGAAAGTAACGCAGCTTATTGTTTGAGCACTGTAGAATTAAAGTTAAAACTCTCAAATAGTAGTTTTCTTTTCAGTGTTTTCTGCAGATTTTTGCATGTGAAACTTCTGATAGTTCTTCGGTTTTCAGAACTTAAACTACAGAAGCTGCCTCTGATTTTGAAAACAATTCCCAAGATCACTTTCCAGTTGTCACAAGACTCTAGGATTTATAGACTTATAGAACCTTTTAGGTTGAAAAAGACCATAGGGTCCAACTGTAAACCTAACATTGTGCAGTGCAACACTAAACCAAGACCCAAAGTGCCACATCTGCACTTCTATTAAATGCCCCAGTTTCTGTGAGTTATATTGGGTTCTTACAAATCCTTTGACATCCCCTAAGATTGACATTATCAGTACATGTTGAAGCACTTCAAAATATGAATGCCCAAGCTGCCTGATCATTCTGGACTGGTTACTGGTGACACAACAAGAATTTAAGGTTCAGTCCTGAGTTAAGAGAACATATTGCTACCAATGTGCTTTATATCTTTAGGAAGTTATGCATGACTAGTTTAAATCATTGGAACAGTGGTTATTGAGTTCATCATTATTTTGTTTGGTGGTAAGCCTAATAGATAATCAGCAAATGGCTTGAACTGCTACAGAAAGTAGAAGTGCCTCCTTCTCATAGATCACAGTTTTGAATCTTGCATACTTTTAAGATCTGTTGAGGCTTCAGGAATTTGAAATGATGTTGAACATCCTCTTCTAACTTTGACCTCTTCAGGAAGAAGATAGACCCGCTTTGTCTTTCTTAGGTAATTTGCCTTGTAGTTACCTTCAGACAAAATTATATTTAAAAGATGTAATTTAAATAATACAATTGCATTCCTTTAAGTTTAATGTGAATTGGAGGAAAGAGAGTGACTATGAAGTGTCATTGTTTGGGGAATGATTGCACTGTCTCCATGTGTTAGAAAATATGGCCAGGGGTAGTTGGAAAAATAAAATTAATTTCTGCTGCATAGAATATCAGCAGCTTTGTTCCAAAACCACTTAGTGTTTCAGAAATCTGTTTAATTTTACAGGGCATTACAGTCAGTATACTAAGATACCAGCTTCTGTTGTAGAAAGAGAGTATTTTGTGTGTGCAGATGTAACAACTGGCCATGCAGTCCCTACATCTCACAACAAGGGATTGTTCTTGTCACTGTACATTTATAGGTGATGGTTCTTCAAAACGTATTACCTTCCTCTTTTAATTCTGTCATAAAGACTCTTAGCATGATAGCAAATGTTTTGCTAGTTCATCATAAATGGGTATCTGAGGTTTTGAAAGCAAAGAAAAGAACTGGACATTTGTTTAGTAAAAAGCCTGTTATTCATTCTGTGTTTAAGACAATGAGAAAACCTGGATAACCATTTAAATGCTTTTCTTCAGTATACTTCAGTAAACTTCATATACTTAAGCAAGTTTCTCCTTCAGTAAAAAGAGAAGGAAGTAATTTTATGGGAAAATAAAGGATTTATAAAATACAGAAGAAAACTGCTTCATTTTTTGCCTTTTTCCTAGATTTTTTTTTTTTTAATACAGATAGCTTACGTTTTTGTGTTGTGTTTTTTGTTTTGGTTTTGATTGGTTTTTTGACTTGGTTTTTTTCGTTTGTTTTGTTTTCAAGCTTTGGCTTTTTTGTTACATGTCCATACTAAGCTATGTGTTAAAATAAGGTATAGTAGACTTCCCAGATGTACATCTGAGTAGATCAGAGAGATCTAGACAAAGATGTGCAAAGTTTTTACTCCATCTGGTTACCAGAAGCAGTATTTAGCCAGCCCCAGTGCTACCCAGTGCAATATTTTTGTTCATTTTGGGATAAATGGCATCTTGCAGCAGTTGGATCACTAATTTTTTCATCCAGATGTGATTCATGTTTGCTACTCTTGAATAATGTGCAAGGTAATGTACATGTGGTGTGATTCGGGTTCAGACACATCAGAAGCTTTGGGTTTCTTTAAAAAAATAGTTCTGCAGCATTTAACTTCATCTAAATTAATTCCAATGGCTTACTGCATCTGCAAACAGTACCTGGAATAAAATTTCAAGAGAAGACCAGGGAAAAAGTTCTTTGAGGTCTTTCCCTTGCTGAGTAAGTGGTATACAAAGTTTCATTTTGTTTATTCATAGGTGAAAAAAAACCCTTTAAAAATATATATTTAACTTGGTTTTTACAGTGTTTTATTCTATAACTGTTTTGTTTTTAATGCATATCAGAGAAGGTGCAGTGAATCAGCCTATGCTACAAAAATACAACTGTAAACTGAAATGTGAAATAAAGCTACAGGGATTTTTTTGGCCATAAGATTGTAATGATAGGGAGGTTTGGAGCAGACTCAAGGTGAAAGATACGGAGACACAAATGGACATAGCAAGGGTGGGAAAAGATGAAAAACACTTCAAGTTTGTACACTTATAGAGTGTAAGTTTAAATAACAAGACTCCAGGCAGCTTGATCTTGCAGGCAGCCCGAAGCAGTAGTTTGGTAGATGTTCTGTGCATCTAAGTGTATAATTAATTTAAAAACCAGTCTCTTTGCCTTTATCCACACATTTCAAATAATGATTGTGTGAATAAGAGAGGGTCTAGCTGCCAAATCTTGCAGATTCAGTGTCACTGAAAGCATTATCAGTGGTTATTTTTTATTGTCACATGTCCTTTGATGATGATCTGGTGTCTGGCACTCTCAAAGGAAGGCTCTCTTTCCCCATCAGTTTTGCATACTTTGAGGAAGAGAGGAGATTACTGACATTTAGGATGACTTGAGTCCTTTTGCAATACTTCACATGGGATCTCAAGGCTGCGAATCCATCACTATTTGCTTCTACCCTAAGACTGGGTGGGTCACCATAATGTCTTATTTGTGTTAATAGATATGCACCTGTAGTATGAGGTCAGAGTGGCTCTCATGAGCCACAATGGTGTTTACAATTTTCTGCTTTTGGCTTTTCTCATTGTCATTGTGAGAAATGGCTGTAGGAATGCTCCCTGTTTCCTTTAAAATGGGAAAAGGGAGTTTTGGAAGGCCCCCATAGAGAAAAGGAGATGTTAGATGTGATAAAACACTAGAGCAGCAGAATATTGCTATCAAAGTGAAGAATTGTGTCACAGATCATAGAAATGAAGAAGTGAAAAATACCACGTACCATGTGGTTTAGCTGCCTTCTGATGCACAACTTATCTCTCACTGAGCTAAGATCTAGATCATTCTTGCTCTTAAGGTTTTATGGGATTCCCATAATGTTTCTAAAAGTTCAAGTACTTTCAGTATTTGCCCAGGCAAGGAAGAGGATGGGTAGAAAGATGTCGAATAAGAAGGGCAGAAGGGGAAAAGAGGTTGGGAGAGCGAAAGTTTGAAAATGGGGCAATGGAGAGATGTGTTGTGGAAATGGCTTTTTTTCTAATGTGATTATGGGCAAAAGTAGAGCAGGAGTTTCCACAGCAAAATGTTCCTCTTGAGGCTTAAATTGCTATTTATAATTGGGCACATCACTGGGAGTGATTTATTTTAATTACGGTTGTTTCCTTTGCTTTTGGAAGTAGAAACCCAAGCAAGGAGGAATGACAGATTTTTCAGCAAGAGAAGGTATAATAGAGATGAACAGACAGAAGTGTAAGGTACATTTGTGTTGAAAGATAACTAGCAAATAAACAATGTTCCTGCCTCTGCACTAGAACAGCTGAAAGGTTTTCTTAACAGCTCTGTGGCAACTAGTTATTGCATGTAATTTATTTAAAGTTTGGCATATTTTTTTAAAAAAACTGTCTCTATACATATAAAAGTAACTTTTTGTCCAAGTCTACTGATCTGAGAATCTAATAATCTTCTTACTGTGAAGAATCTCATGAAAACAAAAAAACTAACAACCAAAGAAGCCTCAGAGGTTAGAGGTGAAGTTTGTTGGCACTGGTATCTGAGAGCAGACGGACTACTTTCCTTCAGGGACTGAACAGTTTAAAATTTGGTTCTGATTCTGAATTTGAAAATGACAGATACTTTTGTTTTCAGAGCAAAGTTCCAAACATTTATATGGAAACAGCTTTTGTGTTGGTGTTTCCCAATACCAAATATTTGGTATATCGAGGTTTGAGAGAAGTGTATTTGTAGAAATTGTTTCAATAACTTCAAGCACTTTTTTTTTTAATTAAACAAATTAATAGGAATATTATGAACTGTCATATGAACACATGGACAAGGGGAGCTTGAAAGCCAGATGTCAATAGAATGACTTTCACACCTATTTTAGCAAATAATAGAATTTGCTTTAGTAGTGGTGGTTTAACATATAGTTTTCAGCAGGCCTAACTCATACTGGAAACACTACTTTCTGGGTTACAACAATATAAGTTTGAGCATTGTGACTCAATTAGCCTGTTAGTCCATTATATATCTCAATTTTATGCAATATTTATGTATGATTGAAAAGCCCAGAAGGCAGTTGGGTTGTATTTCTGACTTCCAAAGCTCTTCTTCACAAAAACAAGTGCTATCAAAATGTGCAAGTGAGTTTCAGAAGTTTCAAAACCCAGAGTACCTTGAGGATTTAATGGATACCTCATTAACACACAGCTTTGGCCTTTCTGTCACAACTAGGCACAAGCAAAATCAGCATTGAGTGTTTCTTTTGGGAGGAAATGAATGCACATCCACTCTACAGCAGGATTCTCAAATATATTAGTCCAATGTAACAGGGTCTTCCCTGTGGCGCTGTAGGAAATCTGTTGTTAAGCACATGCTGATTAATATTGAGGATTAGTATTGAGGATGTTAATGTTTAGTGTTAATACCGAGGATGGAAACTCTGGTTACAGTCAATCAGTTTGATATTTTTTCTTGATTTTCAGTGTTGCTTTTGCTGACATCTTTGATATTTTATGGACAAATTCTTTGCTTAGTATGGTAAAAATTTATAATAATCCCCACCCTTTGACTCTTTATGTCAGTTTTTTGTTTTTTTTTTTTCATAATTTGTGAACTTTAAGCATGCTTGAAAACGGTGTTAGGCATAAGGTGAATTTTTTGACATACAGAGACAATGACTAATTCTGTTTGGATCTAAAACAATCTTGTTCATAGTGACAGTTGTGACTGTCCATAGAGACTGCAATTGTTTGTGGTGCAGGAAAATAACTTAAATTTGTGTGGCTGTGGTTCTTTGAAAGGAAGCTTTTGGGGTTTTTTGGTTGTTTGTTTGTTGTTTTGGTTTTGTTGTTGATAATGTTTTTTATTATTATGATTTTTACCCCAATGACTGAAATGAAATTAGTTTTTCTTTTGAGAAAAAGTAGAAATTAAAGGTGTCTCAGCTTCCAGGCAGTTATTGATTATTCCACTGTGGACCAAATTGTCTGTCATAGATTAATTGTTCACTAAGAGACTGAAATGCTGAGAAGCTTATATTTTTAGCAGGGAAGCTTGAACCTGCTCACAAATAGCTTTAAAAAAGTTTAAAAAAAAAAGTGGTTTTTTTTACATTACAATTTTCAGTAGCTTTGTATAATCCTTAAGAGCTTATTGTTTGTAAGTGTTGTCCATGTGCGTATTTTCATTCTAATGACAATATGGTGGATATTTATTAGCATTGTAAATTATTTTGTCAGAAGTTGATTCTGAGTGTCTCACAATATGTACCTCCAAACTTTCTTACATGACATTCTTAATTATTTCTTAAAAAAATACTACTAAATCAGCAGGAGGCAAGCTAAATATTTAACATTACCTTTTTCTAATGCACATTTCAGAGTCTGAGTGTCAGAAGTCAGAGTTCTTCCCTCACAGCAGTATAGAAATATGATTAGGTACCATTTTGTTAACAAGTCACTTTCTAGCTGCACCAATTTCTAATGTCTGTCCAACCTAATCTTCCCTGTGACTGATATTGAGAAAGTAAATTAACTTTTGACTCTACAAGACAGACTGTAGGCAGCTCTAGAATGTGTGTGGGCCAACAATTCTTGCAGCTACTTACTCTTACAGTGTTAACATGGAAAATTTCATAAACAGCTTCTATTAATTATTTCTTAAGTCAGATTTTATATATTTTATGTAAAATTCTTAAGACTTATGTTTTTGGGTCTATATTTTATATGCAGATACTTCTGATGTTGTTGTTTGATATGAATCTAGTAACGTTCTGCTGAATGTTAGTCATGACATTTGTTTCAAAGTCCAAACCAAATTTTGTTGCAGATGATAACTGCTGTTCTTTTCTATATATTTCAGTAGTAGATTTTTATGGATTTTATATCTGATGTCAGTAATGTTCAGAAGTACTATCTTTCATTGTAAAACCAGAGATGTAGTTTGTGACTGTTTAAAGATCCAAGAATAAACTTCTACTTCCAGAACTACCTTATTTTAAATGAAGAAATAAAATCTTCAGAGATCTTCATGCAGCAGCTTTGCCTGTTCTATCATGTATTCAATGAGTATTTGTATGTGCTGTGTAAGTAATCTGAAGGGAAATTCTGCAGCAGAGATGTTTTGTCATATGTCAGTGTTGATTGTTCCTACCAGAGAAAGAGACAAATATTCTGAATGTTGTCTGAACTGGAATTCAAGAATAAAGTTCACATTTGAGGCACCAGTTTTGCCTTAAGGGTTTATTCCACTTTAGAAAAGAATGAGCAATAGTAAGTCTAGCAGTTTCCTTTCAGAGAGCTAATAGGTGCTCATAGTAAGAATAGGAAAAGAAACTAGGAAAAAGAAAGAGTAATACCACTGGAGGAGAGGGCTAGTGTGCAAGAGTACAAGAGACCGTACAAATAGGTAGCTGATGAGGTTATTTTTATTCTCAAAGGTGAGTTCTCAAAAAATTACTGTTAATTACATTAATAAATAGCAGTAAATGGAAAAAAAATATGAAGTAAGATAATGATGGAATAACAGAGCTCTTGGTCTTTCTTTTGTAGCCAACTCCATTTAAGAAGCTTGGCAGTTTCATTACATTACTGTTGTGACATAAAATAATTTATCTTTCATCAATTTAAGGACCTATTGTCCCAAGACAGGAAGTACTCTGATATCTTGTACTCTAGAATAAAGGATTTTAATTTTTTCTGCCTAAATTTTAGTGCCAATAGCAGTTAAAGTTTTGATGTGATAGTTTTTTAAAAAAAACTTGTGCTGGAGACAGTTGCATAGTTTGCAGACTGCCATGTATGTCTGAAGTCCACCCAGGCAACAGGACTGAACAGGACTGAAGTCAAACTGCAGCTTGGGTGAGGAGTCTAGCCAGGCACATGAGCAAGAGCCAGAGCCATGGCTGGGGCTGGATACCCTTAATGATGTTGCCCTGGCAAAGCCTGAAAACCCAGAACTGGACTTAAATGGACCTTCAGTAACACAGGCCACAAGGTGGGTGTTCATGGAATCCCTGAGTGAGGCTGGTCATGGCCATTAAGGCCTTTTAGTGCCCGTAGGGTTCTGATTGCATAGTCTGACAAAGCTCGTCTTCAGACTTTTAATATTAAGAACATAAGGTGATTTGCATGTTACTCAGCAGGTAAAGATTTATTGACGTTTCATGGGAGTTGTTCCACTCAGGTGTGCGTGGAAAATCAGGCTGGAAATACGTTAGCAAAGGAATGATGTGGACAGGCAGAAAACTTTAAAAATGACCTGTGGTGTGATCAGGGTGTGGGATATAATGGAGAGTAGCTAAGGTATCTGGTAGCTGTAGAATAGCAACAGTTCTAAGCAGAGTCAGGGAGGGAAACTGAAAAGTAAAATGACTGAGACAGCAAAGTTGGCAAAGCAAGTATAAAATAAAATCATAGACAATAGTATTAGCTAGATTATACCATTCTTATCTAGAGCAACTGCTGAAAGCATACAGTTCTGAAAAGTTATCTTCTGTCTTGCATATCCCATTTGTGAGGCATTTGGCTCTCAAGTGGTTTTTATGAAGTACTGCAAACATAAATGGATAGCTCTTACGTACCTTTTTCATAGCTGCCCAACAACTGAGGCTTACTAGCAAAATGACACTATTTTTTGGAAACATTATGAATCAAAATGTAGTTTTCCAGTAACACTTCAAAGGATTCTTATTTGTACTATAGTTTAGTTGAATAGTTTACAGTTCAAGTGTTTGAAGTCATTAAATAAAAAAAACTTGGACTTTATTTTTGTGCCATGTTTTACAGACCTTGATATTACCAGAGATTATTAGAAGTATTACTTCTAATACTTCTATTACTACTAATAGAAGTGTGGTCAAATAGACAAGCTAAATAAAGAGGAAAGAATAGGGATGAAATATAGGACTGTGCTGTGCCATAGACTGGTTTTCTAATGCTGAGGAATCTTTTCTCTTTTTTTTTGGTTGTTTGATTGTACATGATTCAAAGGCTCTTTTTCAGAACGCATAAACTTCCCTAAGACAGAGGTGGGTTGTGGAACATTAGTTTCATTCCTCAGAGTTTTGGAATTAAACCCTTTGTCTTTTGTTGCTCTTACTATAAAGAGAGCACAGTTTTTAGTTATGGTCTAGTTGTATGAATGCCTAAATGTCTATGTGTGGGGAGAAGCCTGACATTTAGAAAAGCACAGCGCAAACATGTCACCTGTGTATTTTGTCATCATTCCCTGCATAACTTCTCCCTCTCTGTTTTTAACCTTATGAGGCTTTCTAAGTAGCTAATTTAAAATTCAGTTGTTAGTTGATACGGGCTGTGCAGCATTTCTGGTATTATTTGCCTTTCGACTGACTTGCCTGCAAGAGATTTCCACTGGTCCGTGAGGAACCTCCTGTTCTCAAATTATGATCTGAAGTTAATTTCTAAGATTACATTGTCTGGTTTGGAGAGTAGCATGTAATGAAATTGCTGATCAGTAGCTCTACATGTGTCAGCAGTTCAGAGCTCCTGTCACCTGCCAGCAACTGGACATCTTATAAATAATGTATTGCTGTGAAAGTAATATAGCAGATCTTTCATAATGAGTTCTACTGCAAAAACTCTTTAAATATGTTTGAGAAGATTTTTTTTCTTAACATGTTAAGCCCCCCTCCCAGAAATATTTCTAGTCTGTTTGCAACATCCTGGGAGAGGCCACTGGCATACTTTGAGTTATATGCATATTGAGGTGTAGAAGTACTGTCATGTTTTTCAGCAGCTGCAAATAGCTGGCTAGTGGGCAGCTCAAATGGGCTCTTCAAGTCAGGGGCAATGCAGGCTTGTCCCTAAGAGCTAACTTTCCTCACTCCTTGTTGTAAAAGAGGGAAACTGATGGTAGGCAACTCAGGCCATGCCTTAATAGAGCTGACTTTGTTCTGGGGATTTTACTGGCATGCCAGGAGTTGCTTCGAGTGCTCTGGTCCTGCGATAGTTCTGCAAGAGCTACAGCTGTGTTTGCAAAGTGCTGTGGTTCAGCTGATACCTTGGTTGTCTGTTGACAGTATTTTCCTCTCTTGAGATAAAGTAGAACCTGAAGTAACTAAATTTTGATTGTTTTCTAGCTTATATTTACTACTTGAAAATATAATTAATATTTCAAAAGGCTGGTGAACTTAACATCTATTTTTTAAGGTGCATGCTAGGTTACAAGCTACAAGTCAGATGCTTAAAGGTATTTTCATGTACACTGATAAGACTCTTGCTTCTCTTCATAATGCAGATTTGCCTAATGCAAAAGCACAGGAAATTCCTCTCTTGTGCTTGAAAAGCATGTGTGAGGGAAAAAAATAATATATTTTGCATAGGAACTTTTTAGCAGTAGAAGCAGTGTTTTTTCTGGTATATTTCTATTTCAATTTTGATCTTTTTTTGCCATGTAATTAAAAAAATCACTAGATTAAGTAAATTAGTACTGCTTTCATCTGTTCATTAACAGGTTATATTGTGTTTATAATTGAACGTAATTTTTTGTAGGCTGAGGAGAACCTAGGATGTGCCACTGGTGTTTGATAGTGTAACTATAAATGGAGAACTTGCTTTATCCTCCAAACACTAAATATTAATGCATTTCATACTATAAAAGAGAACTAAATGGTCTCCATAAGCAGTGTTTGGCATACTGGGATATTATAAGAATAGTAACTGTATTCTGGTAAAAGTAAAATAACGTTAACTGTTAAGTCACTGTCACTTTTAATTACAATACTTAGTCTACTACCAAGGAAGTATTGTCCCACTCCAGTTAATGTCGCACAAGTTCAGCTTTACAAAAATGCATTAAGTTGGGGTTGAATGCTGAGATCTGTATTATATTTGACATTGTATAAAAGACAGTCATTAATGTCTGTATTTTATATGGGAGAACATATGTAATTTGGTAATTTGGTTTTGGTCTTCTTAATTGCAGCATGTGACTAGGCTGGATGTTATGGAAGTTCTGAGCTGGCAATGTTTCCATGTTCTTTTTGTTCAGAATTTATTGTCTTTATTGTGGCTGTACACTCTGAAGTTTATATTATTCCTCGTAAATGCCATGATACTAAAAAAGGTTGGTATTCTAAGAATGATTATCTGTTCAATGTATTGAATGTTTCATCACAGCTTCTGTATGTTCGCATGTATAGACACACCTACTGATGCTCTGGTCATTCAGTATTGGAATACATAAAACACCATTTAAACTAACATCTTAATGAATTCTTTCATTTTTCAGGAGGCATATGAGGTTTTCTTCAAGACTTTGTTTCATCTTTGTGTTGTGCTTTGATTACCTGTGCTGTGATACCTGATTTTCTTTAGTATATCTCCAACAATTGACGAAAAGGGGATGCTAATAGGTCAATCAGATGTGTTGCATAAAGAGGTTAAGGAGCCTTCTTTTGTGCAATCAGTTAAATCTCACCTGCTGAATCAGATCAGGTAAATACAAGGTTTTGTATCTGCTGTTGCACAGCATCCTGTTGAGTGCATTGCTCTTCATGGAAGGCAAGTTTGTGTCTTGTAAATATGTCTGCTTCTCACATTCCACAAGGCTGATGAGAGATTCTTTGGGAAATTTCCAGAGGCTCTGTGATAAGCATTCTCTTCTGTAAGACTTCCATTTGTTTTTCCATTTATGCAGTTAAAACCAAAAGCATATAGAGGTTGAGTACAAGCTACTTAGCAGATGTTTATGGAGTTTAGATCTGTTGAGTTTGGATGACTGGATAGAGATATTCGGTGATAAAAGTCTGATGCCTTAATATACTTCAATTTCTTTACTATATGGTTTCTCCAGTTCACTAGAAATGGTTAAGGGTGTCACTGTAGCTGCAGCCTCAAATATAAGAAGGGGAGAAGTATATTCCCTGAAACAAGTAGCTCTGTTATGTCTTTGTCCCACAGTGGGATAAGATGATTGAGAGACCTGATACTGTTGTGAATATTGTCGTGAAGGGTAGAGAAGTTTCAGTGGCTTCTCAGTGGACCCGTTTGTGACTTGTCTGGAACAGCAAATGACTGTGGGAGTGCACACTTCTTGTGGAAGACCCATGGTTAGATGATCACAGCATTTGTTCTTCCAAGATATGCAATACCTATAGAAATTTTTTAACTCTACAGATTTAATTTTTACAAGTATTCATCATTAATTAATTCCATCTTACTGAACTAAGGTAAGAGTATTTTTACAAGTATTTAATAAGACCATACAATGCAGTCTTTGCTAACTTTCTGTGCATATCTCTATTTAATATGAAAAAAAATTAGATTCACAGTGAGACTTTAATGCATGATCAAATTGTGGTTAGACAAAAATACATTATACAAAGTTTCATTTCAAGTAAATGTAGAAATTCTAAATTACAATGAAATCATAATAAATAATAGAAGCTATTAAATTATAGAAGTAAAAAAGGTGATACAGGGTCATAGAGATCAAGTTTAAGGAATTTAGATGCCCAGCACTCTGTTACGAGGTGAGGAGAGCATCCAGCTTTTATAACAGCAAACCAAATGATCATATGAGTGTTGATCTCTTGGTAGCCAAAGAAGCTGCTGAACTTTCTTTCCAAGTTATTTAAGTTTGTGGAAACACAAAGACAACTCTGTATTTGTGTGGCTAACCTGTAAAGAACAGAGGTGGAATCTTCCACTAAGAGTGACTAGGAATTTCTAGAGAGGGAATAAGCTTGTAGAGGAGGAGTGTGATGCTGGGTGCATCTGAAGGAAGAGGCCCAGAAAGACCAACCTCAGCAAGAGAACTTTGCTGTCTGAGTCCTTGTGGGTTAGGCGTCGTATCTTTACCAGCCATATAGCCAGGCCATATGGCTAATGAAAGAAGAACAATTTAGGGACTAGAAGGCCTTAGTGAAAGGCGGGTTGTGATCCAAGAAGCTGCAGATTGCATTAGCCACATAATTTCCAGCATTATCCCAGCAGGGAGGTATCTGCAAGATTATAAAAGGGCAAGGGTGCCTTTTTTTTTTTATTTTAATAAAATTTAATTTTACTTTTGTCTACATAGTTTTGAACATTTGTTTTTAAGAGGTTAACAGTTCTGTTAAACCCAGGCTTTTACATTTAAAAGTTTGTTTGTTTATCACTGGGGAGAGCTTTGTATAAGAAAAATGTTTGAGCAGATCGACAATAGACCTGTGCCCAGCCTCATCACACTTTGTTAATTAGATAGTAACTGTGAAAGAACTTTGTCTGATCTGTTTTGAGTAGGACTTTAATGAGCCTAGAAGTAGCAGAGTTTATTGCTGCCAGCTATTCCATGTAGAATTTGTTGTACAGTTTCTGAACTTTAGAATTATTCTTTATTATTTTAACTATTCTTTGTACAGTAATTTTAAATTAGAGTTTGATTAGCTCTGGATCAGAGTAAGAAATTAAACTAACTGCTCTTAAACGCTCATCCAAAGATGTTTTGACTTGTAAAAAAATGCAGAAGCAGGCAAAAGAAGGCAAAGGAAGAAAGCAGATTACCTTTCCAGAAGTCAGTAGTACAAGAAAGGAGGAGAAAAGCGTGTTTTCTCTTCTGCAGTTTTATCAATCACAAAAACTACCTACTGGTCAAGGTGGATTTGTACAGATGGAAATACTAATTGGGAACTTCGTAAGAATTACTTTATTGTTGAGGGCAAAATTAAAGGTTTAAATTGAGTGGTCACTTAAATAATTTGGGTGGCATATTTATTTAATTTGAAGGTAAAATAAGTGTTGCTAATTTTATACAATATCTAGGGGAAACTTGGGTAATGAAATGATGCGTGTTGTTGGCATTTGAACAGGGAGGACTGAGTGAAAGGATTCTGTTTCCTGATAATCTTCTTATTTAGGTGCCTGACATTATGGGCAATGAAACCTGTTGAAAAATCAACAAGCACTCTGGGTATCAAGTAAAATTTTCTATTAATTTTTAAATAGTATTTCATATTGCATGATTTCTCAGAGTTGCTGGTATTTCTAAGTTACAAATGGAAATAATCGTCATCCTGTCATCTTTAAAATAAAACTGGTGGTTTATATATTCTCACACTAAGAGACCTCCATGAACTATGGTTTGCCTTCCTAGTCTAGGCCAAGTGCCAGTTTAAACCACTTTTCAAATTGGAAGTTCTTAAGGAAACTATGTTCTTCACTATTCAGTGCAATCCAGGGATGGACAGAAGGCTGGATGTTTAAGAAATGTAAAAGTTTGCAAATCCTAGTAAAAGTTGAGCTTTTTCCAGAGTGGTATATTCAAGAGAAATTTGAAAAATGGTGAAGAGGAGCAGAAGCTGACTTCAGACCATCCGTCTGCTTTTGTAGAAGAGCTAAAACATCACGGACGGCTTTAAGATGTGATGTCTTACAACTTATCCCAGTTCACAAAGGCATCTTGTACAGAAAGTTTGGCTCCCTCTTTATGCAGTGTAGAGACATCTCAGACTTCGATTATGCCCACCTTTAATATGGTGGGGTTTTTACCTGCTCTTCCCTGTTAGTATGAAATATCTTGGTTTGGTTTTGTTTGGTTCTTCCCTGCAAATACAGAAAATTCCGAAAGGAGCAATAATCAGGGTAATAATCATGTCAAATGACATAATGGTGAGTGGCAGACATTTTGGAAGGGCATCACAGTTATACTTTTCAAAGCTAATCAGTACTTTTTCAAATTAAAAAGAAAAAAAAAGAAAAAAACAAAAAGAAACAAAAAAACCCCCCACCAAAACAAATAGGGAAACCCCACAAAACCAACCTTAAACTGATCTGTGCTAAATTTCTTCTGAAACTGATAAGTCTTATTATTTAAATACTGGCATACTCAAATCTTTGCATATACATCAGACCTCTTCACAGAGCAGGGTTCAGAGAACTTTCTCGATTTGTAGTTTATATTCTTTTCAGTTCAGAAAGGACCAGTTTGATTGCATAACTGAATATCCTTCTTTGGCCATATATTAAGTAGTGTTGTAAACACTGTATCCCATGAGTTCTAGAATACCTACAAAATAATACTTGGATACTAAAATTACTGGAATAGGGAAGAAACTGATTTTCCCATTACAGTGGTTTTGGCCTAGTTTAAGGTTGGAAATCATGTGGCTTCAGCTGCTTGCCACTGGAACGCAAATGTAATGCTGCTGCTCTGAAGGCTGTTAGGATAACTTTTCTATTAGTGTGTTTTCCAGTAAGGACGATCTAAGAACTGTTCCTTCTAGCATACCACAGTATTGTATCTGTTACGTTTTTATTATGTACGTCTACAAATTAAAGAAGTAAGAGCTGTATTGAGTCAGAAGCTCAGTGAGGTAGAGCTTTTGAGTCAACAGGGTAGTTATAATTCCACCATTTATGAAATTCCAGTGTTCCCTTGCACTGGGAAACTTCATCTTTTCCAAAGTTCACTTGCAGACAGATTTTGTAATTTTACATGGGAACAGATATGTCTGTCCATGTCACAAAGCTGGATGATTCTGTAAACTTTATTACTGACTTTGTGTTTTTCATGATGTGGAGAAGTTTTGTGGCTATTATTGTAAATTGAAAGTAATTTAGTAGAGTGTAATCTGTGTTAGAAGCATAGATTTGTGGAAATCTGCATTTGAAATATTACTGAACTGATCTTTGTTTCGGCTTCTTGGTTTTGTAAGATTCTTGTGACTTGCTTTGTAGTCACTAATTTCAGATTCCGTTCTAGTGTAGGTCTTACTTTGTAAAAACTTTACTATGCTAATATTGTCTGAAAATTGAATGCTTAGTTAGTGTGTTACATCCAGTGCAGCTAGATCAATTAAATTATTAAGTTCCAATCTTCATATGCATTCACACCAGAATCAACAAAAATTGGAGAGACATTTAAGAAAGAAGACATAAATGCTTGTGATTTGCAGTATATTCCCCCATTTAGGTCTTTGCTTCCATGGCTTGCTTTTTTTAAATTCTAAAGGTTTTGGATGGTTGCGTGCAAGTTACCTGGTCCTGAGACACCTTTCAAATTATTGGCGATTTAGCAGTTACAGTTTATATAGGGAGGTGTTAGTTTGGATAGTATTGCAGGCAGTCTGAAATTTGTACAACTGAGTTTTAAAAGCTGTGATGTTTTTAAAGGCACTTATGGATGTTTTCCTCAAAAGCTAGGTCAATGTTACTGATAGCATCAATTTACTATTATATGGTTGTAAGTATCCCATAGGCTGTATCTCAAAGTTTATTTGCATCTGCAAGCATGTCTGGCTTCCCAGGATAATCTTCTGTAGAACAGTTGAAATTAAAGTGGCTTAGTCCCTTATAGTGTTCAGTTGTCTATATTCTTGTGTTTTTGTGCTTCATTTGTTTAAAATGACCTTAATTAAATGTGAAGCACACTATTAACTCAGCTGTGTTGTTTGGCTTCTTTTACTTGCTGTTATATTATTTTGCCAAGAAATGATTTGTACTCAAAGGGCTCAATCCTGAAATTATTGACATAATGCAAATTTAGGGCACATTTTATTGGATTTTTTATTATTATTATTGGATTCTCTGTTTCCATCTGAACTTTACAGGTTTAGTAGTTACACAAAAAGATGAGTCGTATTTCTTGGAAACCAATAAGTTGACCCATGCTGATTTAGAAAGTAAGCAAAATAGTTGTGATCTTTGCCACTCAAAACCAGAAAATTTTGTTTGAAATCTCAACTTACAGTTTGTTTTCTTGTGTTTTGTTTTTTTGGTTGATGATTTTTTTTTTTCTTGGTTTGGGGGCTTTTTTGGGGGGTGTTTTGTTTGGTTTGGAGGTTTTTTTAATTTTTATTTATTTAGTATTCTGTTGGTGAAGTGTAGAATTGAAGCCTTACTACTACAAACGGAGCAAGGATTTTTTTCCTCTGATGCCGTCGTTTTAAGGATCAGCGTTCCTGAATGTTTGCAGCAGCCTTGTATTTTTCTGCCTGTTCGTGACAAACCAGCTACTGTACATTCATATAGAGCAGTACAGTCCTTGCCACTGGCAGTCTCTCTGTGACAGAGCCTGTAGGCTGACATAAAGTGCAGCCTGTTGTGAACTGCTAAGTGGGAGTCTGCCAGAAACTCAGCAGACAGAACTAATTGGGGAGAAAAAGGATTTTTGTGCCCTCATCTCTGCCTCTTCAATTTTTTTTACAAGACGGATATTGTTAAAGTAACTTGTTTATGTAAGATTTGTCTGCCTCTATTTTCTCATTGCATGAATCATTTTTTAACTTCAAGTCTTGCACCGCAGGTCACTGAGCACTTCCACATGGCGGCTGGCACAGGACCAAACTCGAGACACGCAACTCATCACAGTTGATGAAAAATTGGTAAGGGTTTTCTACTGCTTACTGCGATGATACAGCCTTCAGGGTTTTTTCTGCACAACAGGCATTCAGTTTGGTATTCTGCGTTCTTCTAGGAAAGCTGTATAAATGTGAACTACAAAGCAACAATCCTTCATACATTTTAAGAAGGGAAACATAAGTAAAACATAAGTATGTGAAGGAAATATGGGCCTTCAGAGTGTTAAACAATATAAAGTGATGAGTACCTTGTTTATTATTATTGTATTGTTGCCAAGGACCAGTATGATCTGTAATTTACAACAAGTTTGTTCTTTTTGAAATCTGGGTATATTTTCTGTGTAGTGAAATTATACAGAGTTTTCCAGCTTCCTGAAGTTATTTTCATTAGGACCCATATTGCTAAAGAAATTGAGTAAAGAAGCATCATGCAGGGTTATCATCATTATGCACATACACTCAAGCTTTTGAATATGCATGAAGGTTAGATTACAACTAGGAACAAATGCATAACATTCTTCTGCTAATCAGTAGCAGATCTGAAATTTGGCAATATTTTCTTGTAAGTTCTCCCATAATGTGTGGTCTGTTACTCTAGATGCAACCTGACACTTATGTTTACATTATTCAATAGTATAATTTTTTTAAGACTTCTGTGGGGAATGCGTCACAGCAGAAACATGCTCTTCATTGGTTTTCATATCACTTTTGAATCTTCAGGAAAAAAAATACTCCTATTGTACGTACCAGACAGTTCATGTTGTAGGTATTTTCTGTTATACCTGAAGCTGTGTTAAATACCTAGGAAATATTTGGAATTTTTATTTATAAATTGAACATTTGTAATGAAAGCCCCAAGTTGAAACAGCTGATGTTCAGTCTGCTCTTGGAATAAAACGTACCTACTTTGAAAACTTTTTAGGGCTTTTTTTCCTCACACTTTCTAATAAAGATGTAGCAATAATAATCTACTCACAGCTTAAAAAAAATCCATTCTTTTCTAAGCTTTTTTTTTTTTAATTTAAAAATTTTAGGTTTAAAAGTTAGGGGAAAAATAGAACTGTATTATAGTGAACATGATTTGCTACTCTTAATCACATAATGTGGGATACAGGAAATTTTATTTAACATAAAAAAATTCATGACTCACTATGTAAATAAGATTCACAAAGTCAAGAGACCTGAATTTCCCTAAACATACTATGAATTGCACTTGACTGGTGTAGCACTGTTTTTTAACTTTAAAAAAATAAATCTAAGTAGAATTTTTATAATGCCTAGATTTACAGTACTATGTTTCCCTGTTGTGACCTCAAGTGATGGATACACGGATTGGAAAGAGACTAGAGTGCAAAAACAGGCCCACAAAATAAATACTCTGCTGTCTTCCATTTTGAATTTAAATCTACATTGTTCTGAGCTAGAGTTATGCATCGCTCTGCCTACCTATAGAGTTTATACTTCCAGTTGAGTGAACATTCTACTACTCTGAAGTCAAAGTATTGTGTTCTGTCTGTTCCTGTAAATGAATTGTGAGTGAAGTGTGTATTTCTAATGTCATTATGTGTTCTCATTGAGTTGAAGACATTCATATAGTTATTGGGGATTGGGGTTTTTTGAGATCTGGTAGTTGCAGCCATTGAAAATGTTGTTTAATTTCAATACAGAGAATGTATCTAAATGGTTGTTTTATCCTAAATTCTACCAAGTTTAGATTAAATGGCAGACTGAACAGTACTTTCCTAAAATATAGTGCATGTAAGAGCACATTATAGATGCACAGTTGTTTTTTTTTCAGATTGTCATACGGCCTAAAGCAAAATTATATATAAGTAGAGTATTATTTTAAATTTTTCATTTGTAGATTTAGCTTAACTTTGGAGAAGATACCATAATGCCTTAGACTATCCAATAATTGATACTCTATTAACAGGCAAAAATTTATATCTCATTAATGAGGAAGACCTTCACAAACATATTTGATGTGGTTTTCAACTCTTTTAGGATTAGGAAAAGTTTTCAAAGTGATATGTGAAGGTTTTTTAACACTGAAAGTTATTGTTTAACACCTAAAGTTACCGAAAACTTTTAACTGCAGGTTATATTGGAATTGATTTGTCTATTCCCAGTTAAACCTCATGGAAAAGAAGAGTACTATATTAGCTTATTTTTGTTGCAATACACTTCCTAATTTTAAAGAATATGTCTACAGTCCATTAACAGTAATTTAACATATTACATTAATTTTCTGTTTCTTAAAAAATAACTAAGCAAAAATAACCTGTTATTTCAATTCAAGACGTAATTAAATGTATTCCACAAGTTGATATTTAATGTTTAATTAAAAAGACCCCTCCCCTTGTGTTACTGCCAGATGTGTGCATCTTATCGTTGGAAATCATTAAATAGTTTTAGAAAGATTTGTTGGCTTTGACATACTTTTTTTTTTTTTTTTTTTTTTTTTTTTTTTTTTTAAAAAAAAAAAAAAAACAAACCCACAAACAAACAGGGAAACAGATTAAAAAACCCCAGCTGGCATCACCCTGTGGATAGTTTTTACAGGCATATTAGAAAGTAAAAGCAAATGGAGAATGGGATAAGGTTAGCCTTGTTTGCTTTATTTCTTTGTAAGTGATTATGAAAGGCAGCTTTTTTGTCAGTTGATATTAAGCAGGCTAGTAGAGCAAAACTGTTGCTATTGAAAACTTTTAAGTGCATGTTGTAGTTGAATTGATCTATTTCCAGTACTTATTGTAGACCTTGTATTCCTGTGTGTGAATGCCTACGCTAGAATTTGATCAAAAGAAATTTATTTGAATTATCTAGAATTTCATTTGGTTCTGTAAATGATGAGAAATTCCTTGTCTTGGGAAATGTAAAATAGAAGGGGAAGAGCATCCTGACACTGGATTATTAAGCAGTCAGTCACCTCCCTACTGCAGCCCAGCATGGGTTGAATACTACAGAAAAATGAGTTCTAATGATAGAGTAAAAAATACAGTAGTTCAGAACACATTAATTTTTCATACTGGTAAAAAGCGAGACTATTAAATATAAAAGCCATTAAATTCTCATCTTATATAGAATACATTCAGCAAATTAGATACTTGCCTCCTGTTACTGTTTTCAGCGAATACATTGAATAAAATAATCTTTAATAAACAGTTAAATCCAAAGATTTAACCAAGTTAACAGAGCTAACAAAAATACGGTCTTGCATCACATTGTGAATCTCTGGCCACCACTTGGGTCATATTCCAAGTGTCTGGACAAATAGCTGGGTGAAAAGTAGTCTCTAAAGACCCTGTTTGCATTAGGAAATTTGGGCTATAGTGGACAAAGGCTGTCAGCAGCAGTTCTCCCTCAGGTAGTGTTCCAAATGATTTAACTGATTGTGTGTATGGAATAACATAACTTCCACCATCATTATAAAATGCTTCATTGGTTTTGCTGAAAATGAGGGCTTGAACTGTTTTAAATTACTGCAATTTGTTTCAGTCATTGTAAGTGGGGTGCACAGATACTGTTTGTGGTAGCTAAAAGTCATCCAGTTTGTCATGTGTGCTTTAAGCAGGCTTCCCAGTCAGTGCTGGTAAGGCTGCACTGTGGGTGTCTGACCTGGAGTTTCTACAGGCTAAGCACTTCAGTGAAAGTTGCTGTCTGCAATTGGAAGGTACAATACTAAGTTAGACCCAAATACTTGTGAGTTAAAGGACTTCGTAGTGGTTAAATTGTAACACCATTGCAAAAGCATTTCAAAATTAGAAGAACTGCCAGAAAACAGCCATAGCATCTCTAAAGTAGAATGTTGCAATGATAATGTATATGCTGCCGTTCAAAGCAGAAATTACTTCAAGAGCAATTTATAAGGTTTGGTCGCTGGGGAGATGCTAGACACATTGTGGAACTTTGGTTAAGGATCAGCTCTTAGTTGCAGCCATCTCACAGATGTCTTTTTTTCTGTATCAGGCCAAGATGAAATAGGATGGATTGCAACACAGACTACGGTATTCAAGAACAGTGCTATCAAGTGCTGTTGAGATGGTACTAAAGTAGTTTTTGCAGCATTGTGAGAACATATAGGGATGTTATTACAAGCATGACAGGCAAACCATGATGATGCTACTGACATTTCATCTCCTTTTCTGAAATTTTCTCTGTAATGGTATTAATCTTTTTTGCAGTCAAGAAGTACTGAACTTCAGCAGAAGGACAGTTTCCTTCTAACTGTAGACAAACTCGACATAACTCACTAAAGATAACTTGAATCAACCAAATTTGGCACAGAAAATATGAAAACATTTTTGAGGATGAGCAGTTCAAAGTTTTCAGATGATGTTTAAGAGGAGCACTAAGTGCAGTATACTGCAGCAGCCTAAGCCAAAACATATTAATAAATGGATTTCATGAATGAGGGAAAAGTATGGGTGCTGTTTACCTGGACTTTAGCAATGTCTTGGACAGTTTGTCCCATACCATTCTTCAGGAGAAACTGACTTCTCTTGGCTTAGATGGGCTAACTCCTCACTGGTTAAAAAAACTGGCTGGAAGGTCAGGCCCATAGGCCTGTGGTGAAAATCAGGTTCCAACTAGTCACAAGTGCACCCTCCGTAAGTCTGCAGTCAACAACAAGTTGGGTGGGAGCTGAGTGTAAGAAAGCTCAACAGGGAGACCTTGACAGGCTGGAGGAATGGGCCAAGGCCAGTTGTATGAGGTTTAACAAGGCCAAGTGATGGGTCCTGCACTTGGGCCACAACAACCCACTGCAATGCTACAGGCCAGGGGAAGAGTGGCTGGAAAGCTGCCCAGTAGAAAAGGACCTGAGGGTGCTGGGCAACACCCTGGTCAGTAAGAGTGTGTTCCCAGTAAGAGTGTACCCAGTTGGCCAAGAATACCAACAGCATCCTGTCTTGTATCAGAAACAGATTGGTCTGTAGACCTAGGGAAGTGGTTGTACTCTTGTACTTGGCACTAGTGAGGCTCCATCTCAAAGGTTTTGGGCCTCCCAGTACAAGTTTGAGGTACTGGATCATGTCCAAAGACAGGCAGCAAAGCTGGTGACGGCTCTGGAGCACAAGTCTTAAGAGGGGTGGCTCAGGGAACTGGCGTTGTTTAGTCTGGAGAAAAACAGGCTGAGGGAAGACCTTATCACTCTCTAGAACTATCTGGAAGAAGGTTGTAGCCAGGTGGGTGGCAATCTCTTTTCCCAGGGAAGAAGTGATAGGATGAGAGGAAGTGGTCCCAAGTTGTGCCAGGGAAGGTTTAGATTGGATATTTGGAAAAATCTCTTCACTGAATGGGTTAGAACAGGCTGCCTAGGTTGAATTGTGTTTAGTGATCTGGCTTAGTGGTGGACTTGATGATCTTAAGGGTCTTTTCCAGCCTAAGTGATTCTCCAGTTATATTAACAGTTGTAAAATCAGTATCAAGAATCTTTAGTGGCTTTCTCTTGGCTGTCCAGAGGTAGTGTTAGTGCCTGTCCTAAACTTTCATTACTGGATAATCCAGGAGTAGCGCATTATCGGAAGGTTAACCACTTCAGCTGCGGAAGTGATCCATCCCATTTTTTCTAAAAGACTGTGTTACTAGCAAACATCCCACACTATTTCAGGATGATGGAGTCAGTTCGTTCACCTTCACCCAGATCCCAGCTTTGGCTAGGCTTAGAAATTAAGTGAAATTGTATAATCTTTGGTTAGAAAAGCATAGACTTTTACTATGGTAAACAGAGACAATAATGAAGCTCAAAATAAAATATACAAACAAGTGAAAAATAGCCCGGAATGATGAAACATCTTGAAATCTGAATTTGATAGTCTACAGTGCTATGAAACAAAGGACAGCAAATCAAGCTTGAATGTGTTTTTTCAAGTGTGATCATTGCTAGCTGCCTTGCCCAACAACTGAGGGTATATAATACACTTTTCAGAAAAACAAATCAGTAATGTGTCATAAAATGTCATTTGAGACAATGTGACATTGCATTTGAAGAAGACTGTGTATAGGAGCTGGTTTTGCAACTCTGAAGAAGAACACTTGGCAAACTATGCAGTTATTAAAGACAGGCTTACTAGATTTCATTTCTTGAAACTACTGTTGAGGCAAGAATTCTCCAAGCATTATCACTCTTTTAGATAATAAGTGGATGCTCTGTGTTTTGTTTTTCAAAGTGCTGTTAACCCATTGTGGGTTGTTCCTTGAGGGCGAGCTCGAGCTATTCCTAAGGTAACTTAATGGGATAAAGGAGTTTAAAATAATCTTTTATTAATTTAATCCACTCCAGCTGCAGTATTTATTCAACTGGTTGCTATAAAAGATTCAGTTCGGCACATCATTTCTCTTTAGATGAGGACTGTTATTTAAAAATTTTTGTGTGCCTTATATGTATGGCCCTGTGATAGAGTTGTCATATTGAAAGGGTGTATGGTACCAGGATAGAAATATGTGTGAAGATTCAGAGTTACCAGCACCACCTGTTCCCTTCCCTTAATACCAAATTTCTCTCTTGTATGTTGAATCCCTTCTTTTTACTTTTTCTCTCAATTAGATCACCAGCTTTCATTTTGTTTTGGAATAGTGAAAAAAAATACAGAAATGTACAGTCAAGTCATTCAGGTAAAATGAGATTAATTAAAGTGTTTTTTCTACCTTTTACTTTGCAGATTGGTTATGAGAAACAGTTTCTATCTTTGGTCAAAATTGCCTTGTGTATGAAGCCTGTGGTTTGGAGATGTACTTTCCTCCATCACAGCTGTGTCAACTAAGCAGCTGACCAGCTTGTTTGAACTCTATTGTACTTAGGATTCAAGATTTAATAGAGTTTTTTGCTGGTGGCTTATAAAATATTTAATGCAGTGTATCTTTTCCTCTCATTTCACTTCACATGCAATACTAACGCTTTAGTTTGCATTCAGTCGTCTGCAGTTTTTGATGTCTGACACAAAAGTATAAGGTATAAAACCACATTCCGAAGTTATTTAAAAATTAAATCCATTCTTTCAATAGAAGTGAAATATTCAAGACAAGACTGTTTACAAGTAAACATACCTACATACATATTTACTTAATAAAACTTAAGAGTGGACTTGCATAGAGTTAAGTACTTAAAGGCCTTTGTGGTCACTGGTAGTTTGTGAGTCTGCATTTTTGCTGCAGAAGTCATAAGAAACATCTAATGTGAAATACAATTTTTGAATTAAATTGTGATAAACCTTCTCACTTCATGTACACCACACTAGTCTGCTAGAACACATACTTATTTCTTAACAGTAATTTTTTTTGTTTTAATTTAAATTATTTGATAGTTTCTTCTCTATAGTTTTGGCTGGTAGTTGCATTTGGTCTTACCTACACCTGAGCTTGTACTGTATTTATGTGTGAGCAAAGTACGGTCACCTGCTTTGGAGACGGAGAACATGGAGGGTTCTGGAGAATATCTCTAGTGAAGAACATCTGAGGGAATTGGCATTGTTGAGTCTGGAGAAAAGAAGGCTGGAGGGAGACTTTTTAACTTTCTACAACAACCTGAAATGAGATTCTAGTGAAAGTGTGGATGTTGTCTCCAATAACAAGTTACAGGACAAGAGGAAATGTTCTCAAGTTGTTCTAGGGGAGGTTTAGATTAGGTACTAGAAGAAACTTCTTCACTGAAAGAGTTATTAAGCATTGGAATAGGCAGCCCAAGGAGGTGGTTGAATCACCGTCCCTGAGGTGTTTAAAAGGCTTGTAGTTATAGTGCTCATGATTTAGCACTGGACTTGGTAAATTTAGACTGATGGTTGGACTTGATGATTGTAAAGGTCTTGTCCAACCAGATTCTGTTACTCTGTGTGTAGTTACCAGATTTTCTAGCTATGTACAAATTTTCAGTACCATAAATTCACTGTCTTCTGCTGTTTGGCAAGTAAATTCTTCTTCATTTGGAATATCCTAGCTCAGTTCAGCCTATACTGCTTGCTACAACTTGTTTTTATAAGCAGTTGTAGTCTAAGGAAGCTTGCAGTGGTTTAGAAAACCCAGTTGACTGGATACTGATAAAGAGCTTTCTGTAAGACTGTCTGCGGGCAAGAAGTTAAGCCCACAGCAAAGAACCTTTCTGTAACTCTTTACAGTCCAAGTAAAGAAATTGCCATCATCTTTAGCTGTCTTGTAAGAGCAGTAAATACTGCTATATTATTAAATCTCAGCTTGAGATATTTTTTTCAGTTTAGAAAACTACACACTTTGCAAGTAGCCCAGAACCCCAAATAAAGTGAATAAAGTGATACATAGTTGTATCAATGACAGCAATTGCACTCTTATCCCTGTATAGATTTATTTTGGTTTTAGGATAGGGTTTGGATTTCTTCTTCTGCAAGCCTTTTCTTTTGGTGCTTGGTAGTGCTATCTCTGCTGGGAAGGAGGAGTGTCTGAGATGAGGGTTACACAACCTTCTAACATCTCTAGTGTCTGTTTTGTCTGGGCATCCTTCATGCAGCATTTCTGTGCAAAAATTTCAAGGCTTTAGTCTGGATCACCAGGTCAAAGAATATGTCTTTTTCAAGGGTATGCTGGCAAATTTTTGTTTCATTATTAGTATGTCATTTTCTATCAAAGAATAAGGGTTTTGAAGAACTAAAGGAGTATCATTGTGCCATGTTTAATTTGGCTTCCAAAGGGTTATTGAACATGCAAATAATACACAAGCAGTTTTTGTCATTGGCTAGAAAGAATAAAAGTAAGGCATGGATATGTCTATCTTTGATATGTCTAGTAATCAATAGGAATAAGAAGTAACTTCAGTTTTGGAGGTATTTTGTAGTAGTTTTGCTTTTTAAAGACTAGAGTATTTTCATGTTCCTATTAAATAATACCAGCATCTGGAAACAATACCATTATCTGAACACTTTCTAGAACACTTTAGGTAGTATACTTGGTTATAAAATATTTCTGTAGAAGACATGAATCATTCATGTCCTGTCAGGACATGAAAAGCAATCACTCTACTCCTGTAGAGTGCTTGCTTGTTTTGTTCAATAAAATGTGTTTTGTTTCGTTTTCTTTTAATATATATAGTATATCTAAGTTAGAGATTCAAGACACAAAACATAACAATTCAAGTTCTATGTAGACTTGAAAAGTGGTTCTGTTCAGTGAAGTTCTATCTGAATCATTTTATCAGGTCAGAAGACAAAAGCTTTCCTTCTCTGGAAAGGCCAGTAAGTCTGTGGAAAACATTGAGCATCGTAGTCAGAGAGAGTTCTTCATTACTACCTCCTGCTACTCAGAAGTTCAGTCATGAAATGGAACCAGAGGTGCTTCTAGTTCAGGATGGCTTCCTTATGAGTTACCTGCTTTCATGGATGCTCTCTCAAATTAAAACATTAACCTGTGCTAAGTGGGGACATGAACCATGGGGAGAGACCATCTGATAGTCAGATCCTGAGTTATAATATGCAATTTTGTTCTCATGTCATGGAGAAGTGTGCAACTGCAGGGAAGTTGCATGCTTTTTTTGCATACTTGGTTCTCTTCACTTCATTAAGCCCATTACACTTATATCCAGTATAAAAGCGAATCTTTGCTTGTTGGGGAAATAACTTTTCTTCTATTATTTGGTAGCCTGAAAACCATTTTAACAAGCTAGAAGAAGCTGAGCTGTAAGGAGTTACTACAAAATACTTATTAGACATACCAAATACAGATGTTGCAGTTAAGGATGTTATAATAATGTTGGAAAAGCTTTTTTTTAAAAAAATAAGACCATGATTAGTAATTCCAGTTACAAACATCTGAAGTGGGTAGTTTTTCTTTACAGATTAATTTTATAGATAAGCGCATATATTAATGTACAAAAATGCATGTTTTTCTATATAGGCCAACATCATCATAAATTGGATATATTTTAAAGTTTTCACTGAGTAGCATATTAACCAAGCAGAAGCTATTTTAGGGTTAAAGTTGTTGTCTGCACTAATATTTTATTCTCTGTTTTCTGTTTTGTATTTTTTCTCAGGTGAATTTTCTTAGGACCACATTTTTGTTGCCATGACATTTGAAAGCATTCTTGGGTCAACTAATTCTGTTTTACTGCTAAGTCAGTAGTCAGATATCTTCTTCTGTAATGTCTGTTTTCAATAAAAATTCTTACTATTATCACTGTTTAATAGAACTCTTTTACATTGTACTCTCCTTTTGTTTTTTTTCCCCACAGTAATGGGAAACTAAGGGAAAGATGAGGTGTATCAGATTGAATTACTGAATTTAATTGGTGATGGATTTCTCTCTGTTATATCAGGGAGTATGAGACCATTATTTCTGTCCTGTAAATAACCTTAAAGGCTAAGCATATGAAGGCCAAAGTACAAATTCCAGGGACAGGCTCTTAGATAGAACAAGCTAAAGAGTCTGTTAAAAAACAGTAACGCATTGTAGTTGTGATTCAGCTTTTTTTGAGAGAGATTGTAGAAAGCTTTAATTTTAACTAACTATATAGATAATTTATTGAACAAAACACAGTTTTTATCCGGTGGTATTAAGCTGCATATTTTATTGATGAAGATGAAATGGCTGAAGCCTTATCAACCTCTTCCATCCCCACCAGGGAATAACGACTGTGTTACTTTTAGAAAAGAACCTTTTAAAACACAGTTAATGCTTAAAAGCTATATGCACTAATTAACAAAGTGCCGTGAACATTTAAGCTGTTTAATAGCCGCAACATCCCTGTGGCAGAGATCTTCACTATGCTAACACTGCGTAACAGTTCTCTATTGTGCATCTCTTTAATGAGGGGAGCTCTGTCAGTTCTTTCCTTGCTTCGCTACCTGCTGTGTATGGAAATTATGTACACTATTTAGAACTTGCTTTCAACTCTTGAAGTCCATGCATATTGCAAAGAAGTATTACATCTTGTGTTAGAGTAAGGAGCAGCTTTTAACAGGTTTGGCACCCTTGTAATTTCTTAAATACAACTTTTCTTCTAAAAAAGATGCACCAACAGGAATTTTGCTGTAACTTTGCATTTATTGTTTGTGGATTTGCGTCTTTTTTTTTCTCCTGTATGCCTCACACCACTTGTTACTATGTGTCAGAGATCCGTTACAGAAAACCTGATAGAGAGCATGCATATCACAATCAAGATTTCTCAGTGTTGTTCCTAGCAGATCATGCACTGTTTTGATAGTATAGTCAAGTTAAACTTTAATACACTACTTTTTGGGGTCTTCTTACCCCCATCTTTGGTGAATGTTTTTTTAAATGAAAAAAAAGAAAGCCCGAATAACACTTAAACTTAGGTGATATTCCTCAGCTACCATTAAATAGGGAATAGGTAGTTGGGAGGTGACAGGAAAAGAGTACCGAAATGCACAACAGGAAATTTCAGTATTCTTTGCTCTAGCAGCCAACCTAGGGCAATCATTAGCTAGTTAAAACTGAATCCAGAATGGACGTTTCATATACTGTGGTGATAATTATTATGACTTCATAATAGGAAATCTTACTAGAGTCTTAAGACTTCACTATACATCCAAATTCAAACTCAGTATCTCAGACCTTAAACTATTTGCTGTCCACATTAGAATATGAATTGTCTCAAGTGTTCCTGCTTCACATCAACAGTTCCAGAGCTTGTGTGTACATAGTGTCCCAGTTAGGTGCCAGGCTCTGACTATCATGCTCATTTATGTCTTTTAGAGCTTGAAGTGGTAAGGGACCTTTCCACAAAACTTAGAAGAGGCACCTCAGCCACACACATTTAACACAGGTTAGACCTCTTTTCCTCCAAAGGCTGGAAAATGATGCAACAACAGGTTACCCTGTTTGGGAACTCTGCCAGGGCCTTATTTGGAAAATTTCTTAATGGGTACTTTAAAGGAAGCTTTGTAATGTTTTCAAATGGGCGTAAAGCAGATCATAACTGTTAATTTTCTTGTTCCTGACAGAATCCTGGAAAACAGTAACTTTATAAAATTAACTTAAGTCTTATGCTTGTGAATTATTTTGTAAATACGGGTAACTTATAATGAAAGTTAAAAGTAAGGACCTTACTAAAAGCATCAGAAACACACAGAAAGTACAGAAATTATCCCTAATGTGCCTCAGTACCCTGAGTTTTGCATCTCAGTTAAGATGTGGAAGAAGATCCTTCCCTGACCTGATGGTTGCAACTTTGGGTGTTGATCAGACCTACATTTTATAGACTGTTAAGTTCAAGACTTACTGTTAGTATATAATTCACTAACATATTATTGAAATACAGTATGTAGCTTTGTAATCTAGTCTGCTTATTGTGACTTACGCTATTAATATAATACACATAATCAGAATGGCAAACTGAATTTTATCGGAATGACTATTACTGTCACTGAAACACGAGTACAGTATACTATTTAGTTGATAATATATGCAAAAATTAGCTTATTGGAGGAATCAGTACAAAGCTGTATATTTTAGGTGGGCTCTATGTGAGAAATAGTATCTGTAGGAACAGTTGTTTTTGGTAGTGAAAATGTAGAGTGTTGCCGTAACTATGAATTATTCTAAGAGGAATAAGATTATTTCACTTGCTTGGTTGCTTTTTTTCTAAATTCAGGTAAATTAAGACTCACTCTCCTTTTGTTTGAAAATTTATGTCTAAAAACTTTGCTATCATGTTATTTCTAAATAATTTATTTTTTCCATGTTTTTTAATCTGAGAATTGTGAAGTTTTAGAATCCTTAAAAGTTGTTTGTTGTAGAAAATTCTGCATTTTAAAACACTTTGCTGGTAATAAAACAGCCAGCTCTGTGAGTAAAAAGCAAATTTGCTTATATTTGCTTTGAGTTTGTGTTCTAGAAAGTTTGTTGTCTCTAGATCTTACTGTGTTACCAGAAAAAGTAGCTTTGAAGATCTACTGTAAGTATGCAGACATTTTTCCAACTTGTTGAAGATAAGCATGCTGTTTGTAATTTCCTCAATTTGAAGAATGTCATGATCACACTAAAATCTCTGATGACTAATGTATTTGATTTATACCTTCTCTTTAGTTTAATGATATTTGCCTATACAGCCTTTACAAAACTAATACATACTGTTAGAGGAAAAAAATGAATTATCAATAATTAAATAAGCATTTTGTCTGCTCTTTGATTCTTTCTTGGCAGAAAAACTATGACGTGAAATACCATTTTGTACTGAAATTGGGACTTGTGTGTTTTGAATGCTAAAAAGTTGTTTACCTATCCATCAAGAATGCAGGATGAATGATAGATAAATTTTGTATGTTTGTAAACAAAAATGCCTCTCTTGTTTTGAGGCTTCTCAAGGCACTGAGAGGTGAAAAGCTGAGACTCTTGTTTTTATTTTTAGTGTTATGGTTTAAACTAACAATAGGACAACTCAGCAGCTTTTGCTGTAACTTTTACCATTAATCATTTTCATATAAATTATATTCTATGTCTTTTACTGGAGACAAATGTGAGTACAAAATGCAGACTACCAGTAAAGTTGTTAAGATACAAGAGAAGGGTTTGTGAGAGGAAAGTTTTGTGTGAAGTCATGTATGACTCCTTGTGTGAGGTCATGTAGAGAGCACCTGGGATTTTTAGAAGTCCAGTCAATAATGCCCATTTACTTTTTCATGGTGTTCCCTCTCAACAAATCCAATGGTGCATGTGATGTTTAATGCCATTATTTTTGTAGTGCATTATTTTTCTTGCGTGAGATACTGGGCATGCAGAATATTGGGGAAGTGGAGTGCCTTTGTGCAGGGGGGCCACAGGGAAGTTCTCAAGGAGGTTTGGTGACAACAGCAAATCCTCAGCCTTCGTGCTGTTAGGGTAACATCTCACCAGCTCTGAAATACAAAATGATGAGTAGAGTTTGCTGAAGCTAACAGGACTTGCAGATGTTGGATTTTTTGGATGGTGACATTGCTGTGCATTGGTCAGTTGACTAAAAATTACTAAAATGAACTTATGTTGATTCCAGTAATGTGACAATTTTTGCTTCTGTTGGATCAACGTTTCAGGGTATCCTTTTCTCTGTATCCAGTGTCTCATTAATGTTTTCTACTAAAGTGACCATAGATAGTGTTTTTCTTTAAATAGAAACTTTCATGCAGTCATTATTGTTATTAAATATTTTTTCCTATTTATAATGTTTGCTTTTCTTTCTGAAAATACTCTTCTGTCACTGCTTTTCGCAACTTCTTTATTCATTGTTCTGCAGAATGATTAGAACACATTATGGATAACACTGTGTTCACAGATTACTGTGATAATGCAGGATGATTGTGAAACCTGGAAGAAAATTATTCTGTGTGATACAGAGTTTCCTAAGGGCAAAAATGCTTTTTTGTCCTTGTTATGTCTGTAGCTGTTAGATAAATGTTGTCTGACCACATTTCCTTCTTTCTGCTCCATTTTCCCACTTTAAATTTGCATAGGTCCTGTTCTTTTTTTTTTTTTTTCAAAAATACTGTATTGAAGTGTGGAAACATAAATGTTCTAATCCTGACTTACAGCCTAAGCAGCTGAGCTCACTAAATAAAAAAGCTCCTTTCACAGCAGCTATTTTGTGAGTATTATGCAACATGGTCTGTGCTTTGATATAAAAGCTCCTAAAAAAAGTGTATCACAACATGAATTTATATCAAAACTTTATGCCCTTACTCTGGTTAAACATGTTGGGAGTGGGGAGGAGAAGAAGTTGTTGTAGACTCCTATAAAGTACAGAAAATGTCTACTTTCCCTCCACTCTAACAAGTGTAAACTATTGAGGTTAAGTAGGTGGGGCAACCGGAAGTAATTACTAAGGCCAGTGGCATTTTTTTTCAGTTTAATAAAGGCAGAAGCTAATTATTCAGTTTTTATTTAAGTGAAATGATGCCAAAAAGGAGGTTCCTGCAGAGCAGCTGCACTCCTTCAGTGTTACCCTAATTTACCACAGACACAACTGTCACAAACAGAACTTTTAAACTTGATATATAGCCACGAAAGTAAGGAGCTCTTTGTCTGGAGTGCATGCAGAAGAACTCCTTTATACAAATCAACTGGCAGATGATGGACAATGATGAAAATTTGATTCTTTGAAGTCATAATGGTCATTGAAATGTGTGAAATTCTGGTATTGAAAAGAGAGTGGCTAGCAAGACTCTAAATCCTGGGTGGTTGCTGGAAGCTTGCTGGGAGGTTTTTCTGTGTTTTGACATCAACTTCCCATTGCTTGTTCCCGGTTTCCTTTATTTAAAAAATAAATTAAAAAAAAAAAAGGTGGGGGTGCTACACAGTACATAGTTGATAGTGGTTATGTACATTTTTTGTCTATGCATGAAAAGAAATGTCATATGAGAAATGCAACACCTTTATGCACACCTGACCCATCTATTCTAAATCACTTGTTTTCAGAGGCACTTTTAATCATTTTTTCTTTTTCCCTTGAATTACTGAGTTCCATTTCTTGTCCCCTTTGGAATTTATGCTATCAGTGAGGTACTTAAAACTTCTAGTTTCCTTTAAAAGTCATCTTCATGCCAAATCCTGCTTTCTTTGAAACTGCCTCTGTGAACCAGTTTTTATCCTTGCTGTATAACATATTTATCATTTCCTATTACTCTTTCCAGAACAACTCTAACAAGCTTTCCATCTTGACAAGTGTTCTTTAATAGTGCACGTTACAATAAAGAAAACCTCCTCTTCATTTGTAAGCAATGGTGTTTAAATAATAGTGTTTTCTCCTTTTCAGCTTATTCCATGGAAATATAAAATGCCTCAAAATTAGTTGTTGGTTGTTTGGTTTGGGGTTTTGTTTTTTTTAATTAACAAAAATGCAGAGGCATGCAGAGGTTGGGATTAGCCCCTCCATGTATATTAAGAAAAACAAAGTATCAGAATGCACCTTTTCCAAGATAGCCAGCCTATGTTAAAAATGTGAGGCAAAGTTAATTTTTAATAAAGCAAACCTGCGGGGTTCACATCTCAGTTTTTATATTGTCACATAATTATTTAGAATTTTGAATGTGAAATGCCTCACCAATATTTCACTATGCTAATATAGCAAAATTCAGTAAGGAACACTGAAAAGAAAATAGTAATGTGAACCAGCTGTCAAAAACATCTTTGTTTTGGAAAGTTGGTTCACAGGTAGTTTCAATGAGAACTTGAACTCAGAACAAAGCACTGAAGACACAGTAAAGGGTTCAATCCAGTGCAGCATAGTTCTTTTCAAGTATTATATTGTTTTAATGGCATCTTGGAGCGGGAGCTTTAGCCCATTGAAATGTCGCTTAAAGGACAGGTTCTTCTGTCACTAGCTGGAGCTGTGTGGATGAAATGATCACAATAGAGTGTTGTAATGCATTTTAAAAGTGTGAGAAATCAGTTTGTCTAGACTAAGAGTGCGCCTACAGGGAATAGGAATTTTAGAGCTTCTGTGCTCTTTAGGTGTCAAGTATGTGATAGATGCCAAGCCTTTTTATTCCATGTCTTTGGCAACAGCTCAGCTATGCTACAGTATCTTACATGTCTACAGCAAGCAAAAACAGTGATTTTATGTCAGGACAACTTGGGCTTCAGAAACCAGAAACTCATTGTCCTAACAACTGTCTGTTCAATTGCCAGCTTTAAAATGGAGAAGATATCAATAAACAATTGCTAGATTCCCAGAAGGCATGGAAACTTTAGCTATAATTGAACCAAAGGATGAAGAGCTAGCAACTCCATGTAGATACATCATTTTCGGAAAGTAGGCAGGTTTTACTTTTCCTCTTGAAATTATTTTTATGGGAAAAAATGTTATAGTATTTGTGAAATAACTTTGATTTGGATCCAATTCAATGCCCTGAAAAACATGGCTTGAGGGGGCTTAAAGTTTGTCTGGTGTTTTCATTTTAGTTTCATCCAGGTGAACAAGTCTAGGCATTTCTTTACTATGGTTACCTCATAAATATAGCATTTACTGGGTTTTAATGCTCTTTTTGTCTTATCTTCTGTGTACACTAATGAGCTTCAAAAGTTCATAATGTTGCTTAACATTTTATCTTTGTCTAATAACTTCAGATAATTTTGGAACCATTTAAAACCCTTTAACTCCGAAGCATAAAATTAATGATGTACATATGAGTTGCTGGGAATAATAATAGTTTAAAAATCGTAATTTTGAGCATTTTTTAAGGTTACGTATTTGGAGGTACTTGATGGTAACAAACCCAGAATTTTTGCACATAGTAGATAATTTCAGAGAGGAAAAGGATTTTTTTTAGGTGAACATTCTTGCATTTTTTAGGCATATTTGTTAAATAGAGAAATAAAGGCTAATACTGTAGTCTGTTCCTATAGACAGACAGTGAAACCCCACCAAACTATACTGCAAGTAAAAAATACTTTTTGTTAAACAAAGCACTTTCCCAATTCAAGTAAGAACTTTAAGCTATTTCCTTCTAAAACTGTGGTTTAAGCTACAGCAGTTCAGAAATGCCAGTCTGTCAGGAGATGTTTTAGATACATGTTGTAACATTCCAGTGAGTTGTAGCATTTCTTTTTTCATATCACTGGTAGATGCATATTAAAAATAAACATTACTTGGTCGTAATGAAAGCATTTATAATGGAATTGTTAAGATATTTTGACAGTTGCTTTTGGGAGTCTTGGTAGAAATGTCAGAAGTTGGAAAATTAGTGTGCATGCTTGTTTGTTTCCCCTGCTGTTCTAATTGCAAATACAAATCAAATCCTTTAAATGTGCTTCCTTGGTGTAATTTTGAGGGTTTGATCTCTTGAAATTTATTTTCTGAAGTAAATCAAAAAGCAAGACTTGCCTCATTTCAAAGGATGAGCTGTTGACAGCACCAAGAGCCTTTAAGTTTACCACAAAACAAAATCCCATAAAGTTAGTAGCTACAGACGTGTAAAGCCACAGTGTTTTATTCAAACTTGCTTGTCTTTTAATTCAAGTCATGGCAGTACTGGCGAGATGAGTTCAATATGCCCAAAGTTTTGCAGCACTTTTTGGACTTTTACCAGTTTATTCTTTGTTCCTGGAGAGAGTAGGGGAGGGGAGGGCAGGGAGGGAGACCAAGGAGCTCCCACTGGCCTTTTAAGTATGTAAGGAACAGGAGTAGTTTAGCGTCCTTAGAGATGAGTTTGATGTTTGATTTCACTCTTTACAAGGGTGAACTGACAGGTTAATTTTATGTAATTACTGTTTAGTTTTTAGCGAGAAAGTTCAGTTTGATTATATCAGATGCTGCTGACGGTAATTTTTCACAGAAATTCTTGTGAGGTTTTTCCCTATCTTACTCTTTGTTAAAGTCAGTTAATATTTCTAGGCTGGTTTTGTGATACTTCAGTTTTTATCTTTGTTGTGTTTATTTATGGACAGGTCACAAGCCAAGCCTTAGTAGAGAAGTTATTTTTTTTTTTTTTTTTTTTTGAATCTCCTGAATCCTTTTGTCTTTCACTAACATGCCAAAGTATGTTCGCAGTATCAAATGTTCCTGTCCTGATCTGAGCATAAGAGTTAATTCGCAAAAGCTGGTATTCATGGCTTGGAAAATGATTGTTATGTAATAACTAATAGCTTAAGAAATAAGAAAACTGAATGCTAGTACTTCCTCTGTTGTCTCAAACCATCAGTAGATTATTGTGGGAAAGATAACCTCCTGCATCTTTCTCCATGGTAAGCATAGCTTCTTGATTCAGCATGGATGTTGGTGCCTCTTAATTATATAAATACTCAAGCCTAAGTGAAATCACTTACACTGCAGGGCATAGCTGGCAGGCTGGGATTTGATGAATAACCCTGTTCGTATGAAGTTTAAGCTCCCAATAGTTACGTAAAATTTCAGTATTTTTCCATGTATCAGTCTGTGCTCTAATATTTTCTTTAAGGGAGAATGAACAGTTTACATATTTCCTGTAGCTAGTGCAAGTTGGAGCAGTCCTGATTTTGCAGCTGTGGTCTGAGGGTGGGAGGGATTGTCATGTCCTTCTTTTGGCACTGGCTGTTGTTTAGCTGGGAGATGAGCTGGTTCATGTAACTGATCCATGCAAAATCTAATTCAGCCGGGGGAGGCAGGATGATAATAGCCCCAAGATGCATCATTCACTTTTATGGAGCTGGACTCAACACAGTTTTCTGCATTTTTTAAAAATTATATTTAAAACTTACTTGGTTTTGTAGATTAAAAAATAAAAATTAATCATGAAGTTTCATGATACTGTAAGCAGTATTATTTTACATGTATTCTATGTGAACCTTTTTTTCACAAGTTTCATTGTGTTTTTTGTAGGACATCACTGCTTTAACCGGTGTTCCAGATGAGCACATCAAAACCAGAAAAGTTCACATTTTTGTTCCAGCGCGAAATGCAATGCAATCAGGATTAAACAATACAAAAAAATGGAAGATGGAATTTGATAACAGGGAACGCTGGGAGAACCCTTTAATGGGCTGGGCTTCTACGTGAGTAGTTACTGATTTTGGAAATACTTTTCTTCTCTGTTTGGCTCATACTAGTCATGTCAGTTGTAAGCTTTAAATGTCCTTTCTATCTGTAAATCTACTTTTGTTTTAATGGTACTTAGAGTAAGTGGTTGGGTTTGTTAGTTGTATGAGTGATGATCTGTCACGTTTAAAAGCAAATTTTAGTTCTCAACACCACCTGGAAAACCTTGAAAAAAGTCTTAATAGCCAGAAGTTCTAACAGTTACTTTTGTGGTAATGTTATTTTCTGACAGCATCAGAGAAAGTATTTTATTGGTTACCTGAAGCAGTGAATCTTTCTCAGCTCTTACTTGAATCTGTTTAAACATAAAATAACAATACTCAGCCTCTAGATTTTTTTTCTTCTATAAATATCCTAAAAATCTGAGATGAGAAGTCATAACTGTATAAAAAAAAAAGAAACCAAACACTCTAAAATATTACTGTTAATTTCGGTGTTACTAATCTTAGCACTAAAAATTCTTAAATACATCAAAATCCAGGAAAGTACTGAACTTAACTAGATATGCTGTAACTTGGAGATGTAAGTATAACTTGAACGGAGCAAATTTTTAATTCTATATTTCCTATATAAATACACAACCTGCATTGTACAGTGTGGTTAGAATTCCTGTAAACGGGGAGGACTGTGCCAACAATACTCCTGACAGTATTGTAACTTTGATTTGAAACTGTCTTGTTTGAGACATACTCAGAAAAGTTCATTATTCTACACAGACAAAAATCAAACACTAAATACTATTTTTCAAACTTCAAAACAGATACAATATATATTGAAAATGGGTGCAATCATACTAGCCCTTACGATCAAAGAACACAAAATTCAATGGAAAAAAAACCTTAAAACCTTAAATGTGAATTTATGTGAAGACACATTTTTTGAGATTTCTTAACATTCTCTATATCCTATCACAGAGTATTTGTTTTTTTTTTTTATTTCTTCATAAAATACATATCTCCAGAAATATTAGTAAAAATAACTCAGGAATCAAATCTGTTAACGCTGATTTCCCATAAGAATGCTGAGGAGGCTTGCAACCTGTAACATCTCAGTTGCATTGATAGTACAAAGCATTAGGGAACTGGATCTCAAATATTGTTAGGTGAGGAAAAAGTACTGAATAAAAATTTTTTTTAATTACAATTTTTAATTTATTTATTTATTTTTTTATTTTATTAAAATAGGAGCCCAAAATAACTTTTTTGAGACTTTATGCCTGTATATAACAATGACATAATCTTAAATAAATCCTGGGTTTTTTTTCATTATTTCATTTTAGGCATGTTTAAATTGCTGTGTCAGAGGATAATATTTCTGTTATTTGGTATATGTATGTCTTGTATGACTCAGATACTACAAGTAGATTTAGCAAGCAGGTTGTTGAACAGGTTGTTTCATGGGGCCTGTATGAATTAAATGATGGACCACTGACCAGCAACACACCTTTTCCTCCTGCCCATGTATCCCCCAAGTGTCTAGCCACAGAAGTATGATCTATTTATACCACTGCACAGATGATAATACTGTAGCACGTGCCAGTAACACCTGCTTTAGTTCAGGTTGAAATTACCTTTTTTTCTAAGCCTCTTCTGCTTTCCAGCTGACTTTATCCTAGACAAATTATTTTCTGGGTGGGATTTTGAATGATCTCAGCCAAAATGATGTCTTTAAGCCTTTCTAGCAGTCACAGCCATTTGTGCTATATAAACCACCTAGAAAAATGAGCCATGGTATTAAGGGTTTACCTGTATGCTAAATTTCCCTGCAGTGCACTTACTGCGGAAATTTAAATTGGAATGTCTCATTGTGAGTTAACCCATCTCTGCATGTATTTTTATTTTGTCTCAAAGAAATGGATATTTCCTGTGTAAGCAAGCTCCAGGTAGGCCAAAGGCAAGGGCTGTGTTGAGAATTAACATTGTTAGGTCAAGGGTTTTATAAACTGGTTTGTTCATTTTTAAGAAACTCTTGCAAAAACTGTGAGTGGGCATTCTGGTAATTTCAAATGACCATTCAGCACCCAGGACTACTTAAGAAGAGTTTCATCTCTTCAGATTTAATTTCTGCAAAAAGCAGTTCTTAGAAGTTTTCCCTTTTACTTTTCAATAATGTAATGGGATTAGTGGATTAAAGCCCTTTAGGGTCTAGGGATTAGAGGCCTTTTCCTCTGCAATATATTTATTTGCGTGTAGGTCTTTTCTATATAGCTGTCATTTTACAGTCTTGTTTGCTTTTTATGTTGCATTTGGTGTTTTTTGGATTTAGTTATTTTTTGTGAAAATTATCTAGCTGTAGATCTTAATGAAATGGACCCATGACATTTTTTTAATGCAAGTCTGCACTACACCCTGTAGTGCAGGGTGTAGTGCCCATAGATAGTTCTTTAGTACATCCTTTATATTACAGCTGTAAGAAGCAGAATATGGGAAATGCCTAGTTTATGTTGTACAAGGTCTCATAAGAGAGCAAAATGTAGACTCCCAGTTTGTAGTGACTGACCAAGGTATCTTATGGCAGGCAGAGGAAATCCTGCAGCACTGCTGTTGACACTCTGGGAGCATCATTCTGAACTCGTTTGCTCACAGATTATGACCAATTTAAACACATGGATTTTCATTTATGAAAAGAAATAAAAAAGCTTAATTTAGATTGGGTGAAAGATGATCCCACATGAAAACAGAAGAAATTGAGCTCTGCCCAGGGGCGGATAAAGAGCGAGTTGAGAGTTTGTGGGTAAGAATTTTGGAGCAGGCTAATATGAGAGACACTGTTGGGACTGTCTATTACAGGCCACCTGATCAGGATGAGGAAGCTGATGGGGCTTCTACAGACAGATAGAAGTAGCTTCACAGTCTCAGGTTTTCATGGAGAACTTTAATTACCCTGACATTTGGTTTAAGACTACACACCCAGGCATCCACACTCCATGAGGCTCCTGCAGTGCATTGATGCTAACTTCTCAAATGATACTAACTTCTCAAGATAGCTGGTGGAAGAAAACAAGGAGAGGAGTACTGTTAGACTGATACTGACAAATAAAGAGGTTGAGGATGCGAGTAGTGTCCATGAGATGGTGTTCAGGATCACGTGCAGTAGGCACAGAGTGACAAGCCGGATCACAACCTTGGACTTCAGTAGAGCAGATTTTCAAGGACCTGCTTGGTAGGGTACCATGGGTTAAAGCCCTGGAGGGGAGAGGATTCCAAGGAAGCTGGTCACTGTTCAAGGATGACCTCCTTCAAGCCCAGAAGCAATGCATCCCAACAGAGGAAAGCAGGCAAGAATGCCAGAAGGCCTGCATGAATGAACAAGGAGCTTATAGACACATAAATGTAAAAAAGAAAGTCAACAGAGGGTGGATGCAAGGACAGGTAGGCTGGAAGGAGTATGAAGAAGTTGTATGAGCAGTCAGGGATCAGATAAGGAAAGCAAAAGCCCAGATTGAATTAAATCTGGCCAGGGACTTCAAGGATAACAAGAAAAACTTCTACAGGTATGAAGTGATCAAAGGAAGAATAAAATCTGGGCCCTCTCCAGCAGCAAACCTGGTCAGACAGGATATGGAGAAGGCTGAGGTGCTTTTTTTGTCTCGGTCTTAACTGGCAAGGGCTCTGACCACACCACCCAAGTTGTAGAAGGCAAAGGCAGGGAATGGGGGAAGGAAGATCCACCCACTGTAGGAGAAGAGCAGGTTTGAGACCATCTGAAGAACCTGAAATTGTACAAGCCTATGGAACCTGACATCCATCTGCAGATCCTGAGGGAACTGGCAGATCAAGTTGTAAAGCCACTTTCCACCACATTCCATGGCAGTCAAGTGCAGTTCCCACTGCCTGGAAAAGGGGAAATGTAATCCCCATTTTCAGAAAGAGAAAGGAAGATCTGTGGAATTACAGGCCAGTCAGTCTCAGTTCTGTGCTAGGCAAAATCATAGAGGAGATCCTCCTGAAGGCTCTGTGGAAGCACATGGAAAATGTGGGGGTGGTTGGTGGTAACCATCATGGTTTCATCCAGTGCAAAGTGAGCCTACACAGATTTGTTGGCCTTTTACAATGGGGTCACAGTGTCAGTGGACAAGGGGAGAAAACTGACATCATATAGATGGACTTGTGCAAAATGTTTAACACTGGTTGACATCCTGGTCTCTAAATAGGAAAGACAGGGATTTGATAGATGGACTGCTTGGTGCATAAGGAATTGTCTGGACGGTCACATTCAAAGAGTTGTGATCAACAGTTCAATATCCAAATGGAGACCAGTGATGAGTGGTATTCCTCAAGGGTTGGTTCTGGGAGCAGTGCTGTTTAACATCATTGTCAGCGGTGTGGACAGTGGGATTGAAGGCATCCTCAGAAAGTTTGATGATGACACCAAGCTCTGTGGTGTTGTGTGTCACAGAACAGTCTTGAAGAGAAGGACTTGGGGGTGTTGGTTGATGAGAAGCTCAACAGGAGTTGGCAATGTGAATTTGCAGCCTGGAAACCCAACTGTATCCGGGACTGCAGCAAAAGAAACATGGCCAGCAGGTTGAGGGAGGTGATTCTCCCCCTCTTGAAACCCCACCTGGAGTACTGTTGTCCAGTTCTGGGGCCCTGAACACAGGAGAGACATGGAACTGTTGGAGGAGGGCCACAAAGGTGATCAAAGGGCTGGAGAACCTCTCCCATGAAGACAGGCTGAGAGAGTTGGGTTTGTTCAGCCTGAAAAAGAGAAGGCTTCAGGGAGACGCTGTAGCAGCCCTCCCAGTACCTGAAGGGTCTGCAGCTGGGGAGGGACATTTTACAGGCAACAGGACAAGGGGTAATGACGTTAAAGTGGAAGAGGGTATATTTAGGTTACATATCAGAAGCATTTCTTCACTAGGCAGGGTGGTGAGACGCTGGCACAGGTTGGCCAGAGGAACTGTGACTGCCTCTTCCCTGGGAGTGTTCAAGGCCAGGTTAAATGGGGCTTTGAGCAGCCTGGCCTAGTTGGAGGTCTCCCTGCCCGTGAAGGGGAGTTGAAACTCTATGATGTTTAAGGTCCCTTCCAATGCAAACCATTCTATGACTTGGTTTACCACTGGTCATGCCATTGTACTCATTCCTAGTTCCTAATTCTCTATACTGCATTTATAAAGAAAATCTTTAAATGTCAGTAAGAGAGACCATTATAGTGGCTACTGAAAGTGTAATTTGTGCCTTTATCTTGGTTTTGGTTTTGTTTGGTCTGTTTTGTTTGGGTTTTTTGGTTTTTTTATTTTTATTTTTTTAATTGGGGAATATATTTGTTTTTTATATATCTGCTTTTCCCTGTGTTATACTTTTGGCGTTGCTGGAACCTAGATTTCCCCTCTTCCCCTCCCCCTCTGCCAGTCAAGTTTTGTCCTTTGTGTAGAGAGCTCAGTGTATCTTTGGTTACACTTTGTCTTCATTTTCCCTTCCAGCTTCAAAGAGTGAACAGTTAAGAGGCAGCTCCTTCTATAGTTTGTTGCAATCTGGTCTTGTCTTTCCAGTTGTCTCCCAGGCTTATGTTTTTATCTCAGGGAAGCATTATCTAATCACTGTGCTGCTGTAATTGATATCTTATTCCTCCTGAAGTTTAATAGATTAAATTTTAGAACACTATTTTTTTTCATTCTTTGTCATTGTTCTTAAATTGAGATTTTGTAGCAACAAATAAAGTAGTTTGTTTTTTTAACTGAAATTCTGATTTGTTTCTAAAAATTATTTAGTATTTGATCCCTTTCCAGAAATACAGTTAAGGAATAGATGATTATCTAAAACAAGTCACTGTGTATGTAAACTAGTAGTTGTGGTGGCCTATAGTCTGCTGTACTAGGATAATTTGTGGAGGCCTCTGAGTAATTCCAATTCACTTTGATGTTCTGCTCCTTTCTGTGTAAGATTATTCTTTTAGCTGCTGTATAGACTTTTGGCCTCCTTGAAATGTTCAAAATTACCTTAAGCCTCCTCATCTTCCAAAAAAAAGAGGGACTACACAGCTTTAAAAATTAGCAAGTTTGTTGCAGGGTACTTATTATAACCTCAGCAGGTAGTTAGATGTGTTTGTCTAATAAAAAATTAGAACATAAATTTCTGTAAGGAGTTGGGAGGAAAGTTTAAGAGATTGAAAGACTGAAAAAGTACTCTACAGAAAGTGTTAATCCAGGGAATAAGTAAAATAAAGGAATTCTGAATGGCTTGTGAGGCATTGTATAACACAGCATTTGACTAGATAATTGTTCTGTATTTTTGATGGGCTTAAAATTTGTCATCTGATTTCTTACAGAGCTGATCCTTTATCCAACATGGTTCTTACTTTCTCTACTAAAGAAGATGCCATTGCCTTTGCTGAAAAAAATGGTATGTACTGGGTGTAACAGATTCAGCTTTCTATAGGCAACTTTGGTCTTAAAGTATTAACAACAGAAAAAGCAGAGGGTAGGTTACTTTTCCTCTGTTCCACAAAACTGGTAGACCATTAGTGCCCTACTTGAGGAGGAGGTAAAACAGGGGAGCAGTAATTCTGAGGGTGTTGAAGACTGTGAATCTAGGCCTTCCACTTTCTTCCAGCCTTTTAGCATTACTTTTGCTATCCTTTTGCAAGTATCTGTGTTTTGAATGAGAACTGAGCCTTGCTCAGGTATGTTCTGGAGGAAAATTAATATTACTTTTATCTTTTTCACCTAAGAACTTCAGAAATCTGAGGTAAACTGTCTTTCTGCCTGCCCCATCTGATGTGTTTTCTAATGAAATAGCACTGAATAAAAAATCGTGCAACGTTTTTGCCCAAAACACACATCTGAGGATGGTCTGAAGTCAAAGCAAGGAGTAAATACTTGTAACTGGATGAAATTAAAAGTCTAGCCTCTTGACCTGAGCTCTGTCCAACATCACTGATGTGGTTGTTTAAAGACATACAGCTTTAATAACAAGGATGGAGATTTTATCTGCGGGACAGTAATTATTAGTTGGGTGATAAGGGTGTTCTTCCAGAAACAATGAAATCTGCTCTCTATCCACTTGGCTGGTACTGCAGGGTTTGGGGCAAGAATATCCTCCCCCAGTATTGTAGTCCATTATAAAAGTGACTTCTCTCTGTCCCTGAAGGTCCCTGACTCAAGAGGACTTCTCCAGAACATGAAACTTCATCATATATGGTGCCCTCTTGCAATCCAAAATTAGATCTCACTAAATTTGTAGATTTTTGTATAGCTGTGGCAGACCAAGTAATTGTGCTGTCATGAATCTCATTTGGAGGCACTCAGCCTCTATCTAGTGTATACAAAAATGAGGCAGTAACTTGAGGCTGTAGATTGCCTTCCAGCATCCCAGTGCCTCAAAGTTAGGTGTTACAATGCTGAATGTTGCAATACTGAAGTTTGTCTCTGGATCTAGTTTTATCTGTTTACTCAAGTTTATATTTTTAATCAGAACAGTAGGCAAGAGCCAGTGGTCTCACAGGTGGGAAGAATACAGTTAATAGAGAAAACCTCTATTCCAGAGTTTCTTGCAGAGATTAGTTAACTTGGAAATTAACATTGCTTCATCTTAATAAACCTGAAAAAAATGTTTGTGTGACACTTGTGAATGCACAAAATTGAAGTAGAGTGACATAACAACTTGCGTATTTTACAAAACATGTTTTGATGTGTAGATATATCTTTCATGCTTTCTGTTAACATCTTAGAAGTAAAAAATCAGATATATGTTAAACCTTTTAGAATTTGTCAAGTTTTGTTTTAAGACTAAGGAAGAAAAATATCATCTTATTAGTGTCAGTTAGAACCTCATACTTAATGACTCCTAACCTCGGCTTAAGTATCTCAACTTTGAGTGAAATGTTGCAGCTAAAGAGACCAAACTTTGGAATACTGAGTGCTGCCCTGGCAACTTTCCAGGCACCTGGAGGCTGCAGCCAATTTGCATTTTGATTTACATAAACACTGATATTTCCACCTCCTCTTTTCTGACATTTTTTAGCATTTTTCTTGCTTAACTATCACATAATTTACTTGTCTGCTATCATGTTATTCCCTTTTCTTTTAATCCTAATTTTTAATGTTCTTAAAAGAATGTTAAATATTTAACTCCTTTCTAGTGATGAAGTTTTTTCATAGCACCATAGAATGGTTTGAGTTGAAAGGGACCTTCTAGTTCCAACCCTTCATGGACAGAGATGCCTGCCACTAGACCAGTTTGCTCAAAGCTTCATCCAGCCTGGCCTTGCTCTTACTTTGCTTTTCCTTTCTTTGATCTTCTCAGATTTTTTTTTTCTAGCTTTTTAAGGTCTCCATTCTCTCCTAACGTTTGGGGCTGATCAGTACGCAGGTTCTTTGTCCATGTTTCCTTATTCTTTATTTTAATGTTTTTGCCCAGCGTACGCAGAGCCTTAGTGTTTCTGTGGTGCTCTGGAGTTGTGAAGCCATTAACTTGCATGACAGTCAGTGTTCCATGTTGAGCTTTTCACAGATGACTGTCAAGTGTCTTACATGAGTAAAGAAAATGGAAGTAGGTAGTCTGGGAGAATGGTTGTATGCCATATTTATGGCATTTCAGTATTCTCTACTGCCAACTACAAATGCAAAAACGACGGATGCCAGTGTGGAGAAAAAGATAATAGAGGTTTAAGTTGCATTTGCTTTATATTGTATGCTGAGAATATTTAGAATTCTTTGTTTCTTGTCTCTCCCCACCATTTCCTTTGTAACCTCCAGGCTGGCGTTATGATGTTGAAGAGAAGAAGATTCCAAAACCTAAATCCAAGTCTTATGGTGCAAACTTTTCTTGGAACAAAAGAACAAGGGTGTCTACAAAATAGGTTGGAATTGGCTGTCTGACTGTGAATGAAGTCAGCTGTGCTGTATTTATAGTCCATGTATAATACATCTCTTAATCTCCTAATAAATTTGACCTTTAAACTACAGATGCATCTTGTGATGTCTATTTAAAATGTTTTTGATGTCTTCAATTGAACCTGTTACAAACTTGCCTATAAATAGAGGAGATTTGGAGTGTTCAGACTTCTAAAAAATTGCTGTACTAGGAATATATCAAAAGGAATGTTTGAAATCAGCTGCAACTTTAAAGATCGTGGTTTCGCTTTGATGGTAATTTTGTATTCATTATCTTGTTTAAACTTATCAGCCTTGCATAGACAACTTCCCCCAGTAGAAGCTGTTTTTTTCCTTTGTGTTACTATACAAGAGAAGATTGTCAGCTGAAGAGTAAAGTATGTTATATTAAACTTAACATTTGACTGTAACTTAGACTATTATGTACAAAATATATGCTGTATAACATTATGGCTGCCAAAATTAGTGTTATCCAGAAGGATTCCATGACTGGTATAGAAAGCACTGTGTTGGATATGGCGGAAGTTGAATGCAAAAGGTTTAGATGACAATCGTTTCTCTGTGATGTTCTTCAACAGTGAAACTAAGATAGTTAAATATTCACAGATTAAGTCAGAAGAGTCTCAGGTGGCTTACTGAGCATCAGCATATACTAATTATTTAATTACAGTTGTGTTGGGGTTTTTTCTTTGCTAGTTACATGATAATCTGCATTGAGGTTTCCTGTTGCATAACAAGAGGATGATAATATCTCAGCCTTAACATGGAATATGTACCCTAAACTCCATTTGTCATACATGACATTAAACCATTAACTATATTAATGCACAGTATTACGTTTGGAATACTGGGTTTTATATCTATGGGTTTTGATTTATTCACTTTATTTTCATGCTTAACAAATTGATACATCAGCATATTATCAGTGAAATCTAAACAAATTGGAGATGGGTATAACTTTTTCATGTGCAGCTGAGAGTTCTCTCCCAACCACCACAGAAGGAACAGTTGAGAGAGCTCTCTCCATATACATCTAAAGAATGGTGTAAGTGCTTTGCATTGAATTCAAGCTAAAAGAAGTAATAAATCTACCTTGTGTTGTACAGATTTGATTATATTCTTGTTTCAGGTTTACCCAGCTGCCCTGTGTGTTGACTGACATTTGTTTAAGGCAGTGGTTCTGACCCAGTTTTATTTAATCAACCAATTGGCTAATTTCGCTATTTTCATATCAGAGAGAAGAACTGTTACTCCAGTTCATCTTCCTCCTAAATTTTGAATGCTGCGATATGTCTGAAGTCCTCCAGGAACCTCCAAAGGGCACCAAATTGGAATTTCAGTATTCCAGAAGCTACTGTGTCTTTGTATTCCAGCTAAACTTAATGTCTTACTAAGGAGACAGTAATTAAATAAGCAGTTTGGGTTGGGAGGTTTTTTTCTGTTTTTTGCAAGTGAAGAGCAGCAAGATCTTAATTGAATGGTCATCAAGCTTAATAAGGTAACAGTCAACATAAAAATTGTAAAGCACCTGGATATCTAATTCAGCAGGGTACACAGCTTGATTTTTGGAATTATGTAGTGCAAGGAAATAACAGATAAATATTACATACCTAACATTTTCCTTGAACACACAATATATGAAATGATTGTATGTTTATCTATACATCCTGTAACTAGATTCCATTTCTCCTAGAGCACAATTTGGAGTTTTTGTGAGAGCTCTTCTAGGCCCTTCCCAAGTAAGGAAGGTTTTTCTTTTGGTTTTTTTTTTTATTTTTTATTTTGTTTTTTGTTTTTTTAAAATGTGTATGTTTGTTATGACTCTGTAGAGTACACCCCACCTTGAAGTCTTTAAGTTGGGTTTGAGCTCAGACCTTCTTTTCCTCTGATCACTTTCCTTAGGACTTAGATTTTTTTTTTTATCATGTAGAATGTCTTCTTAAGAATGAGCATGCTGACATTGTAGGAGGGTTAGGTATCATCCCTGCAGTCTTCAGACTGAAGTAAGAAGTAAGGTTGAGTGCAAGATCTTGCAGAAGACAAAAGATCGATGCCAAAATGAATATATTTTAGAGATCAAAAAAATCTACTAGGTGCTAAATTTTGTTCTCCTTTCATTAGCTCATTAGAATACTGCAACACTAGATTTTATCTGAAATTGTGCTGGATGATGTGACCATCTTTATTTATGTAACTTCAGAAGCCAATGTTTCATTGGTAAACTTCAGCTCCTATCTAGTCTGTAGTGTGTTATGACAGGTAAAATTGCTCCCAAATCTAGAATATGTCAAAAGACACAACAAGTTAAATACTTAAGTGATTTTTTTAGTATCCTCAACCATTCATCTGCAAATGGAAATCTAGAAAAAGTTTCTGAGAACTCAAGGCTAATTCAGATGCTGAGTGAGATAAGAGATTCATCCTGGTGGTTGGTGTAGCTGTGCTGCATCCAACTGATTAAACCTTTTCTTGAAAGTAATCTGAAATGTAGTATCAAAATCATTAATGGGGAAAAAGTTTAAAGCTCCCAAACAAATATAACATGTTTAAAATGTTAGTAGATGAACATCATTGTGGGAGTCTGCTACAGACCACCCAACCTGGACGAAGAGGTGGATAAGGCACTTTATAGACAGTTGGGTAAGGTCTCATGGTCTCTACCCCTCTTGTTCTCATGGGGGACTCCAACTTCCCCGATACCTGCTGGAAATACAATACAGCAGAGGGGGAACAGTCCTGAAGTTTCCCAGAATGTGTAGGAGATAGATAACTACTTGTCACAGGTGGTGAGGGAACCAACAAGGGTGTCTGTTAATAGAAAAGGTCTTGTAGGGGATGTAATGGTTGGAGGCTGTTTTGGGCAAAGCGACCATGAAATGATCCAAGTTTTCAATCTTCAGTGAAGCAAGGAGGACAGTCTCCAGAACTGCCACCTTGGGCTTCAGGAGAGCAGACTCTGATCTCTTCCAGACCACGGCTGAGGGAGGAAGTTCTGGAGGATGCAGGAGCCCAGGAAGGCTGGGCACACTTTAAGGATGTTTTCTTAGAGGTGCAGGAGCTGATCATCCCCAAGTCATGGAAGACAAGCTGATGAGGAAGGAGACCAGCCTGGCTGAACAGAGAGCTTGGGCTGGAACTCAAACAAGAATAAAGTTTATGGCCTTTGGAAGAGAGGACAGGCAACTTACGAGACTTAGACAGCAAAGATGTGTAGGGAGAAAATTAGAAGGGCCAAGGCCCAAATGGAACTGAAGATGGCCACTGTGGTGAAGAATTACAATAAATGTTTCTATAAATATATCAACAACATGAAGAGAGCTAGGGAGAATCTCCTTTATTAGACACAGAGGGAAACTCAGTGACCAAGGATCAAGAAAAGGCTGAGGTATTTAATACTTTCTTTGCATCAGTCTTTAATAGCAGGACTAGTTGTTCCCTGAGCAAACAGTCCCTCAAGATAGAAGACAGAGATGGGGAACAGATTAGGCCCTATGTAATCCATGAGGACAGGGTTATGGACCTGCTTCATAAGCTAGACACTCACAAGTCAATGGGGCCAGATGGTTTACACCCTAGACTGCTAAGAGAGTTGGCAGATGTGGTTGCCAAGCCTCTCTCCATCATCTTTTAGAGGTCCCATTGGACTAGAGACTGGCAAATGTGACACCCATCTTCAAGAAAGGCCAGAAAGAGACCTGTCAGTCTCACTTTAGTGCCAAGGAAGGTCATGGAATGGATAATCTCAAGAGCCATTATAGATACGTTAAAGGTCAACCAGACAATCAGGCCCAGTCGGCATGGGTTCATGGAAGGAGATCCTGCTTGAGAAACCTGATCTCGTTCTATGACAAGGTGGCCTGCTTAGTGGATGAGGGAAAGGCTATTGACTACCTGGACTTCAGTAGAGCCTTTGATACTGTCCCCCATAACAACCTCCTGGAAAAACTGGCTGCCCATGGCTTGGGTGGGCATATACTCTGCTGGGTTAAACACTGGCTGGATGGCTGGTCCCAAAGAGTTGTGGTCAGTGGAGTTAAGTCCTGTTGGCAGCCAGTCATGAGTGGTGTCTCCCAGGGCTCAGTGCTGGGGCCACCCCTATTTAACATCTTTATTTGTGATCTTGATGAGGGGATTGAATGCATCCTCAGTAAGTTCGCAGATGACACCAAGTTGGGAGGGAATGTCAATCTGCTGGGTGGTATAAAGGCTTTACAGAGGGACCTGGACAGACTGGATCATTGTCCTGAGACCAACTAGATGCAATCCAATAGCACCAAGTGTCACGTCCTGCATTTTGGTCACAACAACCCCAGGCAGCACTACAGGCTTGGAGAAGAGTGGATGGAAATCCATCTAGCAGAAAAGGACCTTGTTGTATTGATTGACAGGTGTCTGAATATGAGCCAGCAATGTGCCCAGCTGGCCAAGAAGGCCAATGGCATTCTGGCTTGTATCAGAAATTGTGTGACTAGCAGGACTAGGGAAGTAATCGTGCCCCTGTACTCAGTACTGGTGAGGCTGTCTCATCCAGCTACATGTCACAATGTGATTTGGATTATGACTGTCAAGTGTGGGTGAAATTTTCTTCTTTTAAGGAAGAAGTAACATCATTATCTTTTTCCTCCCTTGTGCTACTACTTTAACTCCCATCAGCTCTACAAGGTATATGGCACAGACATTTTTTTAAATGTCTCTTCTCCATGTGAAAATTTTGATACACGAGTTTTGAAATGTTGGCTTCACTAGTGCTTTTCTTTCTGTTTAAAACCAGGAATGTTTTTGTGAAATTTTAACTTCTGTAATAACTACTCCTTTTGTTTTTTTTCCTTTTATCCCACATTTGTATTTTCCCCTTCCTGCTAGTATTTCTTTCAGGTGCCTTGCAACAAGCTCTGTTCTGTTAGATGTACATATGTTTATTTCATATATATGTTTCTATTTCATAGAACTGTGGAGTGTTTTGGATTAGAAGGGACCTTAAAGATCATCTAGTACCAACCCCACTTCATGGTCAGGGACACCTCTCACTAGACCAGGCTGCTCAAAGCCCCATTTAAGCTGGTCTTGAGTACTTCCAGGGATGGGGCAGCCACAACTGAGCAACCTATGCCAGTATCTCACCACCCTGACAATGAAGAATTGCTTGCAAATATCCAACCTAAATCTCCCCTCTTCTACTTTAAAGCCATTTTCCCTTGTCCCATCATTACATGTACCTGTAGAAGTCCCTCCCCAGCTTTTCTGTAGCCCCTTCAGGTACTGTAAGGTCACTATAAGGTCTCCCTGGCTGAACACCCCAACTCTCTCAGCCTGTCTTCATAGGGCAGGTGCTCCAGTGTACTCATCATCTTTGTGAGCCTCCTCTGAACTCATTTTGCAGGTCCATGAGCCACAGGAAAGCAAAACCCCAACAAACCCAGTTTACCTGTATTCTGAACAGTCAGAATGGGCATAATCTTTCTATTTTGCAGCCTTTCTCCTACCTACGCCAAACAGAAATGCTGGAAGTACATGTTCTCCAAGCAGTTGGTGACTACAGATAGCAATATCTACTTCTAAGTATAGGACTCTCTCAAGAGTGTATGTATGTATCATCTTTGAGAGGTTATGGAGGAGAGGTGCCTGAGGACTGAAGGAGGGGTAATGTAACTCCAGTCTTCAGAAAGGGCAAGAAGGAGGACCCAGGGCACTACAGGCCAGTTAGTCTCACCTCTGTCCCTGCTAAGGTGTTGGAAGAAGTCACAAAGCATGTGAAACCAAAGAATGTTATTGAGAGAAGCCAGCATGGATTTACCCAAGATAAATCATGCTTGATTAACCTGACTACCTTCTTTGACGTCACTGGCTGGCTAAATGAGAGGAGAGCAGTGGATGTTACCTACTTTGATTTCAGAAAGGCTTTTGATCCTGTCTCCCATGACATCCTCATTAGGAAACTCAAGAAGTGTGGGCTGAATGAGTGCACAGTGAGGTGGGTTGAGAGCTGGTTGTGTGACAGAACTCAGAGGGCGGTATCAATGGAGCAGGGTCGAGTTGTAATCTGTAGCTAGCAGTGTTCCCCAGGGCTCAGTATGCAGTCCAATCTATTCAGCATGTATATCAGTGACCTGAACAAGGGAAGAGAGTGTGACCTCAACAGGTTCTCTGATGATACAAAGCTGGAAGGTGTGGCTGACACTCCAGAGGGCTGTGCTTCCATCCAATGTGACCTGGAGAGGCTGGAGAGCTGGCCAGAGAAGAACCTGATGAGGTTCAACAAGGGCAAGTGTAGGGTCCTGCACCTGGGGAGGGAGAACCCCGAGCACCAACACAGGGTAGGGGTGGACCTGCTGGAATGCAGATCAGAGGAGAAGGGGATTCTGATAGATGGTAAATCATCCATGAGCCAGCAGTATGGCCTTGCTGCCAAAAAGGCCAAGGGAATCCTAGGATGCAGAAAGAAATTGTGGTCAGGAGAGCAAAGGAGGTCATTTTACCCCTTTACTCTGCCCTGATGAGGCTGCAACTGGAGTACTGTATTCAGTTCTGGGCTCCCCAGTTCAAGAGACAGGGATAGAGTCCAGAGGAGGGCAACAAAGATGACTGGGGGACTGAAGCATCTCTTTTACGAGGAAAGGCTGAGGGACCTGATACTCTAGCCTGTGCAAGGCTGAGGGAAGACCTTGTTAATGTCTACAAGTACTAAAGGGTGGGTGCAAGGAAGATGGAGCTGGACTCTTCTCTGTAGTTCCCAGTGACAGGACGAGGGGCATCAGGCACAAGCTGGAACACTGGAAGTTCCACTTAAACATAAGAAAAAACTCTGAGGGTGACAAGGCACTGGAACAGGGTTCCCAGGGAGGTTGTGGAGTTCCTTTCTCTGGAGATATTCAAAACCCACCCGCATGCATTCCTGTGTAATGTATCCCAGGTGATCCTGTTTAGTGGGAGAGTTGGACTAGGTGATTGCTAGAGGTCCCTTCCAATTTGATAATTCTGTGACTCCCTACAAAACTTGAGTTGTTACCTGCAAATTTGTCAGTGCATTTTGCATAGTTCCCTTGTGACATTTGAAGGATGCCAAGTTATTTTGAAAACTGGCACATTCATAGTTCCAATGAACAAATTTTTTTACTATTACAAAGTCTCTGCAACTTCCAAAAATACTGTAATGGAACCTAGAGACTGTCAGGAAAGCAAAAGTACAGTTTCAGATTTCTAGCAGTGTATTTCTTACCTGTGCAGTTTGATGGATATTTTAAAACAAATCAGAATATTAAGTGATCCTATGAAATGGAAAATTTAATTGCCCCTTTCTGCAAAGTTTTGTCATGTCGTGGAAAAGAAAAAGCTGATTTGGACTAATTTTAGTTTATGCCTGTAATTTCACACCAGAAACTTAGCTCCCTTTTGCCAGAGATACCATTATCTAACGTTATGGTCATTCCAAAATATTCTGTTATTCCAAAATGAAAGCACAAGTAAACAAATAAGTAAATGAAATAAGACAACAACAACAGCAAAATATAGACAGGTGTTTGGTAAGTTATAATATGTGTGGCAAGGCAGCTTTCTTTGGTAAGTTCCCAGTCTTATTCCCACATTCTGTGAGTGATTTATTTTTAATTGGTATTTCATTAATGCTGGATTTTATTGCCAACGTCAGAAGATTTCTGAAATAAATGTGCCTACAGCAACTTGATGGAACAAGACAAAACAAAATTATTCTGAAACTTTAAAAAATTTAGATTTCCACTGGAAATAAAATACCTTCATTATGAGGCAAGCTAGAAAGGTCCCTGTCATGAACCCTGAGAGCACCGAAAATATGAATGAAAACCTTTTTGTGCAAGTTGATTAGAATACAGGTCAGACAGTAGTCTTACAAGAGTCTCAAAGGAATTAAAATTTGAAACATTGTAACTATTATATGTGGATTAAACATTATGCTCTCTACTTAAACTGGGGTTGGGGTTTTTTTGTTTGTTTTGTTTATTCAGGAGGGTTTTTTGGGGCGGAGAGTTTCCCTAAAAAAAAAGTCTAAGTAAATAGCACTGGGAACAGATGAAACAGAAAGTTGGCTATTTTAGATGTAATTCACTCTCGTGTTCTTCCAAGGAGTGGATGAATAGAGGGACACGGTGATTCAAGTGGTCCATTTGTACTTTTAGGTAGACGGCTTTCAAGAAGGTCCCTTCTCAAGTTAAAGGAAGAGGCAGCAGCATACTTAAGTATCTTTCTTTTGAGGAGCAAATCTGTATGGTGAAATTAGATTTCCAGTCTACAGGCGAGAGAACTGAGGGTGGATATGGTAGTGTACTCCAAAATCACAAGTGGTGCAGAGAATAGTTTGTAATTATTCACTGTTTTTTCATAACAGAGGCAGATCAACAAACTCAAGAGGGTACAACCTAAAAATAAATGAGTACATTGTCACATAGCAGATTTTGAAATTCATCAGCAATGTTTTTCAACTACAAAAAGTAACTTCACACTGGCTGAGAATATTAGAATCGCAGAATAGTTTGGGTTAGAAGGGACCTTAAAGATCACCTACTTCCAACCCCTCCGCCATGGGCAGGGACACCTCCCACTAGACCAGGATGCTCAAAGCCCCATCCAACCTGGCCTTGAACACTTCCAGGGAGGTGGCAGCTGCAAGTTCGTCTGGGCAGCCTGTGCCAGTGTCTCACCACCCTCACAGTGAAGAATTTCTTCCTAATGTCTAACCTAAATCTATCCTCTTCCTGTTTAAAGCTGTTAACCCTCATCCTGTCACTACATGCCCTAAAAAGTCCCTCTCCAGCTTTCTTGTAGGCAATAAACACAAGAAATGAAAGCAATAGAATTTTGCATTAAGCATAAACCAGTAAAATTCAGAAAACTCCCTGAGCTAAAGGCTGCTGACAGCTGGGAAAGGATATCCTTAAAGTAGACCATTTTCTGTGGTCCTACTTTTGCAGTCACTCTAAGCCATTGCCAAACCCCTGTTTGTTCAGGTAGATAGCCTGATCTGGCACAGAAGGCTGTTCTCAGTACAACTTGCCAGTGTGTTGCTCAAACATTTCATGCTATTTCATTTTTCAATGCTTTGTGATTAATTAAATATGTTCTCTAGAGTGAAGAAATTACCACAATTTCCACTTCGAAGAGGTTTACTGCTGACCATTGTGATCTTAAGTGATCATGAGATTTTTCAGGTCAGGTTATGCTACTCAGATACCTATGGCTAAATTCCATAGATTCAATACTATTGTCTAAGACTGCAAAAATGATTAAATCAAGAGTCAATATCTTCATATACGTACAGTTTAACCTCCTGAAACATCCCAGTAAAACAATGGCTTGACTTGATTCTTTAAAAGTTATCACTAAGAAGTAAGATTGTTTATTCTGGTATTTTGGCTATAATTACTGGAAAATATTTTACTCCCTCTGTATTAGGTAGAGAATGGAGAAAATTCTTAGCATGTCTTTCAAGCTAAGCCACTGTGTTTTAGCACGCCTTGGTTGTCTGTTACAAGAATATGTGTGCAAAGTCATGGTTAGTCTAGTGATGAGTTTTCTAACTGAATGCAAGCTTCTCATTGCTGTCTTCTGCCTTAACCAGTAAGGGAAATAAAACATCAAACTGAGAAATAATGTAAATCTAAAACCAGAACATACTGCTTATTAACAGTAGTGCTTAATAAATTCTCTGCTTACTACAGAAACTTTTCTGATCAGTTCTTGTATGTTTCACTGTTTTGGTTTACTTATGATCTGATGTTGTTGCCAAATAGGCGTTTTTGTCAAAATTACAAAACCACTCAGAAATTAAGCTTGTTTTTTGCTTTCTTTCCCTTTTCTCCACTTGACCACTTCTGTTGCTTCACTTGGGATGTCTGCACAGCAGTTGAAAAAATATTTTTGAGTGATAGGCATGGATGGGGAAATGTTGCAGTTACAGTGCCCCTTTACATTGAAGACTGTCTTATTCATGAATCTATTGCATGAGAAATTCAAGTTTCAGCTTTCTCACTGGCAATGTAGATCTCTAGTTTATTATTGGGATACTGATAGCCAAGTTCCTTTACATGTCAATATCCTAAAGTATNGCTACTTCAGGGTTATTTTTTCTGCCACCTTTGAAAACAATGTCTGAAACATTCGCCTCACTGCTAAGAATGTCTAAGAAATGGAAGGTTTTTTACTTTTTTGTTGTTGTTGTTGTTCAGACTCACAGGTAGGTTTAGCATCAAAGTCCATCCTATGTTTCAAGATTTTGTATGCTTTCTGAAGCAGACATAGATGCTACCAGTGAGTGCAGTAAAGGAGTAGAGAGTGAGTGCAATAAAGGAGTCACTTCTCCTGATGTGAGCTCGAAACTAGCACCATCACTTCCCATCAATGCCTGCCTTCCGATTTCAGAATGACTAAGAAACACAGGCAAGAGAAATTGCAGAACTCATATTTGAACTTAAGCCATTGTCTTCCTGAAGAGAGCCAGGAGAAGACCATGGAAAACAGTATAGGAATCCTGTTTCAGGAAGGGGAGATGCCTGACTACCTAAAGTACTTTGAAAGAAAGAGCTGAGATCTTTTTCAGTTCCCTCCCCTGCCTGTTTGCTATCCACTGGAAGGCAGGTTATGAGGAAAAGCAGGTAATAACTACAATTAGCACTTCTGCTGAATTTTACATGTTACAACAAGGTAGAAAATAATCAGCACCTGGCTCCCCTGTTCACCAGTCACAGTGTGTGTGTTAGGAAATTGTCTCAATACCAGGTTTTGCTTCTTGCCTCCTTTTTCCCACACTACATGATGGCTTATCTTCAAAGCATTCCCATTTCACTATCTTCAGACAATTCTGTTTTGCAGGTGGAAGGCAGCTTTTTGTTTTTCCTCAACTTTGATCATAACCATATGGTCTTTCATACATGCTCAGGGTCTCTTTCCAGGATCACCATTCATTTTTCTCCAGACAATTTCTCTGACCAACTCTCTATAGGAAAAAAAAAAAATCAACAGCTTAAACAAAAATTGATGTGTTTGGGAGTATTTTGGATTTGAGACAGAAATAGTTGTATATTGCCAGGGACATAGATCTGTGGCCTGGCCTGGGGATGAGTGTTATCAGGTAAGTTCTTATCTCCGTGGAATATTAACCTAAGACACAAATATCCATAATAAAAAACAAATGGTGTCACAGAAACAAATATCCAGTTCTTAATGGCTCCTGTTGGGCTTTTTATTCTTTTCTATAGGCATAGCTTTGAAGAGTCACAGTCAGTCATTGAGTGATGTGGTTATATGTTCTTCATCCTGGTGCTACATTTTCTGGAGTTTGGAATTTCTTTTTTGGCGAGTAGGTTTAGCATCCCACATCTGTGCACTTAAATGACTTTCACTGTCTCCTGAGGGCATACAATGGCAGAGTGTAGCCAACTGTCTCATCTGTGATTAGAATTGCTAGTCATGTCTAGGTGCTTAATTCTTCTTATCTGTGGCATATCATTAATCATGTAATGGGAACCTCAAAAAGATTTGCTCTTTTTTAACCTATTAGAATCCTGCTGTTTGATTTGTCAGCAATGTAAAAAGTTCTCAGAATAATGGCAGCTTAGAAATATTCTGTAAATAATTAAGTACTGTTGGGAAATGTTGAGTTGTTCAAATCACTGTGATATGTGGGAAAACTCTGGCTTAAATAAACATTCATTTTGAAATATTTTGAAGCCAGGCATAACTTCAGATTAAAACAACTGAACTTGTATGTGAGTAGCCAATAGCAGGAAAGTACAGTTTCTGGAAAGGCAGTCAAGAGACTGACACCTGCTGCTGGTACATCCCAGGTGAGTTCCCTGATATGCTGAGGAATTCCTCTCCTTTGTGCTGACCCAAGTAAAACCCAGTTGATATGGCACAAAATAGGACTGCTTCAAAGCAGTGTCTGAAGCAAGCAGTCTAGGTACAGTTAGGGTATAGTCATCTCATACGTGAATGTCTCAGGCCCTAATGTCTGATTTGGAGCCAGAACTTCAGTCTGGATCTTAAGGATCCTAGGTAGCTGCTGTTACTGTTATTTGCTCTACTTCATTTCTCTGCTGCTCTTTTCTTTTTTTCTTTGCAAGGAACTTCAAAAGCTCCAGGTTTTATTTCCAGGCAAGATCCTCAGGGCTAATATTTTCCCACCCACTTCTAGTTAATTTAGAGTATCTTCTTTGCCAGATCATAGGCAAAATACGCTGCCTCTCAGATCTGCCAAATGTTGACTTACTATGAAAAACAAATATAATTTCTAATGCCATCTTGTGGAACAGAATCCACAAAGTTTGTATTTCAGAGCAAGAATCAGTAAAACTTGCTTTAATTCTAGAGAAATTGCTGGTCAATAATAAGCCTGAATCTGACTAAGTACAGTTACAAGAATAAGTATCAGTCGTGTGGCATTGAGCATGGCCATTTCTCTTGAAGCCAAATTTTGCCTTTGTTATATTCAAGAATTTCTGGCCTAGCATCCTGGTGAAGAGACTAAAACATTCTAGCACGTCTGGTGGAATGATCCTGTAACAGTTCATGTAAATCTGTTGTAACAGCCTTCATCTATAGTAATGCTGATGAAAAAAATGTGATCCTATGTTCATCCAAATAAGCTTTCCTGAGACCTGGAGTCTGATCAAGTATTTGGATCCTTTATACTTAACTTAGTAGTGATTCATCCAGCTTGTTATAGTCTTGACAAAAATTGTTTTGTGTGTACTCAGCAGTGACTGAAAACTTCCTTTCTAGAATCATAGGTGAAGTGAATAGGGACTGTTTTTTGAATATTAATTTTATTTCTTAAATAATCTTTGCGTTAATATAGGATCTTTTATGAATACTTTAATTCTGCTTCTTGAAAACCTAATCTTAATTCCCAAGCAAAATTTCTCTGTAAAATATTTTTAGGTTTCCATGTCTGTATCTTAATTACTGTAAAAGAAGTCTTCACATATATTAAAACACTTAGATGAACTGCATCTTATGAAAATATTCACAACCTGGTTGAGGTGGCTGGCATAGTTGAAAGAGTGAAAGAACAAGCCATTTCACAAGTAGTGCTGCAGATTTTCTCCCAAAACAAATTCATATGTATAGCTGACTCAGATACAGTACATTAACAGATAGCTAAATGAGAACCTTCTTCCCAATCAGATAAAGATTTACTCCATGAAAGCTCCTGCAACTTCTGTTGGAAATAATCCCATCTTTGGAGTATGCACTATGCCACCTGTTTATGCATTTATGAAACACTTCTCCCTGTGGGACAAGTCTGGGTTGTATGCTTATTTTGATAAAGTGGTAATCTTTAGTCAGACACTAAGCAATTACCACCTGCCACTGAAGTAATTTCCAAGAGTAAAATAGAAGAGACCTTTTCTCTCTCCTTTGAATTATTTCCACAAATTAACTTTTCATTCTATTGTACATGTCTTCAGATTTATAAGTGAAGGAGATACCTGAGACTCCACTTGAAGACCATCTAGCAGATCAGGATTAAGTATTCTGACTGTGCATGTATGGCATATGAACAATAAATGAAGGTTTGTTGTACAAATAGGTTTTATAAAACATCAACCATAGGAGAAGCAGCAGTTTGGTCTCCTCTGAGTAAGTGTTTACATATTTCACAGTTGTTACCTTGCAAATGCTAATTCAGTGATAGGAAGAGATGGTTACCAACTGGCTAAATAAAGATTGAAATGCTGCTTAATCAAATAAGATTATGTTCAAGTGCTTCCCTAAGGGCGTCAAATGGTCTGATGTCTGTATGCTGTTAACCAGGACTCTATTCTCACTACATCCCCTCCAATTTTGTGCACAGCTGACCTGTAATTCCAAATAGATGCCACTCACTCAGTAACAAATGAGGATACATAGCTGCTTTTTTCTTTTAAGGGATCTTCACAACTCTACTCAGTGAATGGATATCATATTAGCTCCAGCAGGGTGGTTCACATAGGTTTTCCAAGACTGACCCTTTCTTGAATAACAGATCTGGTCAGTATGTTTAACAGAGAATTCACAGTACAGGGGAAAACACTTTTAGCCTTATCTGTAATTTCTTGTGTTCTAGGAAGACTAGTTTTCTGTTGCTGATGGCAGCACCATCAAGGTACAGATGAACACATAGAATGAGCCAGTTTAGTAGAAGCTACAATTCTCCCTCCAAAGAATAGCTCAATCATCATAAATTTGCTTGTAGAACTACAGACCCCAAATCAGCCACAGCCAACCACAATGGGTATTCCACAGATCAATTTAAAAATATCCGTTCTGACAACCCTACGTATGCAACCATGCACCTACCCATGAAACCTCAAAACCCTGTATAAATAATTCTCAGTCTAGAACTAACCCAAAACAGCCACTATAAAGGCAAGAAAATCATTACATTGTATAATATAGAGGAGTAAAACAGGAATAATTAAACATGTCACCAGTGTCTCAACCATGGCCTTAGCAGAGAAAATGCCTAGAGGATCCTAGAAAGTAAACACTGCCTAACATCGTGTAGAAAGGCAGAGAAAAAGAAGAGACTGCTAACAGTCAACACAATGAAGTTCAGTTGAGTCACACTAAATCCATGTGATGCCAATTCTGACAGCCAGGATCTTCCTAAACAATCAAGCAGCGACAGGACAGATTTTTTCAATATCACAAAACTACCAGTAAACTCTGCTCCCAAATACCATCACTTTCTGTGGCCACTGTCTGATGCTTCAAAAGAGAGTAGCCGCCTGTTTTCATTCCCTGGAAGCCAAATTATGCACTGAGGGCAAATGTAAATCTCTCTGGCCCCTGCAGGTAAACAGCTGGCAAAATTAAAGTATTTAAAATACGGTGCAAAAAAAGATATATGAAAATGCAGCCTTCTTTCAAGCCCCTGTTACAGATACTAGAAATTGACCACCCATAAATACAAATCATGAGTTTTAATTTTTACCATCAGGATCACTTCTACCCTGTCATCAAATCCCACTTACACACTTGTGAGTTGCTAGCTTGAAATATTGCATTCCTTGTGGTTCTGACTGTATTTCAAAACCCAGAATGGCTCATTCTGAAGTAGTTGTTTTTTTAATTCTTATTTACAGACTAGGTTTATTTACAATCAGTTCATACACCTTTCCACTAATTTAACTAATATTCCCTCTCTGACAAGTATTTTCTGAATTAAAATCCCTTATCAGATTTCTTTTTAGCCTTTGATTACTAAAATAAAGACTTCAAACTCTTTCTTTAATCTACTCTCATGCTAATGGCTTGCCATTTCCCAAATAATTTTAATAGCATTACTGTATTAAATTATCCTTATAAAATAAGCGCTAAGAGCTTTGGATGCCATTCGCTTTCAGAGTACTAATAAACTCATAGCAGAGTATTGTTTTCTTTGACATAATTAAGACCAGCACTATCAAGATAACAAGAAAAGCACCACTAAGTTGAGCATACACAATTTTAGCCACTGGCACATTTTGACGAGAGTTTTTTCTATAGCTCTGTCTCCAGACACTGTTAATAGACAAATGTAACTATAAAACATGTTTTTTGTTTGTTTTGCAGGGTCATATATAAAGAATGAGCCTCTTCCTGTACTCGTTATGTTTCAGCATAAAGGAAGGCTTACCTGAAGGTTTCTATTCTGCCTGTTTCCTTTTATCCATAAATAATGCTCTATACAAAGCCAAAATGTTATTCAGAGTGGGAACAGAGATTGGTTTGTTGTCACTAGAGCTGATGATGCTCTAGGAATGGAAGAAACATGCTTCTGCCACAAAGTGCAGTAAACCCAAACAAACAATTGAAATATTCGGTATGAAACTTGACAGCTGGAGAATTTCTGGGAAACAGAAAATGTCTGAAAGTTGGCAGAGTTACAAATCAGATTCTGAACCTGGATTGTAAGGAATCCACCATATCACCCTTATCAAATGGAGTCACTACAAGTTTTCAGATCAGCACTAGGAAAAAGAAATTATTGTTCTCATTTTTGTTATTGTTATCAAGGAAAGAACTTCAAACTCATTAATAAGTTCCAGTCAAAGATGGAACTGAATAAGCCTATAGTTTTTAACTGCCTTCTGATGGCACTGAAATATTTTGGTTTTAGCAATTTTGTTTCAATATGGGAGACATTTACATAGACTTAGATTAGATTAAATAAAAAATTAGGAAATTTGTCTTAAAACAGTGAGAGATTTAGAACATTAGAAGTTTCAATTTTCACTTACTTTGTTTATTTGGTATTGTTTTCAAAGAAAATTCTATCATCAGTTGGCAAAAAGAGGTTATCGCCTCTCTCTACAAGCTTTGCCTTATAAACTTCAAAACAACAAGAAAAAAACCCCAAACCAGATGAATATAGTCAACAAATAACAAATGGGAGTTGTTTTCTTACTGGAATAACTAGTGCCCATGGTGGTGATTGGGCTACCAGTATTTACCTTCCATTTGCAACACAGTTTGCTAATCAGCTGATTATTTGTGTATAGTCACAAATAAGATAGATGGAGGAGAAAGGGAAGTTATTCATCAAGACTGAAGTCCACAGTGTGACAATGTATCACTAGATATCAGGATTGCAACTGTTGAAACAAATGCTAATTAGCTAAGCCCAAATTGTTTAGAAAAGGTAATGTGTTAAGATATTCCTTTGATAGTGTTACTATTCTTTTCCTTATTTAAAGACTGAAGAAAAAAGTGTTTGTTGTAAAAAGTGTAAACTTTCACTGAAAGCATATTCCCTAAATCATGCAGCTAAAAAGACTACAATTTAGAAGAGCTAAGAGCTCTTCTTCAACTTAGAAAAGCTAAGAAGAGCACCATAATTACTTTCTAGGTTGGGATGAAATTAATATGAATATATATGAATAAATCAATTAAATCACCTAACTGCCTGTTTCCAGCAGATCAGGAAAGTGATCCTCCACAAAAGTGTCAACATTTTATTCTAGAAGAATAAAAGCAAAGTAAATTTTCATCAAATTTTTATCCAAATCCAAACAAAGTTCAATTTTCTAAGACTGACAAACAGAATATGAGCTATAACTTCAAATTCCGAAGTTCTGGGACAAAATTTATCCTTTGAACTTGCCGCTTCTCAAAAAATTAAAACAATGATCTACTGAATAAGTAGCATTATGTAGAAAATGTACCTCACAGCTATTTTAATTCAACAACTCCTTTACTAAAATAACTTCTGGGTAGATGCCTTTAAATATATTGCAGTGTAATGATGAGAGGTACTTTTACAGAGGGAGGTGCCAGATGAGATATAGCTGTATATATGGCTGTTTCTTAGGGAGTTCTATTGAAGAGGAAACTACTGGTAGTTACACAGGAAGAGCTGTTGGAGGGAGATTAATATTCTGAGTTGTCAAGGGCAACAATCCTAAGATGTCGTATAAAGTAGGACACAAACAATGGAAATAAAACAATAACAATAAAATACACTGTGTAAGCTAAACATCCTGCAAGGCTCTGCCAAAGTCACCACTGTCATTAGGAGCAAGCTGAAGGAATCCAGAAATGGAGCAAAGTTTGTACATATGAAATCACTAGCTGTACTGGCTGTTCATTGTTGAATGATGAAGTTGCTGCTGTGTTTTTGAACACAGCTCTTGAAGAGCATCTAGAACTGGTAGACTAGAGGGGCAAGTGTATTAATCAGAGTGTACCCTGTCACTCCAGCATGCCCAGAAAGCAGCCAGCCTAAGCCACCAAGACAGCCTTGCCTTTCATAACAGTGTGCCAGCAACCATTTTGTCTCTTAATGCTTTTCATGTGTGGTTAAAAATGTAGCTGTTGGTAGTGTGAGCCATAACAACTTCTCAGGAAGCCCCAGACCAGAAGAAATAGAGCAGTGCTGCAATAAGAAACATACTCTGTGTGTTCTCCATGGAAGGAAGCAGGGTGCATCCTTTTTTTTTTTTTTTTTTTTCAATATGATAAGCCAGTAAGGATCTCATTCCATTACTTTGCTGCTTGAGCTCTTGTCACAGTGGATGTTGTGTTTCAGACAGATACAATCTCGAATTAAAAGCATTAAGGCTAATTTAGAAAGGTAAACCAAACCTGGAACAACACCTTCTATTAAAAAAGGGATGTTAATACAGCTGGGCACTGTCTGTCCCTTGCATTCTTTTCCACTTGATGTCTTTTATTGCCACGTGTCTGCCAAGGTATGTCAGGAGCAGAAGCTCATGACTGATGGTGTGGCCTTTGCATAAACTAACTAGAGAAGAATCAGTCTGGCTGTGTTTAGTTTCTAATGTGGAAGAACCTAGATTCCAGTCAGCATTGTTGTTGTAAAGTACCTGACCAGAGCACAAGATGAAAAAAGGTCTATGCTAAGGATAATTCTCACCAAGAAGAAGGCTCAGAAAATTTCTGTAGTAACTGGACCGAGAGTGCCACTTAGCTGGGGCACAGTGAGGTCCATTCCTAGCAGAGTCTATAAACCTTGCTGAGTCTTTGTTGCTGTGTCTTAATAGGGAGGACATAGCCTGATGGAGGTCTTCAAGTGCATTTCTATAGGTAAGACTTTTTAAGGCTTAAATGTTTTAGCTGGTTGTTGTACACTGGTGGCACAACACCCTGTATGCGGTTTCCAGTGAGTTTTCTGTCCCAGAGATTACAGAGATAAATATGCAGCAACATGCACTGCACAAAGATCTACAAGGTAATGGATATTTTTCCTAGACTGCAGTGTGAGACAACAAATTATTCTCATCCTTTTAATATTATCTGTATAATGAATAATCTATACTATTGTTTTGTATACAAGATTCGTACAAAATCTCCGTTGCCTCACACACATACTTGTGCTTTCTCAAGTCTGCTAAAAAAATTCTCTGTTGAATGCTTTGCCCCTACACAGCACCATTTTCTGTATTAAAATCCACAGAAATTAATCAATAAAAAATTCTCCACAAATGCTCTTCTTCTTTGTACTGACTATATGTTGCAATAAAAGCAGGTATGTGTACTGATCAGGAAGAAAAAGCCAAGGACACAAAATACTTCCAGGAGTGAAGAGGTGCATTTTTTTGTCGTACTCTGAAGCAAAGTGACATAAAATTCAGGTCTTTCATTTTAGGTATTATACTACTGTTACAGCTGTACTGTAGATAAACTGTGATTTCTAAGTCAGTCACTGAAACTTCTGCTATGTATGTAGAACATGAATCATGTGTGGATCCTTGAACATATCACATGTCCCCAATACAGAGTGACTTGAAGAATTCCACTTTACCAAGAGAGTAATGTCAATATACTCTTCTATTAGAAAATACATCCTGCATGAAATTTGAGGGGTTTGTTGTAGCTTCTGGCTTCTGTAATGTAATATATAGCAGTTGCTCTGAAGACCCAGAGGCTGTAGCTTTCAGTTGTCTTTCTTTTATTACTTTGCACAAGGTCTCTTTCAGAACTGCAAGGGGAAGAGGGGCTAGAAATGTAAACATTTAAAAAAGTGACCAATAACACCTATATGGAAATATACATTTTCAGACTTAGACTTCAGTTTTATCTTCCAATGTTAGACAGCTGCCAGACTCTGATGTGTTTTGTAAATTCTGTGGTTCACAGATCCTGTTTGCACCACTTTTATTCTGGAATAACAGAAAATGTAATCATTTTTATATTGGCTAAAAAAAAAAGGATTAAAAAATCTAAAATAAAATTAAAAAAAAATAAAATACCAGTACTAAGTAGACGGGAACTAAAAAATCCAAACAGCCCATAGAATACCATAGCTGATTTTAAAATATGATAATAAAAGGTTGCTTAAATCCAGCTGAGCATATGGTTGGAGAGAATTAGAAGTCTATTAGACTTTCAGCTGCACTTTTTCCTCTTTTGGCTGCTTGTCTTCCTAGCCTGGAAACAACAGTCTGAAGTGACTTCATAAGCATCACAGTAAGTTGAAAAAGTTCATAAAGATTAAATAAACCACCATATCCTATATCCCTCTCCCCAAAAGCCTCATAACTGATCCAATGGTCTAATATTACTACTTGAGAATGCTGAATCTGTTTGTAAGTCAGCCTAGACTTTTCCACCAAAATTACATTCTCTTTCACAGAGTTCTTTTTTGACTTACTACCCAAGAAGAGGTAAAAGCTACTCTAGAGTTGTTGTCTAGTATGTTACTTTAGGCCACGCAGACAAAAAACTATCCTATTTTTTTTTCAAGCTTTCAGCATTACAGGTAAGCTTTTCAGAGAAACACACAACACTGGAATGATTTTATTACTTGTTAGACAGATTTATTACTTTTATTTTTATGTTTGAGGACTTAAACTACATTCAGATCTCCTTTATTTACATTGTATGTGTATTAAATCTAGGAATCAAAATTCCTTTGATCTTTTCCAGAAGAAATTAAATGTTCTGGGAACATGTTGCCCTAAGAATCATTGCAAGAACATGATGATCCCCAATACAAAAAAGTATTAACGGTGTCGCAGTGTTCCTAAATATTTTCTTCTGCCAAAAGCTTACTTACATTTTTCTGATAATGACAAGAGAAACATTGTTGAATTTAATGAATAGCTAGATTAGACATTAAACTTACCATCATTTCACTTACATTTATCTGTGAGTCAGTCCAGTCCAAGGACCAGTTTCTGGTAATTATTTTGAACATGGGTTAGTTTGGTCATACACATTAGATAATAACTTCCCCTTATCAGGAAAACACATTTCAGAAACTGTTGATCCAGTGAAGGCAGATGATAGGAATTTCTTTTAGGAAATAGGAGAAGAAGATGGAGAATAACATAGTAATCTACTTCTTTCCAGGCCATTTTTGAGTGTGCAGAAAAATAGTGCAGTTTCAAAAGATGGTGTTTGTAAAATCACCGTATTTTTGTTCACAGATTGTAGCTCAAGATTAAACAATTTTTAAAATTTTGTTTATTTAAACCTACATGTGTCTGAACTGTGCAGTAAATAGAAAGACTGAAGAACAAGGAAAAGAAACGGGGGAGGAAGAAGGTAAAACAGAGGCAGGAAGGTAATGTACTTTTTTCATGACCTTTCAAATTTCTTGTTGTTTTTCATTATGAAACATTGAACACTACCCAGGAAAATGGTGGAAATGGAACAATCTTACATTTGAGGGAAAGAAGCTATGTCAGTCACAGCAATCACATCTGAGCTTTTTTTTTTAGGTGAGACTTCACATGGAAATTTGGAGAGAAACTTGGTTCCAAAATTAACTTTATACTGCTATCCCAAAGGATTACCCAGAACTATCACCGAGGAAGGTCTTTTGACCTTAATTAGCATGGCTTAGCAGGTAGAAACAGAATGTTGAAACCCTGCGTTAACTTATGCCTATATATAAAAAAAAATTAAGATGTGGAGAAATGCAGCTCAGATGACTGAGAGGCATTGAAGCTTAAACCTCCAGAAATATGATGAAAGGTCTGAATGAAAACGAAAACACGAGGATACAAGAGCAGTTAGCAGTACAAAAGTAGTTAACAACTACAGAAAGGTGTGGCACAATGTGAGTATAGAAACCATAAGGCCTTTAGAACAGATAAGTTATCCTTAACTGGGAACACTGAACCAGACAGACAAAACAAGAAATAGATATAGCAACAGGAGGGAAAAAGGAGTGAGAAAAGGACACAGGCAATAGAGGTAGAAAATGGAGAGGAAAAGTGGGAGAAAAATTTTATTTTTTTTTTAGAAAGAGAAAATTGATACCAGTTACATTTTCAGTCTGAGCTGTGGAGGCAGTCTAAAAGTGAGGAGTACGGTCGAGACTGTGCATGGGAAAAGAAATTGCAGAGAGATATTAAGGGAGACATTTTAAGGTCATTCATTTCTGTGTATTGGCAGTAATCCATTGTAGAGAACAGACAGCTACTGTAGCTGCTAGTAAAGACAAATGTCATTGAATTATAGATGAACATAATGGAAAAACTTCATGTATAGCCATTGTGTAAAATTAGGAGTGGGACATACTGGCTGTGTGAGCGTGGTGAATGCCAGGTGCGTGGGTGAGTATTGAGCATCAGGAAAGTGTGTCCTATTCAAGTGGTCTATTCAGCACTGTACTGTTATTATTTTTTCAAGTTCTATCTTCTGAGTGCAAACCAAAGAACAGTACACACTAAGTATCTCAGCACATCCACATGTTTCTGCTCTCCTGCTCAACACTATGGCAGAGAAAAGACTCACTTTTCTTGAGCTGATCATACACAAAGACCTGAATGATGACACCTACTAATGCCACCACACCAGTTCACAATGCCCAACAGGCTCTCTGGCCCCAACCAGTCAGTCAGAGATTAGAACTGGTTAAATATTAAAGTCCTAATCTCTTCTGACATACAAAATTTTCATTACCTAAAAATCATTGTTTTAATGGGTGAAAGTTTACTTGAGAGGCCAGCAGAGGAGTGTTCTATTGTTTTCTGAAGCACGATTTTCTTTATTCAGTGTAGTCTGAACAATCATACGGATGCTGTTTCTCCCACTATTCTTGTGCTATAAAAGTATCTGTTTTCTGCCTTTTTTCACCTTTGGATGTTCTCCCTCTTCCCTATCTCCTGCCCACTCCACTATTCTTTACATCACACACAATTTGTCATTCTGCATGCACGTTTGATTATGACACAACTGCTTTTCCAATAATTGGCTTCTTCTGTCACAACCACTAAATGTGTTAATAGCCCACTTGCTGGAGATCACACTGTCTGAATACAAAATTGACTGAATTTACAGACTACCATGCAGATAATTTTGTACTGTATTGGAAGAATAGCCAATTACAACCACTGTCCTACTCATCCAGGACACTGATAGAAGGCTGGAGCAGAATGAGCTACACACAGCTAGCCACTAAAGGAAGTATTTTATAAAAAATTTTGAAGGCCTAGGAAAGCATATGTATCGAAAGAGATTCAGTAGTGGAATACCTAAGTAGAAACTGAAGAATATATTTTATAATGCAGCTTCTGCATGTTTAAATGAAATACATCTGGTATAACAATAGCTAGTAGGGAGACTCTGGGAGTGACCTGAATTCCATCAGTAAAAATTTTCTCTCTCAAAAAAAAAAAAAAAAAAAAGAAAGAAAGAAAGAAAGAAAGAAAGAAAGAAAGAAAGAAAGAAAGAAAGAAAGAAAGAACCCTGCAAACTAAAGCATATCCCTTTCCTTTTTTTCCAGCACAGAGACACAATAACAAAAGGTACTTACTTGGAACGTGAAGAGCATAATGGCGAATTGCTAAGGAGAATGTCTTTCTAGCCTTCAAAGTGAGACCTGGTGCACACTCTCAGAGTACATTTAGTAAGCAGGATACAAGAAAACATTCCCAGAGATTGACCACTGCCACCCTTTTCTGGTATTCAGTCACTGTGAGGCTAGAACAGTTGCCTCAGATGTTAGAGACTTAAGATAATTTTACATTGCAGCTTCTGACCATTTCTTCTTGTCTTTGATTCTGCAAGGAAATGTGGAAGGGAATATTGGTGTGTGAATTGTGTCAGGACAGGCTTCCTTCATAATTCTCACTCTCTGGTGTAGGGTAAAAACAAATCCACTGTCACTACAGTTTGCCAAAATTCAAGTTTCACTTGTAGAAAGAGGACCTTATGAGATTTTTTGAGTGAGAAGAATACATGTGTAAACATCTCAGCTATATTATAACAGGGAAACTGGGGAGGTAGAGGAATAGAGATGCCACCCCACTATAGGGAAATTCCTTATCTACAGGTTAATGCAAACTTGGATACTACCCGAGATCCATCCTCTCATAACAGAGGAACACAGTCACTTGGCTCCAGTTCCAACATATATTATCACTTATCCCTGCCATGTGCACTTCACAATCTGTGCCACTTTCCGGCCACTCAGCCAGCCTCTGCCTCTATGATTCAACTTCTGAAGGTTGCCGCCAGCCTGAATGCCTCTTCTGTGACAGCTACACAGTGTTTCCTACACACTGTTAGAACTACCCAGGGAAAGAATGAGATATATAACTGTGCCATGGTCAAATCCTGGCTCTTGCCTGATGCAGCCAACACAACCATAATTGGCAAAAAAAAAATCACCCCTAAAGGAAGGAAAAGGTAATTTCCCTACCCCTCTCCCCCCCCTTCAAGTCTACACCATGGACAACTCAGCTCACCCCCAACCAGAACAAACTGGGAGAGAGTACCTCATTATATGCTCTTTCTATAGAAGACAAATGCACCTGCTATTTCCTTTGTTCTTGCACAAGCATTCAAAACAGTTCCATCTTGAAAGAAATCCCTGCAACACTCCAACTACCTAAACATCATCTGGCTAAAGCAGGGTCCACACTGGGTTCCATCCAGCCCTATGCGCTACCCCACCTACCAGAGATAACATAAGAGCTGCTCCCAAACCAGAACCTAGCATGGCAGGGGTTAATGGTGGGTGATGGGGAGAGGAGGGTGAGACTAAAGAAAATAGCCCGACACTCTTCCCAGCTTGTTTGATGGAGATGCGACCTGGCAGCATTGAAAAGCTTCAAGATTAATGGAGAAAAGGCGGAATCTGACAGCTTTTCCGCTGGTTTCACTCCTCCTGGGTGGGCTGATTGCTCTTGAATGTCACTTGCTACTTAATCTTGTGTATCTGAAACAGACTGACTTGTTTGGGGAGCCCCGCTTGCTCTGTATAGACATCAATTGGCAAGGAAGATAAAAGGAAACTGCATTGAATTACTCTCTTATGCCTTTTATAGAGCACTCTCTGACTACAAAATAATTAGTAGCCCCATCCAGCGAAACCCATCATGGTTAGGCTACTCTTTAAACACTAAAAGTAAGGAGGAGCAAGTATCCATTACTCTCTTCCAGCTGCTTCCCAGAGCTACCATGAAACCAAGACATATTTATACTCAAATGGAAACATCCCTACATGATATTGTCATTTAATATCACCTCATTGTCTGTAAGATGCTTGCACTGATTTTGTTTCTGAATTATTTACTTTTGTTTTCAAGTTGAAGATTTGCTGCAGATTTAACAATTTGTTATATACTTTCCCTACTAAGGAGAAAAACAACCCTTATGTACTCTTCCCACTCAGTGAACATGATGCATTTTCCTTTGTAGTAGATAAAGGGGGGCATAAGAGATTTTCTCCATCTGCGGTGAAATCAGATGGTGACTGTCTTGCAGAAGACATTTGATTCTTTTTTTAACCCCAGAATTTCAAGTTGAATTCTTACTTTGCTTTCACCCATATCATACCATTTACAGCAACTTGGAAATAGTAGCAAATAAACATAGCAGTTGCCAGTAGTTTGTAAAATTTGCTCCAGATCCTAAATTGATTGTAGAGCTATAAATCTGATTTTTCCTCTTTTTTGTTTATAAAAGTTGATTTGGAGCTATACTGGTGGAATAGCACAAAGCTGACATAACTGCTCAGTCTACAATCAGCAACACAAACTCTGATAGAATGTGAAATGGAAATTAACATCTGAACTTTTGAAGCACATGAAAATTTAAGTGTGCTTTGTTGCTGCACAAACTGTCTTCTACCTCGTGTTAGATAATTGTCTAAAATAGATTTGATCAAGCCAGTTTGACACAAAATGTACACATCATTAATTCTTCTTTTTCTTTTTTTTTTCTTTTTCAAGCAACAACAATACTGCAGTTAAGTTTGAAAAATCTAAACCAAGTCACACCAGATTCTAAGTGAGGGAAAGGATCCCAGATTAAACATCACCACCACCACTGCATTTCAACTGCCACCTAAACACTATCTAGTAGGAGATGAATGCATCTTCAGCAATTATGTAAACCTTTTCTGTTGGGGAAATAAATTTGGTCTGTTCTGTGTGGATTTTTATGGCATTTTCCCTCAGATTTAAGTGGCACTTTATAGGAAGAAAATATTATTTTGCACAAAGACTTGTAACTAGCTAGGGGACTAGCAGCCTCTCTGCTATGTGTTTTATAGCTGACTGATTTCTATAGTCTTTGGAGGAAGACTGAAGATAGAAACTGAACATTCTTTCACTCCAGTGAAAGAATGACAAAACTCTGCTATTTTATTTATTTATTACTATTTTTAATAAGGAAATTCTCAGGCACCTTACTATTTTAAAATAAGCAGCCTTTCTTTTCTGATTTTTTGTTTCAGCAAAGCTGCAGAGAAGTGCTAGCATCTCAGTCTCATTTTGAGTGCACATTTTCTGTCAATGTTTTAAAAAATAAAGAATTTTTTAAAACTTTAAAAGTTGTTTAAGAATTTAAAGTAGTGAAAACTTTCATAAAGTCCAACTGTTTCATTTTTTTATGTGGGTTAATGACTATATTTTGTCATGTTTTATTGTTTATTTTTAAACAATTTAAAACATATTTTATATTGATAATAATGTTGTTATATTAAAAATGTTTAATAAATGAAGCATAATTACACTTACAGATACAAAAACACACCAATACAAGTTTTCTTCAGGTTCACATTATTTCCCTCTTCAGCTTTAAGACTGTTTCATTTAGTTCTCAGTATTGATCTTTTAACAAACTGCAAGAAAGCTATAGAGAGCAGCCAAGCCTGCTTGTGATGATTTATAGGAAATGGAATATTTTATCAAATATTTGTTCATAGATTCAGGAATGAACAAAGAAACACTAATTAAAAAGAGGCTATTAAGACATTTTTGCAACATTATGCATTATGGAAAACAGCATGACATCCTAGAAAATAAAGGGTCTTCACATCATCTCCTTCCCCCTTTCAGTAGAAGGATGACATTTGCATTGTTAAAAAATACATAGGGCTTTAAAGATATTTACTAAATTCTGTTGAAGGCTCTTAAACTAAATCTTTCTGTTGATGCAGTCCAGACGAATTTGTACTGTAATTATAGAATAAATCTTAATATTTCTATAGGTGGCTTTGTTTGCTTAACTTATTTGAGGTTTTTAAAGGCAGTGGTCAAATTCACTCATTTAACTTCACCCATTAAGTTCCTGAGAGGTGGCAGAAATTAAGGTGAGCTGTGCACAAGTGCTCACAGGACTCAGATCTTACAAGTAAAATGTCCTGAAATGTTCTAGAGTTTATATTCTTATTAAGAATTAGGACTGGACAATATATGTTAATTAAGTGCATAGTCTTTCTCTGGAATATTTGTCATTTTTTAAGAATATACCAGTGTTTTATTGAGTAAGAGTAATTGCCTTGCAGCCAAACCTGAGGCAATATATACAAACCATCTCTACAGTCTGCTGTCACATTTGGCCACAAAAGGAAATTTCTTATCTGGAGGTTCTTAGTGCAACATATTACAACAAATCTTTGATTTGCAGTTTTGATCAAAGTACTTGAAATCACATGTCACGAACATAATACACCACTACATTCCCTATGAGTCCTCTTTCCTGATATTTATGTGCAGTGGTTTTTCCTACTTCCTAGCATGATCCAGGCACGGGGTCTTGTAAGGGGGATAGTAAATATCTTGCTAATACTCATCTGTGTGTTACACGTGGATGAAAAAAAAACCAAAGTGAGTTTTGTTTTCCTTCTGCATGCAGGAAAGCTGCTATTCCGTTTGAAGATGCAATAAAACCAAGAATGCTCATATGAACAACAGTGGTGGGAAATTTTAAGCCAGACAAAACAAAGTCTGATCTGTTTAGGCTTTTATACTACTAAATAAAAACAAGGGACTTTCAAGGTTGAGTTGGACTTCACAGCTACAGCCAAAGGCAACAGAGGTGTTGGCTGGAATTGTATTGAGAAAAGGGGAAGAGCCTCCATGTGCACCTCACAGTCCCCATGAAAACCCAGCTCGCTGCCCGGCACTGTAAAAGAAAAAAAAGATTTTTTTTTTACCCCCACAGTTCTATTTTGAAGCCCATCTGTTAAAAGATGACTCGAAACTCCTGAGGGCTGACAAATATAAAGGTAAACTTGTACTGTTGCAGACACACTGCTATTATTCTGAGCTTGAAACAGCAGAACTGACATGATCCTCAGTATCCTCTCCTGCTCCTTCAGTTCCAATTTCATTACGCCATAGTGAAATGAGAAGGGGAGAAAGTGATTGTGGCATAAGAACTACATTTTTTTTTCTAATATGAATGTGCAGTTATGAGGACAAAGGGCCTATTCATACCATGGTGCTTCACAAAGCTACGATAATGTAGCAGTCAATAAGAACTTCTTTCTCAGAATAGATTCACTGGGAGAATTCCACATAAAAAAGCCTTTGCTTTGCAAAATGGGACAAAATTCCATTTTACCAATCTCTAGACATTTTCCATGACCCCAAAGTGTTCTTTTTCCTTGTGGTCCATCGTCACAAAAACTTCATTAATATTGATTTCAACCAAATAATTTAAAATGTATTAGAAATTTTCAGGATTTCCACAGCAAAATGCTGTTCCCTAATATAAAAACAAAATCCAGCATTACAAGGCTAAGAGTAATGATGAAGCCCTGGCTAAGGATGAGTGTTGGAGACAAGACATAGCATCACATAGACCCAGGTGGGCAGCAGAATCTCAGACAGGAGATGAAGATGAGGAAACCTAAGGTCTTTGCTCTGGGTCTCCTCAGGTCCCATGTGAGGCAAGGCAGCACAGTACAAACACTGGAAGGAAACAAGTGGCTGTGTGAAATTTTTTGGCACATTCAGGGAACTGTCAGTCCCAGTGGGAGATCCAGCTTGCAGGAGTGGTGCAGTCACACTGGAGGTGCTGGGGTGAGGGGAAAAGCATAGAGCTGCTGTGACCCACTTGTGTAATTGCTAAGGTGAAGGATGGGAAAATGTGGGCCCATCAGAGGAAAAAGTAAAACCTTGGAGGGAGGGAGGCTCAGGCAGAACTGAAGCTGTGAGTTACCAAACAGCCCTCAAGTTTTTTGCAGCCCAAGCCAAAATATCACTTGGCTTCATACAAGTGGGAGAGCTCAGAGACAGTTAACAGGTTGCCACACGCAAAAATATCTACGTTGATATTAAAAAAATAAACTCAGGGTGATTTTCTTAAAATACAATATTTTGCGTCAGGATTTGGGAGACAAGGGAAAATGACCAGTGCTTGTTTTAGGACTTGGCAACACTTCATTTTGTACAGCACAACCCTTCTGCCTCCATTACTTGCAAAGATAGCATTTCTTCTATTGTGCTTTCAAAAGATCTTAGGTCTATACACCAGGTCTCAGCTCCCGTGGTCTTGTCTTAGAAACTGAACTTAAACTTCTGTTCTCATGTGTACCAGGGAAGCAGGGCTCTTCCAGCCAGTTTCAGGAGCCCTTGCCCAGCTCCCCACAGCTGCTCTGCTCCCTGCAAGGCCCAGCGTGTCATCCAATATGCTTGGCTCTCTGCTCCCTGGCCACAGACTGGATTCAGTTGGTTGCATTCCAACCCCCTGCTGCCTGGCTCCATGGAGGAGCAGAGGGAGCATGCGTTGTAATCCAATTACCTCCTACCCATGAGGAAAGGACAGGAGACAAGAAGCAAGTCAGAAGACAGAAAACAAAAGTTTGAGCAACCAGCTGTGGCAAAATAGGGAACTCCATGAGGGAATGCTGAATTTGGTGGCACCCTGATGAAATGCCAAATTACGTAGCTTTGGCCTAGCTGAGCCCAGGGGCCCTGATCCTGGGGGGGAAGGATTAAGATTAATTGGATCAGTTCATACAAGCTAGAGGCACAGCCTCAGATGTTCATTGGAGTCAAGCACATGACAAGGCAATGGATTACACCATGTATTTTTTTAAGTTATTCTTCAACACAAAAAGGGTTGTTTGTTTGTTTTCCCCTTTGAACAAAATCTTAAATTCCATTGCTATGAAATAGACAGAGCTCTTTTAGCAAATTCTTGCTGCACATAAACTCTTGCCGCCCTCCAAATGGATTATTGATGATACAGTATAACACACTTAATTAGGCTGGCCACTTTACTGAGGCCATCTGTCAGTGAGTTGTATCTTGTCTAATTTTAAAATCCTTAACTCATTAACCTCTTCCTCCTTTCCTCTCTCTCTGCATATATATATGTGTATGTATATCTCTGTGTATGTATGTACATATGCCATTGTATCTCTAGCATTAGATGAGCCTGACAGATGAGACCGTGGGTCCAGCTGGAGCCAGCTGGAATGTTTTTCATACTACACCAGAAATGCCACCTACAGCAAAGCTGTGATGCAGTGGAATCTCACACTTCTGGGTACAGTTTGTCTAAAGAGTGCCACTATGTTAGCCACAGGCTTTGTGACCCATGAGGTATAGTCCCTTCTGCAGCAAGTATGAAGCCAGCATGAATTTCACATTGTGTGGCATGACTAACACGACAGGCATGTTCTGATCCACGTTGGATTAGGTGGAACAGACAAGGATGACCCTCTTAATTAAATAGCTTCTAAGACAAATGCTGCAACTGCTGCAGGCTCTCAGGTCTTCTGGAAGAAGTCTTATTCAGCCAAAATAGAATATACCTGTCTTATTCAGCCAAGAAAGAGCTTCCCACTGCTCAAGAGTACCTTATCCAAAGAAGGTGGCAGAGGTCTTGTCAGAGACTGGACTGCAATGTCAGGTTGCAAATGTCTTACAATGAGGCTCTTTTCATTACTGTGAAAGTGAGTGGAGCTCTCACCTGAGGGGAGAGAGAGGATAGAATGAACTGTATGATTTTTATGCTTGATACCTGCTCTTTGACACATCTAGAAGGATCAGTTCCCTGGTTTCACTTAAAAAACCCTGCTGAAGGATCCTTAAGCTGAATCAGGGAGCACCCATTGCTCAACTCTTTGCTACAGTATTTTTGTAGTGTAACAGAATGTATTGATTATTCTGAATAATCTGAATAATCCTAGACCTACCTACATGAAGGAAAGTCTCTTTTTCTTTATCCCACTGCACAGTTTCCACAATCCACTGCATTAATTTTTCTTCATGCTTCATGGTGTTTTATCTTCCAGTAGCTGAAGCAAGGCAGTTTTGGGATCTTTACTAATGAGACTGGTACTTCTGGTAATCTGCCAAAGCCTGTGGTTATCAGGTTTCAGGAGACAGTAAAAATCATGGTTGTTTATACCAGCCTTTAATTAAATCTTATAGCAATCTCTAGAGTTTATTAATTTAAGGTAGTTGGCTCAGTTTGAGCCCCACTTTTATCTCTATTATAATTACTATTCAATATCTTAAAGCTGTTGTGAGAAGTTGCTATTTCTCCTCCTATACCTACCTATCTTCCCACACTGATGTCTGTCCCAGCTGCCATTGTTTCAACAGCCCCACAATGATTTCTTATTGTATAACTAGAGAAAATTTTTTACTACCAGAACATATGGTCACATCCAAATCCTGAATGCCTGAGAAGGTGGTATGTAATGGTTTTGCTGGCAAAAGAATTACTTTAATTACAGCTGATGAGATATTAAATCTCTGTTACATTTACCTATATTCTGGCTCAAGTACTTGGAACAACATCAGGTCAACTCAGTTTCTTTTTTTTCACCTTCCCCCAAGTTTCCAGCACAGCCTGAAAGGGCAGCTGCAAGTGCCTTGGTATTACAAGCAGAGTGCATGCTCAGCTTGCTGTTCAGAAAGATTTTCTGGGCAGTCACATAGTAGCAGCATGGCACACAAAGCATAGATGAGCACTGTGATAAAATGAGATGGAGATGCAGAGTATCTCATATGTCTGTAGTCTTGTTGGTATAAACTGTTCATCCCTTTGCCCAGTTGACTCCCATTTCCTTGATGATGTGCTTCCCCTGCTCCTACAGCTCTGCTAAAGTATTTCTCCTCTTCTCATGTCTCCCTTTTCCTGTCTTATTCAGACCCTATCTCCCCACCTGCATCCTCAGAGGATGTTTCAGACTCTGTGCCCCTTTTCCACATCTCCTAAATTTACCGTGTGTAGGGAGCAGCAAAGACTTGGATTTCATGGGCTTGCCCTCACCTCAAGAGTCTGATGCCAAAGAAAGTGTCTGGCTAAAGAGCTGAGGTGACTTTGGAGTGGTGAGTGCTAACAGACTACATCATGGGTTAAGAGCTGCTGGATGTTTGCTTCTGGCTTTTCAGCACCACCTAGGACACCTCTGCCCTCCCCAGTCCACCATACCTTCACCCTTTATAATTTATGTCACGTGGAGTGGGCAGGTTCTTACCTTCCAGCCTGGTGACAGGGAGAAGTGCCAGCTTCTCTTCCTGCAGTCTGGGCTTTTACAGGACACCTTTGATGAACAGTTTGACAAAGAGCTATTTTGTCCAGATGTTGTTGCCAATGTTTTTCTGATATCTTTTTCTCTGCCCAGTAGAAAGACTGATCAGAAGAGCAAATATTAACATTTTACATACATTCTTCACCCTTTTTGTCAGACACTCTCAGTTTTTCAAATCATTTTTGTTGCCAGATTATTAGTGGAAATAGATTAAGCATCTCATAACCACAGCATGGTTTCCAAGATTTTTAACCATACAAAAAAATCTCTCAATTCCCCCCTACAGTACTATTTCACAGGTTGATCAGAAAGCAGGGGCTACTCTTCTGATTTTTCTTAATTAGCCTGAGATTCAGACAGAAAAAGTCAATGAGCTTAAATCTGACACACTGATTTATTTTCAGGAGCAAGGTCTCACTTTGCAATATTGCTTGGGAGACAAATAAAACTCCTGAGTTTTATTTGCTAAGTCCTAGATGGAGGTCATATAAAAACAGTCACACAAATAAAAGAGTTGGTTTTTTCTTCTGCCCATTATTCTTAACTACACACATCCTTGAGCTGTCCTTTTTCTCCTTAGTATTTACACCAATCTAATATTTGTGCACTGTTATCATCTTTCCTAACAGTCTTGCAGCCCAGCTCCACATGACTAACTCCCCTAATCTTTGTGGCAGGGAGGAGCTGTGGAGTGTGCAATTGCTGTGTATCCCCTGGCAGCCTGACAGACGAAACAATCCCCACACAGGACTCCGCTATCAGCCGGCTCCTCACATTACCTGGCAGCAAACCGGACGGCTCTGAAAGGTTGCTCAGCATATGAGAAACTCTGTCATAGCAGTCCCAAATGGTCCTAGGCCAAGATTCCTCTGCCCCCACTTTTGCTCATGTTCCCAGTTCAGCAGTTTTACAGCTAACTAATTTTACAACTGTCTTGCACCGATTGCATGCGTGCAATTGCATACTGAAAAGGGTCAGGGAACTCATCTGGCTGAAAACTAATGTGGAAAAAGGACACTGGTGCAGTGGTGGGGGAGGAAGGCAGTGTAAGCTGGGGAGCAACATGTGCTGGCCAGAGGGGCTTGGCCTCTGCTTAAAGCAGAGAATAGTACTTCTACAGCAGGATATGTAATTACTCGTTAATTTCATGGTAGAAGTAGATCAGGTAAACACTGACCCTTATGCCATTGGAACAGTTCATTGGGATGAAGTCCACAAAGAGGCCAAAAGCACAAGATCTCAGCTGCACTGCACCAGTGGTCACAAATGTCCAGCAGGACTGAACTTTTTCCACTGACCCATTCTTGCCACACTCCCAAGTCCATTTGCTTTGCAAGGAAGGAAGGCTCCAGCAGTCCTTAGGCAAGAAGAAGCTCTTTTTCCATGGAGCATCTCTTCTGTGTGGCTCTCAACCTGTAGGAAGCAGCCATGTACCTGAATAGACAGGGGATATTTTGGAATTCCCAGTATCTTATAGCAGGACAGCCCTAGAAATAAGGCATCTGATTTGGATTTTCTCACAGAAAAATTTGCCTTGAACAAACCACTGCAATGGTGTTCTCCAAATCTTAAGTGGGAGGGGGACTGTCTTCAAGCAGTGAATGAGTTCTGCCTCATTTTTACCAGAGTGGGTCTGTTGTGGCTAGGGAAAGAGGCCCCCATTTCTCCAGCTTCTATAACAACTACTAAAAACACTAGTTTAATTTTCAATGGCTCATATTGAGCACATATCGAGCCCATTAATAATACAAAGATGTCCAAGAAAAACTGGGAGAAACGCATTAAGAAAAAAAAAACCCTACAACCTCCCAAGGAATCTAATCATGATAGGGTGAGAAAAGAATGTGACTGTGGATTGATGGATGATGTGCAGATATTTTTTGTTAGACTTATGAAACAAGTAGAAAATCCAGATGTTTCAGAGACAGCAAATAGTTCAATATTTCTGAAATGGGTGTTGTCAAGGGAGACAGTTAACACTGAGATACCAATATAGGTTATGTCTTCCACTTGGCTTTATTAGTTGGTCTGAGTTTTTCTTCTATAAAGAAAAGTATTTTGAGCTTCAGCAGAACAACTCTCTTCAGTTTCTTTCAACTAACCACATCAGGTTGCTCCTTGTAACAAAATTGAGTCTGAATATAAGACCTGATTGCTTTTCCACACGACGGGCACAGTGGTATAGACAGGGTGATTGCAGGGTGGTGTAATCTTCAGTCCAGTTTTATCCTTCCTGAAGAAACAGGAAGAGAGGACATTTTGCTCAAAGATATTGAAATTTCTCTTTACTCACATATTGCTAACTTAAAACAAAACATTTTTTTCCCCTCAGCTCTTTAGAGATTTTCACCTTGTCAGTTCAGCTTGGAAACTTAATAACAGTATTATTCATTTCTACCATCCTCTTTTCTATTATCAATAGCTTTGTTCACCCTAAAACAAGCTCTAGAAGATAACAAAGCAAGTGGCTACTTTAAGTACATTAGCTATTTAAAAGACAAACTTAAAAAAAAAAAAAGTCATGTGCTCTGCCAATACTTAAATCAGTAACAGTTCTTTAACCCTAGGTGAAAACACCTAAGTCAGCGACAATTTTGCAATAAATATGGCTTGACATTTTATTTTGGTGAATTTTCAGAGGAAGATCAAATATTGCATTCACGCTTTCTTCCAGTTGACCCAGTGGCTTTTCTAGTAGCAGCACACCTGGCAGGCCCTTCTGTAGTCTGCAGAAAGTCTTCTCCATCACCGCTGGGGCTTGGCTGCTGGTTTACCGTTGCTCTCAGCAGGCTCTCCTTGAGCAACACTTACTGCCCGGTGCCAGAATTTTCATCTGCAGTCTCTAGACTGTCCTGTCACCAGCTCAGCAAGGACTGAGGAACAACTCTGCCTTCCAGAAAGTACTCTGTCCTTCATAGATATTCATAAAGATCTTTTCAAAACTCTCTACCATTTAATTATTGGTAATTTATTTTATTCTTGACCTGTAAGAAAGGTTTTCTGACCCAACAATTATTACAAAATTTCATAACCTTCCTCCATAACTGCGTTAGTGAAGCTCTCTCTCCCCAGGTCTCGGAAGATGCTCAGATACTCCTTCCCCTGTAAAATGTAAGTGAGCTATTCTCGTATCTTTGTCCATAATTTCACACACAGTCTTTGTGCTTTACCAGCAGCCATCCACTTTAAGGCTGATACTTTACCAGCACCCACATCTAGAGGCTGTTTCCCCATTTTACTACAACATTTACCCTACCCACATTCACATTCCAAGGAATCATAGTTGCTTAAGGTAAAGACATACCACAAGTCTGATGAGATAATGCTTTCCCCCTACTAACTGCCTTTCTCCAAATAATATATTATGAACATTTAGGAATTTATGAACATAGAGCAATCCATTTTCGCAACAGCTGAGGTAGACTGGCAGGTTTTGTTGCTTCTTGTCCTCTCTACAGGGAAAATAGAATTTCTTTTAAAGTATAGGATTTCTACCTATTTCACAAAACATCAATTATGGAAGAAAAAATGATATATATAAATTTTCCTTGGACTCAAGGTGTGGTTTTTGCATAGGTATGTATGCATAAAGACAGACAAACACGTCTTTAATTGCATACAGAAAATGTTTTTCCTCAGTACCTGTGAGCAGCCAGACCATTAGAAATACACAGAGTAGAACAAAGAAAATCACATAGTTTCTAAGTGTGACCAGCGTATGCAAGATGTAATCATTGTTGGGGCCACTAAAAATTGCATGACCAGCAATGATTTATTAGTAGCAAAGAATCCAGGGAAATACTCCCCTCTAAATTATTGTTTCTCTGGCTCTAAGCATTCAATAAATTCCCAGCCTGAGCCAGGGAATTTATTTCTCCTCTTCTTTATATTTGCCTATGTTTCACATTATCATTCAATGAATATATTGGAACATAGCATTACTTTCTTGATCTGCAGATTTGAAAGCTTTTGTACCTTCCCCTTTGACTCTCTTCCATTTGGAATTTCACAAATAAACCAGTCATTAGTATTCACATAATGAACTTCACTTTTTCTTGGTGTTAAATAATAGTTATATATTTTATAAATGAGAAGACAGAGAAGCACAAATGCTCTAACATCTCACTAGGCTGAAATGTGTAATTTTCTTGTTTACACAGCACATTTTCTCCCTTTCTTTTAGAAAAAATATAAAAGTGTAATGGATAATTCGCCATTGTGATAGCTTAAATGTAGACCAGAAAAACATCTTAAAAAGTGAAAAAATATCTTAAAAAATCATTTTGTCTGAAAAAACACCACCCTCCTGCCACCAATTATTTTTATTAACAACTTAAAATCCTTTATGGAAGTTTTGTGGGGTTTTTTTTGGTTTTTTTTTTTTGTACTAATTCCTTCAGTTTTAGGAAAATGGAGAAGGAAGTGTTTGTCTTAAAGTTCCAAAAAGAATAGGTAAAGTTACTTGGCTCTGAAACGACCCTAACTAAGAAGGATCTCCTGTTGCCTAATGGTCAAAATCAAGTTTATCTGGTCTGTGAATTCACTGAACATGTTATTAAACAGAGTGAGAACTGGGGCATCTGCTGGTTGCCACTTTGAGAAAAGGGGACAGATTTCAGAGGCACAATCCACACAGGTAACCACTGTTGTTTCATGGTGGCCTTTGTGGAATTTGTTCTAATCAAGAGAAAAAGAGGTGTTGTCCCACCAATTAAGGCAAAGAAACATCACACAAAATGAAATTTCCAAAACTCAGTAAATTTATGTTTCACTGACAAAGACAAAGAAAGAGATGCTGTTGCATGATAAGTCTAGAGATGGGCTGTTTTTATTACCAAGGGAGGAAGAAGAAGCAGAAAGTATCTTCCAGACCATGGGTGGTATGGCCCAGCTAAAACAAACAAATGCATGCTGCTTGAGACAACAAATCATTAATTGGGCCTTCTTTAGTTTTTAATAGTCAGCCATGATGGTCTGGACACTTCTGGTTTTGTAGCCATGACAATGCTGGCACTTGACTCTTACACTTGACTCTTTTTTTCCTCTTTTTTTTCTAAGATGCTAGACAAGTTCATCTTTTGAAAATTAGTACATGTGACTAAATACGCAATGATAAAAGCACTTATATTATTTCCATAAATTCCCCTGACAGCCATTTCAATGCAAATTGAGCAGAAAGAAACCCTGTTTAAATGAATTAACAAGGAAAGACAGCATGTGGGGGGAGAAATGTGACTGAATACAGACAGAGTAGATGTAACCTCTTAAAAATAGAGGTTCATATTCAACAGAATAGAAAAGGTATTTTTAACACCACTATTTAGGGTTAAAGGCCTCCTCAGCTTGTTTATCCAGCTTTGGTCCACCGATACAGTCAAGATAGTGAAACATGCTTAAACTATTCAGCACTTCAAACCAGGGACTGCCCGTTATGTGTTGTCCTTCTTCTCTTTTGTTTCCATGAGCAAAACAAACAGCAATCTCTTAATTGAAATAATAACAGCACAAAATTTCAATCATCCAGCACAAAAACTGTGTCATCTGTTTAGACTCTTCAGCAAACATATCTCCCTTCAGTGTGGTGCTGTGATTGTGCTTGCCTGGTGTGTGTAGTCTGTAGAAGATAGATGTTTATTAGAAGATTTACAATAAAGCTACACTTAATCAGTCAACCAGTTTATTTTAGCTTGAAAACTGAGAAGTAAGATAGAAGTTTATAAAACTTCAGAGCATGGTTGATAATCTAGATGAGGTTTTTCTGAGAAAGGGATACAATGCTCAGTGCAAATGTTGCTCCTAGTAATGTTTCTCTGAATTGCCGTAGTGATAATTGAGGGTACAGTACTGTTGCTAAGTCCAGGGTCTAAAGATGAAGATCAAGAGAGAAAGGTAGAGTAGGGAGAATAATATTATTCCTATAAACCCACTGCTGAAGCAACCAGATGAAGCCTGCAGGTTCAGCTGGGTATTAGTTACCCCAAAGCATGGTACTGGAAAGGGCTGGTACAGGGAAATTAATCTGTTAAGTAGTTTCGAGAAAACTCCAGAAGGAAAGCAGAAAGAAACTAGGCATATAATGTTAACACATAAAATCTCACCAATAAATCAAGTTCTTCTGCAGATCCTTTCGGATCATGAAACCCAGTAGGTCGATACAGACACAATGAAAAACCGAGAGGCAAGAAATGGCACTGGTGATTCACTGTTTGGTATTATTACTGTTCAATTGCTATTCAGCTCTGGTGAGTCAGGGATAACTGTACAGATGGGTATCTCATATTCAGAAAAGACATAAAATTATGGCACATCTAATTTATGAGGCAAATATTTTCATTTAAAAATAAGTTACTTAATCTTGAATAACTTACTTTTAAAGAAGGAGACTTTATAAAACTATAAATAGTTCAAAATAACCAAGGTTAAAGTTGCCACATGAACCCATTTTGTTTGAACAGGAGCAGTTTGATAGTACCACAGTACATAGTTCCATAATTATGGTTATAGCCAAATCTGAACTTCATATTGCCTCAAAATTAGAATCTAATTGATTTGAGATACAGTAAGAAAAATAATACATTTAAATATCAACATGAACTATCCATAAATCTGAGATAGTTGGTAGTATAGTTTAACCCAATAGCAGTACAGGTTCTAAACCTGCAATAGAACAGATTCTAAATTGTGAATATATATCCTGTGTTTGTGTCTGACTGAGTTTGAGTTCATATTTTTCAAATGATATATGTGAATATTTAGCTACAACTGAAAGGCATGAACTACATCCCATAGATCCTTTCTTTTTAAAAATATATCAAAAAGTCAAAGCCATACTATATTAACTACTTAGACAAAAGGCTCTTTAAAATTAGTCTTTCATGAAAGCCCTCATTCAATCATCTTCTTAATGTGGGCCAAGACATAAGTATACAATTCCTGTATCAAGTGAAATTACAGTAATGTGCACACACTGCCTCCATCTCTGGCAGTACTAAAATCCAAGCTATGCCTAGACACCACCTTATCTTCTCTGAAACAGCTACAGAAGAGAGTCATTCTGTTTTCATGGTAAAACAGAATTACATGTTAGTTGTGACTGATAAAATCAAGCCCCTTGTTACCAGAACAATTTGTTTGAGCTAACAAAGTGGAAGTGCCTTGGGAAACTTGACATGAAAAAGCTAAAGCCTTTGCGGATCTCATCTTTGCAAAGCCCTAGCTGCAAATGGATAGCACTGCAGTGAGAACCTACATTCTAAGATCAACTTTGCTTCAGAGTCCAGATGATGTTCAAGTCAAAATATTTCTGCATTTGGTCTTTCTTTCTGCAAAATGGAAAGAAAAAACTCCTCTCTTTTGTAAATGATGATTGGAGGCTTTATTCTGTGGGCTTGTAAAGCTATTTGGACAACAAAGGAGAAAGAGCCACAGGGGAATAACAAAGCCAAGATGTTCCAACAACATAAAACCATGGCATTGATTAGATATTAGCGTGAGGAGAAGAAGTGATAGAAATAGATTAACTACCAGTAAATCAGACAAAACATCCTCCCTAGAGAGCTAACAGCTAGCACTGCCCAGACAGTCAAGGGCATTTTGTAAAACCTAGATAAAAATGGGCAAATACTGACACAGCTTCATCTATTTTAACTGTTGTTCTGTCTGGACAGTAAGACCATTTAACTTCAGGTCATGTAGCAGTCACTGTCTAAAAACATGCATATTTAATTACACCCACCTGTGCTTATGTCATGTGTGTATGTCAGTAGAGGATGGGTCTGGGCTCCTGTAGATAGGCCCACAGTGGAGATTCTGTGGTAGGCTCCAGATATAACTGGCAGCCTTGAAAGACTGAATACTCCCAGCACTAAGTTGTATGTCAGATTCTAAAATTATCCCTTTTCTCAGAAAGATGTCAATAGCTTGAAAGAGGGAGAGGGAATCTGAGGTAAATTACTTAAGAAAACATTTATCAGAATGATTCTGAGATGTTGTCTGGCAACAGTCTGTTCAGAGCTATTGGCATTGTACCATGCTGACAAAGGAGGGAAGGGTAAATTGTGAAGCTAATCAACCTTTGTACTGAATTGCACCACAGACATCACCCAAGAAAATGTTTCCTGCGGCCACTCAGATGTAACCACTCAAGGAATTTCCCAGCCTTATACTAGGGTCTTACAAAAAGGAGGGCCTTTTTAAGGGTCTTGTAGGGTTTCTATGTTTACAGCTGAATAGGTAAAATGAGCTCTGTACTGGACCAAGTTTCTGAGTAGGCACTAGAACTACCTATTCAGAGGATTGCATGGTGGCCTCGAGATGAAAACAACAAAAAAAGTAAACTTGCCTGCTCTGGGGAGACAAGGCAAGGAGAGTAAATTGGCCAGCCAGAGAGAAGAAATTCACTTCTTCTATCCAAGTTTGAGCTATGAGCCCTGAATACCATTACCAAAGATCAGGGGATTGTTTGCAAGTCCTGGAACAAGAAACTAATTCTGTTTCTCAAAAACATTTGTCCTAAGTGAGGGAAGTTGATACCCATCATCCCCTTTAGTCAGTTTGCATAAATTTGCCCACTTCTGTGAAAAGGCTCCCTTACTCCAAATATTTCTGCTGTCTTTTCACCCCTTTAAGACTTATCATCCACTGGAAACTCTTTCCATTCTGTGTAAATGCTGCAGACATGAAGAGAACTCTCAGATGAAGGAGCAAAGGTATAATTCCCATGTTTTCTGGGACCATCATCATGATGGTCGCCACAGTTCAGAAAAACAAAAGTTGTTAAGTCCCTATAAGAGGGTTAATTGGCTGCTTTAGCTGAATTGTGGGCCAGTTATGCCCTAATGTTGACACTGGGGAGAACTGCAGGGGGACAGGGAATTTTATAGGGAATGAAATCTAGACCACGTACTGTTTGGAAAGATGTATTCAAAGGGAGACCAAGAAATGAAGATAAATCACAAAATTTCAAATTAAATACAATTACAGATAAGTATATCTAATATTTAAGAAATGCTGATAACAGTATATCACATTTACATTCTCTGGAACATCAGTGTAATTTTTTTAATCGTTTTTCAACACATTTCCTCCAAGTGCCATTTTGAGCCTGCAAAAACTTCTTAACCAAGTTACTTTAGTAATATTTTTGTCTATAAATTTCCTATGCTCTTTAATTTAAGAAACTGAACCTGGTATACTATGGTTTTAAAGTAATCCCAGAATACAGTCCCAGAATACAGACACTCCTCAGTGAGAGCAAGTCACTTCCACATACAAGGAAAAGCACCAGCAATTCTGAAGGAGAAGTAACTATTGTAACATTCCATGTATTACAGTTATAACATCCCATAAGTGATTAAATGAAAGAGCTGATTTGTAACTAGCCACAGATAGAGCTAAACTTTCCTCACAGGGAACTTTAAAATGGGGAAAAGAATGATGGCATTTGCCTTAACATATAGAGGCCTACATATCTCAGTACAGTGGTGGAATCCAACATGCTTATCTGCACTCCCACTTGACTCTACATCTGTCCAGCTACCCAGAATGAAGTACCTGAAAAGGTTGAATAGGCCAAGGGAGTTTACATGTATTTTTCAATGTTGCTGAGCAAACTTACTGTAGAGAGATTTATTTTTTTTTCCTTGCAACTCTTTGCATTAAATAAAAACATATTGTACATTATTTGAACAGCCTGAGATATGTTTTTTTCACTAGGATTACTGAAATGAATTTGTTTGCTTCTGAGAATCCTGAATGCAAGGGGAATAATATGAGAGGGCATAATATGAGGGTTAGTACCGAGCAGCAATTGTAGACAAAACCAAAAAAACAGGTCTCTGATGGAACAGATTACAGCAGAAAATGCTTTCTGAACACAATCATACCATTTCACTTGAAAAATCATCCTCTTTGGTACTGAGGGGATTGACTCTGTCTTGTGACAGAAAGCATGGTAATGATTCAAAGCTGTGTGAGAGGAGCTTTAGATTGGACATTAGGAAGCATTTCTTTACAGAGAGGTTAATCAAAGACTGGAACAGGCTTCCTAGGGAGGTGGTCAATGCCCAAGCCTATCAGTGTTTAAGAGGCATTTGGACAATGCTCTTGATAGTACTCTTCAGCTTTTTCTCAGCCCTGATGTTGTCAGGCAGCTGGACTAGATGGTTGTTGTAGGTCCCTTTTAACCAAAATACACTGTTCTAGTCTAGATATGAAAAAATCATAATCAGGGCAAAATTAGCAAAGAATAAAGCAAGTAAAAGTTTTGAAAGTATTGCTTTAAAAAAAAAAAAAAAAAGAAAAAAAGAAAAAATATTTCTGTGTTCCTTAAAGATCAAATAAAACAAGGAAAATCTTATTCACAAACATCGCTGAATTGCAGAAGCCTGATCTATTTTTTTTACTACAATGTTACTAAGCCATGGAGTGGTCAGATGTACAGGTTTGATTATTTGGTTTAAAAGTCAGCAAAAATATGATATTAGAGAAATTACTTGTACTTTGTCTAAATCCAGTTGGTGGTATTCTCCGAGTCTTAATACCTCTAGTTTAATAATTGTGAGAACTGAATAGATTTTGTAAATCAATGAGTCCACCAGGATTTCTAGAGCAGGATGTTTCACCTGCCAAGTGGTTTCTCTTCATTGCCTGGAAGAGGAGAGTTAGCTTTCCTGCCTTATTATCCTTTCAATTGTTTTCTCAAATTTAAATAGCATAGTGCAAAAAAGGAAATTATTTCTTCTGCAGCTATGGAAGAAGATATATAAATAAAAACTTAGCAATCCTGTATTTGAATGCCCAGAGGGTAACATCTGTATCATTGATTTAGCTATGGCAATAAATGAATATTTCTGGATCAATCTTGAACCATAACTGAAAGGCACAACAATTGTCACAGTTAAGGACAACTCTGGAGGCTCATATTCAAACCAATTGTTCTTTTACAGTTGAAATTGGTTTGACATTGAAACAGAGAATTTTGCAAAATTCTTAAGGAAATAATCTTACATATTATAATTTAGAATGGCTGCTACACTTGATACTGTTAAAGGCTTTAAAAAGTAGCATGTTCAAGCAGACAGGCTTTTGCCAGTTTAATTTTAATAAACAATGCATCACATTTTTATTGTTTTTCATATCCTAGAGTTGTACATATTAAGTCAAGAAACCAACTTGGTTCTCGTCCCTTAATATAGGTGGAAATGCTGACCCATGAAGATACATCACTACAGAACATTCTTCCACTTATAAAAACAACTGTTAAACCAATTTTTCCCCCTAAAAAGAGAAACAGACTGCTTTTTTTTCACATCTATAGGAATTCAAAGCATCTCATTTAGAATCAAATGATATTACTTTAAATAAAGAATAACAGCATCTTTCCTTACTTAAACAGCGTGTTCCAGGGTTGTGTCAGTGAGGACAGCCTAATGATCCAAAGGTTCATTTGCAAGTAATGTATTTTGCAGATACAGTACTCAGCTACTAGCAATATCAGAAAAACAATTTACACATCAGCTAGTCACTACCAGGCTTGCTGGGCTGAAACAAGTCCAAACCTAAAAAAGGGGTCAATTTTCAACATTTAAACCAGATCATAAACTTTCCCAAATTTGATTGCTTGTAACAGCAAAAATTCTAGTTTCCATACTACCCAGCAGTTTCTCTTTTTAGAGGCAGCTGTGCAATACCTGAAGTGCTTAGAAACTGTTCTATATCACTCTGGGTGGAAGGTGGCTAGCACAAAGGTTAGAGGCTAGGTCTTTATATGCCATTAAAGGCATGAGCCCTATAGCTACCAGAAAATTGCCCACTCTGGTGTACTTGATCACTTTGCAGAAGTTAGAGCACCCCAAAAAACCTGTATCCAAAGCATGTCCAAAGTAGCAGCACAAGTAGTATCACATCCATGGAGAGGCTCAGACTCAAGGAAGGCCAAGAGATAGGATTAAAATGGAAGAATTCATTCTTAGGTTTTTGTTCCCCTCCTTTGACTATGTTTGCTTTGGAAGTCAAAAAGCTGTGTTGCTTTAGGATGCTGGTGAGCAGAGATGTTCTGGGAATCATAATGCTGTAGGTAACAATGTGTGAGCTCTGAGCTCACTGAGTCCCTGAAGAGGGCCACATGCTTGTGTTTCCTTGATGTCCTGATCTTCCTGTGGGCACACACTGTTTAGCACTTGGTGCATAAAATGCAGTCTCAGTGAAAATATTTCTGAAGCGTTTTCTAAGTTTTTGATAGCATTTTTATGAGTGAGAAACACCCTCTCCCTAAAAGTAAAAACATGAGGAGAAACTTATGTGAAGAAACACAGGACAGTGGGAAATGGGGACATTGCAAATGGCTTCCCATTGCCCCAGATCCAACTCTGTTACCACTTGAACCAGTCTTGAAACATATTTTTCTCCTCACCTTGCACTTCTGAACTACCATCACCTGCACTGGTGACCTGAGGCCCTTTCTGGGATGCAATGCATGGTGCAGCCCCTTGGCAGCCACCGGGAGCCCATCTGGCTGGCTCCGGGAGAGCACCGCCAGGCGCAGATCCAGGTGCTTCTGAGGAAAGGTGGTCCAGCCAAAATCCCAGGGTGGGACAGTCACTGTTACACAGGGGTACTTCTCAGAGAGAACCAGTAGGCAGGTCTGAGGGGCAGCGGGAAGCAGGGTTTGCCCCGGGGGAGGGGAGGCTTTCCACATGTTTCCTCAGGCTGTCCGAGACACGGGCTTTGATCTGCCCGGGATGACAGTGCGGCAAACTGTCTCTCATTCAAATGAATCTGCCAGACAGTTGGGAGACATTCCTCAAAGGGTCACCAGCAAAGGGCTGCAAAGGAAGGTTGCTCCAGCCCATGCTTCTTTATAATGTCTCCTCACTGACTCATCTGTCTGCAGAACAGGCCTGCTGTCATTCCCCCCCACATCCAGGCTCAATTTGTATGCAAATCCTCCCTCATTTGTTCTTGATCCCTTCAGAAAGGACAAATTTAGGATAATAACTGTAATTGCTTTAAGAATATGAAAAACCCGGCACCTTTATGGGACCAACAATCAAAGACATTTGTAACAGCATGACAGGTGTGGAGGCATGCCACCATTACCGATTTTCCCATTTTAGTGTTTCTTTCATTGTCTTGAAAAGTGCGAATCTCGGTAAGGCAGGCATGGCTGGCTTGTGGCTCTGGAAGGCCACACAGCTTGTACCAGGTCAGGTGGAGCTCCATCACTGGGGGCAGGGTGCTGGCGAGCTGCAGGCTCTACCAGGATGGTGGCTGCTGGGCAGCTGAAGCCTTCTCTGGGGGGAGATGTGAGCCAGCACGACTTGGCGAGGCAGACCCACTGTCAGTATCTCCTGAGATTGGCATGTCCCCTCAGCTCCATGGCAGACATACTAAATGTCTTACATTGGTCCTGCCATAGGTTCAGGCAGATGGAGATCCCTGCTTCCCATTAGAGATGGAGGGCTCATGTCATTTGCAGTGGTGGCCTGCCTCTCCAGTTACACTGGGCTAATCTCCTGTAACACTCTTGCTCAACTGGACAACATCTATTCTTGGCAGCTTTTCCTGGTTTAATTCTGAGATTACTAAGTGAATCTCCATTTTCAGAATCCGATGGAACAGAACATGTTTGATCTTGGCTTTTAGTTAAACCTCATTGACTAACAGTTACATTTTCTAGTTACTATTTGCGTTGTAACCTCATGAAACAGAACTTTAGAGCTGTTCTTCCTGTAATAGCCCCTGCTTTATTAAACTCATCATCAAAGATCAGTTATTGCATGAAGCACAGTCCCCATCCAAAATATGCAAATACAGCAATGCAAAAGGTGGTAAGAAATGGGTCTTCATGCACACTGTTGTGGAAAGAGGACAGAATATTGTGTCTGATATGGAGACAACTGGAAATTTACCTGTCCTTTTGAGTGCAAGGGAACTCCGGAGCTGCCTCAACAGACACTCTAAGGACATGCTTGCGTGACACAGGAGATACATGTAAGCATATGTGACCACTGAGGGTTTTTTAAAATACTGAATGCAGGCAGGTATTAAAGGGATCAAATCATAACTGGAAATAGTGGCTACATCTTCTTGAGGCCTTAATCATCTTAGAAGTGAAGTGGTTCTCACAGCTATAAGTGCTTGAGAAAATGCTAATCACCAATATGTAGGTAGTATAAAATGCCAGACTTCATAAAAGAAACAGTTCCATTATATTTGAACCAAAACAAAACACAGAATTGCCTTCTGTATCTCTCACAAGCAACCAGAACAGACACACCACCTGAAAATAGTTTTATGGGAGATTTCTTCTTGGCACTGAGAATAAAAATCAAGAGATTTCCTCTCTACAAACATCATATATATTTTCTTTAATGTCTAGGTGACAGATACATCTACATATGAAACCACGACAGAATATTTGACCTTGTTATTGAAATTCTTCTGACATTAAAAGGAAGCACTTAAAGTAAGGGAGATATTTACATACCACTTAATAGCAGAATCCTATAGTACTGGCACCTCTTAGTGGGGACAGGCCTGAATGGAAACCTCATGCACATCGTATCAAGAAAGGAAAATAAAGAAACAAATAGATGAAGTTCTCTCTCAGACCTCAGTTATCAGGAATGTTCCTTGTTCTGCTAAAGATTTGGTGCTTGAGTGTTTGGTGCTCTTCATGATACAGGATAAAAAAACCCCAAAACAAAACAAAAAAAGCTAAGCTCTCTTTGGCCTAAAAATGAGCACTAAAATCAACTTGCCATGTGAATGAAATGAGAGATCCCTGAAGAACAAAATCCTGCTATCTTTGGGTAAACATTTGTTTGCAGTATCTTTTAAAAATAATACTGTCTACTTCAGTGATTGACGATTTCACCCCATCTATCACTGACAACTAGAATTATTTTCTCAGCTGTGGATCATGTTAATTGTGGAAGCTAATAGGGAGGAATGTGAGGTAAATGGCCTCAATACCTTTAGTATATGTGATGACTTTACCAGACCTGCAGTACTGTATTTACTGTAACTAAAAGGTCATGCTCTATATTTTAAAGGTAAAGAGCAAACCTTTCTGCATCAGTCACAGTCCTGCAAATCATATATAAAAGTCTCTTAAGAAAAAGCAATTAGGTTTTTGGGTTTTTTTTAATTAACCTTAGCTTCAGATACATGAAGGAAGGCTTTCAATTTTAACAGACACGTGTAAACCAAAGAGGAAACAAATGGCAAACAAAGCAATTCAGCAAAGATGTGCTAGGGTTGTTATAATTTACATTATTGACATGAATGTTCATTTCTCCTCTTAGGATGGTAAATATTGAGGCAACAGTGAGATTGCTTTGTTCATCACACTATTAAATAAAAAAGCAATTTCCCAGATACTGCAATTTCATTGGTGTTAATTCTAAGTGGTAAAATCCCATTCACATCTTGAAAGTCTAGGTCTTATAAAGACACCACACATGAGAATGCTATTAACAAAATAATTCTGATGCCATTTTGTAAATAGACATTTGTTTTTATAGCATTAAAAAAAAACCAACAACCCAGTTTTTCTGCCCATTTAGCAGAAATGGGGCTTTGAAAGGTATATAATATACACTTGGGGTGTATTAGCTTCTCTGAAGTTATGATATTCAGTATGATAGCACACAAATCCTACTATGAGATGTACATGAAGCTTTTGTTTCAATAAAATAGCAAGATGAGTACTAGTGGAAAATAGTATGTGCTTGCAAGATAATGAGATAAAGTAACACAGGATAGAAAATGCTATTTTAGTATGTGTTAACACAATGCAGAATTAATTAATTTCTGCAGAAGAAATTTGTAGAGTGCCAACCTTAACACACAGCAGGAATAGTTGGTTTAGAGGGACTGTGTCAAAGTTGACAGGCCCAAAATATAACCTACCATAAAATTAAAATTTTTACAAGATGGCCTTTTGATCCTGAAAAATTTATCAACCTTCCAAATCCAAGACTGTCACATTGTTAAAATTCCGAACGCTTTGCTGTGTGATTGGCCATTAAACTTGGTTTGGTTTTGCAACATGTTTATGCAAGTCATGATTTTGCTCTCTTCTCCATTCTATCTTTGGGACTATGCATATAAAACATAGCTCTTTTGTTTGGGATTTCCGTGATTTAGCATTTCAGTTTGCAGTAATTTCTAATGAGACTATAATATGAGGCTTCTGCACTACAACAGTAAATGTTTTCTTAGAAAAGAGGCAGTCCTTCATGCATGGAAGTTGCCAAACCACAAAAGGATTTATTTTAGTCTTGTTTTACTTAATAAATGCAAATACTTTCCAGTGCACACCAAAATGCAACAAATTATAGTTACATGGCATAGTAATAAAAAAGAACAACAGCATTTTGCTATTTCAAGGTGACAGGTAAAAAAAGAAGAGCTGTGATTGGTGGGTTTATTTTTTGTCAGTTTTAGCTCACAATCTAATAGTGAGAATTGAGAAAATTTATTGTGAATGGCTCATACTTGTATTGCACATGAGCCCAATAAGTATGAGCCATACCTCTTCCTTATTAGCATGTGGGTAAGTTCTCAAATATATGCGTAAGTTTTCCTATGTGAGGAAATGTTTCTGTGCTTATAATTACTATAAAAAATCTTCTCACTACAAATACAGTCTTTACCAAAACCAGGCTATTTTTAGGCATTGAGTCTTTCTTGAACCCTTAATGGTATTATGGTGGGGCATGAATTTTATCATTCCTCTTCTTCAGACCCTCAACACTTAATTTTAGTTATCATGCCAAACCATCACAGGACCTTTTGCTAAACAGTTTTGTCAGGTTTACTGTAGATCTGACAGCCAGGTGATTAAAAGATCTCACTTCAGTTCTCCCCACCTTATTACTATAGATAACTGGAGCTGCACAGACTGCTCTTTAGCACCAATATTCTAAGTGGAACAACTGATTTTTTCTGACAGTGTCAGTGGTTAAAAAACTAAGGCATATTTAAGACATCATATATGGAAGTGCTCAACATGCCTAATACACAAACGTGTTTTGAGTCACCACCCCTGGAGGTATTTAAAAGACATGTAGACTTGGTACTTTTGGTATGGTTTAATGGTGAACTTGATGATCAGAGTTTTACATTTTCCTGTGAAAACTGGAGAATGAACAAGAAATACATACAGCGTACTTTGGCTTCTCTAAATATAGCTGTAAGAAAAGCTTAAATATAAGCAGATAGCACTAGGCATGAATGTTTTAGAACTAGTTCATGCCTCAGCCCTGACCTTCAGTCCAACCTACACAATGAAGTTAGTCAGTTCACTTTTGAGGGCGGAGGATTGAGACAGAAAATGTTCCTTTAAAATCTTCTCATAGAACAGCATTCAGCAACATTACTTGATTTCACAGGCCCTTTTCAACTGGAAATACTGAAAATGGTACTTTTTTTTTTTTCCCCCACATAGGTTATGGGACTCTCCCATCCTCATGTTAACCTAGGGCCTGGATGACTAACCCTACAGCTGACACAAACAGATGTTTTTATTTGTTTGAACTATTAGGTCAAAGGGCTAATGAGCTAATGAAAATTCTTTCAAGAGCTATCAAGTGAGGAATGATTACCTGATTTTCACTTCCTTTTTCGACAAAACAATAGATTTTTTTAATATTCTGAGTTTTCAAATCTTTCACTTCCATCCCCGCTTTGGTCAAAGGCATATTTAAAAATATAAACTTAAAAAAAAAGCATACCTTTGTAGCTGAATCAGCAACTCCAGTCTGGCTCAGCAGTGAGGTACTTTCATCAGCTGTTTCAACTTATATTGTGAGAGTCTCTTCTACTCAGTGTTTGGTAGGATAAAACTGAGTTGTCTCAGCAAGCTTTTATTTCTCCCATAGTATTTTCCTGTGATCAACTTCTGTAGATTTCTTTGGTATATGCACTTTGATGTGGCAGTTTATTTAAAAATAATTTCTAGTAATATAAACACATCCCTCTGTTTAACATGGAATAGGTGTACGAAGATTATTCCAGTCTCTGCTCTATCAATAAACCTGCAATACCTTTCAGCTATATTTCCAGAGTAACAACATCTTGCTACGGAAAAAAATCACACAATTTTTAAAATTTTCTATTTCATACATATCTGTGTGTATGAGTGTGTAACTACATGTACATTAGCAATGATTATAGAGCAGTGTTTTTTTTTTTTTCATCTAGGAGCAAATACTTTGTCTCAAAAATTCCAAATCAAGGTAATACACCATGCTTCCAAACAAAGTTGCTACTGCTCAAGAAATCCAAACTCAGCAGCTCAACTCGACACAGTGTTTATTTTTTATTATTTTTTTATTATTTTTAAAGTTTTTTTTGATTGTGGAAATCATGTATAAATCACAAATAGTACAAGTTTACAAGTTCCTCATGTCAGCAGTTGTCCACTTGAATGTGTCAACTTCTGACTACAGACACTGTATTTGTCGTATAAAGTCAGGATAATATGGCAGTTAACTAATACTTTTGACTACAGTAAAGATACAAACGTTTGTAATATAAATTAATTGCCGTTACAAAAGGCAACTGTATTAACTAATACGGTACAAAAATCTGCAACTTCTATAAATATAATGAAATGCAAGAAGTTAAATGAAATAATACATCACAGACTTCTGTATAGCGCATTTGAAGAGGCAAGCTAAATACACACGGAGCATTATACAGCAAGAAAGAATATCAAAACTCACTAAGATTTAACTTTTTTCCATACAAATGCTAGAAGTACAAGTACAGGACACAACATGGAAGCAGTAAGATTACCAGCTCAGGGTGGTTAGACAAAGAGGTCTTACTGACAAGTTGTAAAGTATTGGGCAGCAGACAGAAGCTTGTCAAAACCAGCTGTTGTTGGATACTGATTGATAATGTTTTCCTTGTGACGGCTGAGACACTGCAGACAGCCACAGGTCTGAGAAGAAGCCCAATGTGGGTATATACACATACACACACAAAGTAATTTAACAGATGGCTAAAGAACATTAAAGCACAATATCTTTTTTAAAAAGACAATGTTCACTCCCTAATGAACTTGCATGGAAAGTATAGCCTAGTGCCCAAGTTTATTTCACCTAAATGATGAACATCTGAAAAAAACACCCAAAAAACAACACCCAAAAAAACAAATCAAAAAACAAAACAAGAAATCCCCAAACAATTGAGACTGGTCATATGAAAAAAAACTGCAGCCAGAGTATCTGTAGCTTACCATAGCCAGAGCATTCAACAACACTTTAGACAAGGAAGTGTGATGTGAGCCTCTATGAACATTTTTTAACCCCTCTGTAAAAAGGTGGAAGTGTTTATAGACATCAAAAACTTACACATCCATTAAGTCCATCCACAACAGAAAACCACAGAAGAACTACATTCAAAGTAAAGTTAAGTGTTGGTCTTAGCCTTAAGCAGTTATGAGGTATTGTTCAACTTGTTGTGAGGAATGATCACTGTATTAGTAAGAAAAAGCATATTCAAAATCATTCTGAAAAGAAAAATTACCGCTCCTGTGCAGTTGGCATTATACTAAAGAAAAAAACAGTAAGCATCAAAAGGTCCTAGTCTAAGAGGCCACTGGCACATGCCAGAGCCATACTCTCAAGTACTTGGGCCTTATGCATGTTAGTTAGTTAGCACCTCCCAACAGTGCATAGTTGGGAAATCATGATCGAAGTGTAACTTGGAAACTCTAAAGTTTTTGGACCAGACTCACTGATGGTACAGGTAGGTACGGTTTAAGAATGTAATATAGTTGGGCTTAGTTTCATCTGCGTATCTTTGGTCCATAGCTTTAATATTGGAAAGAAGGGGGAAAACAGTGAAAAAAGAAATTCTTCTTATCTTCTAATTAATGCTCAATAAAAAAGCAGTAAAAGCTCCAAATCCCTCTTTCCCCTCACAAAATTGCCAGCCTTCTCTGGGAAGTAATTCTTACACACCTTCCCACCACTTATTTGTCATTGTCCCTAAACAGGACAGAAATCTGGGACCTCATGGAAATCTCAGGACTGTAGCCTCTAAGCTCATGTCAGCTAAGAGAGCATCTTCAACTGCAAATTTGATCCAGTTCCTCTTTAAATACAGGGAAAGGAGCCACCTCAATCCACACAAGAGAGACTGATGGGCAGCTAGGTCCCATCTAAACAGTACAGAGAGAACTGAACCAACACAGGGCTTCTCTATGTGATTTAAATTGAACAATTCCAGTTCTAGGATATTTCCAAAGGTATTAGGCGTGAGGTGCTTGACCTTGCATGATACAGAAGACAAATAAAAGGTGCCCTTCAGCCTTTCTGCCTAGTCTATCATAAAATTAAACAAGGATCTTACCATTTTCCCAGCTTCTTTCTGACAATAGCAAGTACAGTGATCATCAGGCCATGCATTTGAATAGAAATAATTCTGATTAATTCTGAAAGGAGCATTGCAGGAAAGCAGTGGAAATTGAAAAGCAAACAAAAAAAACCCTATTTTTTTTTTTTTTTAACAAAGACTATAATTGCAAGTATCAGAGAAATAGCTTTATAAACCTCTAAAAGTTGATTGTTATTGTTTTCTTATCCCCATATACAGTAGTGACAAACTACAATAAACTTCAAACTTTAGAAATAAATGGATATGTTGCTTAAAGCCCCCCAAAAAGGAGTTACAAGTTTCAAAACACAAGCAGAATCAATGAGGAACCACTGACACATAACCATGGTTTGTGTTTACTGGGTCATGCACGAGGGTAGCTAAATGTACAAGGCACAACACTCAAGGTGTGCACCAGTCCACTGACTGATCTGCACATACCCTGTTGTGACTGATTTCATGTTAAACCAGTGACCTGGTATGTTTCTTTATTGAACAAAATATTCTGGTATGGTAATTAAAAATCAACAAAAGGCAGACAAAAACTGCAAACCTACACTGGGGAAAACTTGGAAAGAGGAAATATGCACTGTGTTACAGGAACCAAATGGGATTTTTTCAAATGTATTACAAATGACATTGTTTCCAATGAATACTTTTTGTCTGCTAAGTAACATCTAGCCCAGACAAAGTTTGAAAGAAGAAGCTAAAATCCCTTGAAAAGACAAACTTATGGTACAAACACTGTAAGGGCCTTAAGTGTGGTATAGTTGCCTTTTCAATGTGACGGTAACAGTACTACTCTATGAGTAAGTGACAAAGGAAGCAATCCTTATTCAAAAACAGTCATACTTCTAGCCAGTAGTAAAGCCTTCACAGCTGAATTAACAGAAACTTGCTTCACTTCTCTTACAGAAAACTACGTTCAATGAAAATTAATTACTTTATATCTAAATATATTGTTACTTAGATCCCCTGTTTATGTCACCTATTTTTCCCAAATACTGTTATCTGCACATATCTGTCTGCTGATTTAACTTTCAGGAAACTTCCAGGAAAATAACTGATCTGCCCTTGACAAGGTGACGCAGTGACTTTAGAAGAGGAACCAACTAACTCGTCAACTGTGTTTTCACTTACTAAAACTTCAGGACTAACCTTTCCATTGATTAATATTATACTGCTTGCCTTTAAGATATCCTATTAAGGTTGTCAGTAGCTGTGCTTTCCAGACTGCAGGGTCAGTAAACAAGCTAATACAAATTAGTCTCACAAATCCTTAAGTCATTAGTTACTTTTTAAAAACCAAGGCAGCAAGAAGTCCTCCTTTACAGGCTAAGTTATTTTTGTGCATGTAAAATTTCCTATCAAGGATGATCACAACGCAAGAAAGCAACATGCAGTGTGCAGAAATAATGGTAAACAAAGAAGAACTCCCTATTTCAGTAGTGTAGATAACTTTACTGGAAATACTTGTGTACCTGATTCACAGAATATTTGAACAATAGGACATTCTGCACCAACTGTGTATGAACATGTCACAGCATTGTTTTGATACCATACCACCATTAAGCTGTGAGCAGAATGTGCAGGTACAGTGATGGCTGGAGAATCACTCTTCTCTCTTGCGTTTCACATTCTGGAGGGCTCGAAGTCTCTCTCTTCTAACAAGTTTATTAGAAGGGAGAAGCTATCCTTTACTGCCTCCATATCATCCAAGGAGCAGGGCTTAAGAATCCAGCGCTTTCCACGTGCAAGTGGCTCAAGTTCAAAATATTTTTTAATCTAGTAAAAAAGAAAAAAAAAAGGAAAAAAAAAGAAAAAAAAAAAAAAAAGAGAGAGAGAGAGAAAATGAGAATGATTAGTATTATAATGACAACTCTTTGCAACTCTTTGTTTCTCACCTAAAAAAACCAAACCAAACCACCAAAAACCCCATGTAGGAAGATCAGGATACTCATTTTTAGAATCTTACCCACAGCTGTTCTTATAATACAGGTTATATGACGTGACCCAAAAGTGTTTTATTTAGGGGTGAGTGACCTGATTGGAAGCTACCATTCACCCCATATATTTGACAGCCTGGGAGGTCTGGGGAAGAATTATAAGGACTTAAGGCAAAGAGCAAAGCACATGAAAAAATTGTTCAAAAACATAGACAAAACAGCAAAAGTGACTAAGAAATTTCAGTTTTTGTTTGTATTTTTATGTTAAAGCTGTTTCGCCATGCTCCAACTGGTAAACAGTAAAGATGCAGAATTTGTGGCCAGACTATTCTAATTATACAAATGAACTGCCAAAAAAGAACAAATCCTATCTTCCAGTCAAGGTAAGCTATAGAAAAGGGTTTCACAATGACTTTGAGAGCACTAGAAAAACTAAAATTCTTCCAAAATCCATTATTTTCTCTAAAATTATATACAGAAGACAATTAGGGTAGTAATAACTATTATCCGTGAGACAGAGTCATTTTCTGCAATTCTTAGTTCAAAATCCTGCACATTCCAGCCGACTTCAGCTGCACATTAACAATGTCTAATAATGCCTATAAAGAAGGAAAAATTTTAATTAAACTCATTCTATTTTTACTTCTGCACCAACTGTGCATCAAGGATGCATAAGAATATGATGTAATATAGAACTGTAAGTTTAAAGGTGGATAAATCTTGACAAAGTAACTAAGGAGGATGCCATTTCTTGGACAATCCAGTCATCAATGACAGGCATCATCTGTCAAGACAAACACAGACTCACAGAAAGACTGAGAAAGAAATTATTTTCATTTAGTAGTATATTCCAATTCCTTTTCAATACAATAGCAAATATTAGCCTACAATGTACAAGCACAATACAAGCACAAAGTACAATATCAAAACATATTTTTTATTCCTCTTTGGAGCAGACTGCAGCCTGCAGGTTATTTTGGTCCACAGATTACTGTTTTTATCAAAATTTTAGTCTTTTCTAGCATCGGATCCAAAACTATCTGATCCAAGAGTCTACTCTTGTTTGACTTGTCTAAATAGCCATTTCATTTCTAAGTCCAAAATTATATCCATCAGTACTTGCTATTGTCACCATACCAACAGAAATATTTAGTCCTGACTCAGTTTGCACATTCTTGCTCCTTGTAATTATTGCCAAATACTCTTAATTTTATTCTATCACAGACTGTGCCACAAATATGCACAACAGGAAGAGTTACTCGTATTGTGGTAGGCAGTGGAGGCCCCAGACAGGCAACTGGAGCCACACTGTGTGAGGTTCTATGTGCAAGGGGAATAAAAGGAGAAATAAATAATAATAAAAAAAAGGCTTTGCAAGCCCAAACAAGCTGTAAAATCTTTATGCAGCTCTTGTAGTGTCTACACAACAGTTTGTTTATCTAGTAATGCTTTCTCATAGAGGAAGCTAACTGTAGTTGCTTTAACTCACATAAATCAGTACTCAACTGTGACAATGTGGCAAGAAATGTTTCTTATTTTTTAGAAAGGAAAAGTAAGGACAAAAAATGGTGGTTATGGGAACTTAATGCTTCCCCAGCAAAGATGCAGGTGGAACCTTTTAAAATGTATTCCCAGCAAAGCAGAATTGTACAAATAGCAACCTGCAAACATTTGAAAATGAAGCGAGGCATGTGATATTCACTTCCCCTAAAAAAATTTACAGAAAATGTACAAATTGAAATAAAGGGGACTTCAACATCCAGTATTTTAGTATGAGCATACCTACTTTGTTAAATTGCCATCTCAGTGCCATATTAGCATCTGATGCTAACACAGTTATACGTGACTAGAACCTAAATGTTTCCATTAGCTGAAGTGACACCAGTGTGAATTTACCCCCATTAATATAATGACTTAATGGTACTGGTCATGGTACTGCAGAAGCAGGGTAGGAAAACTCTCTTGCCTGTTTCAGTGACAGACTCTTCAACTGCTAAACAAGGGGAGGAAGTAAAAGCTGCACAGAATATTAACAAAGCAATAGCTGGTATAGCAGCAGCCTGCTGGAGTCCAGCTGACAAATATGGCTGAGTAAGTTGAGTTGTTTCAGACCCACAACCCAGAGATGTCCATCACACCCCCTCTACTGGAAGACCATTGCTATCAGCCCCTTGAGTTCACTGAAGTCTGTCTACTATCTTCACAGCTTCTTGAATTAAGGCTATAATATATGCTGAAATTATTAGGGAAAGGTCATTACATTATAAGAAGCATACCTGGGTTTAAAAGCATTAAGTATCTAGAAACACATACATAAGGAAATGATGGCTGTAAACAGACTAGCACTGAGTCTTGTGTGTGTGTGGGCAAATATGACACTGGATACCAAGGTAGCCTCTAGCCAAGAAAGGCATAATAGCTTTAAGCTATGTTTCAGTGACTGTAGACAACAATACAGAATTTCTATTTCAGTATCAAAACAGCATCAATTGATTAGTGGAACAAAGTTTGCAGATAGATTATTAATTTGGATGCCCGACATTGACTAAAATTTATTTGCTAGATGACTTGTCTCTAAATCTAAATACAGAAAATAACACTAAGTAGCTTAGTAAATAACTAAACTAGAAGTAGCACAGAGGTGATTTTCCACAACCCAAGGGACACTCCATGGTATGTGACTATATTTTCCCATTTAAACTTCACACCACAGTGGACCTTGCTAATGCCCAGACCTTTGCAAGCAGGCTTTACAACTCAAACTTTTAGCAATAAGTTTTTGGATACAAGTATTTTCTAATTCCATTTAATTTCTTTCCCTTTTAAGGCAAAAGATATCATTCATTTCTAAAACCAAGTAATTTATTTTAGACTTTAAAAGGACCCCTTTTTTACATGCAAGAGATGAAACAAGTACATGAAAATAGACCAACAAAATCAGATGCCCAACTCGTTTATAGAGTTGAGTTTTCCACTGGAATGCTCTTACCTCTCCATCTGCTTTCATTTCTCTAGGTGCTATCTACCCCGCTGACCACCATTCCTACTCATTTCCTAACAGATTTCATAAGAGAATGCATATTAGTTACCAAAATACCCAAAGGAAGCTGAAACTCTTTGGATACTCATTCACACAGCTTGCATTATCAGCAGTAATCAGCAGTAACTGCTTTACAATTCCCTTCAGTTGCACTGATAAAAGGGGGTGAGCTCCTAAGAGAAGCTCTTTTGTCTTCCCCTCTTGTGTAAACAGTGGAAAGTTTTCTGCCTGTTCATGGATGCCCAAGCAAATCATAAAGACTCAAATATGCTTCAGATATCTGACATATTAGGCATTCATTTACATACTGGCTTTGCATTTTTAAGTGTCAATTTTGGGATTGCTAGACTTAAAATACAAACCCAGAAGAAAATACAATTGATTAAATGTCCACAATTTTGAGTCTTTTCTACTACTATTTTACAGGGCATCACTGTATGTCTTGGTTCCACACAGGAGCCTTGTTTTATCGAGAAGCTGACGTTATATTTATGCCACATTCTGAAGTCAATAAAATCTAACAATACATGTTTGTAATGATTCCCACTCTTCCCACACTCCACCTTCTAAGTCCTATTCTACTGACACAATGCACTAAGCATATGGTTATCAAATGTTGCTAACCTACGTGCTAGAAAAGTCAAGAGGACAATAAAAGGACTGGTGCCCATACCTCAGCTGGTGTAAATCAGTATGTAATCAGTATGTAACTGATGTTACTAAATTGATATACATAAGCTGAGTAACCAAGCTCCGCTGAAAACTTTTATATGTTCTGTTACTGAACTTCACAGAGCCAGTTCACAAAACCCATGAACATATGACATACAGGAAAATTTATGTATTGCAGTAAACAATTATCGAGCAATTTCTATCTATTGCTCAATATAACAGACGCTGATTGAAAGTATTAATTTCCATCTGAATTCAAAATTTTAATACCAAACTTCAACAACGTAAAAAAGTTTTTAACCCACTGATTAATCTGTTGTAAACAAATGAAGACTTCAGGTAGCAACTTACATTATCAGGCTGTATTTGAATTTAATGGGTAAAATATAATTTTTAAAACATTGCTGCTTAGTGAGCAACTTTACTGGAAAAAAAATGTAAAAACACTTGTATATTATATCTAACCAAGTGTTGCACAGGCATGTCAGTGCCCTCCCTAGTATGATTTTTTTCAAAGACTTTTATGGGATTAAGAAAAAACTACTGCAAGAGTACTACTGGTGGAGTTACAAAGTTAACTAAAATAACCTAATTTTCTGAATCTGCTTATTAACCACAGTAAGTGCTTCATTCGTCTATTCCAAATCTGCATGGACAAGAAATGTGGTAATAATGGGAGCCCGGGGTTCCTCATTTTCCCACGGAAAGTTTCATTCTGATGAGATTTCCTTTTTAGACATCATATAAATCTGCCTTTTGGAGCAACTACTTAGAAGATGCAAGACAGAGAGGCAACTTTGATTGCTGAGTCCAGCAGACAAGTTGCCTCTAACAGTGACCAAAGCATGCACTAATCCAATATCCTTGGAGAAGAAAAAAAGCCCAAAGCCCATCACATAACATTAAGTTTTAAAAAGGGAAACTACATAAAATGAGTAACTTAAAGAAAATGAACTGTGCAGCTAAAAAGGTAAAATGCTTGCAGGTGGCATAGAAAAAACATACTGTAATTAGAGGCTCAGGGTATATTTATACTGCTACAGAAGACTTTAAAAGAAACAAAAAAAGCTTTCAACAGTTGCAATAAGGAAAAGGATGGTATTAGAGGTAAAAAAAGTAGTGTCTAAAAAAGGAAAACAGAAAACAAAAGAAAGGAAATTCTGGCAAATTACATAGAAACCACAAATGGTGACCTACTAACCATAGAGTGGAAGCCATTGCTTAAATCAGCACTGATGCTAAAAAGTCAATTGAAATCCACTGTAGTTTATGTTACTGTGCTGGACTGCAAACTGCAGAGCCTCTTGAGCTGCTACAGATACTTTTCTGCTGGTCCTGTTCTGAGTATAGTGACTTCTAAGAGTGGGTGGAATGGATCAGTGGTGACTTCATCTTAAATCACCTAGCTTAATACACTTTTGTACGAAAGTTAACACTTTCATGCTTTACCCTACAAATATGCTCTTTATCTCAGAGCTCTTTATCTGACACACCACTTGGCTAAAAAGGACCTCTTGTCTGACCAGAACTGCTGCTCTAACATGCAAAATTGTCAGCAGAAATTTCATTGTTTATTCTTCCTACAGAGACACTTCATATCCCCCTGACTTCATGTGTGCCTGCTTGTATGCTTCTTCATAACAGTGATCTCATCCATGTCTAGAGGGACCCCTGTAATGCACCTATGTCTCGTAAGTGCTCCCCTGAAACACTTATACCTCATATTTATTGCATCCACAAGGAATACCTCTTAGGCAACAGGGAGGGGAATGAAAGTGTCTCAGTTGACGGGAAGGGAGAGTGATATGTTGTGATCTGGAGCAACCTATGCACAAGGCTATTCCCAGGAATGTCATTTGAGGTTAAACAACACTGTCAGCCATAGGAAAACTCTTAAATTCTAGTTTTTTGAAGCTAAATATTTCACTGCTAGCTGAGTCTTATGTGCCACTGAATCCAAGATCTGTGCAAGGTACGAAGTTGCAATGAATCAATTCAGTACATCTTATGATACTAAGATGAGCTGCTCCTTTATTTTTATTATTTTTTAAATTTTAAATACAAACTGCCAAAGTAAAAAAAAGAAAAAAGAAAAAAAAAAGAAAAAAAAAGAAAAAAAAAGAAGAAAAAAAAAAGAAAAAAGGAAAAAAAAAAAAGAAGAAAAAAAAAGAAAAAAGAAAAAAACAAAAAAAAAAAACAAAAAAACAACCAAGCCCAAGACTGTCTTCTTCTGCATTTCTTGGTGGTGGCTGGGTAAGAAATTTCTACAGATAAGGTTTCAAAACTATCAGAAGCCTTTTTGTACAGCTAATCACAGGTAGAGGTGAATTATTTTACAAATTAGTGTATCTATTTTTATTTTTTTTAATCCTGCTTTTTAAAACATATTACCTGAAACACTTTCAACTGAACTTTGTGCTTAGATTAGTAATAGACCTGGACAATATTTTTTGCTCTTATGTCTTTAAAAAGAGGAATAGTCACTTTTGCACATATTCCTCAAAAAAATTTAAGCATTGCTTTGCAGAACACAGTCTTCCATCCTTGCTATATCCAGTGGTCACAAGGCATTACACTGTTAAGATTGCAAGTGATTGCTGAAAGACATATTTTAAAGAAAAAACATAACTTCTGAATGAAGAAATATGATGCCTTGAAAATCATCACAGACATGCTGTTCCAACAGAGAGCACAAAGAACTGGCAAATGCAAGTGTGCCACAAGAAAAAGGAGTGAGCTGAAGAGTTGGAAGATGAATACAGATGGGTGCTTACTGTAAAATATTGTATCATCTATTAGGATGGAGAGAGTGGCCTTTTTAAACTGATAAGTTTTTTTTTTATATATACACAGATACATATGGTCATATTATAATTACTCTGGGACAAGCACAATGGCTAAGAGTGAGAAGAGAAAACTTGAGGGTGAAAATGTACTACTGAGCTTTGCATGTACACAAGTGTAAGCAAAGATAGGCTTTGAGAAGCTCTAGCAACTATCAGCTCATTTCAAGGAAGTGATACAATGGTGCATTAAGTTTCTTTGGTTACATTCTATTAAGTTGTTCAAAAGCAGTAGTAAGAATATGGTAGCTGCCAAAAACATATGATCTACCATGTCTCAATAACCCGGTGTATTCTCTTTATATAAGCATGTGCTTTTCCTACAACTGGAAGATGTACAGATAACATGAAAATAGCAGCAGCATATCTATATAGAGAAAACCAACAGACTTCTAGGTAAAAATTCATACCAACAGTGCTGGGTTAGACAAAAAAAACAAGGGCTCACAATTTCTAACCTCAAAGTGAGCAAAACAGCATCCCTTCTTGAGTGACAAGTGAAACTGAGAACAGAGAAGGAGGCATTGTATGAAAATGTATGCAATGAAAGGACAGGAAAATATTTTCCTTTAATATTTACAGCTGTAATTCTTTACTTCAGTCCAAAGAATTCATCAGAAGTGGAATTCAGATATCGCATTTAATACAAGACTGCAATTTAAGTTACTTTAAGTTACTTTAAGTTACTGCTCCTACTGATTCCTCTCTTAGCATTGCATTTTCTGACATTGAGTAGCAACAGGTACTGACAGCTACATACTTATAGTCAGAGTGCTAGAATACAAAATTCTGAAGAGTAATGCTGAAAATTAGCCCTGGTTGAAGTAAGCTATTTGGAGGACAACTAAAATCACATTTTTTCCTTAACTTCTACATAGAGATAAAAATGACGGTTTGCTGCATTTAAGGGTGATTTTCTATATAACTGCATTCTTACCATATCCAAATGCATTCTTAAGATATAACAAAAATAACTGAATGAATTTAAGATCAGTTTAAACTAAGGATAATTTGTCTAAATTAATATCATTGCCCTAAACTGTTAGGGTGAAAAAAAAAAAAAAAGAAAAAAAAAGAAAAAAGAAGAAAAAAAAAAAAAAAAAAAAAAAAAAAAAAAAAAAGAAAAAATAAAATAAAATAAAATAAAATAAAATAAAATAAAATAAAATAAAATAAAATAAAATAAAATAAAATAAAATAAAATAAAATAAAAAAAAGCATATCCAAAGATAATTTTATGAGAAACCTATTAAAAGCTTTCACTGTACCACCACTCATCTCTCCACATTGTCTCACCCAGGTTTTTGTTACATCTTCAGTTAAATACTGTAAGGAGTACAAATAACTAGTAGAAGCTCAACTCTCAAGATCTTTAGCTACATGTACGTCAGAGATTTGATATAGTGCTGTAGGTTTTTTTTTCCATAAACCACAGATATTCATGCTTTACTTCAGAATATAATACTAACAACAGACTGCTGATTTCAGGAGCAAAATAATAGCTTTAAGTACAGATTTTGATTTCAACTGAACCTGAGACACAGGTACGGAAGTGCTGAGTACCACACTCCCCCCCCAAAAAAAAGTTTACCTGTGATGCTGAATGCCAAAAAAACCTTTAGAATAATGAGAAGCCCAAAGATCAATTCTTATTATGACATCCCTTTCTGCGATTGGCATGTTTTCTGTTCATGTTAAACCCTTTTTTCTGGCGAGTTGCATATGTGATTCATCTGCATTTGCCTGAACATGTATATAAATCTAGCACTTGAATAAATAACATCTGTATACCATGCCCATGTCTGCAAAGCACCAAAACACTGTATGGACATGTATTCTTGTACCAACAGTGAAGAAAAGGATTTCCAAGAGCTTTGTGGTTGGCTCCCCACATTTACACTGCTGAAACTGTTCCAAGCCAACAGCCAGAACAAGCACAAAAGAAAGGCATTTTTTCAGCAGCAGCTCTGCTTCTACAGGATTCATGCTGTCATGCACAGATGATCAGGCAGTGGCTGAGCCTATTTCACCTGCCTGTCCTGTACCAGGTACAGAGCAAAGTTTACAAATCTAAGATGGTTTCATCCTCCCTTCAGGTCCTTTGCTGACAGCAGTATTATTACTTATGCAAAGTCTACTCAGAGGCGATGGAAGCCCAGAACTAACTGCAATTGGCCATTTCTGGTTTGAGATCAGGAACTGTGAAATAAATATAGTTTTGAAAAAGCTAGCATACAGTATTTCTGAAGCAAAAAGTGCTCCCAGAGGCTCTTGTCACTGCCAGTTCCTGTCTGTCCAGGACTTAGGAGGAGATGTTTCTGAGGATTTCCTCCTTTACCCTGCAGTTAGAAGACACAAATCTGTGGTTTGGGTTTTCTAGTTCCAGGTCTCTGGAAGTGCCTATGCTTCCAAACTCATAGCAAGCCACTGCTTTAAACTAGTATTCCAAGCAGCTCCAGACCCATCTTTGTTTATTTACATTTAATATCTCTACACCTTGAAATATGGCAGAATTCCTGCAAGCCCTGTGAATAGGACCTTGCTTGAGAAAGAACCCCCACAGCTTCCAGATTCCTTCATAAAGCAAAAGGATACCAAGAGGAAAATTTACACAGACCTGTATGCAGAGGTATAGAGAACATGCATGTACAAAACTCAATTTTCCACTGCCTCCAAGTGACACGAAATTCATGAAGACTCATAGAAAAGGGGAAAAAAGAAGCACTTTTACATTGAGAGAGGATGTTTTACTATTTCCAGTATTGGAAAGCCATATTAGAGAACTAATGCAGAGCTTTGTAGGAGTGAAGACAGGGTTGTCCAGGAGAATTTTGAGAAGATGGGTCAATACAATGAGATGCTGAAGAACAAGTTCTTTTGACTTTTAAACTTAAAGGTAACAGGCTAGAATCTTTCATTTTTAGAAGATCAAGTGTTATTTCTTCCATTAATGTAGGCTGCAGGAGGGAGTCCTATCTGTCTGAGAAGTCTTGTAATAAAAAGGTACCATGGGAAGGGACAAGCAAAGAGTAGTGAATATTCTTCACTTACCACATCAAGATACCACTTGCACTACTTTATTCTGATCCACACTTCAAGAACAAAGATGAAATAACAGGCATTAGATCAAGAGTTTCATACTCATAAAAGAAGAAAGATGCACTGATGTCTCAGGCAGGATATCAACTTTTACATAGAAATAAACCCACTCCTCTCCAAAGAATTCCCAAATTCTAGGCCAGACAGAGAGCAGATATAAAATTTATGGCCTCCTTGAAGAAAAGCTACTGACAGTAATATTGGAGTTGCTTAAAACAGTATCTGTAATAAAGCTATTGTTAATGTGATTAAGTGAATTAATGCTTGCCTTGTACATCCATGACTGTGGAGTGTCTTTACAGTGTCACAAAAAAGACAGATTACTTCTGAAGAAAAGAACCTGAAAGCAGGAAGATTATGGCCTAGTGATACCCCCCATTCTCATGATTGTATTGATGAAAAACAAAGCAGTTATTTATAAAGCAATCCAGCACAAAGGGAAACCCAGCTTCTGCAAGCTGACAGGCAGCTAGCTGCTTCTCTCTGAATCTGACTTGCAGTTTTACCAGCAGGTCCTAGCATTACACCTAAAGTAAGCTTCACACTGAAAAGACAATTATATACAGAACATACACAGCTGAAATAAATTTTTAAATGGATGAGAAGATTCATATAATTTGACTTTAAAACTGTAAGATTTTTTTAGGTACTCTCTACTCACAGAGTTACCTACTTATTCAAAATCGTGGTCTGATGAAGGCATAATAATCTCTAAATGTGGGGTTCTGTTGCTCAAGATGTCTTAATTCTGCACATTTGTTATTAATTCATTTTTCTCTGCATTAGATACCACTATGGCTTGCTGACTACTAGTGACAACCTAAACGGTTATAGAGTATAACTCTATTTTTTTGAGAACATACTGAAAACTTGAACCATTTTACCATTATAATGAACTATTAAAAATTACTACAGATAAAAAGACTGTAACTAAGTACTCCATACTAGGGCAGGAAAGGTTCTGTATATTGATGTTAATGAGTCCAAGTCCCAAACTCACATATAAGAAATAACCAATTATCCTGTCTGAAACACAGGCTTGTAAAACTCTCAGTTACTTGTAAAACGGTCTGCTACACTCAAGTAAGATGTTGCTTAAATAGCTTGTTTGACTAGATGCATTCACCATGAAATTGATTCTTTTAAAACATTATTTTTAAACTTGATACAAGTTAACTGCATGAACTGAAAATGGGGAAAAAATCTGACATTATAAAGTGTAGGTTTCAGTATGAGTTTAGTATTTTATGAGGTCAAAGGTTACACGAGTGAGAAACTCATCAAGAACAAATCATCATTTGTAGGGCAGTAACTGAAAGGTTTAATACTATTAAACTATTCTGTTATTTCTATGCCAAGACATACAGTATATATACAGGATCTAGAGTTACTCCACCATAGCCTATACAATGCCAGAGTCTTTGAGAGACAATAAGACAACCAGTACACCTTTCAGCCCTAAGTACCAGAAATAAATTTGAGTTGCTATTTTTCTATAGTCTGACAGTAGCACTATGTTGTGGTTTTACACCTAACACTTCTGGTTAGATTTAGCGGTATCTGCCATGGTTTTTAGGCAGTGGGTGGCATGAGAAGAAGACAACCAGCAACAGACTGCTGGCTATTGTTCCATCTCCAGGTCAGGGACTCAGTTTTCAACTTTACAGTGGCCCAGATTCTAAAGAAAAAGAAGAAACCATTGCAAGGAGGTTATGGAGCTGAATATATATTTAAAAAAAAACCCAAGCCATCAAAAAAAAAACCTGAACAAAACCCAAACCAAAACAAAAAACCCAAAATACCCTGAAACAAACAAACAAAAACCTGAAAAAAGCGAAGTACAACAAAACCAAACAGAGATAAAAATATGTGCTTCCATAACATTTTAGATTTGAATATTTAGCATACCTGTCCTGTACATATGGACAGATAGGCCATAGCCATGCCAGGATTACGGAACAGACTGGCATTTGCAGTCTAATGTTTTATATTTGGTTCCATAACTGGAAAATGGTTCTATTGGTTAATAAATAATCAGTGTACTAATGCTATTTTACTAGTAATTCACAGATGCTTCAGTAACTTAAACCAAACAAAAAGTCTACCTGGTAACAGACAGAATTTGAAATCTTACTAATGGAACATTTTCATTTGTCGTCTCAAAAAAAAATTACATCATTACAAGATGAAGCAATGACAATAGGTTTTAATAAAATCAATAAAACAAATGAAGAGTTTTATACATTGCCCCAAAAAAGCTGGAAAAGATACCATCCTGCCTACTGCAAAACTGTTCTGGAGAAGAATCAAATTCTCAGACTTTGAATGAAGTATTTTCAGATTCTAAAGCAGTTTACTCAGCATTCAGTGAAGAGTGCCACCAGTCACACTGTTTTATAAGCCCAGTTGTAGACAGATTAATAGAAAGGACAGTGTCATCATCATGTCAATCAGACCCCAGGTAGTGTAGCAGGAATTGGAGAAAGGAAGTAGAGAGAGGTGTGAAGAGCTTAACCACATAAATTGGCTTCAGATGACTTACAAGCAATAAAACATCCTGCTTCTAAAGAAGTCTGACCCACCAGAGCAGAGATGACATCATACTAAAAGAAAAAATTCCAGTCCAGCTCATAGTGTATCAGCTTGGTACTTGCCAACTAGAAAGCAAAAATCTGAAAACTGAAGCAGTGTTTACTGAAAATGGACAATGCTCAGAAAAATCAAGGTGTAACAGTGACACTTGTTTCAGGAAACAAAAAAATGGTTCATTTGTTCCCTTCGTAATTGTTAAAAACTGTTAACAGGATCTATTAGTAATAAGGTATAAAATCAATCAACTTTGATGGGTTCAGATCAAAGACAAATGCAGGACAAACAAGTACAATTTGATCCTATTAAAAAATATACTGTCTGGTGGCCTGATTGTATCTTCAGCTGTTCCGTATATGAAGTAAAAAGCCAACAAAACTACATTCAGAGTTATACTGTTCTACTAATATAGCCTCTACACTAACAAGTCATATATAAACCAATCCCTGTTTCTGCAAACAGACTCCATCATTTACGTTGCACAATGAATCTTCTACCATAAAGGGTAAGCATGAATATTTGTTTTTCATTACTCACTGTCATGATTGATCAGCTAACTTGTTTCATTTTCCCTCTTCAATGGATGACATTTTAAAGCATGTTAGTAACAGCCTGATAACCCAATGAACACCACCACTTGCATTTGCACACAGACACCCTGGATGACGTGCAACTTCTCATCTTCTCATTTTCTTTCTTTCACTACGAACATTCAGAGATGGCATTAAGCTTATTATGAGTTATGTAATCTACTCACACTTTATACAACAGTATAAAAAAGATACAGGACTACACTCTATCAACTCTGCATTAGTGTACATATAATTTGTCTCAAATTGTACCATAGAAAAAGGTAAAGTGACATTATCATCATGAAAACAGATGCACAAAAATACCCAATTGAAGCAAGAAGAGAAACACGATGTCTTGTTAATATCATATCCAGTACTATTTTGCCTCATTAGACATCCCAAACAACTTGATGGGATACACAAATGTAGAAACTTTTGGTCAAGTAATATTTTTCTCGTGAACTCTATGTATTACCAGCCCAAGTCTGTGGAGAAATGTGCATATCCAGCGCAAGAAAAATGGGGAAAAAAAGCCCCAAACTGTGATCTTTTACTTTGCTATTCGCACATACTTGTGCACAATACATTTTTACAACTGCAAATTAGACTCAAGTTCATTTGTAATCACACACCTGTACAAACTGAACAACATATACAAGTGAATGATCGACTGCATGGAAAAGTGAGAAGAAGGGAGAGAGAGTAAAACAGGAGTTGTGTCCTGGAAATACCAACGTAATTAGCCCCGATTCAAAAAGGTTTTACAGTCCTTCTTATAAGTATTCTTTGTGAGGAAATATTACTATTTTATTATTCATTGACCAGTCAAACTTATTTTAAGGCTATTTTTTTATACTCATAGAAACAGCTGCTGTTAGACCTCTCCCTAGTACACTGGGCTTGGCTGTATGCCACTACCCTCATAACAGGCACTGTTCCAAATCAGAGGGAAGAGCAGAGGGCAACAACACCTCTACCAGCTAACGGGGTTTGTAAGATTACCTATTTATTTATTTATTTGTTTCAAAACACTACATATACAAGACACTGTGATACCACATTGATAAAGTCTGTGGTATCTGATACAGATAAGTCTGGAACATTTTGAATCCTAGTTTTTACTTAATGCTGAAGATATTCAGAAGCAGGAAACTGCAAGGAGAAAATTAGTGGAGAGAAATCCAACAGAAAACAAACTCAAAAACCTTTCCCTACAATCCCTACAATTACTAGCATTAATATATTTTAGGACCATGATCTAGGCCACTTTCCTGCAGAAGGAAGTTTGTGCAAAGAAGTGGAGGTCAAGGCTAGAATGACACGGTTCACTGGATGACCAAATAGAGGTTTACATATTTCCTTTATGGCTTCTGGCACTAGTTTTGGCCTAGAAGCATCTAATGAACAAAGAGAGCTCTGATCCCTTCTGGAGCCATTCATATGTGATTAAGATCCAACAATACAACACTTTGATCCACGAAGCTACAGAAGTATTGGATGTTTCCTAAAGGAGTCATTTCGGGTAAAAGGGATGGAGAAGGAAAAAAGGGAATTTTCCCGATCAGGTCAATCTCACTGAGGCAGCACTCTTCTCGCATCTAATGTGCACTGTTCTCTCTTGAGAGAACTTTCCAAGTTCTGGAAAGATGACAGATGACTTAAGTATGAAATAGAGGAGTGAACTGTGGTATCAGTGTCTCAAGTATAATGAAATAAATTTTTCTTTTCAAAGATTCATTTTCAAAAGAAGGAAACTGATTTAGTTGTTGCAAGACATATTGCAACACAGAAGGACGTATAAATGGGTTATTACTATGCAAAACTGCATTCTTCATGTTTGAAAAGCTTGCATTACCATGGTCAAAAATACATGCTTCCTCACTCTTAATGTAGCTGAACATAGCAGGAGATGTATGGGTAGGTTTGCAAAAAAAATAAAAAAAAAAAGCTCAGAGAATGAACACCTGGTTCCTTGAAAGTAATCTTTCTATCTTGACAACCAATATATTTCACATAACCCAAGAGAATTAAAGGCCTGTTTGAAGTTAGAAGAGCATGTACATGACACACCATTTGGAGGAGTATTTACTTTTTTCAGCAGACATAAGCATTAAGCACAGGTGATGGATTCAGATCCACAGGAATGAACAGAGGCTGGAATGTCTAGACGACCAGGAAAGCATAACACAGGTGTGACAACTCTGCTTGACTATCACATTCCAGCATTTTCACTATAAACTTAATAACTCCCATCATCTGTTGATATAAAAGCAGAAGAGAGAAAACATATTTGGCTTTGTCTACTACAAATGTCTACTTCTAATAATTTATTTTGGAAGATGACTCCCCTTTTTATATTAGGTTTGGATGCTTCCATGTCCACCTGGAGATGGTTCATCTCTCGACTATCCAGTACGACAGTTTTCAGTTCAGAAAACAATTGAAAATCTCTCTGACTGGTTTAGCCAGACTGTACATACTTGAACACTTTTTAAGTGTCTGTCTTACTGGACAGCAGGTACTTTTTCACTCATGAGAAAATCTTCATAGTTGAAATTTATATTCCAACTTCTTGGGCCCCTTGTCAGTGCATGGGTACTATGATTCCTCATATGAAAATCAAGAAAAACAAACAGAAAAACCATGTAAAGCTGCACTGGCAGCAACTACCAACAGCAAGAAAGAGAAGGTGAAAGCAAAAGGAATCAACTAAGTGGTAACTCCAAAACTAAAATCTACATTTAGTATTTGCAAAAAGGGGTTTGGCACCAGTCTTGTACACTAAAAGAGACTACCCACCCTCTATAAACTACTGTATTTTATAAAGCTATACTCTCAGATTTATACTGAATAAATCTTGAATTACTGTGTCTCTGTACACAAGAAAGGCACTTAAAAGAATCTACTCCTAAAAGCTGTAGCACAGAAAAAAAAATGGAAAAAGTATTTTGTATATGTGTTAATTCAGTGTTGATAAAGATGTTTCCTCCAATTCTGAAAAACACAGTTCACAGGAAGAAGATGGGATTTGCTTTGGAAAGCTCACCTGCAGCTTATGCTTCAGGACTAAATGGCAAGTGATTCAGGTAACATTTAGGTAAGTTTACCTGTTTTGGAGTGGAAGTGACTGAAAGGGGACAACTTAACAAATCAATTAGACTATAACTAGCTGTTAATTACTACCAACCTGCAACTGGATGTAGCCACATCTGTGATTTTGAAGCTTACAGACAAACACAGACAAGATGTCTGGCAGCACTAAAGGTCTTTTTCACCTTTAGGAGTGCTTCACTTTTCAGAGTTGTCTGTACTTCAAAAGCAGCTCATGTGTCACTGAGTGACAACTAATTTTCGATAATTTCATGCATTTTGAGTTTTGGAAAGCCTCCTTTGTTCTGTTCTGGTGACTGAAAAAGTTAGGGTTTTTTGTTTTGCTTTTTTGTTTGTTTTTTACATTAGCTTTCCTACAAAAAACATAGTATCTTAGAGCCACAGATCAAAACAATAAACTGTATGCCAAGTACCCTGTATTGCAGATGTACAGTTATATCCAGCTTCTTGATGAAGCTTTCTCAGAAAGCCCTGTCACTTCCTTCCTGACTTAAGTTCAAAATCTAAGTCACAGAAATATTTTCACTGAACTTATCTGAAATACATGTTCAGGGTAGAGCTTCCACCAGCCCACCTCTGGTTCCCAGTGACAACTGAATATCCAGCTGCAACTAGCATGAAGGATGAGAATTTGGCATACCTGCAGCAGTCAAACAGAGGAAAGTTTACTCTAGACTCCAGGGACAAAGGATCACCTTTTCTTTGACTAGACAGCTGGAACCATGGAGACAAATTTTCTTTGCATTAATGAGCCACAAGATCAGTTTGCTTAATTTCTTATTCAAACTTCACTGTTGCAACAGAATTTTCTGTGGCTCTTGGACAAAGGCAGGATGCCCTCCATAAACACATCATTACTGGAGCTCCAGTTGTGTGCCTATGCCAAAGTTAAGCCAAGTTTGGTCAGCAGAAATTAAAGTAAAAAGTGCTAAGGGAACTACACTGTTGGTTTTTTTAGCATTTTCTCTTTCCCCTAATTCTGCTCAAAAGAGAGACCAGGAAGGTAGAACAGGTGAAGAAATGGTGAAGGATAGATGCAACAGACTACAAAATAAAGACATGCTCCATTAGGAACATGTCAAGACAGGGGCAAAGATGTAGAATTCAGTGCAGAAATTTCAGACCAGGATTAGTTTCTGGTTAGTTTTGTCTATTGGAAATGGCAAGAAGCTGATCTGAAGCATTATTATGTGAGAACTCTACCTTCCATTACAGCTGCTTGTTTATCTCCAGTGTTTCCCATTCATTTCAAAAGTCAGATGACAGCTCACATTCCACAAAGCCCATATTTAGGGACACAATCCAGAGGCAAAAAACCCAGTATTTTGCAAATGGTTCTATAATTAGACAGAAAGTAAAACATCCACAGTATGTCTTCAATAAAATCCAGATATTGGAACTTTTTTCTTTTCATAAATGCGTAACCCAAGAATATGAATTATGAGTTCAGCAAATTTGTTTTATTTACTGCTATACTGCTTTCATTCATAACTGCAGATCTACTTTGGGCATCACCTACATAGGCATGAGTAAGCCCCCGACTGATATAAATACAGGGACACCAGATCTCCTTCTCAGAAAAAGTTGCTGGATTTTAGAGGTTTTCACGCAAGAATAATGTCTGACATTAGAGATATTAATGGAGGAAATGCCATATATTGTCATATACCCTGTGAGCTAAAATAGGTATTGTTTGTCAGTTTTTACAGATGGAGACCTGAAATTAGAGATTAAAACCTCAAATTGGCAAGTTATTTCAAGTTACTTCAAGTGTTTGATTTTTTCCAATTCTTTCCACCCACCCCCATCCCAAGTATGCTGGAATAAACTCAGCCAGGTAGGTTTTTCTAGACAGAAAAAACCCCAACACTTCTTTTTAGGAACAGACACTAGCTTAGACTTGCTTTTTTCTGAATGTATGCCTTGGAGAAGTTCAGGAAACTTGTCATTTCTACACAGACAATGTCTCCTAAAACAGATTCACTTACAAATGGGCTCTGGCAGCACCTGGATTTGGCACATCTTGTGACCTCAGTAAGGGAATGAGACAGGTGAGTTGGTGAGGAGCTGACATGTTTCTGGGTTTACTTTATATCCTTGTCTTTTTTGGAAACCAAGAGGAATTATTAATGCTTATAATCTAACTATTCAGTAAATTCCTTATAAAGGAGTGAACAAATCCAGGTTTTCAGTCAGTTAATGAGCTAATAGACTGCCAGAAAGGTAACATCAGAAAAAGGTGTAGAGGGTTCGTTTGCTCTGAAGACAAAGAGAACCTGTCTCTCTTTATATTGAATACCAGGATGCAGTACATTACAATAATTTGGAATTATGAGAAATTTAGAATTTTTTCCCAGTATCACTTAGTAGAATGAATTACCCTTTGTAAACACAGTAATCTTTCTTATGTTCATCTCTAATTTTTTTCACATCACTGATATGACCAAATAAAGTGCTAATTTTCTTCTCCCAGATAAGTTTGATAATAATATTTTCACTAGTGCCTGGCAGCATTCTAGTAATAGGCCATTTAAACATGTACAGCAACATCACTGAGGTGTCAGATGCGTAGTGGTGAGCAAATCTGCACTGCAGACGGTAGAGTATTTATACCTAATTAAAAAAAAAAATCTGACCAGACTTAACACAGATGTTATCTGTATTTCTCAGGCTGATATTCTCCAGAATGTGGAGATATAGGAATATAGGAATCAAAACACTACTCAATGCTTCCAGGCTATCAATGGCAAAAATTGCATAGCAAGCACTGATAGGAAATCAGAATTCTCAGTTTCGAATTCCAGACTGTATTAAAAAAAACTCAAAACATGACACTCCCCTAATCAAACTCTGTCTAAATAAGGTAAAAACAGTTGCTCCATGCACAGAACATTTAACCAGTCCAGAATATGCACGCTCCAAGCTAGAGCTATGTCTCTGTCAGTGGCTGCAAAAAGTAGTATTTTGGAGTATGTCTGTTAAGAATTAGTTAAGAATTTTATAGTCAGTTATAGAAATAAAATAACTACTTTTTTTTTAATAACAGATTATAAAGTGAATATAGAGTATTTTCTAGGTTAAGATTTTATATTTTCTCAAACAGGTGCTGAGAAGTGAGATTTTATGGTCGTAGAAATTCTTCTCTTTAAATACTATATTTAAAAACCCAAGGATATTAAAAGAGTTGCAGGCTCTTTTTCTGGCTTTCCCATTTGTGTTCTGTGACACTACAAAGTTAGTATTAATTCATTTTAGTCACTAACATTTGAGAAGTTTGTGGATGAAGTTTATGAAAACAACTGAAGATACACCAAGTAAATACAAACAGAAGGTTGGAACATTAGCTGAGTGCAGAAAGATTAACAGTAAGTTTTTGTTGTCCTCCTCCCCTGCCAAAATGGTCTTACTGTTTACTTGCAAAGATACTTACATATATTTATACAGAATTTAAAGATAGAAAGGAAAAACATCAAAGAACAAGAAGAAAATACACATGGCCTGTTTATCCCTCTTCATTCCTTCCCCTCTCCCCCTCAATCAAGTGCCTTTCCTGTGCTTACCTTGTTCTGATCTTTCAAATTCACCCAACTGGACAAGAACCATCTGCTGCAGCACCACAGCCCACAAGGCCAGGAATAGCATGAAGAACCACAGCATCACTTAGCCCACAGGCTGTTTTCTCACGACTGCTGAAAATGTGTCCAAGAGCCAGGTCATACTGCCTTCCATCTCCCACAGAACAGATTGCAGTGACTCAGGATCCTTCTGGGTCAGAAGTCCGCTGGGCCAACCTGCTGCTGCTGTATACAGAACTAATTGAGCCCCTCTTATGGACACTCTGCCAAGCCTATTTTCAAATCATTTGAATGTCTTCTGGCAGACAGCTATGACAAATAAGTGCCTTTTAGTAGCAGACTGAAGTGAAACTTGGGGACTTTCAAAGAGAACAGACATGCAATTCAGTTTAACATTGGTATCACATAAACATACTTTCTCTTCATTTCTTGAGGACTCTTTGGAACAAAACCTGGAATCATAACACCTTGTTGTGCTAAAGCAATGGTAATTTTAGTGATTTGATTACTCCATTAGTCAGAAAAGCACACACACATTTATGTGACTTGACTTCTCAAACATGTAAAAATGATACAGAGAAGGGGAGAGGTTACTGTCAGAAAGAGAACATCTTTAAGTAATAAAAATAATTAACTCCACAGCAGAATTCAGATGGCATTATAATGTATACTTCCTTTTTGTTTCCTGCTTACTATGTAGCAGAACTTATTTTGGCAATTAAATAATAGTAAGAACATTACTTCTATACCAAGCTTCCCTTATGTTCTCCTCATCCTCTCCCTAAACACACACACATAGAAGACATAGAAAGCAACCAAATTGTAAAGAAGTCCAAAAAACTTCTCAAATATTTTCAACATCATTTTCTTGAAAAATGTCCAGGTATCATCTGAAGTCAAGAGGGACTGTTGCTTTGTTTTTTTATATGGGAACAACTGAGATTTGAAATCTTCATACACAAAGAAAGCTATAAGTAGCAAGTTAAATAACATTGCCTTTATTTGGTGTTATTCTTTATGTATACAGGTTCACCATAGCCTCCTTGTGATAATACTCTAATGATGTCAGTATCAAAACTGCATTGAAAGCACCTGATATAAATTAGAACCACAACTACTTAGTTAGTATCATAAGTACAACCTATTTTTACAATTAAAAATACTACCAATAGCTCCACTAAGACCTTTGTATCATTCTAAGCAAGTTAGAAATACATGAACTGAAGTACAGGAACAGTGAAATGCCTTCTTTCACTAATTTAAAAATTGCTTTAAAAGACAGTATAAAATTCAGGAACATCCAGCAAGGCAGCACAACCAAGCTTATTTCAGTACAATATCACCATTAATGATAGTTCAGAAACTAGAAAAGAAACATGGAAAAAAGCAAGGAAACTATTTCTCCAAGCGTTTGTGATGTCTGCTAAAGGACAGATGGAAAGTGACTGGTAGCATCAAGAGAAGGGAAGTAACCATGCTCCATACAGCTTCATTGCAAACTACTTTCTGTGGGCCTTTTTGTTCTCTTGAAAGGGGTTCCAGCAGTTCCAAACACAGAAGTACTTGCAAAGACCACTCAGCTTTGCTGGCTGCTAGGAAGAGACTTCTTCCTTCAACAGGTGCTTCCCTGAGAACTCTAAGTATTATGGCAGAGTTGATTTGTAGAGTAAAAATGCTGAAGACTTGAAGCATTGCTAGCTGACCTAAACATAATAAACATTGGGAAATATGAAAAAAGCTCTACATCTGTGTAAAAGTTAGAAGAAAAGCATTATGGAAGTCGTTATCTCAGACAGCAATATTCTTGGTCCAATGCAGAGATCTGTGCTCCTTTAACACTGCAAGGAAATTGGCTCTTTAATGACAGCAGCCTTCTTACTCCAAAGGTAAATACAATTTGACGTTAATGACAACACAAGTTTAATGTCTGAGCTGACAAACCAACTAATTACCAGTGGTCACAAAGTAAGAATCTGTAGGTAATGGGCAGCATGTCAGAAGGAAGGGCTACTAATCTGTTTGCTGCAGCTGGTGGCTCTTCCAGCTTTCCCTACTGGAGAGTCAGGAGGAGACCTTGTCACCCTCAGGACTACTGGCGGATCTCGTAAGAAAGGGTGCAACACAGCCAGCAAACCAAAACCAGATAGCTTCTGTGCTACCCAAGCAATTGTTTCTGTGTATTGCCTTTCTGTAGCTATACAGAGTATCAGTCTCAGAGAAGCTTATTTTCTGTTTGGAAGGCCATGGTGCTCCTAAGCAGAGAGTCTGAAAATGACTCCTAAGTAACTGCCATAAATGCTGTGACAATGAAAGAAGAATTGTTCACAGATATCATGTCCTCTTCTGCTCCCTTTAGGGGCAACTAAGAGATCAGATGCAGCCATTCATGGAGGAAGCTCTGCCAGGTTATGCTTGCTTACACACTGCTCCTGCAACAGCAGTATGACTGAGTGCAAAATCTCCCAACTGAGAATAAAGAGCTCTTAGATGGAAAGAGACAAACGCCAGTCTGAAGAGACTGGGCTATTTCTGATTGGAATTTCCCCACAGAAAATTCCCCCAAACTCATATGCAAGACCACATATTTTTTAACAGTTCAAGAGGCTCATGTAAGCTATTACACAACATACCACATAAATAAGCATACATAGAGACTACACGAAAAATTATCAGCTGTAAAAGAATGGATCGACTATTTTAAAAAGCTGATCTACAGAAGGAAAGGCCAATATTTTTTACTTATTCCAAGCTCTAGACATTCACTGTCTGATTTGTCAAGGTTCTCAGCATTTTATAGCACTTCCCAGATTCAGACAGTGCCTAGTGAGTCTTTGACTGACAATATTTAACATAGAAAAGTTATCCCAAGTTGGAAATATAACCAGAAGAACAAGCAAGGAACTATTCAAAAATGCTAGGTTTCACCAATTTTTTTTTTTTTTTTTTTTGGCTTTATATAAGAAAGGTACTCAGAAAAGCATTCAATTACTTCAACCATATACTTTGTCACTTACCTTCCTCTCAAACTGATCCTATTTCTTTCTCCAAGGATCACCAGTAGAGACCAGGATTAAATAAAACACTAAGGAAAATTCTCATATCAAATAAGACTTTTAGACATATGCTGAACTTCAAGTATTTAAATTGCCCCATTAGTAGTTGAAAAGACATTTAAGACCTTCAAGGAACCTTATAATCTGTAAAAACAAGCCATTATTTAAGAGCTGTGCTGAATCAAGGCCTAAATACTAGGAGGTATTACTAATGGCTGATCCTTAAGAGATCATTGCTGAATGTTGTTCTTTTTCCTTACCACAGAAGTATCTGTATGTAGTTCAGCCTGTCTGATGGCCCATTTTTGGCTCTCCACACTTGGTGCTAAGATCTGTAAAGAACATCTTTCACAAAGGCACTGTAGAGGGAGCTGTAAAAGGAAGGTGACATCCAGGAATGTCAAGGCCACAGTATCACAAGACTGATATGGATTGCCAAAAAATAATCAGTAGTTAAATTAGGCCAGATTTTCCAAATGAGATGCCTATAGTTAGATTCCTAAGCCCAATTTGAACGCTGAGCTGACCACTGACCAGTTTTCAGAGTTACCAAGAATTTTCAAAGCTCAATATTTTTGAACATTACTGAAACACCAAGGTGTCTATGGTGTACCTAAATATAACTCATGTAACATAACTTTAGGCTGGACGGACTTGAAGATTTGTTGATGAGAAAATTAAAATTATTCATTGCTTTATTCCATTGAAATGACCAACAGAAGCACATAAAATCATGTTGTGACTTTCTGTTTTATAGCAGTATGCAGTCTCAGTCTTACAGCTACCTGAAGCCAAATTTCAATAGCTCGGAAGCTACTTTCAAAAATATTCTCTATAGCTATTTTTCAAAATGGCAACAGAAATAAAAAGCACTGACGTTTCTTGTTGTACACAATTTTGAATCATTTTTCCTCTCTCAATTGAGTTTTTTGGGGAATATGATTCTAAATCACTCAAGCAGAGAAAACATTTCCATAGATGGCCAAATCACCCCACAGCTGAAATGCATCCACACAAAAAGTAAAAATAAAACAGAATTATGCATCCAGCTAATGTGTTATCTATTAAAAAGAGCAAAAAGAATACAGCTCACACTAAACACAAACCGTACCATGCTTAAAAGGGAGACAACACCATCCTACATGCTACCAATAACGTAAGATCAACAATTACAGCTAAAAACATTATTATACAAAACCTGCTCTGACACAGATCTATGCAGGACTTAAGTATAACTGGTCACCAGTTTTGCTGTTGCAAAAACAAAAACAAAACAAAACAAAGAGACAGAAACCTACAGAGAGAAATGTGCCTGAAGCATAAGCCCTCTCTCCCATATACCACCAAGATCCTATCTCTTGTACTCCTGGAAGACATGCACAGAGGACAGAACCTTAGTACGGGTTCCAAAAAAGCAAATGGACTGGTCTTTAATATAATTTGTTGAACAACTGGACACCTGAGACATTATTTCTGTGGAAAAGAAAGCTCTTCCCAATATGTCAACACTGTCCACCAAAAATCATTCACCAACCATCACCTACTCCTGATACCATACCAGGAAATACTCAGATGAAATTGCAGCAGGATGAAAGGGAACATAGAGGTGAGAATATTTCCTCTTTAGAAACAGTAATAATGTAGCTACTCTGTGCATGTTCTCAGATACTTTCCTACACATTCAACTACGTTAAATAAAATAAAACAAAACTAAACTTTTACTGTACTTCAGAAAGGAGAGCATTTTTCTCCTTCATACACAAAGGCACATCTGTTGACATAAAAACAGATTCTCATGGAGCTAAGGAGGAAAATTCTCTCCCTCTTACAAATCCCTTTGCCACCCCCCAAATCCTATTATATGTAATACCAATACATATATATAGAGAGAATATAGATTTAACGACTTCTTATACTGTTGTATTAGAAGACACCTGGAATGCCTGCAGTATTCACAATAAATTGCCAGTTTTAGGATAGCCCACATACTTGAGCATTTGCTCCTCGTCCATCTGCCAAAAAATGTAATACAATGAGTGTTTGGTGCCTAGCATTATTTCTTTATTATTATTTGTAACTGGAATGACTGAACATTTCATTAGGGGAAAATGCACTTTAAAACATAACTTATGGAGAAAAGCAACTTTTTCAGTGTTTTTCACCACATCTGTTTTCTCTTACAGAAGTCATACACTGTGTGTCACAAATGGAAAAAGCTCACTGAAGGAAAATTCGACATCAAAAATCAAATAAAACCACATCAGACTGATTGAGTTAAATGAGACTGCATGTTGTAAATTTTTTTCCCCAGATAATATTCCCAGTGTCTGCATTTCTTTGGTGAAACTATCTACCTACTCATGAGTTCTTGAAGGAAGTGTATTTCCCCCAGAACAAGTACAAACAAATCGTGAAACTCACTGCCACAGAACACTAAAGATGCCACAATTATAAACAGATTCATGGATTACTTTGAGAAATTGATGGAAGAAGCATTCTTTCTAAGCAGAAAAGTGTGAATGCAACCTGCACAGTTAGGAAATCCCTAAGGAGTATCAGAGACTGGGAGAGGATAATGGATGAATAACTCACAGGTTCTTTTACTGACACAATGGGAGTTCAAACCACCCATGGTCCAAAATGGGCACTATGAAAAGGCGCCTTTGGGGTAACCCAGGGGAGCTGCTTTGACACTCTTCATGTGAGCAGCATTTCTAGTCTGGCAGTTTTTTGCAGCTTTTATCTGAAACACAGTCTACTTTATGCCATTTTAACTTGTGCACAACACATGTCTTTTATGCATTAACTTCGAAGGCAATGTACAGATACAGAGATCAGAGTCACTCTCCATACGCACACTCCACCACTAGCATCTCTGGGAACCACTGCTGCTAACCCATGGACAATACCTATATTAACACAGCATAAGAATACAAACAAGATGTGGGGAAAACAGAATGAGAATTAATGCAAATTAGTATGAATGTTACAAAATTAAGAAAGTTGGTCTAAATTTTGTTCAATAAGACTTCAAGTATTCCCCTTTAACTAAATATAAAATACATTGCATTGCCTTGCAAATCAAAACGACCTATTATTTTATTTACACATATTCATATAATGTGTTAACCATCTTCCAAAACAAATAATTATTTAAAATTTGTTTTAAAATTCTTTCAATATTCAGGAGTCATCTTTCCACAATGCAAGTCCATGAGGAGATATTTCTACAAATAAAAAATCCTCACACCATTTAAATACAGGAAATGATGCTAAAGTATTTGAGAAGCTCATCGGAAGTCTTTGGATGTGGCAACACACAAAAATTTCAGTCTGAGAGTTGAAAGCTGTGGAATATGGATAATTCCTGTCACTCAACTGCATCAGACATCAGCTCCCATAAACAAGAGAATATAAGTAACACATGCCATGGAATATTTGAATATAAATTAAAGGCAACCCTTAAAAATCAGAATAAAAAACCACAATCATGCAGGATGGTAGGAGTGAAGTACAATTTTGATTAACAATAAAATCTAATTCTTTTAGAAGGGCAAAAACTTAACCAAGCCAACACTACATAACAAATATTTCTGTGGGGCTACACTCCTCATATGCTCTAATATACAAATATCAGTATGACAAAACAGAACTGGGAATCAAAATTTGTGATTTTGGTTTTTGAAATTTTAAAAATAAGGTAAAACCTGAAGGAATGAAATGGCATTAAAGATATTTCTTTCTCTTTTTAAACACCAAAGCAAACCAACTACGTGATGTCAAAAGGGAAAAATTAAAGAGCGATTAAAAATCATTAATGCAAATATTAATCCACAGAGGCAACTGAAGATTTCTACCAATGCAAATTAGTTATAAAATTCACAAAGGACTGGGAAGTTAAATATCAAGAAGTATAAAAATCCTTATACTTCAGGGGAAGATTGCAAGGTTAAGCCAAAATAAAGAATTTTTTAATAGGGTGCATTTATTTATGTGTCCTTTTCCAGGAAAGAAGGAAACATTCCTCAGGTATAAAACATTCATAATTAGGATGCTAATAATTAGCGTGGCAGCTTCTCAGTTTATAACACAAGCCATTCTGTCTTATTAACACTAGTTTGGTTAAATAATAATACTATGTAGTTTAACTCTGGATACATGTCTGTTGGACCTGACTTTCAGAGTCTTTCTGAGTGCAGGATATTCAGCATAGTGTGAAAGACCATAAGTAATTTAAACATCACTCAAAGCTACCAAAAGATATCCACAGCTGAGCTAGAAACCAAAGTGGAGGAACCCATGCACACAACACACCCTTGCAGACAAAAAAATTCAGACCTCCCAAACTTCTTGGTTGTTTTTCCTTTCACTTTGGGCATTAGAGAGAAGGGCAAAAAGCCCCAACATATTTCAAATTTATAGCTCACTATTTAGTTCCTTAGCAGTCCCCACGGAGTCAGTTATGGAAAGATTATTTTCACATGATGTATAACAGAAGTAAACTGACTTTATGCAAAGCATTATGTAAGAATACAGACTAAATCTTACCTTGTTTTCACCAACAACAAGCTTGGAAAATCAACAAAGCTATAAACACTAAGGCATAAAACCAAAAAAAAGTACCCATGTAATTTCACTTAGAAACTCAGTAAGGAGTAAGTGTGGGTTTAAAGGTTTACTTTACAGGACACATCAATGCAGGAGTGAAGTACAGGATTGTTCACCAAGTTCCTTGATAGTATGTCCCCCAGGGTCTAATTTTCTTCTAGTTTTGGCTGGTGAATGGGCATAAAAAATTAAGGAGACTAAACATCCATGGCTGATAAAGATGTTCAGGGACAGAGGGGGTGTCACGGAGGCAAGTATTGATGGATAGATGAATACTGGATATTACTGAATTTCTTGTACGTTATGTATGTACGATTTCTTATACATAAGTCCTTTCTATGGCACAGAAGCGTTTCTATATCAGGGTAATTTAACTCAAAACAAAATACACACTGACCAAATTATTAGCTCCAGTAGACATAAGAGCTCAAGAAAAACTGTTCTGAGCATACAGTCTTTAAGTGGTGTTAAGAATCCCTTATCTTCTCCCTTACATGCTCCCATGCCTCTTAAGCTTTTCCCATAATTTTCATAGGGCTTTTGCAGCACAGTTCCAGAACACAGATTTTGTGAATTATAAGCATTTTTTCCCTCCAGAATGACCTTTCCAAATCACACCATGGAGGGATGCCTGCAGAGAACAAGATCCTATTATACCACAATACATTTTTGAACTAAAAAGCTCAGTTAGGAATCATCAGAAATGACCAGCATGAATTTTCAGGAGTGCCCTTCAGTATATAAGATTAGTGAATACACTGTATTTTAAAAGACTGATTATTAGTTCAGCAGATCTAACTCTTGCTGTTCTACTGTGAAGAGTTTTGGACGAGTTAAGTTTTCTTGGTTATCCTATTGCCAGCAGAAGCAACTAGAAACTCTATTTCCATTACTGTAAAATGTAGCTAACACTTACATTGACCTGCCTTTCAAAGCAGGAATTACTTTCATTCATCAAATTATTTGAAAAGTCAAAGCCCTTGTAAAAAACTTGTTGTAAGAACTTGTGAAAAACACACCTTTACCAAAACAAACAAACAAACAAACAAAGCCCCCAAAAGCCAACCCAAACCTAGATGTATATTCTTCATCTAAACAGAAAAGCTTCTCATGCACTGGAAGGAGACAGTGGCATGTTTTAGCAATGTTCTTTCTGAAGACTTTGTATCACTGTGAAGCATATGGCTAAAAATCAGTGCAATGAGATCAGACTGAAGTTCATTGAGTTACACTGTGATCTCATTTATCTTTGGTTTTGGAAGGCAAGGTTAGGTAGGCTATATTTTTACTTTAACATCTGCAGAGCATTCCAAAATCCTGGCATGGCCAATGACACGTAAGTTCCAGGTCCTGTGATTTATCCTCCTCCAGTACACATAAATTAGTATGTGTAGATGGAATCCTTTCGGTTCACCTGAAGTATATAATGTAAAATAATTTTAGCTGACAGGTTTTTTTCTTCACCTATTTTTTAAAACTAATTTACAAGTTATTATGATTTTATTCAGCATTAAGCCTCTACATACATATATATATATATTTATTTCTCCATAGACATCATTCACTAACCTATTTGGCAGAAATTAAGACACAAAATAGCCAAACAGGACCTCTGGTGCATTTGCCTATTACAGCTCTGCATTAAAGAGGCAAACATGTACCTAATATTAAATACTGAATGAGAATGGAATGAGAACATGTGTAGATGGCGCGTTTGATCACAAAGCACACCAGCTCTACTGAAGCTCATAGTTATGTGCTTTCATTCCTCTGTTCCTTCTATATACGGGTAGGATCTCATCTTTCCTGCAGACTGGCCGGCACTGTCCAAGTTTGTCTGGTCAAATAATTTCACTGTAGCCTTTCAAACAGTTGAAACTATAACTTCCAGTGACTTTTTTTCACTTATTTTCTTAATGCAAGGGGTTTATATTTAAATTGGGAAGAATAAAAGTTTGAAAAAATGCATTTGTCAAAACATGAAATTTTACCATTGTGTTCCATGCAATTCAGGCAAATGAGACAGTATATTATTCCACCATATTTTTCAGCAGAGTTAAACATCAAAATACCTTCCCCTGCAGTTTATACAAAGGCCAGACACAGTGGCAAATGCACAAAGTATGACATTAGCCATGCTGGAGCTATAATGGAATAAATGCATCAGTCAAAGACCCTCTGAAGATAAAAGCATCACTCTCTCCCATCTCTGGAACTTTGCCTAAATCACAGTCATATTTTCATATTTGTCAGACTTTTTTTTTTCTTTTTTTCTTTTTTTCTTTTTTTTTTTTTTTCCTGTAATCAAAGGGTTTCTTTCATAATAGTAAACAAAAATTAAGTGTTCCTTCTGTACTTCAAAGTAAAACAGTTTCAGTAATGATGCACATAGTACAGTGTGCATCTTTTCTATGGAAAGATTTACTGCTTCACTTCCCATTTAAAATTTGTAATGCTTCAGAGTTAAAAACACTGGAACATGTACTTAGAGGGAAATCTATTTCTTACAAGTGAAGTGGTTGCTTTTTCTACTATCTAGCTCTATATTTGAGAAGGGTCATATTCAATAGTTAATACTAAGGGAAACAGGTTTTAAAATGTAAAGATATGTAGAGTAAATCTAAGTCTTGCATAGCTGACAGTAAAATAATGTTTAAAAACTTCAATTTAGAATGCTAACTAGACTTGGCTTTAAAATCTTTTCTGCAGGAAAAATAACTAAGCTAGAAAGGACAGTTATGTCAATCATAGATTTGACAGACTGACAGTTACATCAGTTATGAAAATTTCTGGTCTTATAGAAAATCCACAGAACTTCTGTACAAATCCCAGCTACTGTTGGAACTGGAACCAAATTCTAAGCAAGATATCTGGTCTAGTTTTAAAAACTGCAGAATCTGTGACACAGGAACAAATCACTGTGGAACAAAGAGTTAGTGTATACGAAGAACTTACTGGAGTATGGGAAATTATTTCTGTAATAAAATCCCTCACCATCACATTGAAGATCCTCTCCTATTAAAAAAATCCCATGTATTTACTCACAAATGACACTACAGTAATTTCTGAATGGTTTATTTGATTAAGTAAGGGATAGAACATCATAACTAACAGCAAGGGATTTCGCTGTATTTCAAATCAGATAGTATTAACACTTGACTCTAAATAGCTCACACAAGATCTGTTAGAAATGGGGACAAAAACCTCTAGAAAGTGGACCAATGAAGGCAATACTTTCTTTAGCTAAATTACGAATGGCAGTTGGTATTCAAGGTAAGCCTTGCAATCATTGTTGCCCAAAAAAGTCTGCTGTCTTAAGGAAAAGTTAGTGCATCAGAGAGAAGACTGAAACACCAAGGTTACAAACTTCACCTCACTTTGGGCCATGTTTCATTTTACCATGATTGCACATCAAGTGAAATAACATGCTTAAGTGGTATTCTTACTTTTCTAACTAACTCTGTTTAAAAAAAAAAAAAAGTGTTGCTGGAGTATAGTAATCCTTCAAATCACTTTTGGATTCCATTTCTACATACTCAACAGTGTGCTATTTTCCGTCCTCCCACTCTCACCCAGAAGCAATGTCTGCTTGTCACTTAGATTGGTGCTCACAAGAGATATAAGTAGTAACAAGTTGTTGATTTCAATATTTAATTTATTGCCAAGAGTAGAAGTGATAAGCAAAATTCTATTTGACTATAAGCAGTCAGTATATTAAATACCATGACAGTCCTGTACCCTTTAAGTGTAACTTAAACACACCTTATAGCTCTTCTGCCTTATGCCTCGAGCCTTTACTTAATGAATGCCTAATAAAGCTGTAATTTCTCTGCACTGGCCTGGGTATCTAGATTACTTGACACAATATAGTTTCTTGTTTGCTGCATGTACAACTCTTTTTATTAGTACTAAATTAAGATTATACTTCTGATGGCACTCTGTGACTAAGGCTATTCCAGTTGGTATGCAGGCACACTTTTCTTTAGCACACCCCTTTTTTCGGGACATGCAGTCTGACACTCAGCTACAAGGAAGAAATGACTATCCAGATCTCAGAAGACTTGCAGAACATACCCAGGTGTGTGGATACAAGACTTGGAGGACACATACTATGGATTTGGAAAGGATTTATTCACTGTTACACACCTTTTCAATGCCAGAGCTCTTGTGAGCAAAGCACAATATAAAACTGCCCTCACAAGCTGGAACTATTTACAGCTACAAGTAATTATTATTTCTTGACAATTTATTTCAAAGTCATGTGTGCTTCAGCTCTAACACAACAAAGGATTAATTTTTTAAACTTAGTCTTTTCATATTTTCCAAAAGATGTATCAGGCAATACACATTTTTCTTAGTATGAACACAAGTGACACTTACTTGAATGTTGAAATACCTCTGATTAGATGTGTATTACAATATTAATTGTACATTTTAGTAATAAGAATGACCTCTGGATTTGAGGTTTTATGAAACCACAGTGCTCTCTGTATAGCTCACAATAATACATTAAATAAGAACTGTTTTTTACAGCTACCTGGACCAAAGCTAAGATCTTTAATTTTACTTGCAAAGTAAGTATAGGATGAACCATGAATATCATCAGCAAGCAAAGTTTTCAATTCCTAGAATATTTCTGCAGATTCACTATGAAGGCAGATCCATCATTGCTAATGGCATATAAGTCTCAGTTGTTACATACAAAAACAACCTTGAGCTCCACAAAATCTCTACAGGATCATCTAATTCCAGCAATAAACTGTGTAAGATAAACTGAGAGAAAGGAGAAAACTTTAGTGTAATATTGAAGGAACACTGGCTGAAAGATGGAGCTCAGAGGGTTGTGATTAGTGACACAGAGTTTAGTTGGAAGCTTGTAACAAGTGGTGTTCCCCAGAGTCAGTGCTGGGTCCAGTCCTGTTCAATATGGTCCTGTCCTGCTGAATAACCAATGACCTGGATAAATGCACAGAGCGTACCCTCAGCAAGTTTGTTTACGACACAAGCCCAGTAGAGGTGGCAGACCACCAGAGGACTGTGCTGCCATCCAGTGAGACTTGGACAGGCAGAAGAACTGGGAAGAGAGGAACCACATGAGGCTCAACAAGGGCGATTGTAGGGTACTGCACCTGGGGAGGAAGAAACCCATGCACCAGCTGCAGGTGAGGGGCTCACCTGCTAGAAAGCATCTCTGTGGAAAAAGACCTGGGAGCCCTGGTGGGCAACAGGATGACCATGAGCCATCAGTATGTCCTTGTGGCCAAGAAGACCAATGGCATCCTGGAGTGCATTAAGAAGAGGGTGGCAAGCAGATCGAGGGAGGTTATCCTCTCTCTCTCCTCTGCCCTGGTGGGGCCCCACTTGGAGTATTTTGTCCAATTCTGAGCTTCCAGGTTCAAGAAGGACAGGAAACTGCTAGAGGGGGTACAGCAAAGGGATATGAAGACAATTAGGGGACTTGGACATCTCTCCTCTGAGGAAAGGCTGAGGAACTTGGGTCTTTTTAGTCTAGAGATGAGAAGACTGTGGGTGGGATCTTATAATCACTGCTAAATACTTAAAGGGTGGCTGTCAGGAGAATGGGGATAGTCCTTTTTTTCAGTGGTGCCCAGTGACAGAACAAGAGGTAATGGGCACAAACTTGAATGTAGGAGGTTCCATCTCAACACGAGGAGGAACTTCTTTAATGTGAGGAAGACAAAGCACCAGTACAGGCTTCCCAGAGAGATGGTAGGGTTGACATTTAAGGTGACATTCAAAACCCAGCTAGATGCCATCCTTTGCAACTTAACTTTAGGTGAACCTGCTCTGTCATGAGGGTTGGACTACCTGATCTCCAGAGGTCCCTTTCAGCCCCTAAAATTCTGTGATTCTGTGACTGCCAAGTGTTCCTCCCTTGCTCACTGCTAGAATAAACTTCCTAGACATGTTACAAGCCTTCAGGTGTTCCATAGGCCGAAGACAATATTTTTAATATCACTCCAAGAACACCAGCAGCATAATTAAGCTACAGACTTACTACGAGTCTCTGGATATTTGTTGATTTTTTTTTTTCACACCACATTTTGACCCCAGTCATGCAACGAAAGCAAAACTCACCTGCTGTATTAAATGAAAAGGGTTGGAGTTAGAGCCACTTAAATAAGTAGGCTACCATGTTCCTTACAAGCTTCAGATTATGAAGGTGTGCTAAAATACAGTTCAACATAGTGCATGTTGCAAATATCTAATTGCAAGCAGACAAAAGAAATCCATGCTGAACAGCGCTCTACTCTCAGTCTTCCGCAAAAATACAGATGGAAAAATGTTTTTTGGCCACTGATGCTACTTGATCATTGCCAACAGCTACGAATCTAGCAGGATTCACAGATCATGAATACTTCACCAAATTTTCTGGTATTTTTCCTTAAACTAGAACCAGTATTTTCTTTCTTTTTTTTCTGATTAAGCTTCTGCCAGCCGCATCAACCAGTACTCCAAAACACAGTGACAGACTGCTCAGACCATCTTAAATGAAGCTCGTGTTGATAGGATTATGACAGCAACAAGCCTGTATCTCCCTATTCTTGCTGGATTTTGATGCCAGGAGAGTTCCCTTAAGAGAAAAGAACTTCTTCAAACTCCCCAGGAGAATGTGTTGCAGGCAAGGAAGATTTCAAATCAGATTTGTCCAATGAATCAACAGTACTGAAGTCTGTTCAAATCCTGTAACAAACACATGAAGTACAACACAGCCAAGTAACTTTACTTTATAAATCATATAATTTTCATTTCCTGAATTCATAACCACAATGATGCAATAATGGAAACTTTTGTATGTTTATAAGTAGATGACCCACAATCATTCCCTACAGTAAGCACTAGTAATTTCTGACTATTAAAATAATTGCTATATTCTATTGCTATGCTTTGCTTAATGTTGTAAGCCAGTTTTCTATTTAACAAACTGTATTACATTGGCAACAAAATTTCTAAACTTAGCCAATGGTATTGGATGTGATTAATTTCTAACATTCTTTTGGAAGTCAAAATAAACATCTACTCAATTTTCTTTGTTTGCCATCTTAACATCTGAAGCAGGCTGGCCTTCTCACAAATCCGTGTTGGTTGTCCCTAATTAACTTTTTTCATTTTAAATGTTTGAATGAGATCCAGTTAGATTCTTCCTTTAAAATTCCCTTTCATCTAGCATTAATACCAAATTGTTGCATGTTGTTCAAATGACAAGCCCACAATATATTTAAAATTAAACTTTCAATTAAAATAGGCTGTACACACTTATAACAAAAGTCATTGATATAGCAAATAATGATTGAAAAAATTCCATATATAAAGTACTGTATGATGGGATCAGAACTTAAAACACTGACAATTCTGATCAAGAAAGCTGGTATGTAAGTCTATAGAAATTTTTGAGGGATTACTTTGGGATGCTATTTTGTAATCCCTTGCTTCTTAAATTTCTCTTGGTAGCATTGCACTGGTTAGAAGTAGAAATTAATTTGCTCTCTCAGCTATCACAATAGATGCCTTACCTACATAATTAGCAACAGTGCTGGAAAGATACCTTTCAGATTTTCTCAAAGAGAGTTCTCTGAAGTAAAACAAAGCTGTGCTTTTGTAGAATAATACACAAAGCACCTGTGCAAGGCTGGATTCTACTCTGCATACTGCTAACTAATATTAATGCATCTGCTTCGCACCTTCAATGCAATAGCTGCTTTCCAGACACTTGAGAAAAGTAGCCTGTTATCTTTCAGATGGCAGATCAAACTAGATGTGCCATTTAAGCAAAATAACCACAGAATAGCTTGCTGGAAGTAACAACCACACTATGAGGCTCAACGGATGAGACACAATGAAGGAACTCTGTCTATACAATCTGCCTCATCCATTTCTTTTCATAATTAACTTTAATCTTTGCATCCTATGTCTCATACTTAATTTGTTTAATTGGCTGAAGTCTAGAATGGCCTCCAGCTGTCTAGACCATTAAACTAAGAATGCAATCCTGCACTAGCTCAAAGTACACTGCCCCAGTTTTTGCTCACGGAGATTTACGTGAGCAGTTATTCACAATGCTTTCTTGTTTGTCTTTGTAAGGTACTTCCTGTTCTACTTGTTTTCATTGCCTACCTTTTACTCCGTCCAAGAATTATCTGTGTATTTACCATAAATACACATCTGTTTTGTCAACATTTACATTTTTCACTTGGTGTGGATCCTCCACCATTCTATTATTTTATTCAGTTATAAGGTCTGTTTTATATACTTCCATGATATTAACTACATTACTAGTTAGCATATTATTAGTATACATTTGCTCCAGAAAATTAGAATATCTGTATCTTTCTGTCTTCCTCTCCCACACTCTATTTTTATCTTTGTTAGGGTGGCATGACCCCATCCTGTAAGAGCAGAAAATTTCCACGTTTCACCTTAACTTTTCCATGCAAAAACTCTCATGGAAATTTTACAACACATTAAGCTTATTTTCTATAGTGCACTCTCTGTAGCACTTAAGTAAAAAATCATTTAACCTGGATGTCTAAGAATGTGGTGATTTGATAACACTCACAGCCACCGACTTCGATGTTCTCAACCAAAACAGAAATGATTTCCTAAATAATTTGATGTATTTTCTAGTTTCCAACACAAAGATATACTTGGGTTGTATGCCTGTAACTTGGGGTGTATGAGCGAACATGCTCACAGCTTCATTATATAATTTACATCGACCAATAGTTACTTTGAAATGTCAGTCCCTGAACACTAAAAAAAAGGTTCTATCATATGGATTCAAGGTGAATTAGTTGTCGCCTCTTCTCTTGCTTTTCAGCACAGAGAGACCCTCCTAGTACCTTGGCAGAGAAGACATGCCTCCAATATATGAAACCTCTAAGTTTAACGAAAAGGAACAACTGTGCAGAGGATTGTAATCCCATTAATGGAACCACTCTCTGAAGGAATGCATCCCAGATCCAAACTTCATTAAAAACTGGAGAATCCACACAGGGATGTACCATTGGACACACTTAAACTACTGAAAAGTGCCAGATAATACTCAGACCTATTTTAAGATTCAAGTGCATTAGAAGTACGCATCTTATGGAACATTTCCTTAGAAGGTTTTTTTTATTTTTAATGCAGCATCTGTAGATTGCTCATCTACCTTCTTGTTTACAATGTTTTTTTGTCACCTTATCTATACTGTTCAATAATTTGAAAGTTTATTTTCTTGGATTTGTATATCCCAAGAAGGGAGTCACCCTTCTGTACGTCTCTTGTTCATTATTAAGCAGTAAAAACTCAGTCAAGTTTATGTTTTCCTTCTGCTTGTTTTTCCTTTTTTGATGATATCTGCCAGATCTCTTCATATCCCTTTTCTCCTTGTTCTCCACAAGCTAGGTCTTTTCTTTTAACTGCATTTTCATACTTCCCAGTTACAGTTACCAGATTTAAAATCTACATTTACATGGCCCATCATACTTTCTTCCAGACTGTTTTTTCTGTTTGATCCTTCCCACTTTTTCATTATCTCAATATATTGTCAACATCTTTTGGAAAGCCTGTAAAGGGATTACTCACTTTCATGACATTGTTATTTCTACTTAGTTAAAGTACAAGTGGAGCACATGCTAATTGTGCAATCCTACCCCTCCCCCTCCCCAGTTTTAGTCATCTCTTTCTTCTTTCTTAGGCCTCTGAATAGAGTTATTTCCTCTATATATTTTACATATTTTCCTGACTGCTTTTTTCAGCTATAAAAATTCAAACACTACCAGCAAATAAAACTAACAAGACATGCCTGCCCAGGAATAAAAAAAATCTTGAACCTTAGACCAATACTGTATCCAGATACAAATTATTCTAGTGAGATGAATGGGGTTGAGAAACTATTTTTAAATAAAACAGTGACCACAACCATCTTGGCCTAAATAATGAAGACAAGGTGTAAATCTAAGCACACTTCTGAGCAAGTTCAATTAAAATGCATAAGAAAACCTAGATAAATTATACTTGATCATTAATAACATACAAGCATTTGCAGGACAATTTTCAGAAATTTATCACTCATTTTCCGAATAATAGGTATAATCATTTAAAATCATAAGTAAAGACCAATAATTATAATTTAAAAATACAGTCCCTCTAATCAACACAAAGATGACAGGGAAAAAACATTGGCATAAAAAATCTGTCCCCGCCTTTGTATAAAAACTTCACAATTCTTCAGATTGTAGAAAAATAAAAAGGTATTTGAACTGTAAAGAATCCAATCAGAAGAAAAACTGGGAAAATGTTCAAAGTCTGACTATGGCAGCATTGGTAAAAAAGTCAATAAAATACAGACTACAAAACTCAATGTAATTTATTACTATGTTTTTGTTGTAATTAACAACACTGAAATAGAAGTTACAGTAGCAGTCTGCCATAATATTTATCTCAGACTATGATGAACCTATTATGTTAAAACATTGTAAAAAAGAATCATACCCTTTATGAAAAAACAACAAGCCTATATTCAATAGTGATTCTCTTCACATTTTGTGTGCTCATTAAATATAACTGTTATAGCACAATCCTTCCCAAGAGCAGGGCTTCTAAGTCTCAAAGTGAAACAATAATATTGCTCCTAATTCATATCCAAACATTAACCAATTTGATACATAGCAAATATAAAATTTGCTGCTTGATTCTAGGGGGAAAAAAAAGACAAAATAAAAAAGAAAAGTGGTGGGATAGATTTATCTGGAGATTACTTAAGTGAGTAGGATAAAATATGAGTTCTGCATTCTGCAGCCATACTATGGCATGTAAGCAAGAATGAAGAAAGGAGGTCTTCATTTTAAAAACACAGTTGGTGATGAGATACGAATTTTCGAATGTTTCAAGAAAATCAACTGGAAAGAGTGAAGGAAGCTGTAGAAATCAAAGTTAGCATATACAAAAGTGCTCACATACTGAAAGAGCTTGCCTGTCTATAATATAAAATAAAAAACAGTTTCAGGACATAAAAATTGCTGGCACACAAGTCTTCATAGCTTAGAATATTACCACCACACTCTGAATTTCCTTTGAATTAGGGGCTGACTCCCAGTAACTGCTTTTCAAGATTCAAAGCTTTATTTAGTTTAGAGACTGTTCATCCACCTCTTAAGGCATTCCCATCACAGGGGAAAAATTGCCAAATATACCAGTAAGCACATCATCCGGGCTCTGTACCATATGGAAATACAGATCGAATCTAAATGGACAGCTGACCTTCTGCAGACATTTTTAGAGTTAGTCCTGAATGGTAACTAATTATTTTGTTGAATAGAATGCACAGAAGTAAATCAGAAAGAGCAAAAACATTTTACGACCAAGCCTAGCACTAATAAAATTAGTTCAGAATGGTGATATTCTCATGAGCTGCAGGGAACTATTTAGTCAATGTATTTTTTGACATTCAGTGGGTATTTTCCAATTTAACCACCTGGAAATTACTTTGGACCTCTGTAGGCTTTACTCAAGCTAGTACACACTTGGACCCACCACAGTACTCTTCTCTCTTTCTCTGAAGCCAATTTCTATTCAAATATCACATTGGAAGAAAATTATCTGCAGTAATTATGAACAGAATAACTTTAGGGCAGCTCAGATCAACTTTGGTTGTTTTTTAAGAGCTGAAAGTAGCTAGAAAAACAGTATGATGCATTTATTATGATCAGAAAAAAAATAATCCTCACTCTCCAGTCTTTACAAGGGACTGTTTTGCCAAGTCTCTTTTTATGTATCTAAAGCAGACATGAAAAGTAGAGAGTAACTCTTAAACTACTAATACCATATCTTGATTGGAATTTATGCACATCACAATAACTTGAAGTGGTGGGTGTAGGTTTTTTTCTACAGACAGAGAACGCCTGTGGCCATCATGAGGAGCTGGCATTTAGATCTTATTCCTAAATTCTATGACATATGCTTTTATTTTCAGTTTTTCCCCCTCCCTGATTCAAAGCACTGGCAACAGAAATTGCATCAACAGATTTTTGGCATAGACATGACAGATCCCACGTTACAATGAAAATAAAAATCCCCTAAAAACAGTGGGTGACATTTTCTCTTTAAGACCAGTGAAAAGTCCAGTGTATCAAAACATGACATGTCCGATTTTTGATATTATTGAACTGAATACATGAAAAACCTCCAACTGTTTACATGCTGTTTAAGACTGTAGTCCATGGATTTAAGATTCAGAGAGATCATCAGATCGGCCTATTTAACAATCTGCATAACACACACAAGGCATTTCAGGCAGCATTTCATATAAATCTACAATGACTTGCAAGTGGTAACTCACAGACTCCATTCACTGAGGATTCAACAACCTGAAGCTGGAAGATGAATGTACAACTCATATTTCTGAGAAGTACAATCAGATACTATTGAAAAGTATGTGTTAGGTATAGGAGGGCTGGAAGGGAAACTGCAGGGAGGATGGAGGCAAAGGAATATAACATACCTACATTAACATTAGCACCTCAAGTCAGCTTATGTACAAATGCAATGAAGGCCATATTTTTGATTGCCATGGTAACAAGCACGAGATTAGAAAACTTTCACTGGATTTAATTTTTGTTTGAAAGAAAAAGAATCAAAAAACACATATAGTTGCCACAAATTACCTGCTACATTCTCCACATCACGTAACAAAAAAGCCAGGACAGAAAACACATTTAAAGTATGTGCTGCTTATATGAATAACCTGTACCTTCATCCCTAAGTATTTAGCCTGATCCATAAAAAAAGTTGTTCAGTTTCACAAATGAATTCCTACTGTGTCAAGAGTGTAGAAAATGGAAAGATGAGCACACAGAAGCCTCCTTCAGTGCACACACATGAACTAGAAAGCCTTCAAAGAGCTGTAAGGAAAGTGGACTAAAACAAAAGGCATATTTGAAAAAAAGTGTTCCTTAAATGGCTGAAATGATGGCTTTAACCACCAATCAACTGCTGAAAATAAAAATGAAAAGGTGCTAAGGCCAGTATCTTCTGCTGAACATACAATAGTGTCACTGATACATTTCTCAAGCATGGTGGAAGCTCATGTGATCATGCAGTCACACCAAGACTGAATGTGAGGTAGGCTTACAGGGTCTCAACACTGGAAAAAGAAAGATGTGAAGAACAGTATTTGACACAGCACCTCAACTTACAGATTTAAAATGTCAAAGAAAACCCCAAAATCATCCTGGTTCAGTTCTATCTTTTTTAGAATATCACAAAATAAATTCTTAAGACTTTCTAGCATTCTTAAGACAATTATGAACTCTTTTGTGGTCACAGCAGGAGTTTTGAAGTCACCTAAGCATGTTCATAGCATGACACCTGATGTGTCAGTGCCCACAGAATCCAAAACCACTCAGAAACCTTCCTCTGCAACGAAATACCCAAAACAAAATCCCCTAACTCACATATCTTTGCTTTTTGACTCACAACAAGAACCTTGAAACTCTTGGAACATCTCATTTCCTAATCAGGGTTGAAATTAGCTATGTTGATACTCATGTGGTATTTTATTCTCAAGTTTCAAGCTTTCAGCTTAATAAAGTGCTGTAATAACACTTCTGTCAGGTGTCAGGTTTGAAATTTTCACATCTCTGCCAGTTCAGGACACTTACTTGTTTTCTATCATGTAGTTTAAAAAGGAGGCACTACCATACAAGGACAGATACATAAGGGTTACAAAAGAAACTCAGGTTGACTGGAGGACAGGTAATAATATTTTCAAATAACACTGATAATTAGATATTAAGACTGCTGACTAAAAGACAGATGCATCTCACTAATTTGCATGTTTTGGTGCTGCTTTACATCTAGTAAGGGTAAGAAACTTAAGTAAGCACACAGACAAGTTAAGTAGATATAGAAACAAGTATGTGCACCATAGTGAGATCAGTTCAGCGGTGTAAAAAGTAGGTCATCAAGCAAAACTATATTTACAGCATGCCTAATGAAGTGTCTACATGATTAAAGTATACAAAAATGGTCTTACCTTGACAAAATGTATCCTGAAAAATTATAATTAGTAAAAAAACCCACTTCTGAGCAACTTTAAACTTAAGGCAAAAGGGCAAGACTGAAAAATTACTTTCAATAATACATTATAAAACCATTTTAAAAATCTCAGCAGTTATATAATACAAGTAATACTTGTGCCTGCTGTATCTGGAATTACTTTCCTGATATAGAAGCTAATTAATGAAATAGTTGAGTGGCTCCTTTCCCTTAGTTTTTAAAATCAGATTTATTCTAGTTGCAGTAATAGGATTAAATTCCAAGAATTCATTTTCTCTGGTCTGTTGTGACACACTAATCTTCTGAAGCTAAAACTTCAATCTGATCACTACTATCAAATAAACTAGAATAACTTAATTCCAAGAAGGTAGAAGAAGAGATATAAAGTTTAAGGTACCAGTAATTCAAACTCAGGAGGGAACCTGGAAGCTTAAGTATGATGTTTTCTTGCTGTTCACCTGTCAGACATAGACAGAACCTAATATCCATTGCAAACTGTGCCAACCAACAGACCTTGGGTGGCACGAATGTCAAAGCGTAAGCCCTGTTTGTGTCAATACTGTAACAGTAAAGGAATTGAAGAGAAAAATATGTATTTTATTACAACAGCAAGCAGACGCAGCACTGAGTACAAACAAAGAGTAGATCTCATGAGAAAGGTGACATTTTTACATAGTCACTTTTCAAAGTAGAGCTACATTTTAAGGACTTTTGCATATGTTTTACCTAGAGACCTCTGTGATGAAGTGCCAATATCAACTTCCCCTTCTCTTTAGTTGCCAGTTCTGTTTGATTTTGCTTCAGATACATGCCAACCAGTTTCAACTTGTTTAACAACTTTTTTTTTTTTAAATCAGCTGCCTTGCTGGAATGTTGAACTGATGCATGTGTGGGTGTGTTTATAATACATGCAAAAAAATACATTAAAGCAATATAAAGGGTCTGGTTTAAGCTTACTAAAGCAAAGAAATTAAGCATTAAGGCAAAATACCAGAGCAGACACCTTTTTACAAATCATAATACCTTACAAAAACAACTGTGTAACTTGTGTTGGAAGTGTTAAGTGGAAGTGCTGTGTTCCTATAACACGGCTGTGGTTCATAGGGTTGAAAGGCAAAACTAATATCAGAAGCCATATTATTCTTTAATGGAAGGAGTTAAATTATATTTCATCCTTTAAAATGATAAAAATCAGTAAAATTATGCAATGCAATATATTTGATGCTTGCATATATTTCATTGTGTACTAAAGTGAAGTTATTTCCTGCTAAATTATTTAATAAAACATTGATGCCATGAGCATAATCAAGTGAAGCAGCAAGACCAGGATGTCAGATTGGATATGCTATTAAAGGAACCAAATCAGCAACCTGATCTGGTGAAGTATTCAAGTTCCTAATGAAGTGAGCTTCTGGCACAAAAGATTTCTTTTTTCAGGATGAGACCCTTCAGTTGTCAAAAGTAGTGATCATAAATCCCTAAGAAAATTTCAGTTTCCATTGTAACTGAAAAACCAATAGGATAATAGACCCTCACATAAACCTAATGATAGAGATAGTTCCCCAATAGCACACACCTCCACTTGACACTGGTGCTAACACTACCTGAATCCTCATATTTATGACACACTAATCTACAGCTCACACTGGGACAAGACATTGATAAACATTAAACTACAAATACTAAGGTGTTTTCTGAAAGCCTGTCATGCTTAACAGGATTTATTTTTTACAACTGATAAAATACCAGATTCTTCATGGAATTATAGAATGACAGAATCATAGAATTTTCAAGGTTGGAAGGGACCTTTAAGATTATCTAGTTCCAATCCAGGGATACCTCCCACTAGATCAGGTTGCTCAGAGCTCTGTCCAGCCTGGCCTCAAAAACTTTCAGGGATGGGGCGTCCACCACCTCTCTGGGCAACCTGTTCCAGTTTCTCACCACCCTCATGGTGAAGAACTTCTTCCTAACATCTAATCTAATCTAAACCTACACTCCTCTAGTGTGAACCCTTTCCCCCTAGTCCTATCACTACCTGACATCCTGAAGTCATTCACAAGCTTTCTTGAAGGCCCCCTCCAGATTCTGGAAGGCTACAATAAAGTCTCCTTGGAGCCTTCTCCTCTCCAGACTGAATAACACCAATTCTCTCAGTCTGTCTTCACAGCAGAGGTGCTCCAGCTCTCTGATCATCTTCATGGCCCTTCTCTGGACATGCTCCAGCACATCCGTGTCTTTCTCATAACAGGGGCTCCAGAACTGGATGCAGTACTCCAGCTGGGGTCTCATGAGAGCAGAGTAGAGGGGGAGAATCACTTCCCTCAACCTGCTGGCCACGCTTCTCTTGATGCAACCAAGGATCAGGTTAGCTTTCTGGGCTGCCAGTGTACACTGGTGGCTCATGTTGAACTTCTGTTCCACCAGCACTCTCAATTCCTCTTCCTCAGGGCTACTCCCAAGCCAGTCACTGCTCAGCTTACATCAGTGCTTGGCATTGCCTCAACCCAGATGCAGGACCTTGCACTTGGTCTTGTTGACCCTCATGAAGCTGGCACGGGCCCATCCCTCCAGCCTGTCAAGGTCCCTCTTGATGGCATCCCTTCCCTCCAGCATGTCAGCTGCACCACACAGCTTGGTGTCATCAGGAAACTTGTTGAGGGTGCACTCAATGCCACTGTCCATGTCACTGACAAAGATGTTGATCAGGACTAGTCCCAGCACTGATCCTTGTGAGACTCCATTTGGCACTGGCCTCCACTTGGACATGGACCTGTTGACAGACACTCTTTGGGTATGGCCATGACCACACTAGTTCTTCATCCACCAAGTGGTTCATCTGTCAAACCCATGTTCTACCAACTTGGAGAACAGGATGTTGTGTGGGACAGTGTTAAAGTCTTTGCTCGGGTCCAGGTAAATGATGCTGGTTTCTTTTCCCTTGTCTATTGATATTGTGACCTTTTCATAGAAAGCCTCAAGATTTTTCAGGCATAATTTGCCCTTGGTGAAGCTGTGTTAATTATACCCATCCACCTCTTCATTATTCTTCTGCTCCAGCAGTGCCTCCAGGAGGATCTGCTCCATGATCTTACCAGGCACAGGGGTGAGACTGCGTGGACTACAGTTCCCTGGATCCTCCTTTCTCTTTTTGAAAATGGGAGTTGTTTCCCCTTTTCCAGTCAGTGGTGATTTCACGGGACTACCATGACTTTTGGAATATAATAGACAGGGGTTTAACAACCACATCTGCCAGTTCCCTCAGTATCCGTGGGTGTATTCCATCAGGTTACTTACAATTGGCAGTTCTTCCTTCCAATCCTTGCCATTGTCTTCTGTGACTTCAGGAGTGTGGCTGGAGCCCTTGCCAGTGAAGACTGAGGCAAAGAAGTCATTGAGAACCTCAGCCTTCTCCATATCACTTGTCACTAGTTCACCTCTTCCCTTTCTGAGTGGGCCAACACCTTCCCCAGTCTTCCTTTTGCTGTTAATATACCTATAGAAATTTTTGCTGTTCCCCTTCAACTCCCTGGATAGATTTAGTTCTAACTGGCTTTGGCTTTTCTAACTAGGTCTCTTGCTGCTCAGACAGCTTCCTTATATGCCCCCCATTCTACATGTCCTTTCTTCCATTCCTTGTAGAGTTTCTTGTTGTGTGATAGTGTGTCCAGAAGCTCCTTGTTTATCCAGGCAGGTCTCCCAGCATTCCTCTTTATTGCTATACTTTGCTTCTGGACATGGAGAAGGAGATCCTTGAATGCTAACCATCTGTTCTGGGCCCCCCTTCCCTCTAGGACTGTCCCATGGTACTTTGGCCAGCAGATCACTTAAGCAATCAAAGTCTGCACAACTAAAGTCCAAGGTTGTAAGCTTGGAATACATTTTCCAAGATGCCCTGAGGATCTTAAATTCAAGTGCTTTGTGATCACTGCAGCCAAGGCTGTTCCTGAGCCTCACATTGGTCACCAGCCCTTCCCTGTTGGTGAGAACAAGGTCCAGCATAGCAGCTTTTTTTATTGGCTCCTCTACCATTTAGAGGAGGAAGTTATCATTTATACATTCCAGGGTGGTTGAAATCACCCATGAGGACCAGCACCTGTGAACATGAGGCCTCATTTATCTGCCTACAGAGGGCCACATCTGCTTGGTTCTGCTCAGCAGCTGGCCTATAGCAGACCCCTACTGTAACATCACCTTCTCCCTTCTTCCCTTTAATCGTAGCTCATATAAATTCAAACAGCTTGTTCTCCTTCCTCAGGTGGAGCTCCACTGACTCCAGTTGGTTTCTGATGTAGAGAGAAACACCTCCTCCCCTCCTACACTGCCTATCCATCTTAAAGAGCTTGGACCCATCTATCCCTACATTCCAGTCATGTAGTTCTTGTAGTTATCAGGAAAAAGTGTGAGAGAAGAGTTAATGGTAAGTTTGGGGAAAAACTTGCAAGATTCTACAGCGCTAGAAGTCACTTTAGGAGAACTGGATGACCAGCATCACTTTGATAAAGATCAGCTATTTGTGTAAATCCTGTCTTACACTTGGGTTTGACTTCTGGTCTGCTAGCACAGTAACAAGGTTTGTAAGTGGAAACACACTAAGGGGTTTTTTTCCTCCTTCATATTAATAGAACTGTTCTGAATAAAGTTATTCTTGCCTCCCAGGTTTCTTTGTGCTTTATCTCTGTTATCTGAATATTTTCACTGTATCTGAAGCATGGTCAGATGCTTGTGGTCTTCTTCAATATCTGTGATTTCTACCCTTTTTTCCAGTACATCTTCTGCAGCAGTTGTCTGCAAGAATCAATGTAATTTTTTTTTTCTGTTGCTTTAATGAAATTGCTCTAGTTTTCACAGAAAAAGTAAAGAAAAAGCCACCCCCATTTGCCTGGTTTGGACTTTGGACAATCACTGTGGATCTCACCTGCCTGAACTCTTCTAAGAATTTTCAGAAGGTGGGGAGAGCAGGATGGTCCTGCTTTTTTTATACATTGCTTGATTATTACATTAAGTGAAAGGAATTAATTTGTTTAAATTAAACTGTCTCATAAGTAGAAGGTATCTAGAATCAAAGACATTGGAAGAGTCTTCCAAGTCAGTAATTCTTCTTGCCTCTTCCTGCCTCACTGGAAACATAAATTTGAGGGGAAATAAATTATGCTTGTCTAAACCTGTCTGAAGACACATGGACAAAAGAAAATGGTAGTCTGCGGAATTATTTTTTTATTTTTCTCTTTTTGGCATTGTTTCCTTTTTTCTGTCAGCCAGTCAATGGCAGACCCAAAAAATAGTAGCTTGAGATTTTACCCATGAACTGCTACAGCAGAAGTTCCTACCCCATCAAGTTCATAGGGAGATCTCAGGGGATGTAAACCAACCAGTAGTTGGCCCAGAATGGCCCTTGATGTTTACATACCTTCCTTTTTGTAAAAAAAAAGACATTCTCTCAAATAGTGTTCAGTGATTGCAGACTGACCTAGCAAATGGAAAAAATAAGGTGCCAACAAATGAACTGTTGGTCATAAGCGGTCTATTCTCACCTGTAAGAGTACTATGGCTCTACCGATTGTTACTTTTAAACACCTCAAGAACACTCAAGAAGTCATACACCCATTCAGATTCCAGGTATTCTTCAACATCTCTTGTCTTTGTTAATCCAGAGGTGATGTTTTATGGGTCTGTTTATATGCCTTTGGCGACTTTGGCAATCTTTGATAAATGGGGCTGCATAAGTCTGTGCTTTGACAGGGCGGATCTAGTATCCATTCACAGAACAACCAGCCCATCAGGCACATGACCACCAGCATGCTCCCCAAGGAGGGGAGTTCACCTTTGTACTCTGATGGTAGCTAATTTTTGCCCTGACTTTTGGCTGGTATTTGAACTTTTCATGCCAATTTGACTGCTTGAATCTCAGTTACTTGAGCAGAATACATTCTGTATCCTTCCAGAGTAAAAAGCCACATACCTATCTGCCCAAAGACACTCAAATGAAGCACTTTATAATCATAATTTTAATTTAAATCAACTGCAAAACTTAACAAAGAAAGTCACTCTCTTCTAATAAGGATGGCAGGCTAACACTGAAACGATTTTAGTTTAGTGACACATATCGCCACAGGTATTAGAGCGTAACATTGTCATCTCACAAAACAGTCCTCCTTATGTTAATTTACTATAATTTGATAAAAAAACACTTCACCATTCCAATGTAAGACTCATTTCTCTGATAATTATGCTTATTTGACCAGCAATACGGCCACTCACAGCACTAAGACTAAGTGAAGGTATGCTTAGCCACTGTGTTACTGAAATAGAATATCATGTGCTGCTTGTAAAGTGTTTCTCCCAATAACTCTACGTATTCCTCACCTAAATCAATACTTAGTTATTACTACTTTCCTAACATTGTTGTAAAGAACACAGATATGACTAAAAAAAAAAAAAAAAGATATCTGAGATATAAGGATTATAAAGGGCACATTTGATCTAACAGGGAGGAAGTTTTAATATACTCTCCACTCCCAACAATCTAAGGGTTAAACTCATGTCACAATTATTAACGTGAAGGTGTTGATCAAAAAACAACTTATGACTTCTGTGTTTTGATGTAGTGAACTGGGCTGAATGAACTGATACTGAAATAGTCAACCTATTGTTCGTAACTACAGATTTCTTTTCGAACTACAGATTTTCTCTTTCAAATTTTTTTGGTTTTGTTTGCAATAATGTGAAAGACGTCCATCTATGCTTAAGATTATGACACATAAAAATGTACCAATTTAAAATAAAGAATGCAAAAGAAGGGAAATTAAAATCTCAAGTTAGTTCATGTCTTGTAGACTTGTTTTTTTCTAATTTATATGGCTCCCTTCAAAATATGCTGATTATGTTCTAAGTTAAATAAGCAAAGCTGGAAGTATTATGAACATTTTTTACATTTAGTTTTGTGGAATTCAAATCAGTTCAAGGATTAGAAAATTGCATTTTGTTAATGAACATACAACACTCCCCCCTTCCTTCCATGGACATCTTATTTTGGTTCTTGAAAGTCAAGACCACTTTCAGTCTCAGCACAAGACATTAGGCACTCAAAATGTATTGGTCAAGTATGTAAAGCAACACACTGATTTTTTAAAACTGTAGAAATTGTAAGTCAAGGGGTTTTTTTTATCCAAGCAGTAAATACACTGAATAACAGACTGATTTCCTCAGGGTCATACAAAAAATGAGCTCCACAACATATTTGATAAAAAAGGAAATATTGGGGATGGTTGGAGAGGAAGAACCTCCAGAAATAACTGGAAGTCAACAACAGATTGTAAATAAAGGAGGAAATATTCCATAAAACCTATCTGCATAAACAAAAGGCATACTTTTCTATGCAGAAGCTCACAGCACTTTTCCTACCAGACAAAACATTGGTGTTTTAGCTGTGGTGCGAATCAGCAAAACCAAACCAGAACAAGTCTGAGACAAAGGCACAGTAGAGCCTGTACAGCAAGCTGCACACATTAAAAAGAAAGAGGCTACCTCCTGCTGAACACCAGTGTCTTTGAAACACATCCTCAAAGCTGGAGTCAAATGATAATATTTTATTAGAAAGCATTTACTTATTGCCTCATGAAAGTGACTGATAATTCAAAAAGCTGTGGAAATATTAATGTCAGGTGATTACAAACAATACAAGCAGAAAAAAAAATGGTGTCCCTGGAAACACCAGGACCTGATGAGCCATTTGCTGTACTGCAGATGTGAGCAATAAGAAAAAAAAAAAAATTGTTCCCTAAACTCTTCTCACACATACTACTAATAAGCACTCTATGCTATTTCATTTTAAGAAATAAAAATAAATGATTGAACACATACTTTTTGATAATTTAGTAAGTGGAAGTTTCAGGGCAGTACTAAATACAGTCTGAAAGTCCTACTCCTATTTTCTGACAGTGTAGCAGAGCATAAAGATATATATTTTAATTAAGCAAATAGTCTTCGCTTTTCAAAGAAAGACAATATATTTATGAGAAGACCAAAAAGCTGACTCCAACTAACAGTCTTTCCTTTCTATTTTATGTAGCAGATTATAATATGCCCTACATAATGACACAAGCAGTTCCTATTTAAGGGATGTGCATCAGCTGTGGCAAAGATTGGCAACAAAATACGGGTTAGAAGGAGGAGCACGGAGACCCCAGTGGGCCACAGCAGAGCCCCCAGATGCAGCAGGGGCACACAGGAAATATCACCCCTGTCAAGATGGAAGACCAGGGCATCTGGAGTAAAGCTTTTAGGAAGAACGAGACAAAACCAGTAAGGAACCATTAGGCAAGATAACCAGAGTGGCAGAGCTCCCTTAGCTTCTCCAGGACTGATGTGGGGTTTATTGCTGAATGGAAAAAGGGGAGGGTAAACATAGTTCAAAGGAGAAATGCTTCTGTTCTCCATTCAGTTTCCAGCCGAAGCTTGGGTAATTGGGCTTGGAATGAATGGAAACGTCAGTCAAACTGGAGGCAACAGAGAATCTTGCTCATAAAATCAACCAACACCTCCTAGAATAAATTACAGAAAATCTGAAATACCTCTGTGAAATCAAAAGAACCAAAGAACAAGTGATACTGACACTAACATGAGACAAACATCCACATTTTCAAGCTACATCACACAGGAAAACCAGGAAAAGCAATCATACAAAGTCTACATAAGAAAGGGATTTGCACACCTGTATGAGAACTAAATCTGTTACCTCACAACCCCCCATCAAAACAATATGGCCTACACCACGACAGAGTCATGCTAGAATCAGATTAAAAAGACAAATCTTCCCCAGCTTGGAAAGGAAACAAATTAAACCCATGTGTTGCATAAGCAACAAGTGGTTCCATAAGCAGCTGAACAAGGCTTGTTTTTCTGTAAAACACAGTTTTGTGTCCTGCACTAATTCTTTGGTATCTAGCATGGGATTAATTTGTTTTTGAGGACGGTGGACAGAGATGTTGGAACCTGGATAGGAGTTTTTTTGCTAGTAGGGCATATATGCAGAAAGCACCACCACACAAGATTTGTTTTCTTAGCAAACTCCTTCAAAAACAATTCTTCAAAGGACATTTATAATAAAGCAAAACCTCTCCTATCAAATGCCAGTAATAAAGAAATAAATATCATATATTTTAATAATGAGAGTTCTCTCCACATTCCTGGGACAAAAATCTAACAGCCTGCTTTTAGGGATTGGGAAATTTGAAGCTTAAGAACTGCGGCAAAGTTTCTTGACTACCATACCCCAATATGTCAGTCCAAATGGAAGAGGAAATAGCAAGCAGTAGGTGCAATGTCCCAAACAAAAAGACATCTGCCAATAGCATGCTTGTAGCTACAGTTATTACAGAAGTTGCAGACAGACCATTCTTACAGAACAGAGTGCCATGGTTAGGCAAGGTTCACTAATTGCTCAATTAATTTATTAAAAAGTCTCAGGAACAAAAGAGTTGACACTAGACAGTATTATGCTAAGACCAGTATATTATAGCTTGGCATTGATTGTAATTACTAGTATCTCAGGGATATTCAACATTATTTAAGGTTTAAATGCTTCTTTCTAGCTCATAAGGACCAAAAGAAGTTTCTACAAGAAACATGGATGTATTGCTTTTCTTCTTAAATGTCAATGCTATTGGCAAAGATAAAAGCCATTAGCCAAGATGTGCTTACCTAAACACAGGCAAGCTCAAGACCCTACTGAAGCAGTAAGAAACTCCAAAATACACCACCTAAGATAAGGAACTATCTAGTAGTTAAAATCTGCACAAGTTGCAGAGGTAGGGCAGAACAAAGGCCTATACTGATTCTTAGACAGCATGACCACCCTCTAAACAGGAGGGAGCCAGTCACTCAGTAATAAGAGCTAGAGTAACACCAGCAGCTTTGGTAGAGGTTTGACCATGTGGTTGTGGCTCCATTTTTAATTTCTCATGGCAAGTGAGGTCATACCAACAATTCCTTTCAGAATGTGATTCAGACATACACTCCATAGAACCAAGGACCCCACAAGTACAAATGTGAGAATTTAGGTTCTTTATACGATGTCACAAGAAATGCAGCAGCTCAACTGATTAGTTTCTTGACCAATGCTCACCTAACACTACTGTTCGTCAGTGAAAATAAGATTCAATTATATATTAAGAGACATTTATGGGCTGATTGCTGATTTTCTAAAGCTAGTATCTAGCAACCTGAGACACAGCTCAGATTTGCATACTCAAGACAAAAAAGCTTAATAAAGGTCAAAAATTCAGATAAATTTGAACTTCTGGCAAAAGCAGTACGTGCATTACAAAGTATTCGAAAGGATTTCAGTCACTTTTATTCTCAAGTAAGATCAATGTATACCATTAAACACGTCTGTCCTAGTAGATTTAGTAACTATGTTTACATAACAAGCATGCTCTGTTTGTCACAGAATATTATAAAACTGCTATTACTTACTCAAGGATCTGAATTCCCCAGGAAATTACATGAGGCCAAACAGTATTATACGGTTTTTCATATGTATTTATGGCAGAACTTCAACTACTTTCCTCTTAATGAAGTGTCCAGATTTTTTTCTTTCCATCTCTCTTTAAAACATTAATTTTCAGAAATCAGAAACGTGACAATAATGACTTCTGCATACTGCCAGAAGCTAAATGCAGTCTTTATACTAAGAAAGATTAATATTAATTTATGTCCCAGTAAATCAGCTAGATTTACAAAACAAAAAAGTTTCTACAATCACAGTTGCAAATGCTAAAACCTTTATCAATTTGAGATTCCCATCCCTAAGGCCTAGAGAATACTTATTTTATAAAGGATTCAATTTACAATCTTTTTCATGTCAGTGTCTGATCAGATAGCAAGTGTTTGCTTTCTTCTAAATGTATCAATACTACATCTTCAGGTCAACCAAATAGTATCCCTGTGGCAGAATGTTGCACCCTGAGGATTTTTGTACTTCTTTGACACACCCCAAAGGAAAGGCTATTTTTAAAGAATACCATAAACAGTAGTTAAGCCTTAAACCCCACATGCATTGCCCTAATTGACAGGGAGATTAAAATTTTCACTGTATGCAAACCCCATTATATAATACACTTCAGAAACACCCCCCCTGGTGTGTGTTTCTAAATCCAGATCCACCCAGATCCACACATAATTCTACATGCGTGGAAACAGTGTCATGAGGATATCTGCATGTAACGTTTTAGCAGAAGAGAAATACTAACATTCACTGTGTTCAGGTCCTGACTCCTTGGAAATGCAAAGAGCTCTCTCCAAAACTTTCTTTTGGAAAATGACCTTTTCTTTCATGTCTTCAACTCAAATGACACACACACAGAGGTCAATGTGCAGCACATTCAAAATATGGTATACAGGACATCTCAGAAAACACAGGCATTACGTGGAGTCTTCTTAAGCAGGATCTTAAACTCCCAAGTTTTGCTGAGTTGTCTATAGACGATGCACAAGCATGTGATGAGGTATAGACAAGGAGGAGAGGAAAAGGATAGTCAGATTTTTTTTTTCTGTTGAAATTTTTTGTTTTGTTGTTCAAGTTTGTTAGTTTGTTTTGGAGGCAAGTGCGCAGGTGCAAGCTCTTTAAGTATCTCTGAAAGACAACAGTGAAACACTGGAGGCTGCTGAACTTCTAAGCATGGCTTACCATGGTTGAACAGGGCAGCAGGCAGAGGGAAAGCATTCTCCACAGCCAGCGAGCACTCTGCAGGGCAAGGGTCTGCAGGAGGCAGCCTGCTGTGGAGTGAGAGGCAGTGGCAGTGCCACCAGTTTATTTAGGAATATGGTTGAGATGTATTTTAATCCATAAATAATATATGAAACTGCCTAGGGAGTATTTTAAAAGAGGTTTTGTTGACATGGGTAAGAAATTTTGCACTAGTGAATAGAAATAGTTGAAAACAACACAATCTTCTTTGGATAATAGATCATTTAATTGTCCAGTGTAAGTATTGCAAGGAAAACCAAAGAGACTGAAATTCCTGGCTCAGTTTGGAAATTATAACATTGAACAAATCAAAGTAAAAAAAAAAAAAAAAAAAA